>LR738714.1:679713768-679841766 GCA_902687465.1 Secale cereale
GAGAGGGAGGTCCGGCGGGTTGGCCCCGGTGCGGCGCGGAGCCGCCGCATGGGGGGAGGAGGTCACGGTTTTAAACATGTCTATAATTATGTGCCTTGGTCGTAGTTCGTGTACGTTTATGTTTCTTCAGGTTGGATCCTTTTGATCTACACTACTCTTCATCGGCGACAGTTGTTGTTCTGCTGCGTTGGTCCTATGCGTTTTTAGTATGACGACTTCCCAATTGTGTACTACAACAAGGTTTGTCCGGGTCCGACGATGAAGAGGCGATGACGGTGACGCGCCTTCGGCTCGCTTCAGTGCTTGTAGTCGTTGCTAGGTTGTCTACGGATTTAGATGTAAGTTTTATTATTTCTGATATTCGTTGTACTGTCATGATTAAAAATGAATAGATCGGAAAAACTACTCAGCACCACTGATTGTTAAACCAAACCGCACAGTCTCGAACACCATTGTGCATGAGCCAACCCCATTGCTAGATGAATGATAGGATAGGATAACGATTTAGTTTTGCGCTCCCGCAAACGTGACGGGTGCAGACCTAGCGCCGCCAGCCATGACATGCGCACACCATGGATACCGGCCACCACATGCTTGGACGAGATGTCTCCCCTCGCAGACGAGCATCACGCGCCACTCGAGTGTGCTACACAGGAGCGGAACGAGTCGCCCGCCGCCGCCGGTGCCGCGCGGGCTTCGTCCAACGGTGCTCGCAGGTGGCGGCGAGGAGGAGGGAGCAGAGGGAAGGAGCTATGGCTGGCGCACCAGGCGTGGACCGTGGCGGCAACGCGCGTGGTGACCCAGTGAGATCTGGTGGACGTGGTGGATCACGGGACCTCTTGTACGGGCCGGTCTCCGGCCAGATCCGTCTAGATTTGGCACGGGGAGCGGCATTGTGCGTTGGGCTCTCTGCTGGAAGTGGACCGCGGCGGTGAGGTGCTGGCCTTCCATGCATGTAATGGCCACTGGAGGCCCATTTCACTGTTTTGACCCTTTTTGAGAACTTTAGCATGATTTGACCATAGTTTGAATTTTTTTTCGTGATCTGACCCTTTTCCTATCGCCATCGTCCCTGGCGGTAGGGTAACACAACCTACCGCCAAGGGCTACGGCGGTAGGACTTGACTGTGCCGTCACGGTCATTCAACGACGAAAATACCCTACCGCCATAGTTAGGGTGGCGAAGGTATATATTAAGTGTGACGCCTAATAGTGTCGATCCTTTGTGCTCGAAAGTTGCCTAGTGCGTGTGTGTTTGCTTTGGTAGGTCTTGAGTTCAAGCCTTCACAAGGTCATGTTTTTTGTTTATTTTTATTTTGCCCAATAAAAATAAGCAATTTGTCCAGTTAATCTGTGGATATGGATTATTGATAAAAAAATATTTTTTACTTATTTGTAACTTCTTTATAAAATTCCCGCAAAGATATAAACGAATATGATCTCTCTGATATGTTTTATCTTCTGGTCTCTCCCTGAAGTACTATAGCTGATTACAAAATTAGTATACATTTGTAAATTTCCAAGGATATGGGTGTGTGCACATTGCCGCTAGTTAACCCCGTGATTAAGAGCTTCCAGTTCAAACAGTCTTGTCCCAGACATTCGGAATTTGCCATGGATATGCCATATGTGCATATGACTTGGAGCTTTCTATTCCTACTGTTTGTCTCAAGTTATAATCAACCGCACAAATTCATTTAACTGAGAGTACAAAGTTATAATCAACAACAACTACATGAGCTAATAATTCTCTTGGGAAGTTGCACATTTCAGTTATCTTCTTTTCCAGAGGCAAGCGCACAATCTGCAACCTCATGTGCAAATTGGCTTTGGTCTCTTTTGATTTGGTGAATCTGCACCTGGTGCTTCTTGCCGGATTGCACGGAGAATATAATGTAGGCTGGAGTCATTTTCCAATTCAGTTTAGATGGCACACCGACAGGTTTGTCCAGGCCATTAAACAAAACTCTCAGGCATCTCACATGTGTTTTGTTTTTCATTTAACATTCTCAATGGAAGGATGAACATAATTCAGAACAAACTGGACTGAATTTACTTTCAAAAATAAGTAAAAATAAATTTTTATCAATAATCCATATCCTACAATTAATTGGACAAATTGTTTACTTTTTATGAGGCAAAATAAAAATAAACAAAAAATATGGCCTTATTAAAAGGATCGAACCCATGACTAACCAAACTAAGCACGCACACGCTAGCCAAATTTCAGCAGAGAGATTTAATAGTACTATGCGTCACGCTTAATATATACCTTCGCTACCCTACCGTCATAGACTATCGCGGTAGGGTATTTTCAACGTCGAATGACCGTGACGGCAGCGTCAAGTCCTACCACCATAGCCCTCGGCGGTAGGCTGTGTTACCCTACTGCCAAGGACAATGGCGGTAGAAAAAGGGTCAGATCACGATTTTTTTCAAACTAGGGTCAAATCGCGCTAAAATTTCGAAAAAGGGTCAAAACAGTGAATTCGACCGCCATTGGAGGCGCTACGATCGACAGCTTGGCGGTGGTGATTTAGATCCGATTGGTCGGATGGTGATGACTGCAGACTGTACTGCAACGACTTCCTATGGCCCCACGACGGCGGTCGTTATCAAATGGTCTTCAGAGGAGGTAATCTCTTCTTACCGATGGTTGACTTCGGTGGTGAGATAGAAATTATGGACAACAGCTTGACGCCGAGAGATGGTGGTGCAGTGGCTGCAGTCGCATCATATGTAACTACTGAAATCATGGAAAAGAGGTGATAATAACACATAAGGGACATCGATGGTGCTACAACTCGAGCACCCGGTCTCAAGCCCTATGGTGAAAGACTTGGTCTGACCTGAGGTGGTTATATCCGGCAATGATGATGTTTTTTATATTGTTTACCTTGTTGAACACATTGCTCAGATATGCTCGGACAGGTCTTCATGGTGAAAGCCTGAATTCTGACCTTGATTGGTTGGAACCTGTGACGGTGACGATTGAGCATCGCTCCCTTTCTAACGGCGATGTTGCGAAAGAACCTCGTCGTTTGTGTGATGCCATGAGATGGTTGGTGCCAACGTGATCATTGTTATAGTTTGCCCATCGCAATCTGGTTGTTTTTTTTCTCGCATATACATAGCTTTGGTCTTATATAATTTTTCTATTTGTCGACGTGTTTTTTTGCGCGCTTGTTGATGTTGGTTGTGTGTGTCATTGCTATACAGAGGCTAGGTATGTATTTATTGTGTTTATATTCTCTTGATGCTATATTTTAAATCAATAAAATTAAGCTTTTATCAAGAAGTGCAATTTTTCCAAAGAATGCAATTAGTTGAATAAAATAAATTAAATTAATATGTAGAATGAGAGTTGCGGGCGCTTGATGATGTCTACTACGCAACCTTCTTCTTATAGACGTTGTTGGGCCTCCAAGTGCAGATGTTTGTAGGACAGTAGCAAATTTCCCTCAAGTGGATGACCTAAGGTTTATCAATCCGTGGGAGGCGTAGGATGAAGATGGTCTCTCTCAAACAACCCTGCAACCAAATAACAAAGAGTCTCTTGTGTCCCCAACACACCCAATACAATGGTAAATTTTATAGGTGCACTAGTTCGGCGAAGAGATGATGATACAAGTGCAATATGGATGGTAGATATAGGTTTCTGTAATATGAAAATATAAAAACAGCATGGTAACTAATGATAAAAGTGAGCGAAAACGGTATTGCAATGCTTCGAAACAAGGCCTAGGGTTCATACTTTCACTAGTGCAAGTTCTCTCAACAATAATAACATAACTGGATCATATCACTATCCCTCAACATGCAACAAAAAGTCACTTCAAAATCACTAATAGAGGAGAACAAACGAAGAGATTATTGTAGGGTACGAAACCACCTCAAAGTTATTCTTTCTGATTGATCTATTCAAGAGTCTGTAGTAAAATAACACGAAGCTATTCTTTCCGTTCGATCTATCCTAGAGTTCGTACTAGAATAACACCTTAAGACACACATGAACCAAAACCCTAATGTCACCTAGATACTCCATTGTCACCTCAAGTATCCATGGGCATGATTATACGATATGCATCACACAATCTCAGATTCATCTATTCAATCAACACAAAGAACTTCAAAGAGTGCCCCAAAGTTTTTATCGAAGAGTCAAGACGAAAACGTGTGCCAACCCCTATGCATAGATTCCTAAGGTCACGGAACCCGCAAGTTGATCACCAAAACATACATCAAGTAGATCACGTGATATCCCATTGTCACCACAGATAAGCACATGCAAGACATACATCAAGTGTTCTCAAATCCTTGAAGACTCAATCCAATAAGATAACTTCAAAGGGAAAACTCAATCCATTACAATAAAGTAAAGGGGGAGAAACACCATAAGATCCAACTATAGTAGCAAAGCTCGTGATACATCAAGATCGTGCCATCTCAAGAACATGAGAGAGAGAGAGAGATCAAACACATAGCTACTGGTACATACCCTTAGCCCCGAGGGTGAACTACACCCCCTGATCATGGAGAGCGTCGGGATGATGAATATGGCCACCAGAGAGGGATTCCCCCCTCCGGCAAGGTGCCGGAACAGGGTCCCGATTGGTTTTTGGTGGCTCCAGAGGCTTGCTGCGGTGGAACTCCCGATCTAGGTTATTTTCTGGAGGATTGGGTATTTATAGGATTTTTTGGCGTAGGGCACAAGTCAGGGGGGGTCTCCGGGCTGTCCACGAGATAGGGGGGCGCGTCCAGGGGGGTGGGCGCGCCCCCCACCCGCGTGGGTTGCCCAAGACTCTTCTGGCCCAACTCTTTTACTCCGGGGGATTCTTTTGGTCCATAAAAATTCATCAAAAATTGGCACGTCAATTGGACTTCATTTGGTATTCCTTTTCTGTAAAACTCAAAAACAAGGAAAAAACAGAAACTGGCACTGGGCTCTGGGTTAATAGATTAGTCCCAAAAATCATATAAAATATCACATAAATGCATATAATGAAGGAAATATGCCCTAGAGGCAATAATAAAGTTGTTATTTATATTTCCTTATATCATGATAAATGTTTATTATTCATGCTAGAATTGTATTAACCGGAAACTTTGTACATGTGTAAATACATAGACAAAACAGAGTGTCCCTGGTATGCCTCTACTAGACTAGCTCATTGATCAAAGATGGTTATGTTTCCTAGCCATAGACATGAGTTGTCATTGATTAACGGGATCACATCATTAGAAGAATGATGTGATGGACAAGACCCATCCATTAGCTTAGCAACTTGATCATTTAGTTTTACTGCTATTGGTTTCTTCATAACTTATACATGTTCCTATGACTATGAGATTGTGCAACTCCCGAATACCGGAGGAACACCTTGTGTGCTATCAAACGTCACAACGTAACTAGGTGATTATAAAGATGCTCTAGAGGTGTCTCCGAAGGTGTTTGTGGTGTTGGCATATAACAAGAATAGGATTTTTCACTCCGAGTGTCGGAGAGGTATGTCTGGGCCCTCTCGGTAATACACATCATAATAAGCCTTGCAAGCAAATGACTAACGAGTTAGTCACGAGATGATGTATTACGGAACGAGTAAAGAGACTTGCCGGTAACAAGATTAACTAGGTATAGTGATACCGACGATCGAATCTCGGGCAAGTAACATACCGATGACAAAGGGAACAACGTATGTTGTTATGCGTTTGACCGATAAAGATCTTCGTAGAATATGTAGGAACCAATATGAGCATCCAGGTTCCGCTATTGGTTATTGACCGGAGATGAGTCTCGGTCATGTCTACATAGTTCTCAAACCCGTAGGGTCCGCACGCTTAACGTTCGATGACGATCGATATTACGAGTTTATGAGTTTTGATGTACCGAAGGTAGTTCGGAGTCCCGGATGTGATCACGGACATGACGAGGAGTCTCGGAATGTCTGAGACATGAAGATTGATATATTGTACGACTATATTCGGACACCGGAATTGTTTCGGGTGTTATCGGATAAAACCGGAGTGCCGGAGGGGTTACCGGGACCCCCCGGGGGAGTATGGGCCATAGTGGGCCATGAGGGAATGAGAGAGGCAACCCACTAGGGCTGGCCACGCCCCCCCTAGGGAATCCTAGTTGGACTAGGAGTGGGGGGGAGGCGCCCCCTCCTTCCTTCTCCCCCTTCTTCTTCCTTTCCTACTCCTAGTAGGAATAGGAAAGGGCATTCCTACTACTAGGAGTAGGAATCCTACTCCTGGCGCGCCCTATAGGGCCGGCCGGCCCTCCCCCTTTCTCCTTTATATACGGGGGCAGGGGGCACCTAAGGACACACAAGCAACATTGTTTTAGCCGTGTGCGGTGCCCCCTCCATATAAACACACCTCGGTCATATCGTTGCAGTGCTTAGGCGAAGCCCTGCGTCGGTAGCTTCATCATCTCCGTCACCACGCCGTCGTGCTGACGAAACTCTCCCGTGAAGCTCAACTGGATCAAGAGCTCGTGGGACATCATCGAGCTGAACGTGTGCTAAACGCGGAGGTGCCGTACGTTCGGTGCTTGGATCGGTTGGATCGCGTAGACGTTCGTCTACATCAACCGCGTCACTAGACGCTTCTGCTTTCGTACGTATACGCACTCTCCCCGCTCGTTGCTACACTTCTAGTAGATAGATCTTGCGTGATCGTAGGGAAATTTTTGAAATACTACGTTCCCCAATAGTGGCATCATGAGCCAGGTCTATGCATAGATGATATGCATGAGTAGAACACAATGAATTGTGGGCGATAATAGTCATACTGCTTACCAACATGTCTTACTTTGGTTCGGCGGTATTGTGAGATGAAGCGGCCCGAACCGACATTACGCGTATGCTTACGCGAGACTGGTTTCACCGTTACGAGCACTCATTGCTTAAAGGTGACTGGCGGGTGTATGTCTCTCTCACTTTAGCTGAATCGAGTGTGGCTACGCCCGGTCCTTGTGAAGGTTAAAACATCACATACTTGACGAAAAATCGTTGTGGTTTTTGTATGCGTAGGTAAGAACGGTTCTTGCTAAGCCCGTAGCAGCCACGTAAAACTTGCAACAACAAAGTAGAGGACGTCTAACTTGTTTTTGCAGGGCATGTTGTGATGTGATATGGTCAAGACATGATGAGTTATACGTTATTGTATGAGATGATCATGTTTTGTAAAGTTATCGGCAACCGGCAGGAGCCTTATGGTTGTCTCATTATTGTATAAATTGCGAAGGCCATGTAATTGCTTTACTTTATCACTATGAGTTAGCGATAGTAGTAGTAGCAATAGTTGGCAAGACGACCACGACGCTACGATGAAGATCATTGTGTCAAGGCGGTGACAATGGAGATCATGATGATGCTTTGGAGATGGAGATCAAAAGCACAAGATGACGATGGCCATACCATGTCACATATTTTGATTGCATGTGATGTTTATCTTATTATGCTTCTTATTTTGCTTAGTACGGCGGTAGCATTATAAGATGATCCCTTACAAAATTTCAAGGTACAAGTGTTCTCCCTGAGTATGCACCGTTGCGAAAGTTCGTTGTGCTGAGACACCACGTGATGATCGGCTGTGATAAGCTCTATGTTCAAATACAACGGGTGTAAGACAGTTTTGCACATGCAGAATACTCGGGTTAAACTTGACGAGCCTAGCATGTACAACCATGGCCTCGGAACACTGGAGACCTAAAGGTCGAGCGTGAATCATATAGTAGATATGATCAACATAGGATGTTCACCATTGAAAACTACTCCAGATCACGTGATGATCGGACATGGTTTAGTTGATTTGGATCACGTGATCATTTAGATGACTAGAGGGATGTCTATCTAACTGGGAGTTCTTTAGTAATATGATTGAACTTTAATTTCTCATGCACTTAGTCCTGATAGTATTTGCAAATTATGTTGTAGATCAATAGCTCGCATTATAGCTCCACTATGTTTTTGATATGTTCCTAGAGAAAACTAAGTTGAAAGATGTTAGTAGAAATGATGTGGACTAGGTCCGTGATCTAAGGATTATCCTCATTGCTGCACAGAAGTATTATGTCCTTGATGCACCGCTAGGTGACAAACCTATTGCAGGAGCAGATGCAGACGTTATGAACGTTTGACAAGCTCGGTATGATGACTACTTGATAGTTTAGTGCGTCATGCTTTACGGCTTATAACCGGGACTTCAAAAATTTTTTGAATGCCACAGAGCATATGAGATGTTCCAAGAGTTGAAATTAGTATTTCATACTCATGCCCGTGTCGAGAGGTATAAGACCTCTGACAGTACTTTGCCTACAAGATGGAGGAGAACAGCTCAACCAGTGAGCATGTGCTCAAATTGTCTGGGTACTACAATTGCTTGAATCAAGTGGGAGTTAATCTTCCAGATAAGATAGTAATTGACAAAGTTCTCTGATACGTCTCCAACGTATCTACTTTTCCAAACCCTTTTGCCCTTGTTTTGGACTCTAACTTGCATGATTTCAATGGAACTAACCCGGACTGACGTTGTTTTCTGCAGAACTGCCATGGTGTTGTTTTTGTGCAGAATAAAAAGTTCTTGGAATCACCTGAAAATCAACGGAGAATTATTTCGGAAAATATAAAAAATATCTGCAAGAAGATCCTCACTGGGGGCCCACACCCTATCCACGAGGGTGGGGGCGCGCCCCCTGCCTCGTGGGCCCCCCGATGCTCCACCGACGTATCCCCAGATCCTATATCTTCCGTTTCGGGGAGGAAAAAATCAGAGATAAGGAATTATCACGTTTCACGAGATGGAGCCGCCGCCGAGCCCTAATCTCTCTCGGGAGGGCTGATCTGGAGTCCGTTCGGGGCTCCGGAGAGTGGAGATCGTCACCATCGTCATCATCAACCTTCCTCCATCACTAATTCCATGATGCTCACCGCCGTGTGTGAGTAATTACATCGTAGGCTTGATGGACGGTGATGGGTTGGATGGGATCTATCATGTAATCGAGTTAGTTTTGTTAGGGTTTGATCCCTAGTATCCACTATGTTCTGAGATTGATGTTGCTATGACTTTGCTATGCTTAATGCTTGTCACTAGGGCCCGAGTGCCATTATTTCATATCTGAACCTATTATGTTTTCATGAATATATGTGTGTTCTTGATCCTATCTTGCAAGTCTATAGTCACCTACTATGTGTTATGATCCGGCAACCCCGAAGTGACAATAATCGGGAACACTCCTGGTGATGACCGTAGTTTGAGGAGTTCATGTATTCACTATGTGTTAATGCTTTGGTCCGGTACTCTATTAAAAGGATGCCTTAATACCCCTTAGTTTCCAATAGGACCCCGCTGCCACGGGAGGGTAGGACAAAAGATGCCATGCAAGTTCTTTTCCATAAGCACGTATGACTATATTCGGAATACATGCCTACATTGCATTGATGAACTGGAGCTAGTTATGTGTCACCCTAGGTTATAACTTCTACATGATGAATTGCATCCGACATAATTTCCCATCACCGATCCAATGCCTATGAGCTTTTCCCATATGGCTTGATGCTTATTTACTTTTCCGCTGCTACTATCACAAAAACAACAAAAACACTACCGTTACTTTTATTGCTGCTACCGCCACTATCATATTACTTTGCTACTAAACTATCTTGCTGCAGATACTAAGTTTCCAGGTGTGGTTGAATTGGCAACTCAGTTGCTAATACTTAAGAGTATTCTTTGGCTCCCCTTGTGCCGAATCAACAAATTTGGGTTGAATACTTTACCCTCGAGAAATGTTGCGATCCCCTACACTTGTGGGTTATCAAGACTATTTTTTGGCGCCATTGCCGGGGAGCATAGCTCTATTCTTTAAGTCACTTGGGATTTATATCTGTTAATCACTATGAAGAATCTGAAGGACTCAAAAACCAAGATCTTACCCTCAACTACGAGGGGAGGTAAGGAACTTCCATCTAGCTCTGCACTTGATTCTCCTTCTGTTATGAGTAAACTTGCGACACCTAATCCTGCTATTGAATCTGATATGTCATATGTTCTTGATGATGCTACTTCTGCTATGTATGATGAAACTACCTCTATGCCTGATACTGTGCCACTAGGTGAATTTCTAGATGGACAAATTGCTAAGGTTAGGGAGAGTGCAAATGTTGATGATATTTATGAAAGTGATGATGAAACTATTCCCAATAGATATGAATTGCCTGCTGTTCCTGAGGGTTATGTTATGGATGAAGAAACTGCTAGAGACTTTCTTGCTTGCAATGGTAGATATGATCTTAAGAAGTTATTAGCTAAGCTGAAAGAAAAGTCCTTGAATGCTAGAATGAAACATGACCCTGCTTTTGCCACTTCACCTATCTGTGTTACTGATAAGGATTATGAATTCTCTGTTGATCCCGAGTCAATTACTTGAATCTGATCCTTTCCATGGCTATGAGCCTGAAACTGTTGTGGCACATCTTACTAAGTTGAATGATATAGCCACCCTGTTTACCAATGATGAAAAGATTCGCTACTACTATATCCTTAAGTTATTTCCATTCTCGTTAAAGGGTGATGGTGATAATGATGGTGGCGATAGTAAAAGTAAACAGCAAAAGTAAATAGCAAAAGTAAGCAGCAAAAGTAGCAACTAGTAGCCGGCAGGATTTAAAACACTGTAGGCTAGGGAGATGGATGGTTGGGCGCTGCATGGATGAGATATATCATGAATCTAACTTGGGGCAAGGCACACAGAAAAGTAATGATCATCTAGGCAAATATCAAACACTAGGCATGTATCCCACGGGTAGTTGTACGTGCTTGCAATAAGAACTTGCACAACATCTTTTGTCCTACCAACCCGCTACGAACGGGGCCAAAAGGAACTTATGGAGATTAAGGTGCTCCTATCAAAGAGCACCGGAACAAAGCAATAAACTCAATGGATACATGTAATCCTCAAACTATGGACCATCCCCTTTGGTGTCCCAAGCTGTCACTTTTGGGATCGCCGGTTCCGGACCATAATAGGTGCAAACAACTCATAGATAGGATCAAGAACACAAATATATTCATGCAAACACATATGGTTCAGATCTGAAATCATGGCACTCGGGCCCTAAGTGACAAGCATTAAGAGCAACAAGTTGAAGCAAAGATGATAAACACCATAGTAGATGATAGGCAACATGCCCCCAACAATCTGATAAACTATTACATGATCTAACTCATCCAATCCGTACCATCCCCTTTGCCTACAGCAGGGAATTACTTACACATGGAAGGAGAAGTCATGGAGGGAGGATGGAGTGGTGATGATGATGACGATGGCGACGATCTCCCCTCTCCGGAGGCCAAATCAGCCTCCAGATTAGCCCTCCCGAAGAAGAACAGAGGGTGGCGGCGGCTCCGCGACGGAAACTGGGAAAACGACCTCTGTTCTGGGGTTTTCTCTTCACGGGATAAATACGGGTCAAAGTAGGGCACCAGGGGAGGTAGGACCCGGCCAGGCGGCCTGGCGAGGCGGCCAGGGGTGGGGCTACCTGGGCAGGGCGCCTGGAGCCCCCCTGGCTCCCCTCTGGCCCCTCTTCTGGCACAAGGGCCCTTCGGGTGCGTGGATTTTCTGTGATTTTTCTTGGAATTTTCTGAGATACCTAAAAATCCGTTTTCCTGCACACAATAAAACCATACAGGCAGCTCTGCTGAAAACAGCGTCAGTCCGGGTTAGTTTAGTTCAAATCATGCAAGAATGAGGTCAAAACAATAGCAAAAGTGTTTGGAAAAGTAGATACGTTTGAGACGTATCAACTCCCCCAAGCTTAGCATATTGCTTGTCCTCAAGCAATTCAGTTCAATGAACTGGACGCGACAAAGAAAACTTTGACAAACTCTTTTGCTTCATTAGATGTATATAAGCATGTACTACGAAAAGAGTTTAGCAAGTATTGAAACAATGCTATGAGGACAATGCACGGAGCAATCCTTCTTTCAAGTGACCAATCACAAATACCTAAAAGTAAATAATATACTACTGAAAATCAAGACAAGATTACATTGCACATAGCTTGAGCATATTAGAGTGGTATCTCACTAGCCTCCATGAGTGAAGCAAAACATAAATGCAGAAACTCCTCCAGAGTTTTAAAGGAGACTAGAACTAAGAATTTCTGAATAAATAATATCACAAGCATGCAGAAGACAATCTAATACTTTGGGACAATGCACATTACACTCAGAATGACAATTATGCTCTCCTAGTTGGTGCTTTGAAGAAAGAAGGTGGAGACTCTCGAACCGTGGAATTTGATGGCGAGGTTGAAAACCCATGGTTGGAAGCAAAGACTAAACATGTACCAGAGCTCTTGGTTTTTAAAAACAGAGGTAAAAACGTTTTTGAGAGATGCATATTTCGTCAACGAATGCTAGTAGACAACCCAATTACTTCTCGAGCTGGACAAGTTTCGAGGAACGGCTCCCGCACGGGGACGATCACATCCCCTTAATCTCCTTTGTTTATCACTGCCAAAAGTTTTCTGATTTCTCATGAACAAAGCGTGAAGGAGGGTTTGTTTGTTGTATTATCTTTTATGAGCCGGGCGCACTCATGCCAGTTCCTTCTCGTATTAGGGGTTTGCAGATTAGACATGCAATCCCGGGGTAAAACTTGTCCAACTTGAAAAGATCATGAATTAACTACTACTTCCTCATGAGCTAAACAGAGGCACAAAACAGGGGTAAATTTGAATAATTTCGAGATGGTACAAGAAAGTCTTCGTTAGGATGGCAGGTAAATACCACATAGGAAGGTATGGTGGACTCATATGGAATAACTGATTTGAAAGGATTTGGATGCACAAGCAGAATTCCGCTTAGTACGAGCGAAGGCTAGCAATAGACCGGGAAGCGACCAACTAGAGAGCAATAACGGTCATAATCATGCAGAGCGACAAAGCAACATTGAATCGGGCATGAAAGTGATATAACTATTCTAAAACTCAAAGATCATCAAGGCAGAGCAGACTTTTTAGTCTTAAACATGTGTAAACATGTGCCAAGTCAATCCAAGAATTCTCCAAAGGGAAATACCACCTTAGTATACCAAACTATGAACAGTGCAATGCATGTAAATCATTTCAATAACACATTATATACTCTAGCTATTTGAGACTAGCCACAAGGAAAGCATGAACCACTGGGAGAGCATTGTAAACATAGCACTATGTCGCTACAAGCTGGTCTCTAGATGATAAGTACATGCATATGTACAAAAGTAGAAACAAGAAGAGTTCATACCGGTTTTCCCTTGTTGCTTCCCTTCAGTCGATCTTCGTCATTACTGCCTCGTCACTTGCACGATCGAACGTAGGAAATATAATTAAATGCCATCACGGACTCGAGCTGAACTCTGAAAACAAAGCAAACTAAAGAGAGAAAGGAAATCTTTTTGGATTATTTCAAAGGTTGAACGAAAGCAAAAGAAAGAGAAAATCTTTTTGTTGTTTTTGCAAAGAAAGAAATAAAGAAGAACGGGCAAAAACTTTGAAAAGATCAAAGCGAATAAAACGGATAATACAATGGAAAAGTGAGAAGGGCACGTACTCCCCCAAGCTTAGGCTTTTGGCCTAAGTTGGTAGTAGCTACTGCCCCCAGGAGCCTCCTGCTCTGGGGGAATGCTGGTGAGTCCAAGGGTCGTAGAAGGATTCCGGCGCGTACACCGAACTCCTCGGATCCTCCCACGAGGAAGGGTCCGTACTCCAAGCAGAGGAAGACCCTTCACCAAACTGGGTGACGGTCTCCCCCTGAAAAGGTGGTAACTCACCGTGCTCCTCCTCGTCGGGCACAACCCCCTCCATTGGGTTATGAAACTAATGCTGGGCCATGAACTCATCGAACTGGATAACATCAAAGGACCATCCGTTCCTGCGAGAAAAATCAAACAAAAGAGGTGCAGGTAGACGGATCTCGCGTTCCGCGGTAGTTCCGAAACGCAAGATATAAACAAGATTACTAAGCTCAGAAGTCATGGTAACAAACTTATGCCTTTTCATAGCAGCAAGATCAAAACTTAAATAAGTAAAAGGCTTATCATCAGGGTGTGGGGTGCCTTTAAGATATTCTAAGATAAGTGTGGCATAAACGCCACCAAATAAATCTCCCCTGTTACCGTTCATAGCAAGGCGTCGAGCAATTAAGGCACCCAGATTATAATCAAACCTCCCTGAGAGGGCGGTTGCCAGGATAGCAATATCCGGCGCAGAAATGTTGCTCGTGTTGTCACGAGCTAATACCCCTCTAGCAACATAATATGCAAAATACCTGAGGTGAGGGAATAAGATGCTAGAGATTTTTGACCGATGAATATCCCTCGTACCCATGCTGCAGAGAGAGTTGAAGACGGTTTTCAGCTCGGAGGGCTGAGAGGTCATCTTAGCCGTCCGCCCAACGTTTGGCACACCTATTATTTCACAAAACTTTCCCAAGGGCATGTTGATAAGATCATTGTAAATTTTAAACTCAATAGCACCAGTATCAGGGTTATATCTAAAACTGTTAATGAAACCGGAGGTGAGTTTTTGATACTGAGTAACACGACACGTGACGATCTGTGTCAGACCTGCATTAGCACAAAGATTATAAAACTCATCCTTGATTCCCGCAGCTTCAAGGAATTCATCACATGGAAACATCATAGCACGTGCTGGACTTGTGTCTTCCAACAACTCTAGGGGCACATGATCTTCATTGTAGCTCACCCTAGCAGTTGAGGGTGAAGCTGCGGCTCTAGTAACTCGATCGGAGTGCGCGGGCCTTTTCTTCTCAAGCCACCCCTTTGCCCTTCCTAACAAACTCATTTCTGATTTTTTTGGCAAATTACAAAAACAAGGATTTAAACAAAGTGGGTTAAGGCAAACTACTCAACTCACTTACCTAAGGCATAAACTTGCATCTAAACTTGGAAAATAAATTTCTACACATGCATGCATGCTCATCTACACAACACCAAGAACTACTAAATACTCACAAATGAAGCCACCAATCAGAAATCTAATTGGAGGGGTGGAGGAGTTACATACCAGGGAGTATTTGTTCAAAATCTCAGCTCGAATGATAGGCTGTAGAGAGAGATCAAAAATCGCCTCCAAGGGCAGCAAGAACGCAAGAACAAGTGCAGAACTCGTGTTTTTGGAGAGAAAGAGAGAGAGAGAGGAAGAAGGCTCACCTGGAGGGGGGTCTTGTGGGCCCAGAAGGCCGAGCAGCCTGGGGCACACGGTGGCAAGCCACGGTGACGAGGCTACCGCCGTGGCGAACGGAGAAGCATGGACGAACACTTTTGGGGTCGACGGTGACGGGCATTTAATGCCCTTGTCCCCCACTGTCAAAGTTAGGTGAAGACCACTGTTCATCCACTGTTCACGCACTATTCCCGCACTGTTACAACTACCACCAAAATTACATTTTTTCCCTCCTCTACGTTGACACCTGTCGGTGACCCCTTGAGCTATAAAAGGAGGCCCATGCACAACGTAGAGGGGGTTCGGAACCTAGACAACTCTCTCGCTCGGTGTAGCTAAACACTGTAGATCTTCAAGCTCCCGAGCTCAATACAACCAAGGCAGGAGTAGGGTTTTACGCGTCCGCGCGGCTCGAACCTGGGTAAACTGCCCGCGTGCGCCCCTCGATCTGCTCTTCGTGCTCCCTCCGCTCCCTTACCGCAACGTAGAAGGGGCTCCGATCCCTTAGGTGCTCGTGGGAGGACAGTTTCCCCCGACATCTTTGGCGCGCCAGGTAGGGGGCGTCGAGGTTGTCCGAACCTGATCCGGCGCTCACGCGGGCGCATTCTTCATCAACCTCTCCAGCTTCATCAACTTCATCAGCAACACCAACATGCCTCCGAAGAAGAAGGCTTCGGAGGTCGGAGGCACGTCTGCGTCGGTTCCACCACCACCAGAACCAACGGTTGGTGGAGGATACGCCGGCGGAAGGGTGGTCGCCGGCGAGGAAACTCACGGCGCCACCAAATCTAAGGACAAGACGAACGACCGGGCGAATTCCAAGGCCTCGGTGTCCGTAGACGCACCACACCTCTCTCGGGAGGTGCCAAGCCAGCAGCGCCGTGGTACAGGAGGTACCATTCGCTTGCTGGGGCAAGGACAAACCGGAGGATCGCGGGACGCTCAAGGCCATCGTCCTGGCACGAGAAAGGCGCGGTCGCCGGGGCGAGAAACTGCTCCTTCTAACCCTGTTAGGAGTCCGAGCATATCTCGCTCCTTGCACCGCTCGCCGCCGCTCCCCTCCTCTCCAGCAGAAGCTCTAGCAAGAGCGCAACTGCTTCTCGACTTCCCTCCAGCGGCAGACAAGGCCGAAGACTGGAGGGCGACGATCCAAAGCCTCATCGCCTTCGCCAACAACGACACGCCGCAGCAGCCTGCGACGTCGCAGCCACGGCAAGTCGACCAGACGAAGGCCGACGGCGACAAGACCGCCGGGGGTGCAACTACCATGCACTCCCCGCCGCGGAAGCAGAAGACGCCACCCCGCCGGATTAACGTCGACGACGACTCCACGGCGTCGTCGGATCCGCGGGCTCGTCGGGACCAGCGCCAAGTCCTCGACGACCGGCGGCAAGAAGACGCTCGGACGCGCATCGAGCACCGACGAGAAACCCGACGACAATCGGATCAGCGCGCTGGGACCGCTATCAACACGTACGCGCCCGGTGAGCCAGGCGACTTGCCGTACGCGACAGGTTGCCCTGCGTTCACCCGTGAGCTGCGGCGAGTCCAGTGGCCCAGCATGAAAAACTTCAAGCCCGACGTACCCGAGAAGTACGACGGCAAGACGCACCCCTCGGAGTTCCTCAGCATCTACACCATCGCGGTGCAGGCTGCCGGGGGACGCGACGAGAAGATACTAGCTAACTACTTCCCGCTAGTGCTTAAGCCAAACGTCCATTCTTGGCTTATGCACTTGCCGGAGAACTCCATTTCTTCGTGGGCAGATCTGTGCCACCAGTTTGTTGGCGCCTTCACGGGCGGCCACAAACCCCACGGCCAGGAGAGCGATCTCCACATATTGGCCCAGAAGGAGGGAGAATCCCTGCGCAAGTACATCCAGAGGTTCAGCCGCGTGCAACACAACATTCCCGACGTCCACCCTGCCGCGGTTATCAGCGCGTTCCACCAGAACGTGCGTAACCGCCGCATGAGGGAAGAGATGGCCATGACCAAGATTCGGGATGTCAGCGAGCTCTACGCTCTGGCTGACAAGTGCGCGCGCGCCGAAGAGGGGAGGAGACTCCCCGGAGAGGATACTGGCGCAGGAGGAAGCGACAGTGAGGACGCCGCCCCGGCAAAGAAGAGCCGGCGGCGGAACAACAGAAGAAAGAAGAGCAAGGAGGTGCTAGTCGTTGAGCAGTCCGGCAAGGAGGCTCCCGCCAAGAAGGCATAGGCTGGCGGTTCCGGCAAGGAGCCTGCCCCTATAGCGGCAGCCGACAAGCAGGACGGCTCCGACAAGCAATACTGCAAGATCCACCGCACCAAGGGCCACGACCTTCAGAACTGTAAGCGAGTCGAGTACCTCGTAGAGCAGCAGAAGGCTACGAGCGTCGCGACAAGGAGAAGGCCCAAGGAGGCGGAGGAGAGCCCAGCAAGAAGCGGCCATTCAATGGCCGGGGAGGACGCCGCGGCAAGGCCAAACAGCGGCAAGGTGATCGACCTCCTCGGGGCCGCGACAAGGACGAGGAAGAAGACGACGACGACGACATGGAGGAAGGAGATAACAGCGAGCAGGAGTTCCAGAAGGCCACAGAAGTTCTGTGTGTCGACGGAGGCGCCTCTCTACACACTTCCCACCGCCAACTCAAGCAGTGGGTGCGGGAAGTAAACGCAGCTGAGCCGCCCGTTGAGTCACGCAGGCTGCTGAAGTGGTCCAGCACGCCCATCATTTTTGACCTTGAGGATCACCCTGACCGCACAACGGCGGTCGGGTGCTTGCCGATGTTGGTCTCACCAACTATCCGCAACCTCAAGGTCACCAAAATGTTGGTTGACGGCGGGGCCGGCCTGAACTTGATCTCCTCAGCTGTGATCAAGAAACTCCAGATCCCAGACGGCGAGCTCGAAGAAACCGGGTCGTTCCAAGGAATAAACCCGGGAAGAAGCAAGCCGAAGGGGAAGATTACACTGCCCGTGACCTTTGGCGGGGAGCTCAACTTCAGGACGGAGAGGATAACCTTCGACGTTGCCGATATCCCATTGCCATACAATGGGATACTTGGACGTCCTGCCCTCGCCAAGTTCATGGCAGCTTCCCACTATGCCTACAACGTACTCAAGATGCCGGGGCCGATAAGCGTCATCTCTGTCCCTGGCGACAAGAAGGACGCGCTTATCTACGCCGACAAGATATACCGGGATGCAGCAGCCGCAGCAGAAAGCAACACACTTGCCGCTGAAGCTCCCGGGGGGAAGACCAAGACCAAGTCCGGCAAGAGCTCTGGGGCCCACTCCGGCAAACGCACCTCCTCGGAGTGCTGCGCTGCCATCGAGGACGCACCATCGAGCTCCACCGGCAAGTGCAAGAAGGGGATGGCCGCTCCACCGGCAACCAAGAAGGTGTCCGCCAAGGAGGACGGCACTGGTGGTACCTTCACCATCAGTGCTACGCTCAACAACAAATAGGAAAGCGCGCTCGTTGCCTTCCTGCGGGCGAATGTCGATGTGTTTGCGTGGCAACCATCTGACATCCCCGGCGTTCCCAGGAAGGTGATTGAGCACAAGCTTGCTGTTTGTCCTCATGCGCGTCCCGTCAAGGAGAAGGTCAGGAAGCAAGCCGTGGAGCGCCAAGAATTCATCGCCGAAGAGATAAAGAAGTTGGAAGCAGCAGGCCTAGTTAGAGGCGTGATCCATCCTACGTGGTTGGCCAATCCAGTTGTCGTACGCAAGGCCAATGGGAAGTGGAGACTTTGTATAGACTTCACTGATGTGAATAAAGCATGTCCCAAGGATCCATTTCCCTTGCCGCGTATTGACCAGATTGTTGACTCCACCGCTGGATGTGAGCTGCTTTCCTTCCTTGATGCATATTCAGGGTACCACCAGATTTTCATGGCCAAGGAAGATGAAGAGAAGATTGCATTCATTACTCCATGCGGCACATATTGCTTCATACGCATGCCCTTTGGGTTGAAGAATGCAGGCTCGACATTTGCAAGGGTGGTGCACACTGCTTTTGAGCCACAGATTCACAGAAATGTAGAAGCTTACATGGATGACATAGTGGTCAAGAGCAAGAGCAAAGATACCCTGATCCAAGACTTAGAGGAAACCTTTGAGAATCTGCGCAAGATCCAGCTCAAGTTGAACCTCGAGAAGTGCGTCTTCGGAGTCCCCTCCGGCAAGCTTCTCGGGTTCTTTGTGTCCCAGAGGGGGATTGAAGCCAATCCCGATAAGATAAAAGCCATCAAGCAGATTGAAGCCCCGAAGCGCGTCAAGGACGTAAGGAGACTTGCTGGTTGTGTGGCTGCCCTCAGTAGGTTCATTTCAAAGTCTGCAGAACGCGCCCTGCCTTTATTCAAAATCTTGAAGAAGGCAGGTCCCATGAAATGGACTCCGGAAGCGGAGGCAGCGCTGCAAGACTTGAAAGGGTACCTGTCCTCCACTCCAATACTTGTCGCACCTAGGCCACAAGAAAAGTTGCTGCTATACTTAGCAGCAACCAATCAAGTGGTTAGTGCTGCATTAGTAGCGGAGAGGGAGGCAGATGAGGAATCTACACCACCGGCAAGCGAATCTAGCGACAAGCAGGGGGCTTCCCCGACAAGCTCTGGCTCCGACAAGGACAAGTCTGCGCAAGAACAAGGAGAAGTGCGAAGGAAGATGGTACAGCGCCCAGTGTATTTTGTGAGTTCCCTTCTGCAGGAGGCTAGATCAAGATACTCTGGGGTGCAGAAGTTGCTTTTCGGCCTCCTCATGGCCTCGAGAAAGCTGCGCCATTACTTCCAAGCACACGAGATAACGGTGGTCACTCGCTTTCCGTTGAAGAGGATATTGCAGAATCCAGAAGCAACAGGCAGGATCGTCGAGTGGGCATTGGAGCTGTCAAGCTTTGGTCTTAAGTTTGAGAGTACTTCAACCATACAGAGCAGAGCTTTGGCAGAATTCATAGCGGAATGGACCCCAACGCCCGATGAAGAAGTCCCAGAGACAAGCATCCCCGTCCAAGAAACGAGCAGCGAATGGGTAATGTACTTTGATGGTGCCTTCTCGCTGCAAGGCGCCGGTGCCGGCGTGGTACTCATAGCGCCCACCGGAGAGCACCTCAAGTATGTTGTCCAGATGCACTTTCCCAAGGAGCAAGCGACAAACAATACTGCTGAGTATGAAGGTTTGCTTGCCGGCCTCAGAATTGCGGCCGAACTTGGGATCAAGAAGTTGATTGTGCGGGGAGATTCACAATTGGTGGTCCGACAAGTGAACAAAAGTTACCAGAGCCCTTTGATGGAAGCTTATGTTGATGAAGTGAGGAAGCTTGAAGAACACTTTGAGGGCCTGCAAATGGAGCACGTCCCAAGAGCTCAGAATGATATTGCAGATGGCCTCTCAAAGTGTGCTGCAATGAAGTTACCTGTGGAACCAGGGACCTTCCTGCTCAAGCTAACTCAGCCATCCGTTACACCATCAGTTGGGCAGAGTAAGAAGAGAAAGTTGGTCTCCGGCGACTACTTGCCGGCGGATCTTCCCGAAGCCGCCGCCAAGGTCCCCAGGATCAACAGCCAAGATGCTGAGGAACAGTTTGCTCCTGCAGATCCAAGGGTCTGTACAGTTGAAGCAAGCGTTCCCGACAAGCCCTGCCCCGGCAGGCTTGCCGGGGGACCATCAGCTCCTGCAGAGCCGCAGGTTCTTGCCGTAGAAGCTGAGGTTCCCGCAGCAGCCCTCATGCCTTTAATCCTTGTTGTTGAGCCTCAGGCTCCAGCATGGGCACAGCAAATCGTTCGTTTTCTGCAAACTGGAGAACTTCCCGATGACCCAGAAGAGATAGAGAAAATGACCAGGCAGTCAAGTATGTACCAGTTCGTTGGCAATGAACTGTACAGAAGAAGACTCAATGGTGTCAGGTTGAAGTGTATTTCCAGAGAAGATGGACAAAAGCTGTTGGCAGAGATACATGGAGGCATATGTGGCCACCACATTGGCGCAAGGGCACTTGCCGGGAAGGCGTTCCGGCAAGGGTTCTTCTGGCCAGAAGCCCTCTAAGATGCAACTGCACAAGTAACCAAGTGTGAAGCGTGCCAGTTCCATGCCAAGCAAATTCATCAGCCAGCTCAAGCTCTCCAGACGATCCCTTTGTCCTGGCCCTTCTCGGTTTGGGGGCTCGATATCCTCGGCCCCTTTCCCCGCGCAGTCGGGGGCTTTGAGTACTTGTACGTTGCGATTGACAAGTTCACAAAGTGGCCAGAAGTGGAACCAGTGAGAAAGGTGACAGCACAGTCAGCGGTCAGGTTCTTCAGGTCAATTGTTTGCCGTTTCGGAATCCCTAACAGGATCATCACCGACAACGGCACACAGTTTACAAGTCGCACCTTCATGCAGTACGTCCAAGACCTTGGCGCCAAGGTCTGTTTCGCTTCTGTTGCTCACCCGAGGAGCAATGGTCAAGCGGAGAGGGCCAATGCTGAAGTGCTGCGCGGACTCAAGACAAGAACCTTCGACAGGCTGCGCAAGTGCGGAAGAAACTGGATAGAGGAGTTACCGGCGGCTCTTTGGTCAATCAGGACGACACCAAGTCGAGCCACCGGACAGAC
The DNA here is from genome assembly GCA_902687465.1 of Secale cereale. Taxonomy (NCBI): domain Eukaryota; kingdom Viridiplantae; phylum Streptophyta; class Magnoliopsida; order Poales; family Poaceae; genus Secale; species Secale cereale. The sequence continues at coordinate 679,735,574 of LR738714.1, forward strand.
ACCCTTTGCTCTTGTCTATGGAGCAGAGGCAGTTCTCCCCACGGAACTCGTATACGGATCTCCTCGAGTGCTCGCTTATGATGAGCTCGAGCAAGGGCAACTGCGACAAGATGATGCATTGCTCCTCGAGGAGGAACGTCTCGAGGCTGCTGTACGAGCTGCTCGATACCAGCAAGCCTTGCGTCGCTACCATAGCCGCAAGGTCAAGGCCAGGAGTCTCGAGGAAGGTGACCTTGTTCTTCGGCGTGTTCAGTCTGCCAAGAGTTCCAACAAGTTGACGCCGAAGTGGGAAGGCCCTTATCGGGTGAGACAAGTCACAAGGCCCGACGCTGTCCGCCTTGAGACCGAAGAAGGCTTACCGGTGAGCAACTCCTGGAACATAGAGCATCTTCGCAAGTTTCACCCATAAGGCGCGGTTGCCGTGATCCGCTCCGGCAACCACCTTTTGTACAAGTCTTGCCGCTGTTGCATGTAAACCTTTGTACAAAGCCGGGCGCAGATCCCGTGCATCAGTAAAGCTTTTGTGCCTCGCACTGTTTGTCATTTCCATGCTTTTCTTTGTTATTTGCATGCATTATCTGACACCTTGTGCAATGCACATCCCCAGTAAGCACTAGCAAGCCGTGAGGCCCTATACTTGTTTTTCCTCCTCTTTTTCTTCCCCTCTTAAGCAGAAGGAGTATTCCTCGCGCACAAGTTTGCCGGGGGGAAGGAGATGGAGGTATAAACCAAGTGCTGTTCAAGAAAGAGAAGCCTTGTCGGGGAGCAAACAATATATGAAAGCTAAGTCACCAAAGTTTGAGCAGTTCAAATTTTTAAATTTTTAGTTGTCTTCCTTGAACAACCACACTTTGTATGGAGAACCTGTGCGCGGAGGAACCTACCCGTGGCTAGCCGCACCCTTACTTTGTTTTCGAGCACGCTCAACGACTTAAGTGAGCTGCGACAAGTGTCGCGCCCTTACTTCGTTTTCGAGTTCGCTCAGCAAGCTAAGTGCGCTGCGACTAGCTGCGGCAAGGTTACTTGCCGACGAGGTCCTTTGCCAGCAGGCTGCTAAGAGTCCAGCACTCAGCGCTCGTGGCAAGGGCCCCTTGCCGGCAAGTCCCCTAAAAGCGTAGGGCAAAAAGCATACAAAGTGGAGGACCAAAAGCAAGGGAGATAACACCGCATTGATTGATCAAAATAAGATTGTATATTACAATGGATAACTTGCCACAATAACTAATTGATTCATGTCCATAACATACTTTGCAGCGGCAAAGGAAACAGAAAGAAAGAAGCCTAATCTACGCGGTCGCCTTCACGCCTCGTGACCTTGTTCACCTTGGCGACGATGTGGGCAACCTGCGCCTTCAACGCCTCCTGATCAGCGTCATCCGGCAAGGTGCGGAGGACGTTGACAAGGTTGATGCCGGGGTTGCGGTAGACGATCTTCGTCAAGACGCGCTCCAAGGTGCCCATGCAGAGCCGACGCGACTCGTCGGCCAACTGCACGGGGAGCTTCTCCCGCAGCCGTGCAAGCGCCGGCGCGATTCCCCTGAAGAAGAGACTTAACTTGGCGCTGTGGGGGAGGTCCTCGTCAGGAGAGTACACGAGGTGCTCCGCCCTCAGCGCCATCATCTCCTTATCAATGCTGGCAGCGGAGGTGACCAGCTCGTCGGTCCATTGCTCCACTGCCCGGCTGAAGTTGTTCGCTGAGACGGCGGCGCTCTCCACCAAGTTCCGCTCCTTGCGGAGCTCGTCCTTCAGTTTCGTCTCGCGGTCCCGGGCGGCGTCGAGCGAATCAGTCAAAGTGGAGACCTTCAACTCTAAGTCAGCGATTGAATCCTTGGCGGCAGTGAGCTCGTCGCCTTTCTTGGAGAGACGTACCTGCAAGTCAGAGTTGGTGTGGGAATCTTTCTCCCGCTCCACATTGAGCGCGGTGACTCTGTCCTCGCTCGCCTTCAGGTACCGCTCCAGCTGCTCCACCTTAAGCTCCAGGTCCCTCTTGGCAGTCTCCGCGGCGGCGGCAGCATCCCTTGCCTCCTTCAAGGCCTCGCCGATGGCCTGCTCCCGGGCGGTGAGTTCGTCGTCATGGGCGTCGAGCTCGACCTTCCGCTGGTTGAGCGCCCCCTCCCGCCGAGACAACTCCTCGGCGGCCAGCCGCTGCCGCTCTTCTGCCTCAGCCTTCTCCAGGAGGAAGGCTTGCTGCTCACCGGCAAGCTCTTCCCGCTCCTCCGCCAAGTTGCGGAGGGCTGCCTGGTTGGCGGCGCGGAGCTCCGCGGCGCGCTTATCCAGATCAACTCCAGCCTTGGCGGCAAGAGCCTCCCGGGACTCCAACTTCGCCTGCCTGGCCCGGTACAGGGCCAGGAGCTGGCGAAGTAGCTTCTCCTCTTCGGGCTCGTCGCTACCGCCGGGCGCTTCAACAACCTTCAACCCCGCGGAGGCGAGGACCTCTCCGTCGTAGGTCTCTCCCTCCACGGGGGCTCGCGACGAGGACGCCCACGGGACTTGTATGAAGACCCCGTTGGGGGCCTCAAGATAGACGCCCGACCGCTCCATGGAGGCGGAGGGGTCGGCGGCCGGTGCAACGCTTGACGCTCCTGCTGCCTCCGGGCCAGCAGTGTGGTCGCCGGTCCCTTCTCCAGCCGCGGCGTCTGCGGTCGGGGCGGTCTCCTCAGCGGCAGGCTCGTCGGCTCCAGCCATGCCTTCAGTGGCAGTGGCGTTGCCGCCGTCGCCGTGCACGCCCTCCTCGCCGGCGGTCTCCGTCTCCATCCGCTCCGGTGCAGGAGGATCTAGCAGAAGAAAAAGGAAAGAAAGAGTCAAGCAAATATCCAAAAAGACAAGTTCAAAAAGAAGAAATTGCAAGACTCACCTTCGCGGACTTCTTCAACGACAGGCTCCCTCGCCGGGGAGTTCTCCCTTGGCGCCGGAGTGGTGGCCCCTGCTGGCGGAGGGCCGCCTGCGCCCTCCCTTGGCGGGGTGCTCACCCTTGTCGGGCTGCTCACCCTTGGCGGGGTGCCCGCCCTTGGCGGGGTGCCCGTCCTTGGCGGAGCGTTCTCCCTCGCCGGGGAGTTCACCCTTGGCGGGGAGGGTGGAGCAAGTAGCTCTTCGGGGGCGACCTCCGGGCGCTCCTGCGGCTGCGGCTCCACTTCTGCACAAAATAACCAAGACATCAGCACAGGCAACTACCTCAAGCGCGCTCGACCAACAGAAAAGAATAACTACCAGACTTACGCTGGGGGCTGCGCTGGGGGCTGCTCCTCGGAGCAGCGGGTTGATCCGGCAAGTTTGCCGCTGGCGCGTCTCCGGTCGCCGTGGCGGGCGAGTCGTCTTCAACCTCAACCACAGGGATCTTGGCCCTCTTCGCCATCCGCTGTGCCAGGGTCCTGAAAGCAAAACAAAAACAAGATCAGAATCATCAAGGAAGATCAAGACAAAGTCAAAGAAATTACGAGTTGGAAGTACTTACTCCTCTTCCTCGTCGTCGGAGCTGAGGGCGGAGAAGTCGAACTCCACCTGAGATGCTCCCGCGTGAGGAGCAGGAGGAGAAGGCTCCCTCGGGCGCTTGGCGGTCTCCGGGGCTGTGGGTTGCGAAGACCCAGCCTCCGTCGTCTCCGAGGGCCGAGGAGCAGAAGTAGCAGCCGTTCCGCTCCGGGAGGATCCCCCTCCGCTTGGCGCTGGTGCGCGGGGCGCCTCCTTCACGACTTTGCTCGCCCTGGCGGCGCGCGTCGCCCGGCGCGCAGGCTGCTGTCGAGGCACCTGCGGCCTCGTCGCCGTAGCCGCCTTGCGAAGGCGCTTCCTTGGTTGTTGCGTGGGACTTGCCGGAGGCGGGGAGTTCTCTGAGGACGAGGAGGGATCATCGTCAAGTCCCAGAGATCCACCAGTATCTTCATCAGCCTCGACGTCCTCCTCCTCCTCCCCGGCAGGCCCGCTGGACCCAGCACCATGCCCGGCGGCCCCGCTCCCTCCGGCGACCTCGCTCCCTCCGGCGGCCCCGCTCCCTCCGGCGACCTCGCTCGTCCCGGCAAACTTCAGAGATGGCACCCCGGCAAACTCATCGGGCGGAAGCTTGAGCAGCTTGAGGATTTCCGCCTCCTCTGCTCGGCTCGCCTCGTCCGCGGCCTGCGCCTCGTCCACGGTGTATCCAAAGTCACCCGCCGCCGCAGCTGCGGCGGCCTCCTCCATCCTGGAGGCGATGTAGGCTATATCCCGAGCCGTAGTGGCCCGGGTGAGGCCCCTGTTCTCCTCGGTGTTCTTGGGCGTCTCGACCAAGTTGTCGAAAAAGCTCAGCACAGTATCCGGCGGAGGCTCGATCCAGGTGGGGACGACGCCATGGGAGTCGCACGCTGGCATCATCGCGCGCAAGGAATCCCGGGCGGTGCTGTTGCACAGCGGCACCACTCCCCGGGAAGGTTTGAACCACTCCGGGTGGGCCGGGTCATGCTTGAAGAGCTCTCGAACCATCCCCTTCAGCTCCAAGGCAGTGAAATTGAAGTTCAATCCAGGGCGCAGCCTCATGATATCTGCCGCATTGCCGAATTCCCAGGCGGGCCTTTTCCTTTCTTGTAAAGGGGCGATGCGGCGGCGGAGGAAATCTGCCCCAACTTCTCCAATAGTCAGATTGGCGACCCGGAGGCGAATAATCCTAATGAGGGCAATGCTGAGCTTGTTGTCCTCCGGGGCCAATTCACTCCAATCTCTGCCGCGCACTATGGCAGTTGTGCGCGTCGCGGTGAAGGGCTCCGGCTTATCCTCCACTACCCAGCACCAATCTGCACGCCACTCCTCCCACTTGCCGCGAAGTTCTCCCTTCAGGTATGAATCCTTCTTGTTCAGCCGGAAGATCCAGGAGATGCCGCCGGAAAGGGGAGAGCCAGCCTCTACTCTAGGCATGAAGAAATGGCGGAAAAGGGCTACGTTTGGATGAATCCCAACATAGTTTTCGCACAGATGTACGAAAACAGCCATCGTAAGGATGGCGTTGGGAGTAAAGTTTAGGAGGTGGAGGCCATATGTGTTCATGATATCACAAAAGAACTCCGAGAACGGAGGGCACAATCCACAGTGGAAAAAAGCAGCGAAGAAGAAGTACCCGCCGAGGAACACATCTTTGGCGACGGCGGGGAAGGCTCTGGTGCGGGGATGAGCTTTGGTCTCTCCCGACCAGAACAGATAATATTTGTTCCGCAGCTCCTTCGCGCCAAGCCTCGGCGCGAAGACCATGCTCCTCTTCCACAGGGTGGCCAGCTTCGCCGCCTGCTCGGACTTCTCCTTCTTTGCCTTGTCCGCTTTCGCCTTGTCGCTCTTCGGAGCCATGGCGGAGGCGGCGAGGGAAGAGGCGAGGAGCTCGACGGCGCCGCGGATGCGGAAGACGGCGGAGGAGGGGTGGATGCAAGAAGCAGCGGGGGTTTCTGGAGAGTCAAGACGCAATGAAGACAAATGAGGGAACTGCCCCTGCTTCCTCTGCTTTTAAGGGGGAAGTGGGGGATGCTCCGCATTTCCCATTAAAGAACAGGCCACGATCTCTCCCACGACGCCGCAATCGACGCGTGCCGTTAGGGAGGGATGCGGCGGATGCGGAAGAGGATACGGCTTGCCGTGGGCCGCGCGTGCCCATGCACTGTTTTGGGCCTGGCCCAACAGCGCTCGGCACCGTGTGTGGCCCAGGCCCGGGGGCTCCTGTCGGTGTACTAAGATAGGGGTACCTTAGTACCCCAACTTGTGCACGGGCAGTAGCAGCTTCCCGCGGCAGGGTTTACCACGTGCTCGCCGGAAACCTTTCTGGTCCCTATAAAGCCATTCAAGAACAAAGTATACAAATCAGAAGATCAAGGCCCCGGCAAGAGGAGCTTGCCGGGAAGGCCGCACCAGGCTCAAGATTATCACGTTAGCACAAGACCCTGGCAAGAGGAGCTTGCCAGGAAGGCCAAGGAATGCACACCTCAAGAAATGCCTCGGTGCATCACGCGCCCCAGCAGGACCCGGAGAGCGACAAGCTTTCGGGCCCGGCAAGGTCACGGCCCCGGCAAGGTGCTTGCCGGGGGAAACTTATGCTGTGTGCCCGCGCTCCAGCTCATCTGCCCACGCGTCGCCCTGGGGCTCTTCCAGGGACGCGTGGCAGAAGGCCGTGCAGCCTGGGGCACACGGTGGCAAGCCACGGTGACGAGGCTACCGCCGTGACGAACGGAGAAGCATGGACGGACACTTTTGGGGTCGACGGTGACGGGCATTTAATGCCCTTGTCCCCCACTGTCAAAGTTAGGTGAAGACCACTGTTCATCCACTGTTCACGCACTATTCCCGCACTGTTACAACTACCACCAAAATTACATTTTTTCCCTCCTCTACGTTGACACCTGTCGGTGACCCCTTGAGCTATAAAAGGAGGCCCATGCACAACGTAGAGGGGGTTCGGAACCTAGACAACTCTCTCGCTCGGTGTAGCTAAACACTGTAGATCTTCAAGCTCCCGAGCTCAATACAACCAAGGCAGGAGTAGGGTTTTACGCGTCCGCGCGGCCCGAACCTGGGTAAACTGCCCGCGTGCGCCCCTCGATCTGCTCTTCGTGCTCCCTCCGCTCCCTTACCACAACGTAGAAGGGGCTCCGATCCCATAGGTGCTCGTGGGAGGACAGTTTCCCCCGACAGGCACCGTCTTCAGTCTCAGCATCGGAGATAGATACACTGTTGGGATCAACAGCTGGCTCTTCACTTGTAATAGGATCATTGGAATTGTCAGCCTCCTTGTGTTTCCTCTTCTTCTTCTTTGGAGAGCCAACAATTTCTTCTTCCTGCATTTGAGAATCTTGCTCGATTCTCCTCGGATGCCCCTCTGGATAGAGAGGATCTTGAGTGCTAGTTCCTCCTCGGGTCTTAATCCCGAAGGCCTGCAAATCATCTTGTTTGGCATTGTTAGCAAGCAAATCTTTTTGCACATTAGAAATTTGTTCAAGCTGAGTTTGAACCATATGAAAATGCTTCACAAGACATTTAACATCATTAACTGTTCTACCTAGAACATCAAGCAAACTTTTGATAGCAAGGGAATTATCATGCAATTGACTTTGTATCCTCTCATTAAAATGATTTTGTTTCATAATAAAATTATCAAACTCATCTAAACATTGATCAGGAGGCTTACCATGAGGGATGTCACTTGCGTTGAAATCTAAAAGAGAGTGTACCTCTACCATAGGAGGGTGAGTGGTAGGCTCACACAACTTCTCAATAGGGGGTAGATTCTTCACGTCTTCAGTTTTAATACCCTTCTCTTTAATAGACTTCTTTGCTTCTCGCATATCTTCGGGGCTTAGAACAAACACGCCCCTCTTCTTTGGTGGTGGAGGTGGTTCAGGGACGGACCAATCTTCATGGGTTTTGGCAATCCTGCCCATCAAATCCTTTGCATCGTCCGGTGTTCTTTTCCTGAAAACACAACCAGCACAACTGTCCAAATAGGACCTGGATTCATTAGTTAGACCAGCATAAAATATATCGATTAATTCATTCTTAGGGACTCCATGTACTGGTCTAGCCCGGATCAGACTACAGTACCTCCCCCAAGCTTTAGGGAGGTGCTCATCCTGCAACTGTTTAAAGTTATAAATTCTTTGTAAAGCAACATGTTGCATATGAGCAGGAAAGTACTTATCAACAAAAGAGTGCGCTAAGTCTTGAGGACTCCTAATGGAACCACAGGGGAGTGAATCATACCATGTTTTAGCACCTTCCTTCAAAGACAAAGGAAGAAGCTTAGTCACATAAAAGTTTCGTTTCTTCTCATCCGTGGTAAACAAGCCACCCAACTCAGTGAGTTTGGTCAGGTGTGCAATAGCATCATCATTTTCTCTGCCATAAAAGGGGTCAGCTTCAACCATAGGTATAAGTGAAAGATCAACAGAGAAATCATAATCAGGATCATTGATGCATATAGGGGATGTAGCAAATTCAGGATTAGGAACGGTCTTGTTCTTCAAAGAGTGTTTTTCAAGCAGCTTCTTAATAGCTTCAGGGTCAGAGCCGGCAAACTCTGTCAGTTCCCTGCATAAATCATCATCAAGCATAATGTAATCATCATTAAGGAGTCTCTCCTTGAGTTCACTCAAATCAGGATAATCATAAGTTCCACCAATAGGGTAGCGAGTAACAGGAATTTCAATTCCAGATTTTTTTGCAGCAGCAGCGATCTGTTTCTCAAGAGCATAACCAAGTGAACTAATATCATCAAGAGTAGTAGAAGCATCATCAAGAGTATCGGAAATAGTAACAGATTCGGTAGGAGCATCATGTGGTGGTGGTGAGGCAAATTTACTCATAACAGAAGGTGAATCAAGTGTAGCACTAGTGTTCAGAACAATACCTTTTCTTGTAGTGGATAGTAAGATCGGAACCTTGGGGTCTCCTTTCTGACCCATAGCGGATGAACTACAGCAGGTAGGATACTTCAAGTAGACTTGTAAATATTGCTATGCTCCCCGGCAACGGTGCCAGAAAACGGTACTTGATAATGATGGTGGCGATAGTAAAAGTAAACAGCAAAAGTAAATAGCAAAAGTAAGCAGCAAAAGTAGCAACTAGTAGACGGCAGGATTTAAAACACTGTAGGCTAGGGAGATGGATGGTTGGGCGCTGCATGGATGAGATATATCATGAATCTAACTTGGGGCAAGGCACACAGAAAAGTAATGATCATCTAGGCAAATATCAAACACTAGGCATGTATCCCACGGGTAGTTGTACGTGCTTGCAATAAGAACTTGCACAACATCTTTTGTCCTACCATCCCGCTACGAACGGGGCCAAAAGGAACTTATGGAGATTAAGGTGCTCCTGTCAAAGAGCACCGGAACAAAGCAATAAACTCAATGGATACATGTAATCCTCAAACTATGGACCATCCCCTTTGGTGTCCCAAGCTGTCACTTTTGGGATCGCCGGTTCCGGACCGTAATAGGTGCAAACAACTCATAGATAGGATCAAGAACACAAATATATTCATGCAAACACATATGGTTCAGATCTGAAATCATGGCACTCGGGCCCTAAGTGACAAGCATTAAGAGCAACAAGTTGAAGCAAAGATGATAAACACCATAGTAGATGATAGGCAACATGCCCCCAACAATCTGATAAACTATTACATGATCTAACTCATCCAATCCCTACCATCCCCTTTGCCTACAGCAGGGAATTACTCACACATGGAAGGAGAAGTCATGGAGGGAGGATGGAGTGGTGATGATGATGACGATGGCGACGATCTCCCCTCTCCGGAGGCCAAATCAGCCTCCAGATTAGCCCTCCCGAAGAAGAACAGAGGGTGGCGGCGGCTCCACGACGGAAACTGGGAAAAAGACCTCTTTTCTGGGGTTTTCTCGTCACGGGATAAATACGGGTCAAAGTAGGGCACCAGGGGAGGTAGGACCCGCCCAGGCGGCCTGGCGAGGCGGCCAAGGGTGGGGCCGCCTGGGCAGGGCGCCTGGAGCCCCCCTGGCTCCCCTCTGGCCCCTCTTCTGGCACAAGGGCCCTTCGGGTGCGTGGATTTTCTGTGATTTTTCTTGGAATTTTCTGAGATACCTAAAAATCCGTTTTCCTGCACACAATAAAACCATACAGGCAGCTCTGCTGAAAACAGCGTCAGTCTGGGTTAGTTTAGTTCAAATCATGCGAGAATGAGGTCAAAACAATAGCAAAAGTGTTTGGAAAAGTAGATACGTTTGAGACGTATCAGATGGTAAGACTTGGTTTAATTCTCTTGATCCTGGTTGTGTGCGTAGTCCCCAGGATATGATGTATTACTTCTTTGCTAAATATTTTCCCGCTCATAAGAAACAAGCTGCCTTACGGGAAATATATATCTTTGTGCAAACTGAAGAAGAGAGTCTCCCACAAGCTTGGGGGAGGCTTCTCCAGCTACTTAATGCTTTTCCTAATCATCCTCTTGAGATGCATGACATACTTGATGTCTTTTATAATGGACTAACCGATGCTTCCAGAGACCACCTGGATAGTTGTGCTGGTTGTGTTTTCAGGGAAAGAACAGTTGAACAAGCTGAATTACTATTGAATAATATGCTGGCCAATGAAAATAATTGGACACTTCCTGAACCAGCCCCTAAGCCAACTCTGAAGAAAAGAGGTGTTCTATTTCTCAGTCCTGAAGACATGCAAGAGGCAAAGAATTCTATGAAAGAAAAAGGTATTAAAGCTAAAGATATTAAGAATTTACCACCTATTAAAGAAATACATGGTCTTGATAACCCGACACAGGTAGTAAAGGTAAATTCTCTTTATAGATTTGATGAAGCTGATATTCCTCGTTATAAGTCTGCTAGTCAATGCTTAGATGAGTTTGACAATTTCATTGTGAAACAAGAAAACTTCAATGCTTATGTTGGTAGACAATTACAACACAATGCTTATATGATTGAACGCTTGAGTGATTATCTGTTTAGTGCTAAAGGTGAACTAAAACTTATTAGTAAACATGCTTCTATGGTTACCAGTCAAGTAGAACAAGTACTTAAGGCTCAGAATGATTTGTTCAATGAATTGAATAGTAAGAATAGTGATAATGCCATTAGAGTTGTGACTAGAGGTGGTAGAATGACTCAGGAACCTCTGTATCCTGAAGGCCACCCTAAGAGAATTGAGCAAGATTCTCAGAGAGCTAATATAGATGCACCTAGGTCTTCTAAAAAGAAGAAAAAGAAAAATGATAGGACTTTGCATGCTTCTAGTGAACCTGTAGCTGACACACCTGAGAATCCCAATGATATATCTGTTTCTGATGCTGAGACACAATCTGGTAATGAACACGAGCCTAGTGATAATATTAATGATGATGTTCGTGCTGATTCTCAACCTAGAAATGATAATGATGTAGAGATTGAACCTGATGTTGATCTTGATAACCCACAATCAAAGAATCAATGTTATGATAAGAGAGACATTGTTGCTAGGAAGCACGGTAGGGAAAGAGAACCATGGGTTCAGAAACCCATGCCTTTTTCTCCAAAACCATCCAAGAAAAAGGATGATGAGGATTTTGAGCGCTTTGCTAAAATGATTAGACCTATCTTTTTGCGTATGCGTTTGACTGATGTGCTTAAAACAAATCATTATGCCAAGTATATGAAAGACATTATTACCAACAAAAGAAAGATACCGGAAGTAGAAATCTCCACCATGCTTGCTAATTACACTTTTGAGGGTGGAATGCCTAAGAAACTAGGAGATCCGGGAGTACCTACTATACCTTGCTCCATTAAGAGAAACTATGTTAAAACTGCTTTGTGTGATCTTGGAGCTGGTGTTAGCATTATGCCTCTCTCTTTATATCGTAGACTTGACTTGAATAAGTTGACACCTAATGAAATATCTTTGCAAATGGCTGATAAATCAACTGCTATACCTGTCGGTATTTGTGAGGATGTGCCTGTTGTAGTTGCAAACGTTACTATTCTAATGGACTTTGTTATACTTGATATTCCCGAGGACAATAGTATGTCTATTATTCTTGGAAGACCTTTTCTGAATACCGCAGGGGCTGTTATTGATTGCAACAAAGGCAATGTCACTTTTCATGTCAATGGTAATGATCATACGGTACACTTTCCAAGGAAACAACCTTAGGTTCATAGTATCAATTATATTGGAAAAACTTCAACTATCACTATTGGAGGTTTTGAGTTTCCTATTCCTACTATCAAGAAGACTTATGACATTCTTATTGTTGGGGACATACATAGCCCCATTGAGGTAACATAGTGTTATTCGAAAATTCTCCGGTTTCACGTTACTCGGAAAGAGTTTATTAACAAGACTTGATCAACCTTGTTAATGGATTCCTTTTGATGAACATGGGATAGGTGAATCTAGATAGCACAACCTTCTGTACCCTCCTTTTACTTTCTGTTAATTAGGTTAAATAAAACAAAAATAGTATTGTCTGTCTGTTTCCAGACTTATCCGTGCAATAAAAAACATCCCGAAAATAAAAGTTCTCCAAATGCCATGAAAATGAAATATGATTTTTTCTAGAATATTTAAGAAAATATGGCACTGAACACACAGCGAGGGGAGCTAGCACGTGGCCACGAGGGTGTAGGGTGTGCCCCCCTGCCCAGGGCGCGCCCCCTGCCTCGTGGGCCCCACGTGCCCCCCCACTTATCCTTTCACCCATGCTCTTTTTTCTTCCTCCAAAAAAATCCCACACCAGCTCAAACCCGAGTTCTAGCTCATCTAGCTGCCATTTTTGATCTCCTTGCTCAAAGCACCATTCACCAAACTATTTGGGGAGATTGTTCCTTGGTATGTAACTCCTCCATTGGTCAAATTAGTTTTTGTTCTAGTGCTTTATCTGTTGCAAATTTATGCTATCGTGGTGACCTTGTTCTTGAGCTTGCATGTCAAATTTTCTTGGTCCCAAGTAGTTCTAATGCATGATATAGCCCCTAGGCACTTATAGGAGCTGTTGCTATCAATCTTGTTGAGTTTGGTTAACTTTTATTTTGAAGTTACTAAAAATTTCAGAAAATTTCAGAAAAAGTTTTAGGAGAAACTTCCAAGGTGGTCCTTCAAGGAAGCAAGAACCGAGGCTCGCATCCCGTGAGCCGGACGATGAACCACCGAGGGATTCTGATGTGCGGCCTTGTGAATGGCCGTCAGATGAATTCATGGTTCAAGCAGGCATCAAAGATGAATTTTACGCATACGTGCGCAACGCTGACCTCGAGGACTTCATACAAGATAAGTGTCCTCAATACCGTGGCTTAACTGATAGCTTTGTGAGAAGGTGTAAATTTTCATCTTCACGTAACTCTCACACTGTCCTGTTTGACCTTTATGATAAATCTTATACCATGGATTTAGAGGATTTTAATGTTGCCTGCAAGCTCCCACAGTGGGGCAGTATGAGTGATCCTCGCAAATCTGAATTTAGAGAATTCCTAGCCAGTATTACAGTAGGGGAATCCAGGGACGTCACACAAGCTACCACGGGGAGTATACATTTTCCTGCTATTCATTACTTTGATCTCTTTATCGGTAGATGCATAAACGGTAAAGATGAGGCTTGTCACATGTGTGTCCCTGATCTTAGTGTTCTCAGGAGTGCTGTACTAGGTGATAGGCAATATAACTTGGGAGCAATCGTTGCACGCAGGTTACACCATAATGTCTTGCATGGAGATTTATTTGGTGGGATATATGCTACCCGCATAGCCCGCTTCCTTGGTATACCCGTGCACGTGAATGATGAACCTTTACCTCCTACTTATTTAAACTGCCATGCTATGACTAGTCACCGGTTTATAGAGTGGGATAATCAAACCCTCAAATATCGACTAATCTTTAACAGGCAGCATGCCATCGCTATTGTTCTTCCTGCCCCTACTTTGTTTAACTTTCAGGAAAAAGGAAGATACACTATAATTATGGAGGAGGCAAATGTTTATTATAACATGACGGAGGCAGCCCGCCTTCGAGCTGCAGTATCTGCTGCGTCTCAGTGCGACCCCAAATACAACTTTGGATATCCGTCAGGCCAATACTGGCCATAGACCAACTTAGGCCAAAAGCCTAAGCTTGGGGGAATACGTGCTTCTCACGACTTATATTCATGTTCACATACTTATTCTAGTTGTCGGTGCTCACACTCTTTCACTGTACCATCCATGCTTAGTTTCAATTTCTTTTTCTTAGTCTTTTTCTTGCATGCTAGAAAAACCCAGAAAAACAAAAAATATATTAGTTGTAGCTTCTAGCTAGTTTACTTTCTTTGCTTGTAGTAGTAGTTAAAAAATGAAAACCCAAAAAGATATCCCGTTCTTCTTTTGCTTGTTGGGAGCTTTCCCGTGTTAATAGTTTCTTTTCTTTTCTTTAGGGGTTAAGAGTAGAAGACCATGATTGAAAATGCTTAGTGGCTCTCATATGCTTTGTTGTTGATTTAACCTTGAGCCATATTACTTTGTCTTCTCTCTGGTATTAAATGCCTGCAGATTCCAGCTTAGTCCAATGCACGTGCACTATTATTATTATCCACACCGTTCGGTTGTGTGAGTGAAAGGCAATAAGGATGATATATGATGAACTAATTGAGATAAGAAAAGCTGGTATGAACTCGACCTCTCTTGTTTTTGTAAATATGATTGCTCGTCGTTCTTGATTCAGCTTGTTATGAATGAAACATGTTTGCAATGGCAATTAGAGATCATAGCTGCTTATGCCATGCTTAATTAGCTGAGAGTTTATAACGGTCTATCTTGCATGCCAACATGATATTAAAATGGTTGTGATGTGGTATGATGGGTGGTATCCTCCTTTGAATGATTTAAGTGATCTGACTTGGCACATGTTCACGCATGTAGTTGAAACGAATCAACATAGCCTCCACAATATTTATGTTCATGGTGATTTATAACCTACTCATGCTTGCATTCATTGTTGATTAATTTTAATGCATGTTCATGACCGTTGTTTCTCTCTAGCTGGTCGCTTCCCAGTCTCTTTCTAGCCTTCACCTGTACTAAGCGGGAATACTGCTTGTGCATCCACTTCCATAAAACCCAAAGTTATTCCAATGAGTCCACTATATCTTCTTATATGCGGTATTTACCTGCCGTTCCAAGTAAATTTGTATGTGTCTGATACTTTTCCAACGTATCTATAATTTTTTTATTGTTCCATGCTATTATTTATGAAGTCTTGGATGTTTAATGGGCTTTATTATTCACTTTTATATCAATTTTGGGACTAACCTACTAACCCAAAGGCCCAGTCCAGATTGCTGTTTTTTTGCCTATTTTAGGGTTTTGCAGAAAAGCAATATGAAACGGAGTCCAAACGGAATGAAACCTTCACGAGAGATATTTTTGGAGGAAATCACGCTCGGGAAACATCAGGACCAAGTCAGGGGACAGAGGGCCTGCCCTCGAGGGTGGGGGCACGCCCCCCTGCCTCAAGGCTGGCCCACACGGCCCCCGGTGCCCTCCTTCTTCCTATATATACCTACGTACCCCAGAAACTCCATACGTAGAGAGAAAACCCTAATTCCACCGCCGTAGCTTCTGTTCCCGTGGAGATCCCATCTTGGAGCCTGTTCCGGGAGGGGGATCCATCACGGAGGCCTTCATCAACATCATCGTCGCCCTCACCATGAGTTGTGAGTAGTTTACCTCAGACCTTCGGGTCCATAGCTAGTATCTAGATGGCTTCTTCTCTCTCTCTCTCTGGATCTCAAAGTTCTCCTCGGTCTACGAGGAGATCTATTCGATGTAATCTCTTTTTGCGGTGTGTTTGTCGAGATCCGATGAATTGTGAGTTTATTATCAAGGTTATCTATGAAAGATATTTGGTTCTTCTCGGAACTTTTTATGTGTGCTCATAATATCCTTGCAAGTCTCTTCGAATTATGGTTTGGTTTGGCCTACTAGATCTATAGTTCTTGCAATGGGAGAAGTCCTTGGCTTTGGGTTCAATCTTGCGGTGTCCTTTCCCAGTGACAGTAGGGGCAGCAAGGCACGTGTTATATTGTTGCCATCGAGGATAAAAAGATGGGGTTTACATCATATTGCTTGAGTTTATCCCTCTACATTATGTCATCTTGCTTAAAGCGTTACTCTGTTCGTATGAACTCAGTACACTAGATGCATGCTAGATAGCGGTGGATGTGTGGAGTAATAGTAGTAGATGCAGGCAGGAGTCGGTCTACTTGTCTCGGACGTGATGCCTATATATAATGATCATGCCTAGATAGTCTCATAATTATTCGCTTTTCTATCAATTGCTCGACAGTAATTTGTTTACCCGCCGTAGAATACCGCTATCATGAGAGAAGCCACTAGAGAAAACTATGGCCCCCGGGTCTATTCTCAACATATCAATCTACATCTACTTTACTTTTACCGCTTTTATTTGCTGTTTTATTAAACTAAAAATACCAAAAATACAATTATCATCTCTATCAGGTCTCACTCTCGTAAGTGACCATAAAGGGATTGGCAGCCCCTTATCGTGTTGGCTGCGAAGTTCTTATTTGTTTGTGCAGGTGCGAGGGACTCGCGCGTGGTCTCCTACTGGATTGATACCTTGGTTCTCAAAAACTGAGGGAAATACATACGCTACTGTGCTGCATCTCCCTTTCCTCTTGATACGTCCAAAACGTATCTATAATTTCTGCTTGCTCCATGCCTCTTTTGGGTGATATGCTATGATATTTATACACTTCCATACACTTTTGATCATATTTGGACTAACCTATTAAGTCAGTGCACCCCAGTGCCAGTTTCTGTTTTCGGCTGTTTTTGTATTTCACGTTTTCCCATTACGAGAACTGCCAGAAAAATCCCGGAAAAACTATATAAAAAATCAGCGTTCCAGAAGCTTCCCGGCACCCGAAGTACAGCCGGAGGGGGGCCACCAGGGCTCCAGGCGCCCTGGTGGCGCGGCCCCCCTCCTGGCCGCGCCGGGGGGGGGGCGCCTGGGCCCCCCAGGCCTCCGCTGATGCCCCCCTTTGGCATATATTTATATCGTGTCCCAAAACCCTCGAGACGGGAACCCTTTTTCGCGATCTCATCTCTGTTCCGCCGCCGCCGCGCTTCCAAGATCGGGAGCACCAGGAGAACTCTTCCCGGCACCCTGCCGGAGGGGAGGATCACCATCGGGAGCTTCTCCACCACCATGGACGCCTCCCGGATGAGTTGTGAGTAGTCTCCCTTGGACCATGGGTCCATGACCAGTAGCTATGTGATGTTCTCCTCCCCTTCTTGTGCTTCACTAATTAGTCCTCGTGAGCTGCCCTACATGATCGAGGCACATATGTAATCCTTATGCTGTTGCTATGATGAGTTTGCTGGGATCCGATGGATTGTGATATTATGTTCAGATTGTGTTTGAGTAATATATTTGATTCACCTCTTTTATATTTATGTTCGTAAGTAATTCTTGCATGTTCTCCGTTGTTATTTATTGCTTTGGCCAAGTAGTAGGTTGTGACTCCAAGAGGGAACGTTATGCTTGATTGTGGGTTCATGCCCCTCGATGACTAGCTTGAGTGACAGAAACATGAGTCTAGGGGATGTGCTGTTGCCACAAGGGGGAAAACAACGGTGCTTGTGCCCGCGGGTGCAAGGATTGTTTACTTTACGCAAAGTTCTTTTAATGCAGTTGTCTGTTGCTTTGAGTTTACACTATGGGTGGGACTCGCAAATTAATACCAGCGAGATGTTCTGGATAGATATCTCAAGGTGGATGATTAGTAGTAGATGCAGATGGATTTAGGTCTACTTGCCTTGGCGTACCGCCCATGCTTTGAACCTCTACCTTTCTTGCAACATAGTTAGCATTGGTTTACGCACATAATTCTGTCAATTGCCCAGCTGTAATTCGTTTACCTCACATAGCTATTTTATCGTCTTTTGGGAGAGAGACATCACTAGTGAACATCATGGGACCCCGGTCCATATTATCATCATTGATCACATCCGCTATTTACTTTCCGCTTTTTACTTACTATTGCAGCAATATCTATCACTATTATCACTTGCGTTTGATCCTTTGTAAACGACAAGGCCGGAGGGATTGACAACCTCTCTATACTCGTTGGGAGCAAAGTTATTTGTATCTATGTGCAGGTCCACGTTGATTGCTAATATCTGGCGCCGTTAGCAGTTAACACCTTCTTGTTGAAACTGTGAGTCTCAGGGGAAATCGATCCTTGGTATCTTTGCCAAGGGAATACTACCGCTATACTGCATCTCAAACCTTCCACTTGGGGTAAACAACGAGGGGCGAGAAGCCATCACCTCTTCGAGGGAATACAACGCAAGCTCAAGAGGTAGCAAGAAGAATTTCTGGCGCCGTTGCCGGGGAGGCTTACGCAACAGTCATATACCAAGTACCTATCACCAACCCTTATCCTTCGCATTACATTTATTTGCCTCTCGTTTTCCTCTCCCCCACTTCACCTTTGCCGTTTTATTTGCCCTTCTTCCGCCGTGTGTTTTTCGCTTGCCTCTTGTTTGCTTGTGTGTGTTGGATTGCTTGCTTTTCACTATGGCTCAGAACAATACCAAATTGTGTGACTTCTCCAATACCAACAACAATGAGTTTATTAGCACTTCGATTGCTCCTATTACTGATGCTAAATCTTGTGAGATCAATGTTGCTTTGTTGAATCTTGTCATGAAAGATCAATTGTCCGGCCTTCCTAGTGAAGATGTCGCTACCCATCTAAACAACTTTGTTGATTTGTGTGATATGCAAAAGAAAAGGGATACATATAAAGATATTGTTAAATTGAAGTTATTTCCATTTTCACTTAGAGATCGTGCTAAAACTTGGTTCTCCTCTTTGCCTAGAAATAGTATTGATTCATGGAATAAGTGCAAAGATGCTTTTATCTCTAAGTATTTCCCTCCTGCTAAAATCATCTCTCTTAGAAACGATATTATGAATATTAAGCAACTAGATCATGAGCATGTTGCACAAGATTTGGAGAGAATGAAATTGATGATACGTAATTGCCCTACACAATGTTTGAATCTATGGATGATTATTCATAACTTTTATGCTGGCTTGAATTTTGTTTCTAGAAATCTTTTAGATTCGGCCACCGGAGGCACTTTCATGGAAACCACCTTAGGAGAAGCTACCAAACTCCTAGATAATATTATGGTTAATTATTCTCAATGGCACACCGAAAGATCTACTAGTAAAAAAGTGCATGCTATCGAAGAAATTAGTGTTTTGAGTGGAAAGATGGATGAACTTATGAAATTGTTTGCTGCTAAGAGTGCTTCTTCTGATCCTAATGATATGCCTTTGTCCACTTTGATTGAGAATAACAAGGAATCTTTGGATGTGAATTTTGTTGGTAGGAATAATTTTGGTAACAATTCTTATAGAGGTAATTTTAATCATAGGCATTTTCCTAGTAATTCCTCTAATAATTTTGGTAATTCCTACAACAACTCTTATGGAAAGATGCCTTCTGAATTTGAAACTAGTGTTAAGGAGTTTATGATCTCGCAGAAGAATTTCAATGCTATGCTTGAAGAGAAATTGCTTAAGGTTGATGAATTGGCTAGAAGTGTGGATAGAATTACCCATGATGTTGATTCTTTGAAACTTAGAACTATCCCACCTAAGCATGATATCAATGAGTCTTTCAAAGCCATGAGAATTTCCATTGATGAATGCAAAGAAAGAACCGCTAGAATGCGTGCTAAAAGAGAAGATTATATTAAATCGTGTTCTTCTAGTTATCGTGAAAATAAAGATGAAGATCTGAAAGTTATTGATGTGTCTCCTATTAGATCCTTGTTTTCTAGTATTAATCTTGATGAAAATAGGATTGGAGATGATTCTGCTTTAAGGTGTCCCAATGATTCAGAGTTTTTAGATCTTGATGCTAAAATTGTTTAAAGTGGGAGTGAAGAGATTAAAACTTTGCATAGTGATGAACCCACTACTTTGGATTTCAAGGGATTCAATTATGATAATTGCTCTTTGATTGATTGTATTTCCTTGTTGCAATCCATGCTAAATTCTCTGCATGCTTATAGTCAAATAAAGCTTTCACTAAACACATAGTTGATGCTTTGATGCAATCTTATGAAGAAAAACTTGAGTTGGAAGTTTCTATCCCTAGAAAGCTTTATGATGAATGGGAACCTACTATCAAAACAAAAATAAAAGATCATGAATGCTATGCTTTATGTGATTTGGGTGCTAGTGTCTCCACTATCCCAAAAACTTTGTGTGATTTGCTAGGGTTGCATGAGCTTGATGATTGTTCTTTAAATTTGCATCTTGCGGATTCCACCATTAAGAAACCTATGGGTAGAATTAATGATGTTCTTATTGTTGCCAATATGAATTATGTGCCCATAGATTTCATTGTTCTTGATATAGATTGCAATCCTTCATGTCCTATTATTCTTGGTAGACCTTTCCTTAGAATGATTGGTGCAATTATTGATATGAAGGAAGGAAACATTAGATTCCAATTTCCGTTAAGGAAAGGCATGGAACACTTTCCTAGAAAGAAAATAAAATTACCATATGAATCTATCATGAGAGCCACTTATGGATTGCCTTCCAAAGATGGCAATACCTAGATCTATCTTGTATTGTGCCTAGCTAGGGGCGTAAAACAATAGCGCTTGTTGGGAGGCAACCCAATTTTATGTTTTTTTGCTTTTGTTGCTGTTAGGGAATAAATATTGCATCTAGCCTCTGATTAGATGTGGTTTCATGTTTTTTTAGTGTTTGTGCCAAGTAGAACCTTTGGTAAGACTTGTGTGAAGTTTATATGATCTAGTTGTGAAAAACAGAATCGTTAGCGCTCGCTAAAGTAGTCGTCAGATTTTACTGGAGCGTGTTTTTTAGTTGATTCTTTTTGGTGATGATTAGTAGACAAATTGCGAAAATTTACCAATTTAGTTTGAATTTTTTGGAGTTCCAGAAGTAGGCGAACCCTGCAGATTACTACAGACTGTTCTGTCTTTGACAGATTCTGTTTTTCGTGTGTTGTTTCCTTATTCCGATGCATCTATGGGTAATATTGGAGGATATGAACCATAGAGAACTTGGATTACAGTAGGTTTAACACCAATAAAAAAATAATGAATTCCTTGCTGTACCTTTGAGTAGTGGTTTGCTTTCTCTTACTAACGGAGCTCATGAGAATTTTTGTCTAAGTTTTGTGTTGTGAAGTTTTCAAGTTTCGAGTGTTGCTTTGATGGACTATGGAACAAGGAGTAGCAAAGGCATAAGCTTGGGGATGCCCATGGCACCCCAAGTAAATTCAATATAATCAAAAGCCTAAGCTTGGGGATGCCCCGGGAAGGCATCCGCTCTTTCGTCTTCATCCATCGGTAACTATACTTGGAGCTATATTTTTATTCGCAACATGTTATGTGTTTTGCTTGGAGCGTCTTGTATAATTTGAATCTTTGCTTGTTAGTTTTCCACAATCATCCTTGCTGGACACACCTATTTGAGAGAGTTAAATATGGCCTGGAAATTGTTAGAACACTCTATGTGCTTCACTTATGTCTTTTGAGTTGAATAGTTTTTGCTCTAGTGCTTCACTTATATCTTCTAGAGCATGGTGGTGGTAATATTTTGTAGAAATTTTTGAACTCTCATGCTTCACTTATATCCATTTGGGAGTCTATTAAAACAGCATGGTAAAGTGTTTAGGCTAAAGAAACTAGTCTTCACATGATAAACATCCAATGTCAATGTAGTAAAAAAATTCACATCAAGTGCATTGAATAGAAAGAGATGTTGGATGCTTGATAATTGTTTTGAGACATGAGGATAGTGATATTAGAGTCATGCTAGTGGAGTTATTATGAAATTGAGAAATACTTGTGTTAAGGTTAGTGATTCCCGTAGCATGCACGTATGGTGAACCGTTGTGTGACTAGGTTAAAGCATGATATATTTGTAGAGTGTCAACCTTTGTGTGGAGGTCGGGGGCGCGCGATGGTTAACTCCTACCAACCTCCCCCCTAGGGGCATGCGTTGATTGCTTTGATTTGATGACTCGTAAATTTTTGCAATAAGTATATGAGTTCTTATGACTAATGTTGAGTCCATGGATTATACGCACTCTCACCCTTCCACCATTGCTAGCCTCTCTTGTACCGTGCAACTTTCGCCGGTGACATAAACCCACTATATATCCTTCCTCAAAACAGCCACCATATTGTTCCTCAAAACAGCCACCATACCTACCTATCATGGCATTTCCATAGCCATTCCGAGATATATTGCCATGCAACTTTCCACCGTTCCGTTTATATTACACGCATCATATTGTCATATTGCCATGCATGATCATGTAGTTGACATCGTATTCGTGGCAAGGCCACCATGCATAATCTTTTCATACATGTCACTCTTGTTTTATTGCACATACCGGTACACCGCCGGAGGCATTCACATAGGGTCATACTTTGTTGTTGTAGTATCGAGTTGTAATTTCGTGTTGTAATAAAAGTGTGATGATCATCATTATTAGAGCATTGTCCCATGGGAGAAAAGGCTAAATCTATAAAGCCCCTCCGCAAAAAAAGAGAAAGGCCAAAAAAAGGCCCAAAACGAAAAAAGGGAGAAAAAGAAAAAGGGACAATTGCTACTATCTTTTTCCACACTTGTGCTTCAAAGTAGCATCATGATCTTCATTGTAGAGAGTCTCATGCTTAGTCACTTTCATATACTAGTGGGAATTTTAGTTATAGAACTTGGCTTGTATATTCCAACGATGGTCTTCCTCAAATGCCCTAGGTCTCCGTGAGCAAGCAAGTTGGATGCACACCCACTAGTTTCTTTTGTTGAGCTTTCATTCATATTTATCTCTAGTGCATCTGTTGCATGGCAATCCCTACTCACTCACATTGATATCTATTGATGGGCATCTCCATAGCCCGTTGATACGCCTAGTCGATGTGAGGCTATCTCCCTATTTTTGTCTTCTCCACAACCACCTCTATTCCACCCATAGTGCTATATCCATGGGTCACGCTCATGTATTGCGTTAAAGTTGAAAGGTTTGAAAAGATAGAGCATGAAAACAAATGCTTGGCTGAAATCGGGGTTGTGCATGATATGAATATTTTGTGTGATAACAAGGGAGCATAGCCAACACTATATGATTTTGTAGGGATAACTTTCTTTGGACATAGTATTTTGAGAAGACATGATTGCCTTGTTAGTATTGCTTGAAGTATTGTTATTTCTTATGTCAATATAGACTTTTGTATTGAATCTTTCAGATCTGAACATTCATGCCACAACTAAGAGAATTACATTAAAAAACTATATTGGTTAGCATTCCATATCAAAAATTCGTTCTTTATCATTTACCTACTCGAGGACGAGCTGGAATTAAGCTTGGGGATGCTTGATATGTCTCCAACGTATCTATAATTTTTTATTGGTTCATGCTATTATTTATGAAGTCTTGGATGTTTAATGGGCTTTATTATTCACTTTTATGTCATTTTTGGGACTAACCTACTAACCCAAAGGCCCAATCCAGATTGCTGTTTTTTGCCTATTTCAGGGTTTTGCAGAAAAGGAATATCAAACGGAGTCCAAACGGAATGAAACCTTCGCGAGAGATATTTTTGGAGGAAGTCACGCTCGGGAAACGTCAGGACCAAGTCAGGGGATAGAGGGCCTGCCCTCGAGGGTGGGGGGTGCGCCCCCCTGCCTCGAGGCTGGCCCACACGGCCCCCGATGCCCTCCTTCTTCCTATATATACCTACGTACCCCAGAAACTCCATACGCAGAGAGAAAACCCTAATTCCACCGCCGTAGTTTCTGTTCCTGTGGAGATCCCATCTTGGAGCCTGTTCTGGGAGGGGGATCCATCACGGAGGCCTTCATCATCATCATCATCATCGCCCTCACCATGAGTTGTGAGTAGTTTACCTCAGACCTTCGGGTCCATAGCTAGTATCTAGATGGCTTCTTCTCTCTCTCCGGATCTCAATACAAAGTTCTCCTCAGTCTTCGAGGAGATCTATTCGATGTAATCTCTTTTTGCGGTGTGTTTGTCGAGATCCGATGAATTGTGAGTTTATGATCAAGGTTATCTATGAAAGATATTTGGTTCTTCTCTGAACTTTTTATGTGTGGTCATAATATCCTTGCAAGTCTCTTCGAATTATTGGTTTGGTTTGGCCTACTAGATCTATAGTTCTTGAATGGGAGAAGTGCTTGGCTTTGGGTTCAATCTTGCGGTGTCCTTTCCCAGTGACAGTAGGGGCAGCAAGGCACGTATTGTATTGTTGCCATCGAGGATAAAAAGATGGGGTTTACATCATATTGCTTGAGTTTATCCCTCTACATTATGTCATCTTGCTTAAAGTGTTACTCTATTCGTATGAACTCAATACACTAGATGCATGCTGGATAGCAGTCGATGTGTGGAGTAATAGTAGTAGATGCAGACAGGAGTCGGTCTACTTGTCTCGGACATGATGCCTATATACTATGATCATGCCTAGATAGTCTCATAATTATTCGCTTTTCTATCAATTGCTCGACAGTAATTTGTTTACCCGTCGTAGAATACCGCTATCATGAGAGAAGCCACTAGAGAAACTATGGCCCCCGGGTCTATTCTCAACATATCAATCTACATCTACTTTACTTTTACCGCTTTTATTTACAGTTTTATTAAAATAAAAATACCAAAAATATAATTATCATCTCTATCAGATCTCACTCTCGTAAGTGACCGTAAAGGGATTGGCAACCCCTTATCACGTTGGCAGCGAATTTCTTATTTGTTTGTGCACGTGCGAGGGACTCGCGCGTGGTCTCCTACTGGATTGATACCTTGGTTCTCAAAAACGGAGGGAAATACTTACGCTACTGTGTTGCATCTCCCTTTCCTCATCGAGGGAATACAACGCAAGCTCAAGAGGTAGCAGTGCCAAACTCTAAACCTTCAAATGAAATTTTGTTTTGTATGCTCGAACAGCTCATGTATCAACTAGGCATGTCTATATCTTCCATGCTAGGTGGGTTATTCTCACGATGAGTGGACTCCGCTCATCATTCATGAGAAAATGGCTGGTAATCGGGATGCCCAGTCCCATGCTCAAAATCATAATAATTAAACAAAACTCCCCCAGGGCTGTTGCTTGTTTGGACGGTACCCCGTGGATTCAGATGGCCATGGAGTGTGCTTGTTGGTGGTTGGGGGAGTATAAACTTTACCTTTCTGTTTGGGAACCGCCTATAATGTGCGTAGCATGGGAGATATCGAGATTCTTGATCGTTATGTTGACAATGAAAGTATACCGTTCAAAATGTTATTCATCTCTATTTAAAAATCGAGCTCTGGCACCTCTACAAATCTCTGTTTCCCTCTACGAAGGGCCTATCTATTTACTTTTATGCAGAGTCATCATCCTCTTATCAAAGAGCACCAGTAGGAGAGCACCTCTGTCGTTGCATGTATTACTATTAATTTGTATTTAGTATGATCATGACTGGATCTCTTTGACCATGAATTACAATGTCTAGTCAATCCTTGATCTTTAAAGGTGCTCTGCATTT
This sequence comes from Secale cereale, assembly GCA_902687465.1. Classification (NCBI taxonomy): domain Eukaryota; kingdom Viridiplantae; phylum Streptophyta; class Magnoliopsida; order Poales; family Poaceae; genus Secale; species Secale cereale. The sequence continues at coordinate 679,760,642 of LR738714.1, forward strand.
ATGTTTTGCGGGCTCAGAAAGGGCTAGCGAGATACCATCCTGTTATATCATATCATGATTGTTTTGAGAAAGTGTTGTCATCCGAGGTTTATTATTATTGCTCGCTGGTTGATTATGCTATTGATGTGAGTAGCCTTGAGACATGAAAGTTATTGTGAATGTGGTTAGTTCATGATCTTGTTGAAAACCTGAATGCTAGCTTACATGTTTACAACAACAAGAGCAAACAGAGTTTGTCAAAGTTTTTCTTTATCACTTTCAGTTTATCAACTGAATTGCTTGAGGACAAGCAAAGGTTTAAGCTTGGGGGAGTTGATACGTCTCCAACATATCTACTTTTCAAAATCCTTTTGCCCTTGTTTTGGACTCTAACTTGCATGATTTGAATGGAGCTAACCCGGACTGACGCTGTTTTCAGCAGAACTGCCATGGTGTTGTTTTTGTGCAGAATAAAAAGTTCTCAGAATCGCTTGAAAATCAACGGAGAATTATTTCGGAAAATATAAAAAATATCTGCAAGAAGATCCTCACCGGGGGGCTCACACCCTATCCACGAGGGTGGGGGCGCGCCCCCTGCCTCGTGGACCCCCTCGATGCTCCACCGACGTATCCCCAGATCCTATATCTTCCGTTTCGGGGAGGAAAAAATCAGAGAGAAGGAATTATCGCGTTTCACGAGACGGAGCCGCCACCAAGCCCTAATCTCTCTCGGGAGGGCTGATCTGGAGTCCATTCGGGGCCCCCGAGAGTGGAGATCGTCGCCATCGTCATCATCAACCTTCCTCCATCACCAATTCCATGATGCTCACCGCCGTGTGTGAGTAATTCCATCGTAGGCTTGCTGGGCGGTGATGGGTTGGATGGGATCTATCATGTAATCGAGTTAGTTTTGTTAGGGTTTGATCCCTAGTATCCACTATGTTCTGAGATTGATGTTGCTATGACTTTTCTATGCTTAATGCTTGTCACTAGGGCCCGAGTGCCATGATTTCAGATCTGAACCTATTATGTTTTCATGAATATATGTGTGTTCTTGATCCTATCTTGCAAGTCTATAGTCACCTACTATGTGTTATGATCCGGCAACCCCGAAGTGACAATAATCGGGACCACTCTCGGTGATGACCGTAGTTTGAGGAGTTCATGTATTCACTACGTGTTAATGCTTTGGTCCGGTACTCTATTAAAAGAAGGCCTTAATATCCCTTAGTTTCCAATAGGACCCCGCTGCCACGGGAGGGTAGGACAAAAGATGTCATGCAAGTTCTTTTCCATAAGCACGTATGACTATATTCGGAATACATGCCTACATTCGATTGATGAACTGGAGCTAGTTCTGTGTCACCCTAGGTTATAACTTCTACATGATGAATTGCATCTGACGTAATTTCCCATCACCAATCCAATGCCTACGAGCTTTACCTATATTGCTAGATGCTTATTTACTTTTCCGTTGTTACTATTACAAAAACTACAAAAACACTATCATTACTTTTATTGCTGCTACCACCACTATCATATTACTTTGCTACTAAACTATCTTGTTGCAGATACTAAGTTTCCAGGTGTGGTTGAATTGACAACTCAGCTGCTAATACTTAAGAGTATTCTTTGGCTCCCCTTGTGTCGAATCAGCAAATTTGGGTTGAATACTTTACCCTCGAAAACTGTTGCGATCCCCTACACTTATGGGTTATCATTCTCTAGTCACTATCACCAAGTTAGTAGAACTTCGTGATGAACTATAATATGAAAGGGATGATGAAAGTAATTTCAAGCTCTTCGCAATGCTGAAAACGGTGAAGGTAGAAATCAAGAAAGAGCATCAAGTGTTGATGGTTAACAAGACCACTTGATTCAATTAAAGGGCAAAGGGATAAAAGGGGAACTTCAAGAAGAATGACAAGCAAGTTGTCACTCCCATGAAGAAACCCAAAGCTAAACTCAAGCATGAAACTAAGTGCTTCTACTGCAAAGGAAATGGTCACTAGAAGTGGAACTGCTCTAGATACTTGGCGGATAAGAAGGATGGCAAAGTGAACAAAGATATATTTGATATACATATTATTGATGTGTGCTTTACTAGTGTTCATAGCAACCCCTAGGTATTTGATACCGGTTCCGTTGCTAAAATTAGTAACTCGAAACGAGAGTTGCAGAATGAACAGAGACTAGTTAAAGGTGAAGTGATGATGTGTGTTGGAAGTGGTTCCAAGATTGATATGATCATCATTGCACACTCCCTATACTTTCGGGATTAGTGTAAAACTCAAATAAATATTATTTGGCATTTGCGTTGAGCATGAATATGATTTGATCATGTTTGTTGCAATACGGTTATTCATTTAAAGTCGGAGAATAATTGTTTTTCTGTTTACATGAATAAAACCTTCGATGGTCATACACCCAATAAAAATAGTTTGTTGGATCTCGATCGTAGTGATACACATATTCATAATATTGAAGCCAAAAGATGCAAAGTTAATAATGACAGTGCAACTTATTTGTGGCACTGCCGTTTAGGTCATATTGGTGTAAAGCGCATGAAGAAACTCCATGTTGATGGGCTTTTGGAATCACTTGATGCTTGCGAACCATGCCTCATGGGCAAGATGACTAAAACTCCGTTCTCCGGAACAATGGAGCGAGCAACTGACTTATTGGAATTGGAAAAAATACATACTGATGTATGCGGTCCGATGAGTGTTGAGGCTCGCGGCGGGTATCGTTATTTTTTGACCTTCACAGATGATTTGAGCAGATATTGGTATATCTACTTTATGAAGCACAAATCTGAAACATTTGAAAGGTTCAAAGAAATTTCAGAGTGAAGTAGAGAATCATCGTAACAAGAAAATAAAGTTTCTACGATCTGATCGTGGAGGCAAATATTTGAGTTACAAGTTTGCTCTTCATTTAAAACAATGTGGAATAGTTTCACAACTCACGCCACCCGGAACACCATAGAGTAATGGTGTGTCCGAACATCGTAACCGTACTTTATTAGATATGGTGCGATCTATGATGTCTCTTACCGATTTACCACTATCGTTTTGGGTTATGCATTAGAGACAGCTGCATTCACGTCAAATAAGGGCACCATCTAAATCCGTTGAGACAACGCCTTATGAACTGTGGTTTGCCAAGAAACCAAAGTTGTTGTTTCTTAAAGTTTGGGGCTGTGATGCTTATGTGAAAAAGCTTCAATCTGATAAGCTCGAACCCAAGTCGGAGAAATGTATCTTCATAGGATACCCAAAATAAATTGTTGGGTACACCTTCTATCACAGATCCGAAGGCAAGATATTCGTTGCTAAGAGTGGATCCTTTCTAGAGAAGGAGTTCCTCTCGACAGAAGTGAGTGGGGGGAAAGTAGAACTTGATGAGGTAACTGTACCTTCTCCCGAATTGGAAAGTAGTACATCACAGAAACTAGTTCCAGTGATTCCTACACCAATCAGCGAGGAAGCTAATGATGATGATTATGAAACTTCAGATCAAGTTACTACTGAACCTCGTAGGTCAACTAGAGTGCGTTCCACGCTAGAGTAGTACGGTAACCCAGTTCTGGAAGTCATGTTACTAGACCATGATGAACCTACGGACTATGAGGAAGCGATGATGAGCCCAGATTCCGCAAAATGGCTTGAGGCCATGAAATCTGAGATGGGATGCATGTATGAGAACAAAGTGTGGACTTTGGTTAACTTGCGCGATGATCGACAAGCCATTGAGAATAAATGGATCTTTAAGAGGAAGACTGACGCCGATGGTAATGTTACTATCTACAAAGCTCGACTTGTTGCGAAAGGTTTTCGACAAGTTAAAGGTGTTGACTACGATGAGATTTTCTCACTCGTAGCGATGCTTAAGTCTGTCCGAATCATGTTAGCAATTGACGTATTTTATGAAATCTGGCAAATGGATAACAAAATTGCGTTCTTTAATGGATTTATTAAAGAAGAGTTGTATATGATGCAACCAGAAGGTTTTGTCAATCCTAAAGGTGTTAACAAAATGTGCAAGCTCCAGCGATCCATCTATGGACTGGAGCAAGCATCTCGGAGTTGGAATATATGCTTTGATAAGTTGATCAAAGCATATAGTTTTATACAGACTTGCGATGAAGCATGTATTTGCAAGAAAGTGAGTGGGAGAACTACAGCCTTTCTGATAAGTATTTGTGAATGACATATTGTCGATCGGAAATGATGTAGAATTTTCTGGAAAGCATAAAGGAGTGTTTGAAAGGAGTTTTTCAAAGAAAGACCTCGGTGAAGCTGCTTACATATTGAGCATCAAGATCTATAGAGATATATCAAGACGCTTGATAAGTTTTTTCAATGAGTACATACCATGAGAAGTTCTTTAAGTAATTCAAAATGGAACAGTCAAAGAAAGAGTTCTTGCCTGTGTTGCAAGGTGTGAAGTTAAGTAAGACTCAAAGTCCGACCACAGCAAAAGATAGAGAGAGAATGAAAGTCATTCCCTGTGCCTCGGCCATAGGTTCTATAAAGTATGACATGCTGTATACCAGACTTATTGTATGCCCTGCCGTGAGTTTGGCAAGGGAGTACAATTTTGATCTAGGAGTAGATCAGTGGACAGCGGTCAAAATTATCCTTAGAGGACTAAGGAAATATTTATCGGTTATGGAGGTGATAAAGAGTTCGTCGTAAAGAGTTACGTCAATGCAAGCTTTGACACCGATCTGGATGACTCTGAGTCTCGATCTGGATACATATTGAAAGTGGGAGCATTTAGCTAGAGTAGCTCCATGCAGAGCATTGTAGACATAGAAATTTGCAAAATACATACGGATCTAAAAGTGAGACCCGCTGACTAAACTTCTCTCACGAAGCAAAACATGATCACACGTTAGTACTCTTTGGGTGTTAATCACATGGTGAAGTGAACTAGATTATTGACTCTAGTAAACCCTTTGGGTGTTGGTCCCATGGCAATGTGAACTTTGGATGTTATTCACACAACGATGTGAACTATCGATATTAAATCACATGGCAACGTGAACTAGATTATTGACTCTAGTGCAAGTGGGAGACTGAAGGAAATATTCCCTAGAGGCAATACTAAAGTTGTTAATTATATTTACTTATATCACGATAAATGTTTATTATTCATGCTAGAATTGTATTAACCGGAAACTTAGTACATGTGTGAATACATAGACAAAACAGAGTGTCCCAAGTATGCCTCTACTAGACTAGCTCATTGATCAAAGATGGTTATGTTTCCTAGACATAGACATGAGTTGTCATTTAATCAACAGGATCACATCATTAGAAGAATGATGTGATGGACAAGACCCATCCGTGAGCTTAGCAACTTGATCGTTTAGTTTTACTGCTATTGCTTTCTTCATAACTTATACATGTTCCCATGACTATGAGATTGTGCAACCCCCGAATACCGGAGGAACACCTTGTGTGCTATCAAACGTCACAACATAACTGGGTGATTATAAATATGCTCTACACGTGTCTCCGAAGGTGTTCGTGGTGTTGGCATAGATCAAGAATAGGATTTGTCACTCCGAGTGTCGGAGAGGTATCTCTGGGCCCTCTCGGTAATACACATCATAATAAGGCTTGCAAGCAAATGACTAACGAGTTAGTCACAAGATGATGTATTACAGAATGAGTAAAGAGACTTGCCGGTAACGAGATTAACTAGGTAAAGTGATACGGATGATCGAATCTCGGGCAAGTAACATACCAATGACAAAGGGAACAACGTATGTTGTTATGCGGTTTGACCGATAAAGATCTTCGTATAATATGTAGGAACCAATATGAGCATCCAAGTTCCGCTATTGGTTATTGACCTAAGATGAGTCTCGGTCATGTCTACATAGTTCTCGAACTCGTAGGGTCCGCACGCTTAACGTTCGATGACGATCGGTATTATGATTTTACGAGTTTTGATTCAGCGAAGGTATTTCGGAGTCTCGGATGTGATCACGGACATGACGAGGAGTCTTAGAATGTCCGAGACATATAGATTGATATATTGTACGACTATATTCGGACACTGGAATTGTTTCGGGTGTTATCGGATAAAATCGGAGTGTCGGAGGGGTTACCGGAACCCCCGGGGGAGTATGGGCCATAGTGGGCCATGAGGGAAAGAGAGAGGCAGCCCACTAGGGCTGGCCGTGCCCCCCCTAGGGAATCCTAGTTGGACTAGGAGTGGGGGGGGGGACGCACCCCTCTCCTTCCTTCTCCCCCTTCTTCTTCCTTTCCTACTCCTAGTAGGAATAGGAAAGGGGATTCCTACTCCTACTAGGAGTAGGAATCCTACTCCTGGCGCGCCCTATAGGGCCGGCCGACCCTCCCCCCTTGCTCCTTTATATACAGAGGCAGGGGCACCTAAGGACACACAAGCAACATTGTTTTAGCTGTGTGCGATGCCCCCTTCACAGAAACACACCTCGGTCATATCGTTGCAGTGCTTAGGCGAAGCCCTGCGTCGGTAGCTTCATCATCTCCGTCACCACGCCGTCATGCTGACAAAACTCTCCCGTGAAGATCAACTGCATTAAGAGCTCACGGGACGTCATCGAGCTGAACGTGTGCTGAACGCGGAGGTGCTGTACGTTCGGTGCTTGGATCGGTTGGATCGCGAAGACATTCGACTACATCAACCGCGTCACTAGACGCTTTCGCTTTCGGTCTACGAGGGTACGTAGACACAATCTCCCCGCTTGTTCTATGCTTCTAGTAGATAGATCTTGCGTGATCGTAGGGATATTTTTGAAATACTACGTTCCCCAACATATAAAACATCCTAGATGGATAATATAATAGCATGGAACAATCAAAAATTATAGATACATTGGAGACGTATCAAGCATCCCCAAGCATAATTCCTGCTCGTCCTCGAGTAGGTAAATGATAAAAATAGAATTTTTGATGTGGAATGCTACCAAACATATTTCTCAATGTAATTTTCTTTATTGTGGCATGAATGTTCAGATCCAAAAGATTCAAGACAAAAGTTTAATATTGACATAAGAATAATAATACTTCAAGCATACTAACAGTGGAATTATGTCTTCTCAAAATAACATGGCCAAAGGAAGTTCGTCCCTACAAAATCATATAGTTTGGCTATGCTCCATCTTCGTCACACAAAATACTCAAATCATGCACAACCTCGGTTTCAGCCAAGCAATTGTTTCATACTTAAAGTTTTTCAAACCTTTTCAACTTTCACGCAATACGTGAGCGTGTGATACGTCTCCAACGTATCTGTAATTTTTTATTGTTCCATGCTATTATATTATCTGTTTTGGATGTTTAATGGGCTTATACACTTTTATATTATTTTTGGGACTAACCTATTAACCCAGAGCCCAGTGCCAGTTTCTGTTTTTCCTTGTTTTTGAGTATCGCAGAAAAGGCATACCAAATGGAGCCCAATTGACCTGAAACTCAATGGAGGCTTTTTTTGGACCAGAAGAATCCCAGGGAGTACCAGAGGAGGGCCAGAAGATTCCCGGGCTACCCACGAGGGTAGGGGGCGTGCCCCCCTAGGTGCACCCCCTACCTCGTGGACAGCCCGGAGATCCCCTTTACTTGTTCCCGACTCCAACACCCCCTATATATACATAAACCCCTGAAAAGAAACCTAGATCGGGAGTTTCGCTGCCGCAAGCCTCTGTTGCCACCAAAAACCAATCTAGACCCGTTCCGGCACCCTGCCGGAGGGGGTAATGTTGGGGAACGTAGTATTTTCAAAACTTTCCTACGATCACGCAAGATCTATCTACTAGATGCATAGCAACGAGGGGAAGAGTGTGTCTACGTACCCTCGTAGACCGGGAGCGGAAGCGTCTAGTGACGCGGTTGATGTAGTCGAACTTCTTTGCGATCCAACCGATCAAGTACCGAACGTACGGCACCTCCGTGTTCTGCACACGTTCAGCTTGATGACGTCCCACGAGCTCTTGATCTAGTTGAGCTTCACGGGAGAGTTTCGTCAGCACGACGGCGTGGTGACGGATATGATGTATCTACCGGCGCAGGGCTTCGCCTAAGCACTGCAACGGTATGACCGAGGTGTGTTTCTGTGGAGGGGCGCACCGCACACGGCTAAAACAATTCAACTTGTGTGTCCTAGGGTGCCCCCTGCCCTCGTATATAAAGGAGCAAGGGAGAGGCCGGCCCTAGAGGGGGCGCGCCAAGTGTGGGGAGTCCTACTAGGACTCCCAAGTCCTAGTAGGATTCCCCTTTCCTTTCCGGAGTAGGAGAGAAGGAAAGAGGTGGAGAGGGAGAAGGAAAAGGGGGCTGCACCCCTTGTCCAATTCGGACCAGAGGGGGGCCGCGCGCCTCCTTCCTTTTGGCGTTTCTCCTCTATTCCCGTATGGCCCAATAAGGCCCATATACTCCGAAAAATACCCGAATCACTCGGAACCTTTCCGATGTCCGAATATAGTCGTCCAATATATCGATCTTTACGTCTCGACCATTTCGAGACTCCTCATCATGTCCCCGGTCTCATCCGGGACTCCGAACTCCTTCGGTACATCAAAACTCATAAACTCATAATACGGATCGTCATCAAACGTTAAGCGTGCGGACCCTACGGGTTCGAGAACTATGTAGACATGATGTCGGTGTACTAAGGTAGGGGTACCTCAGTACCCCAACTTGTGCACGGGCAGTCGCAGCTTCCCGCGGCAAGGTTTACCGCGTGCTCGCCGGAGACCTTCCTGCTCCTTATTAAACCATTCAAAAACAAAGTATACAAGACATAAGATCGAGACCCCGGCAAGAGGAGCTTGCCGGGAAGGCCGTACCAGGCTCAAGATTACCTCACTAGCACAAGGCCCTGGCAAGAGGAACTTGCCAGGAAGACTAGAAGATTCCATCATAGAAGACCCGGCAAGGGCCCGGGGAGCGGCAAGCTCCCGGGCCCGGCAAGATCGAGGCCCCGGCAAGGTGCTTGCCGGGAAGGCTGCGCTGTGTGCCCGCGCTCTAGCTCATCGGCCCACGCGTCACCCTGGGGCCTATCCAGGGACGCGTGGCGGATGGCTGTGCAGCCTAGGGGGACACGGTGGCACTCCACGGTGGTGGATCCATCGCCGTGGCGGACGGAGACGCAAGGGCGGGAGCTTTTGGGGTCGACGGCGACGGGCATTAAATGCCCTTGTCCCCCACTGTCAAAGTAGGTATAGACCACTGTTCCGCACTGTAGCTCCACTGTTCCCGCACTGTTACAACTACCACCTCTTTTACGTTTTTACCCCTTTCTCCTACGTTGACACCTGTCGGTGACCCCTTGCGCTATAAAAGGAGGCCCATGCACAACGTGGAGGGGGTTCGGAACCTAGTTCACTCTCACGCTCGGTGTAGTTGCTTCTTCAGGCTCCCGAGCACTCAAACTCAATACACAACCAAGCAGGAGTAGGGTTTTACGCGTCTACCGCGGCCCGAACCTGGGTAAAACTGCCCGCGTGCTCGCTACGATCTGCTCTTTGTGCTCCCTCCGCCCTCGTACCGCACAGACAAGGGGCTCCGGTCCCATAGGTGTTCGTGGCGGACAGTTTCCCCCGACATCTTTGGCGCGCCAGGTAGGGGGCGTCGAGGTTGTGCGAACCTGATCCGGCGTTCGCGCGGGCGCATTCTTCACCAACCTCTCCGAATTCATCAACTTCACCAGCGACAACTCCATGGCCCCGAAGAAGAAGGCTTCGGAGGTCGGAGGCCCGTCTGCGTCTCACCCGCCGCCACCAGAGCCAACGGTGGGCGGGGGAGATGCCGTCGGAAGGGTGGCCGCCGGTGAGGACACTCACGGCGCCACCAGATCCAAGAACAGGACGGACGACCGAACCTCGGTCTCCGTGGACGCGCCGCGTCCATCTCAGCACACGACGACCCAGCAGCGCCATGTCACGGGAGGTGGCATCCGCTTGCTGGGGCAAGGCCAAACCGGAGGCTCGCGGGACGCCCCGGACCCCCGTCCGGGCACAAGCAAAGCGAAGGCGCCGGCGCGGGACCCCGCTCCTTCTAACGTTGTTAGAAGTCCGAGCGTATCCCGCTCCTCGCACCGCTCGCCCGCGTTCCCCTCCACTCCGGCAGAAGCGCTCGCAAGGGCGCAACTGCTCCTTGACTTCCCTCCAGCGGCCGACAAGGCCGAAGAATGGAGGGCCACCATCCGGAGCCTGATAGACTTCGCCAACAACGATTCTCCACAGCAGCCGTCGACCTCACGGCCGCGGCAAGCTGAGAAGACGAAGGCTGACGGCGACAAGACTGCCGGGGGTGCGACAAGCGTGCACTCCCCGCCGCAGAAGCAGAAGACGCCGCCCCGCCGGAACAACGCCGACGACGGCTCCACAGCCTCGTCGGACCCGCGGGCCCGTCGGGACCAGCGCCAAGTCCTCGACGACCGGCGAGAAGAAGACGCTCGGACCACAATCGAGCGCCGCCGAGAAGCTCGGCGACAATCAGACAAGAGAGCTGGAAACACTGTCGACGCGCACGCGCCCGGTGAGCCAGGCGACTTGCCGTACGTGGCAGGCTGCCCTGCGTTCACCCGCGAGCTGCGGCGCGTCCAGTGGCCCAGCATGAAGAATTTTAAGCCCGATGTACCGGAGAAGTACGACGGCAAGACGCACCCCTCGGAATTCCTCAGCGTCTACACCATTGCAGTGCAAGCTGCCGGGGGGCGCGACGAGAAGATCTTGGCGAACTACTTCCCGCTCGTGCTAAAGCCGAACGTCCGTTCGTGGCTTATGCACTTGCCGGAAGGTTCTATCTCTTCTTGGGCCGACCTTTGCCACCAGTTTGTTGGCGCCTTCACCGGCGGCCACAAACCCCACGGCCAGGAGAGCGATCTCCACATTCTGGCCCAGAAGGAAGGCGAGACCCTGCGCAAGTACATCCAACGCTTCAGTCGTGTGCAGCACAACATCCCTGATGTCCACCCTGCCGCGGTTATCAGCGCGTTCCATCAGAACGTGCGTAACCGCCGCATGCGTGAAGAGATGGCGATGACGAAGATTCGGGATGTCAGCGAGCTCTATGCTCTGGCTGACAAGTGCGCACGCGCAGAAGAGGGGAGGAGACTCCCCGGCGAGGATGCTGGCGCAGGAGGAAGCGACAGCGACGACGCCGCTCCGGCAAAGAAGAGCCGGCGGCGGAATAACAGAAGGAAGGGCAAGAAAGAGGTGCTTGCCGTCGAGAAGTCCGGCAAGGAGGCCCCCGCCAAGCAAGCGCAGGCTGGCGGTTCCGGCAAGGAGCCTGCCCCTGCAGCGGCGGCCGACAAGCCGGGCAGCTCCGACAAGCAATACTGTAAGATCCACCGCACCAAGGGTCACGATCTCTCCAACTGCAAGCGCGTCGAGTACCTCGTCGAGCAGCAGAAGGCTGGGTACGAGAGGCGCGACAAGGAGAAGGCCCAAGGTGGCGGGGAAGAGCCCAGCAAGAAGCGGCCGTTCAACGGCCGGGGAGGACGCCGCGGCAAGGCTAAGCAGCGGCAAGGAGATCGACCTCCCCGGGGCCGCGACAAGGACGAAGAGGACGACGATGAAGACATGGAGGACGAAGATAACAGCGAGCAGGAGTTCCAGAAGGCCACCGAGGTCCTGTGCGTCGACGGTGGCGCCTCTCTGCACACCTCCCACCGCCAACTCAAGCAGTGGGTGCGTGAGGTAAACGCAGCGGAGCCGCCCGTGGAGTCGCGCAGGCTCCTTAAATGGTCCAGCACGCCCATCATTTTTGATCTTGAGGATCACCCTGACCGCACCACTGCGGTCGGGTGCCTGCCGATGCTGGTTTCTCCCACCATCCGCAACCTCAAGGTCACCAAAATGTTGGTTGACGGCGGGGCCGGGCTGAACTTGATCTCCTCTGCTGTGATCAAGAAACTCCAGATTCCAGATGGCGAGCTCGAAGAGACCGGTTCATTCCAAGGAATCAACCCGGGAAGGAGCAAGCCCAAGGGAAAGATCACTCTGCCGGTGACCTTTGGCGGGGAGCTCAACTTCAGGACTGAGCGCATCACTTTTGACGTCGCCGATATTCCATTGCCCTACAATGGAATACTTGGCCGTCCTGCCCTCGCCAAGTTCATGGCGGCTTCCCATTATGCTTACAACGTACTGAAGATGCCGGGGCCGATAAGCGTCATCACTGTCCACGGCGACAAGAAGGATGCGCTTGTCTGCGCCGACAAGATCTATCGGGATGCGGCAGCTGCGGCCGAGAAGGATACTCTTGCCGCTGAAGCTCCCGGGGGGAAGAAGACGAAGACCAAGTCCGGCAAGTGCTCTGGGACCCACTCCGGCAACCGCACCTCTTCGGAGTGCTGCGCTGCCGTCGAGGACGTTCCATCGAGCTCCACCGGCAAGAGTAAGAAAGGAATGGCCGCTCCTCCGGCAACCAAGAAGGTGTCCGCCAAGGAGGACGGCACTGGTGGTACCTTCACCATCAGTGCCACCCTTGACAGCAAATAGGAAAGCGCGCTCGTTGCCTTCCTGCGGGCGAATGTCGATGTGTTTGCCTGGCAACCATCTGACATCCCCGGTGTTCCCAGGAAGGTGATTGAGCACAAGCTTGCTGTCTGTCCTCATGCGCGGCCCATCAAGCAGAAAGTGAGGAAGCAAGCCGTGGAGCGCCAAGAGTTCATCAACGAAGAAATCAAGAAGCTAGAAGCAGCAGGCCTAGTTAGAGGTGTGATCCATCCGACGTGGTTGGCAAATCCAGTCGTCGTACGCAAGGCCAATGGGAAGTGGAGACTGTGTATAGACTTCACTGATGTGAATAAAGCATGTCCCAAGGATCCATTCCCTCTGCCACGCATTGACCAGATCGTTGACTCCACTGCCGGATGTGAGCTACTCTGTTTTCTTGGTGCATACTCAGGCTATCATCAGATATTCATGGCTAAGGAGGATGAAGAGAAGACTGCATTTATCACTCCATGTGGCACTTATTGCTTTATACGCATGCCATTTGGATTGAAGAATGCAGGCTCAACCTTTGCAAGGGTAGTATACACTGCTTTTGAGCCACAGATCCACATGAATGTAGAGGCTTACATGGATGACATCGTGGTGAAGAGCAAGAGCAAGGAAACCCTAATCCAAGATTTGGAGGAGACGTTTCAGAACCTGCGCAGGATACAGCTCAAGTTGAACCCCGAGAAGTGCGTCTTTGGAGTCCCCTCCGGCAAGCTTCTCGGGTTCTTTGTATCACAGAGGGGGATTGAAGCCAACCCCGACAAGATTAAAGCCATTGAGCAGATAGAGGCCCCAAAGCGCGTCAAGGATGTCAGGAGGCTTGCAGGTTGCGTGGCTGCCCTCAGCAGGTTCATTTCAAAGTCTGCAGAACGTGCCCTACCTTTCTTCAAAATCTTGAAGAAGGCAGGTCCCATGAAGTGGACTCCGGAAGCGGAGGCGGCGCTGCAGGATTTGAAACGGTACCTGTCCTCCACTCCAGTACTTGTCGCACCTAAACCACAGGAAAAGTTGTTGCTATACCTAGCGGCAGCCAACCAGGTGGTTAGTGCTGCGTTAGTAGCGGAGAGGGAGTCCGACGAGGAATCAGCACCACCGGCAAGCGAATCCAGCGACAAGCAGGGGGCTGCTCCGGCAAGCTCTGGCCCCGACAAGGATGACTCTGCGCAGGAGCAAGGAGAGGTGCGGAGGAAGATGGTGCAGCGCCCAGTGTATTTTGTAAGTTCCCTTCTCCAGGGGGCTAGATCAAGATACTCTGGTGTGCAAAAACTGCTTTTCGGCCTCCTCATGGCCTCGAGAAAGCTGCGCCATTACTTCCAAGCCCATGAGATAACAGTGGTCACTCGCTTTCCGCTGAAGAGGATATTGCACAACCCAGAAGCGACAGGCAGGATTGTTGAGTGGGCACTTGAGCTGTCGAGCTTTGGACTCAAGTTTGAAAGTACTTCGACTATACAGAGCCGAGCCTTGGCAGAATTCATAGCTGAGTGGACTCCAACGCCCGATGAAGAAGCTCAAGAAACAAGTACACCCGTACAAGAAACAACAAGTGAATGGGTAATGTATTTTGACGGTGCCTTCTCGCTGCAAGGCGCCGGTGCTGGCGTAGTACTCATTGCGCCCACCGGAGAGCACCTCAAATACGTTATTCAGATGCACTTTCCCAGGGAGCAAGCGACAAACAACACTGCTGAATATGAAGGCTTGCTTACCGGCCTCAGGATTGCGGCCGAACTTGGGATCAGGAAGCTGATTGTGCGGGGAGATTCTCAGTTGGTGGTCCGACAAGTTAACAAGAGCTATCAGAGCCCTTTGATGGAAGCTTATGTCGATGAAGTGAGGAAGCTTGAAGAACACTTTGAAGGTCTGCAGATGGAGCACGTCCCGAGAGCTCAAAATGAAATTGCAGATGGCCTTTCAAAGTGTGCTGCGATGAAGTTACCTGTGGAACCAGGGACCTTCTTGCTCAAGCTGACTCAACCATCCGTTACACCATCAATTGGACAGCCCAAGAAGAGAAAGTTGGTCTCCGGCGATTACTTGCCGGCGGATCTCCCTGAAACCGCCGCCAAGGTCCCTAAGATCAACAACCACAACGCTGAGGAACAGTTTGCTCCTGCAGATCCTCGGGTCTGTACAGTTGAAGCAAGCGTTCCCGACAAGCCTCGCCCCGGCGAGCTTGCCGGGGGGCCTTCAGCTCCGGCGGGACCAGAGGTCCTCGCCGTAGAAGCTGAGGTTCCCGCAGCGGCCCTCGAGCCTTTAGTCCTTGCCGTCGAGCCTCAGGCTCCGGCATGGGCACAGCAGATCGTCCGTTTCCTTCAAACTGGAGAACTTCCCGACGACCCAGAAGAAATAGAGAAGATAACCAGGCAGTCGAGTATGTATCAGTTCGTGGATAACGAGCTGTACAGAAGAAGACTCAATGGTGTCAGACTGAAGTGTATCTCCAGGGAAGATGGACAGAAGCTGTTGGCGGAAATACACGGAGGCATATGCGGCCACCACATTGGCGCAAGGGCGCTTGCCGGGAAGGCTTTCCGGCAAGGGTTCTTTTGGCAAGAAGCCCTCCAAGATGCAACTGCACTAGTAACCAAGTGTGAAGCGTGCCAGTTCCATGCAAAGCAGATTCATCAGCCAGCTCAAGCTCTCCAAACAATCCCTTTGTCCTGGCCCTTCTCGGTCTGGGGGCTCGATATCCTCGGCCCCTTCCCCCGAGCCGTCGGGGGCTTTGAGTACTTGTACGTTGCAATCGACAAGTTCACAAAGTGGCCCGAAGTGGAGCCGGTGAGAAAGGTGACAGCACAGTCAGCAGTCAGGTTCTTCAGGTCAATTGTTTGCCGTTTCGGGATCCCTAACAGGATCATCACCGACAACGGTACACAATTTACTAGTCGCACCTTCATGCAGTACGTCCAAGACCTTGGCGCCAAGGTCTGTTTCGCTTCTGTTGCTCACCCGAGGAGCAACGGTCAAGCGGAGAGGGCAAATGCTGAAGTGCTGCGCGGACTCAAGACGAGGACCTTTGACAGGCTGCGCAAGTGCGGAAGAAATTGGATAGAGGAGCTACCGGCGGCTCTTTGGTCAATCAGAACGACACCAAGTCGAGCCACCGGGCAGACACCTTTTGCTCTAGTCTATGGAGCAGAGGCAGTTCTCCCCACGGAACTCGTGTACGGATCTCCTCGAGTGCTCGCTTACGATGAGCTCGAGCAAGAGCAACTGCGGCAAGATGACGCATTGCTCCTCGAGGAGGGACGTCTCCAGGCTGCTGTATGAGCTGCTCGATACCAGCAAGCCTTGCGCCGCTACCATAGCCGCAAGGTCAAGGCCAGGAGTCTCGAGGAAGGCGACCTTGTTCTTCGGCGTGTTCAGTCCGCCAAGAATTCTAACAAGTTGACGCCGAAGTGGGAAGGCCCTTATCGGGTGAGACAAGTCACGAGGCCCGGCGCTGTCCGCCTCGAGACCGAAGAAGGCTTACCGGTGAGCAACTCCTGGAACATAGAGCATCTTCGCAAGTTTCACCCATAAGGCGCGGTTGCCGTGATCCGCTCCGGCAACCACCTTTTGTACAAGCTTTGCCGCTGTTGCATATAACCCTTTGTACAAAGCCGGGCGCAGACCCCGTGCATCAGTAAAGTTTCCGTGTTTTGCGCTATTTGCCTTTTGCATGCATTTCCTTGCTATTTGCATGTGTTATTTGGCAACTTGTACGACACACAAATCCGGTAAGCATTACAACGCCGAAAGGCCATATACTTGTTTCCCTCTCCCTTTTCTTTCCTCTTAAGTAGAAGGAACGTTCCTCGCGCACAAGTTTGCCGGGGGGGAAGGAGGTTGAGGAGGAACCAAGTGCTGTTCAAGAAAAAGGAGCCTTACCGGAAAGCAAGCAATATAAGCAAGCAACATATGAAAGCTAAGTCGTTTGAATTTGACCAGTTCAAATTTTAAATTTTAGTTGTCTTCCTTGAACAATCACACTTTGTATGGAAAACCTGTGCGCGGAGGAACCTACCCGTAGCTTGCCGCACCCTTATCTTGTTTTCGAGTTCGCTCAACGATTTAAGTGAGCTGCGACAAGTGTCGCGCCCTTGCTTCGTTTCCGAGTACGCTCAGCAAGCTAAGTGCGTTGCGACTAGCTGCGGCAAGGTTGCTTGCCGGCGAAGACCTTGGCCAGCAGGCTGCTCAGAGTCCAGCACTCAGCGCTCGCGGCAAAGGCCCCTTGCCGGCAAGCTCCCCGGGAGCGTAGGGTGAAAAACATACAAAGTCAAGGATTAAGACAAGGAAGATAACATTGCACTGATTGATCAAAATAAGGTAAATATCTTACAAAGGATAACTTGTCGCAATGGACTAATGAGTTCATAACATAATGTGCAGCAGCAAAAAGAAGAGATAAAGATGACGGAGCCCTAATCTACGTGGTCGCCCTCCTTCCTGCCGAGCTTAGCCACCTTGGCGATGATGTGGGCGACCTGCTCCTTCAGGGCCTCCGTGTCTGCATCAGCCGGCAAGCTGCGAAGAACGTTGGTGAGATTGATCCCCGGGTTGCGGTACACGATCTTCGTCAGCACCCGCTCCAGAGTTCCCGCGCAGAGCAGGCGCGACTCCTCGGCCAGCTGCGCGGGGATTCGGTTCCGGAGACCTGCAAGGGCCGGCGCGATCCCTCTGAAGAAGAGGCTGAGCTTGGCGCTGTGCGGGAGATCCGGATCCGGCGAGTAGATGAGATGTTCGACCTTCAGCGCCAGCAGCTCCTGGTCAATGTTGGACGCAGAGGATACCAAGTCTTCGGTCCATACCTCAATGGTCTGGCGGAAGAGCTCGGATGCTTTGTTGACGCTGTCCACCAAGGTCCGCTCCTTGCGGAGTTCCTCCTTCAGCTTGTTCTCCTGAGCCCGGGCAGCGTCGAGCGAATCCTTCAGAGTGGTCACCTTCAGCTCCAAGTCCTCGATGGAGTCCTTGGCGGCCTTCAACTCGTCGCCCCTCTTGGAAAGGCTCACCTGGAGCTCAGAATTTGTATGGGCGTCCTTCTCGCGCTCCGTGATGAGCGCGGCAACCTTCTCCGCGCTCACCTTCAGCGCCTTCTCCAGCTGTACAACCTTGGCGGCGAGCTCCTTCTTGGCGTCTTCCGCGGCAACCGCGGCGGCTTTCGCCTCCTTCAGTTCTCCGCCAAGGGCCGCCTCGCGAGCGGCAAGGTCCTCCTCATGGGAGTCGAGCTCGACCTTCCGCTGCACGAGCTCTCCTTCTCGCCGGGACAGCTCCACCCCGGCGAGCCGCTGCTGTTCCTCAGCTTCAGCCTTCTCGAGCACCCACTCCTGGTACTCGCCGGCAAGACGCTCGCGCTCCTCCGCCACCTCGCGGAGGGCCGCCTGGTTGGCGGCGCTGAGCTCCGCCGCGCGCTTCTCCATTTCCGCGGCGGCCTTGGCGGCAAGGGCTTCCCGGGAGGCGAGCTTCGCCTGCCTGGCCCGGTAAAGGGCCAGGAGCTGGTGGAGCAGCTTCTCCTCCTCGGGCCCCTCACTCCCGCCGGGCGCCTCGACGATCTTCAGGCCCGCGGAGGCGAGGACTTCTCCGTCAAACGCCTCGCCCTCCGCGGGAGCTCGCGATGAAGACCCCCAAGGCATCTGGATGAAGACGCCATTGGGGGCCTCAAGGTAGTACCCCTGCTCCTTGCTGGCGGAGGGGTCGGCGGCCGGTGCAGCATCCGATGCTCCCGCCACCTCCGGGTCGGCGGTGCGGTCGCCGTCCCCCTCCCCGGCCGCTGCGTCCGCAGCCGGAGCAGTCTCCTGCGCGGCCGGCTCGGCGGCCTCAGCCATCTCCTCGGTGGCAGGGACGTCACCGCCGCCGCCCTGCGCGCCCTCCTCCTCGAGGTTGATAACCTCCGTCTCCATGGGCTCAGGAGGAGGAAGATCTAAAAAGAAAAAGAAGAAAAAGAAGTTCAAGATTCAAGCAAATACCCAAAAAGAGGCAAGGCCAAGAAGACAAACTACAGAACATACCTTGGCGGACGTCCTCAGCGGCGGGCTCCCTCGCCGGGGAGCTCGGCCTTGGCGGAGTGGCCGCCCTCGCCGGGCTGCTCGCCCTCGGCGGGGTACTCTGCCTTGGTGGAGTATCCGCCCTTGGCGGAGCACTCTCCCTTGCCGGAGAGTTCTGCCTTGGCGGGGACGGCGGGGCCTGCGGCTCCTCGACGACGGTCTCCGGGCGCTCTTCCCGCTGTGGCTCCACCTCTGCACAAATCAAGATAAGAAACGTCAAGATAACGAAAGAAGACGAAATCCCCAGGCGTACCTCGACAAGCGAAAGAGTAAACCCCAGACTTACGCTGGGGGCTGCGCTGGGGGCTGCGCCGGGGGCTGCTCCCTGGAGCAGCGCTCGGGTCCGGCAGGCTCGGCTCCGGCACGCCTCCTGTTGCCGCAGCTGCTGAGTCCTCCGCGACCTCGACCGCGGGCGCCTTGGCCTTCTTCGCCGCGCGATGGGCCAGGGTCCTGAAATCAAAGCAACAGACAAAGTCAGCATCAACAAAAACCAAGACAAAAATCGAGAAGGTGTAAGGTCCTGGATCCTTACTCCTGGTCCTCCTCGTCGTCCTCGCTCAGGGCGGAGAAGTCGTACTCCACCGTGGGCGCGTCGGCGCGAGGAGCGGAAGACGAAGATTCCCTCGCGCGCTTGGTGGTCCCCGGGGCTGGGGGCTGCGAAGACCCAGCCCCTGTGGTAGCCGGCGCCCGAGGAGCGGGCGGAGCTGCTGCTCCACTCCGAGAAGACCCCTGTCGGCTCGGCGCCGGCCTGCGAGGCGCCTCCGTCGTGGCCCGCGCGCGGGCCGCCTCTGCTGTGGCTGGTACGCCGGTCGCCCTCGGCGCGGCTTGGCTCCCCCGGGGAGCTGCCCGGCGAGCTGGTTGTTGCCGGGGCGCCTGCGCCCTCTCCCCCGTCGCCGTCTTGCGGAGACGCTTCGGCGGGGACTGCCTTGGGCTTGCCGGGGGCGGGGAGCTCTCCGACGAGGAGAGGTCGTCGGCGTAGAGCTCCGTGGATCCGCCGGAGTCCTCGGCCTCCTCCTCCTCCTCTTCCCCGGCCGGCTCGCTGGGCCCAGCGCTCTGCGCTGCGGCCTCTTTTCCCTTGCCGCCTCCGCTTCCTCCGGCGCCTCCGCTCCTCGCGGCGCCTCTGTTCCCTCCGGCGGCACCCTCCATTGCCGCGGCCTCGGCCACGATCCCGTGGATCCCGGAGTGCCTCAGCGAGGGGACCCCGGCGAGCGCGTCGGGAGGGAGCTGCAGCAATCTGCGGATCTCCGCCTCCTCAGCCTGGCTGGTCGCATCCGCAACCTCCGCCTCTTCAGGCGTGTATCCAAAAATTCCTGCCGCCGCGGCTGCGGCGGCCTCTTCAGCCCGAGAAGCCATGTAGGCAATCTCCTGGTCGGTGGTGTCCCGCGTATGCTCCTTGAGGTCGTTCTTGTTCTTCGCCACCTCCGCGAGGTTGTCGTAGAAGTTGAGGACGTCGATGGGCTTGGGTGCGATCCACGTGCGGTCCACGCCGTGCGAGTCACACATGGGCATCATGGCGAGGATACGGTCCCGGACGATGTTGTTGCAGAGCGGCACCACTTCCCGGGGAGGTCTGAACCACTCAGGGTGTGCCGGGTCGTACTTGAAGAGTTCCCGGACCATCCCCTTCAGCTCCAGCGTGGTGAAGTTGAAGTTGAGCCCGGGGCGCAGCCTCATTATGTCCGCCGGGCCGCCGTACTCCCAGGCCGGCCTCTTCCTGTCTTGGAGAGGGGCGATGCGCCGGCGGAGGAAGTCTGCGCCCACCTCTGCAACTGACAGCTTGGCCATCCGAAGACGAAGAATCCGGACGAGGGCGATGTCGAGCTTGATGTCGTCCGAATCTAGCTCACTCCAGTCCCTGCCGCGCACGATGGGCGTTGTGCGCGGCGCGGTGAAAGCTTGCGGCTGGTCTTCGACGATCCAGCACCACTCCGCTCGCCATTCCTCCCACTTGCCGCGGAGCTCCCCCGGCAAGTACGCTCCCTTTTTATTCAGACGGAAAACCCAAGAAATTCCTCCGGAGAGGGGGGCGTCGGCCTCTGCTCTAGGAGTGAAGAAGTGCCTAAAAAGCGCTACGTTTGGGTGTACTCCTATGAAGTTTTCGCACATGTGTGCGAAAACCGCCATGGTGAGGATGGCGTTGGGGGTGAAGTCAAGCAGATGGAAGCCGTATGTGTGCATAATGTCGCAGAAGAAGTTTGAGAAAGGAGGGCAGAGACCACAATGAAAGAAGGCTGCGAAGAAGTAATACCCGCCGGGATAGCTGTCCTTGGCGGCGGCCGGATACGCTAGGGTGCGGGGGTGCGCCTTGGTTTCCTTGGCCCAGAACAAGTAGTACTTGTTCCAGAGCTCCCGCACGCCGAGCTTCGGCGGAAAGACGAGATGCTGCTTCCGGTACGCGGCGAGCTTCGCCGCTTGCTCCGACTTTTCCCTCTTGGACGTCTCCGCCTTCGCCTTGTCGGTCTTTGGGGCCATGGCGGACGCGGCGGAAGGAGGGGGACGAAGAGCTCGGCGGCGGCGGAGGTGTGGAGGCAGAGCGCAAGAGAGATCTCTGGAGGAAGGAGACGATGCAATGAAAGCGCAAGGAGGGGAACCGCGCCCGCTTCCTCTGCTTTTATGGGGGAGTGGGGGGGCGTTTCGCCCTTTCCATTAAGAGATCGTGGGCACGTCCCATCCCACGACGCCGCGATCGACGCGTGCCGTTACGGTGGGGTGCGGCGGATACGGAAGTGGATTCGGCGCGCCGCGGGCCGCGGGTGCCCGTGCACTGTTTTGGGCCTGGCCCAACAGCGCTCGGCACCGTGTGTGGCCCAGGCCCGGGGGCTCCTGTCGGTGTACTAAGGTAGGGGTACCTCAGTACCCCAACTTGTGCACGGGCAGTCGCAGCTTCCCGCGGCAAGGTTTACCGCGTGCTCGCCGGAGACCTTCCTGCTCCTTATTAAACCATTCAAAAACAAAGTATACAAGACATAAGATCGAGACCCCGGCAAGAGGAGCTTGCCGGGAAGGCCGTACCAGGCTCAAGATTACCTCACTAGCACAAGGCCCTGGCAAGAGGAACTTGCCAGGAAGACTAGAAGATTCCATCATAGAAGACCCGGCAAGGGCCCGGGGAGCGGCAAGCTCCCGGGCCCGGCAAGATCGAGGCCCCGGCAAGGTGCTTGCCGGGAAGGCTGCGCTGTGTGCCCGCGCTCCAGCTCATCGGCCCACGCGTCGCCCTGGGGCCTATCCAGGGACGCGTGGCGGATGGCTGTGCAGCCTAGGGGGACACGGTGGCAATCCACGGTGGTGGATCCATCGCCGTGGCGGACGGAGACGCAAGGGCGGGAGCTTTTGGGGTCGACGGCGACGGGCATTAAATGCCCTTGTCCCCCACTGTCAAAGTAGGTATAGACCACTGTTCCGCACTGTAGCTCCACTGTTCCCGCACTGTTACAACTACCACCTCTTTTACGTTTTTACCCCTTTCTCCTACGTTGACACCTGTCGGTGACCCCTTGCGCTATAAAAGGAGGCCCATGCACAACGTGGAGGGGGTTCGGAACCTAGATCACTCTACGCTCGGTGTAGTTGCTTCTTCAGGCTCCCGAGCACTCAAACTCAATACACAACCAAGCAGGAGTAGGGTTTTACGCGTCTACCGCGGCCCGAACCTGGGTAAAACTGCCCGCGTGCTCGCTACGATCTGCTCTTTGTGCTCCCTCCGCCCTCGTACCGCACAGACAAGGGGCTCCGGTCCCATAGGTGTTCGTGGCGGACAGTTTCCCCCGACACATGACCGAGACTCATCTCCGGTCAATAACCAATAGCGGAACCTAGATGCTCATATTGGCTCCTACATATTCTACGAAGATCTTTATCGGTCAAACCGCATAACAACATACGTTGTTCCCTTTGTCATCGGTATGTTACTTGCCCGAGATTCGATCTTCGGTATCTCAATACCTAGTTCAATCTCGTTACCGGCAAGTCTCTTTACTCGTTCCGTAATACATCATCTCGTGACTAACTCATTAGTCTTTTGCTTGCAAGGCTTATTATGATGTGCATTACCGAGAGGGCCCAGAGATACCTCTCCGACACTCGGAGTGACAAATCCTAGTCTTGATCTATGCCAACACCACGAACACTTTCAGAGACACCTGTAGAGCATCTTTATGATCACCCAGTTACGTTGTGACGTTTGATAGCACACAAGGTGTTCCTACGGTATTCGGGAGTTGCATAATCTCATAGTTATAGGAACATGTATAAGTCATGAAGAAAGCAATAGCAGTAAAACTAAACGATCATAGTGCTAAGCTAACGGATGGGACTTGTCCATCACATCATTCTCCTAATGATGTGATCCCGTTGATCAAATGACAACTCATGTCTATGGTTAGGAAACATAACCATCTTCGATCAATGAGCTAGTCTAGTAGAGGCATACTAGGGACACTCTGTTTTGTCTATGTATTCACACATGTACTAAGTTTCCGGTTAATACAATTCTAGCATGAATAATAAACATTTATCATGATATAAGGAAATATAAATAACAACTTTATTATTGCCTCTAGGGCATATTTCCTTCAGGTAATCCCTCTCCGATGGCCATCTTCATCATCTCGGCGCTCTCCATGACGAGGAGAGAGTAGTTCACCCTCGGGGCTGAGGGTGTGTATCAGTATCTATGTGTTTGATCTCTCTCTCTCTCTCTCTCTCTCTCTCTCTCTATCTCTCTCTCTCTCTCTCTCTCTCTCTCTCTCTCTCTCTCTCTCGTGTTCTTGAGATGGCACGATCTTGATGTATCACGCGCTTTGCTATTATAGTTGGATCTTATGATGTTTCTCCCCCTCTACTCTCTTGTGATGAATGGAGTTTTCCCTTTGAAATTATCTTATCGGGTTGGGTCTTTATGGACTTGAGAACACTTGATGTATGTCTTTCATGTGCTTATGTGTGGTGACATATCACGTGATTCACTTGATGTATGTTTTGGTGATCAACTTGCGGGTTCCGTGACCTTGTGAACTTATGCATAGGGGTTGGCACACGTTTTCGTCTTGACTCTCCGGTAGAAATTTTGGGGCACCTTTGAAGTTCTTTGTGTTGGTTGAATGGATGAATCTGAGATTGTGTGATGCATATCGTATAATCATGCCCATGGATTCTTGAGGTGACAATGGAGTATCTGTAACACCCCAAAATTTTAACCATGGTTTATTTATTAAAAATTTTGTCAAGAAATTAAAATTTTTCTTTTCTGGATTTTCTTTTGATTTCAGAACCTTTCCTTTCTACTGAATTGTGGAGTTTTCCCTCCAAGGGGAAAACTTTTCAAAAATGTTGTTGAACTTGTATACCTTCTGAAGATCATTTCTTTTATTAGTGGAATTATTTCTATAAATATTTTTCCTAAAGCCTTATTGCCTTTAAAGTGGGTTCTCATAAGTTTTAGAGTCTCTTTTGCACTGCAACCCTTTTATAAATTCATTTAAAAATTCTACCAAAATTTGGAGATGTTGGTAGGAGTATATAACTCATTCCTATGCAAAAACCCAGTGGTGTTCTTTGGAAAATTTGAGCAAACCATCCTCCTTTGTGTTCTGGTCCAGTTTGGTGGTTTGTACTACAGCTCCATTTTTGCTTGCCCTTTTGCCTCTAAATTTTTCTCCTGCTTGTTGTCCACCCTACCAAACTCTTAAGTCCAGGAGATTGGACCCATTGGTATATTTTTGGTCCATGCAAGGATAGCTTTTCTCTTCTGTCCAGATTTGGTTTTCTCAAAAACTTGTACTGAGGAGTGTTTGCTTTTGACAAACTAACCTTGCCACCCTCTTTGTCATCTAGAGAGACTCCACTCTGGAGTTTTTGGCCACCAGAAGAGATGCCTAGAAGCCCGAGGCATTCTGTCGAGCACCTTGTGTTCATGGACAGTTTTGGCATGGTTTTGTATTTGCATAGTGATCTTACCCCTCTGGGCAAATCAGTTTGTCCACTAAACTCCTAGTTAACTCTAACATGGACCTGTTAAACCCCAGCCTCACCCTAGACCTCTAG
This sequence comes from Secale cereale, assembly GCA_902687465.1. Taxonomy (NCBI): domain Eukaryota; kingdom Viridiplantae; phylum Streptophyta; class Magnoliopsida; order Poales; family Poaceae; genus Secale; species Secale cereale. Next base: position 679,785,197 of record LR738714.1, read on the forward strand.
CACGCTTTGGCATTTCGCCGAACACCTGCCGTGCATGCCCGGAGCGCGAGCAGAGCGCGCGTTTTGCACGTGCTCGCGTCCGAACCGACACGCCCCTGGATAAGCCTCCCGAGCTCGTCCTAATCCTCTCTACTGTCCCCTAGTGCGGACCCTACTCGCCCTGCTCCTCTCAGAGTGGCAGCGTTGGCGTTTTGGCAGCACGCCGGCGCCCGTGACCGGCTCTGCCATGGACGGCACCGCCCAAGCCTCCTCCGTTCGCCAGCTGCCCTCGTGAGCAGGCCGTTCTCATCCCCTAGCCCCCGCAGCCACGCCGTGCACCGCTAACCTTCGCCACGTCACCCTGCCGCAACAGAGAGGCGGTTCGCCGGCGTTCCTATCCGCAGCCGCGGGAACCGACCTCCCCCGCCTATAAAGAGGAGCCCCGAGCCCGTCCAGACCCCAAGCAGCCTCAAGCCATCCTCCTGGAGCTCCCGTAGCCAGAAATCGAGGGAGGGAGGCCGTCTTCCTCGTCTCCGGTAGCTTCGGCCGCCGCCGCATTCTCGTACCGTGCGTCGCGAGCAGAGCCCCCTAGTCCTTCTGTCGCCACCATCCGCCTCCCCTCGACCGTACGGAGCCGCCCCACCTCTCTAGCCCGACCAAAAACCACCGTAGCTCGAAGCCCCTAACCCTCCCGAAACGCCGTCCGCCACAACGCTCGCCGCCGGCGACTCCCTCCACCCCCGCGAGCCTAACAACCACCGGGAGGACCGCCCTGGACTGGCGGATCCATCCCCTCCCTCAGAACCCCGCGGGGAGCCGCCTTTCGCCGACGTCGATCGCCGGAGCTCCGCCCCCTTTCGGCCAGAGGAGGAAGAAGACTGGTTGGACCAGTCAAACCTGACGGGTGGACCCGCGGGCCCACCGTCAGTGGCTCTGGACGTCCCGCCGAGGCGCTTAAGTTAAAGCGTAAAGCCCAAAGTGCGTCTCCTCTTCTCTGGAAGCGTATTCTGAACCGATGCGTTTTCCCTTTTCTGGTTTTTATTAAAACAGAATTTTGACTAAACTTTGACTGGGCATATCTTTTTGAATAAAACTCCAAATGAGTTGATTCTTTTTCCTACCACTCTCAAATTTCACCTAGTTTATTTTAAGATATATTTCAAAAATAATTAGGACAACTTTTTGTACTGTCTTTAAGGTATGTGTTAATTTGAATACTTTCAAAAATAGGAATTTGGAGAGAAGATCAAAACTTTCAAAAGTTTTGGAGTGTACCTCCCCTCTCTGCACCTTGGAGGCAAGCATTCTGAACCCCGGCATAATATTGTTGTGTGTTGTTGGACACGTTTACAACACCACCTTGGCACGAAGTATTCGTTATTTTATGTGTGGATATGATCATACTCATGAGTGCATGATGAAGTTTCCTTGCTGTTGGAAATTGTTATACTCGTGACAGTAATCACCCTCGTCTACCTCTCATGCCTACTGGAAGGAATCCAGGAAAGCCTCTGTCTTAGGTAGACACGAGCTTGTTACTGATATTTCGTTGAGACGAGTATTGTCAGTAGGGCATATTGAGGTATGATGAGTAGTGATTCTGTTTGTTGGTGTGAAATATAATTGCTATACTAATCATGCAAGTGATGCTTTAACCTCCTGAGTCGACCATAGATCGAGTCTTGTTCCGGTAACCCCCATACTTGCTTCGTACTACCACTTGTCCCTGCCGCAGGTAGGGTACAGTCCAGTAAGTTGTCAACCCCTTTCTTGGCACACACCGTACAGAGAGACCATGGTGGAAGATACCGGCTGCATCCGGTAGGCAGGCCACCTGGTCCGGGGGCATGGGTGTTTCCGGTTGGGACCGAGGGGGTAGCTTCCCTAGTTTGCGCGCATTATAAATTCTGTGATCCCATGCTACTCGAGGTTGTAGCCTCCCCACTTAGAGTTTTACTTAACAGGTGTCGTGGGTGATTCCAGTCACCGGTAAGTTAAGCTGGTGTGTGCAAGTCAGGTGTGTTTTCAACTAAAAGACCGTAAATGGCATTAGTCCCGATGGGCTAAAGGAATCCATTACTCGTGGGTAAAGAGTACACTCTCTGCAGAGTTTATATCTATTCGAATAGCCGTATCCGCGGTTAAGGACTACAGTCTGGGATGGGTCAAGTGTCGGTCTTAGTGTCGGTCTTCGGAGGAAAACTTCTAAACCAGAATAAATCACGACGTGTGACGAATGATGATTATGATTAATATTATTTTGGACTAACCATTTGTATTGTTTGAGTTATTGAGTATCCCTGGGATGGTTCTACCTCCTGGATATTCCCCGTGATTATTCTCATATAAGCCCTTTATGTGGTGTCGCTCAGACGCCCGACTGTGGCATGCTTATTATTTTTTTTCCTTATAAGCCCTTTATGTGGTGTCGCTCAGACGCCCGACTGTGGCATGCTTATTATTTATTTTCCTTATAAGCCCTTTATGTGGTGTCGCTCAGACGCCCGACTGTGGCATGCTTATTATTTATTTTCCGTATAAGCCCTTTATGTGGTGTCGCTCAGACGCCCGACTGTGGCAAGTTTGTTATTATTTTTCCTTTATAAGCCCTTTATGAGACGTCGCTCAGACGTCCGACTGAGGCATGCGTTATTTTATTATCCTTTCGAGGTGTCGTTTCAGACACCCGATCGGTGCATTTTATTCTTATTCTCTGGTTGCTCAATCATGCTTTATAAGAATAACCTGCTTGCGTGCGTCATGAATTTTATTGCGTGACTAACAAAGTGATCATGGAATGTTTCAGTGCATCATTTGTTATATTTTACCTGTGTTCATAATGTTTCCGAGTACATTCAAAGTACTCACTGGCTTGTCCCTGGCTATTGTCTTGGCCAGATTTCTTGCTTGGAGAGGAGCGCTGCGATGGCAGCCCCGGAACCTAGGCAACGGTGATAGCAGCCTCGCGAAGATAGGAATTATCCAGGTCAGCTGTTCCTGTGGGAAATGGAGTCCCATAGACGCTGATGTATCGCAAACCGCTTCCGCCATCAACCACTAGAACCCTTTTGTTGTACTCATGGACCAGAATGGTCTTGTACTACATATTTTGTATTTTGCTTGGAATTTCTGTATCAAGTTTGTGTCTCATCAGCTAACAGTAATCCTGGGGCTGGTGAGCACAAGGGCCGTTTACTGGGAAATTAATATCCTGGAAAACCGGTCCTGACAACCTTGGTATCAGAGCCAGGCTGACCATTGGCTAATCCTATCTTAGCCAGGTCAATAAACCTAGGTTAAACAACCCACCAAACCTTATTCTAAACCCAGCCAAACCGCTCGTGCAGGATAGCCACACAGTGACCCCTACACCTTTTGGCAGTCGGTGCCCAACCTATCGGTCTACCCATAGGCCGTGCGCCTGTGCCGATACCTGAGTTGTCCCATCCACAAGCGTGCGATGGAAGACCCGGCTGACTTATAAAGGAAGCCCTGCCCCAAAACTCAGCACATCACAGCCTCATTCCCAGTTCGATATCCAACCACCAAGATGCCAGGCCCCCGCGTTCACAACGAGACCACCGCTGTTGAGCTCGAAGGCTTCGTAGCCATCCTCGCCAATCTCACCCGTCGTGCCTTCGGCACCAACGAGCCGCCGGAGTATGTCGTGTACCAAGAGCACACGAGTAATTCCATACAACACTTCTGGGCCACGGCGCACATCTACGGTAGAAGTATTACATCGGAGCGTCCCTACCGGTTCACCGGGAGGACGACCTCCGACGAGCCCCAAGCCATCCAACTTGCAGCCCGAGAGGCTATAGTTCATCTTCGGCACCTGTCGCCGAGGGTTAACTGCCGCTCATTCTACTACTACCCTAGTCGTGAAGGCTATGGTAGACCGACCCAGGTCGCCAACGGAGACCATGAGTCGGACCCTGCCCTAGTGCATCTGGTGTGCTACCTGGAAGCGCAAGAGGCACTATTTGATCAGGTCACTCTTGACCTGATTGAGACCCGCATGACGCTCACTCGCCTGACCCCGGCAAGGAGCGAAGTCGCACCCGCCACCGACACACCGATAGTGCTGCCTGGAAGGCCGGTTGAGCCCCCAAGCTCTGACCATGTCATCCACCCGGGCAATGCCATCGCCTCACCCGGAGATCTCCGTCGTCTCTTGGAGGCCTACTCCAATGGGACGGTGACCTGGACACCCCGCGAAGGCCACCACCGCTACTCCAGCCCTGTAGCTCCCCATCCTACCCCGGCCAGCTCCGACGCGGAAGCACCCGGAGAGGACTCGGCATCCGCAGGACACACCCGGCTAGATCTCAACCAGGTGGACTGAGTCCACCAGGATTGTTGTCAAGCCCTAGTGACCGGTTTTTCCTTTAGTTCCGTAGTAGTCGTTGTGTGACGTAGTGAGCTTGTAACCACTTGTGTGTCAACATCACATAGTATGTGTGATCTGGCATATATTGTTTGACGAATGGTTGCAGAGTTAAATCCTAGACGAGACCCCTAAGCGGCATACACAGTATCATGTCACTTTTCTTTTGGGGATTGAGGCCCGATACTTTGACTCGGACAGCCCCGCGCCGGAGTCGGTGTCTCAGTCGTACGACACCACTTCATGTTTCACGACCCAGGCTCTCTATAAGAGGCCACCCTCATTTTTCCACACCAGCAACCATCAGCATCGAGCGCTACCTTCCTCATTCACCCATCCATGTCTCACCCCGGAGCTTACCTGAGGACCCCCGACGCAAACCCTGGTAGTTTTGTTAAGATATTATGGGATTTTACCCGCAATACTCTTGGCTCCACCCATCCACCCCTGTATGAGCTGCTCAAATCGAGAATCACTCCTGATCTCTCGAAATACTGGGCAGCTGTACATATTCCACCAGCAGATTTAAACCAAGGCCCTCCCTATGTTATCTTCATCGGGAGATCCATGCCAACACCAGGCATGGCCATTGAGTCTGCTGCGTATGAAGCAGTCACCCGTCTTCGATTTGCGGTACCTTGTGCCAGCACAAGAGAATACTGCTATTTCCCAAGCCGCGCTGCTTTTGGAGCAGAAGCTACGTTCCGCTGTGGACGTGCGGAGAGCGATCCAGCCCTGGTCTATCTCATTCAATATGTGATGGCCCAGGAGCATTTCACCCAGCAAATACTGGAGTATCTCCACTATCTTGCTGTTCTGAATCCCCGGATCACCATTGGCGGACCCCCTCTGCCAAGTCAGGAAGGACACGTTCTTCGATTGCTTCCTCAACTTCCTCCGCTCCCTCCGGAAGAAGAAGAATGTGTTCCAACACCGGGAAGCCTTCCGCTTTCCCCGATAGGAGAGAAATGTGCCCCGGTGCCGGAGACATTTCCTCAGGACCCTGTCCATTTTCCATAGACGTAACTGCTATGTTTGCTACCCTAGCATTTATTTGTGTATTACAGCTTATGCGTTGTATCCTAAGTTTGTGCGATGTATTAAATGTTTGTTTTCGATTGATATGAGTGGTTTTTACTGCTGTTCTTTTTGATTGACTGTTTCCGCTCTCAGTAAATCTTGAAGTTAGATTTTCCTTTGAGCCGTTGCAGCACAAAATTCTTCGTGACATGCATTTTAATTCACGCGGCACCACAACAGCAGGCTCACATCCACAACCACCCAACTGCCTGCACTAATTGCATAATCACGTACACATTTTGCACCTAACGGATCACCTCACTATCACACCACAGTCTCTGAGGGAGAAATTTGTGGGTGATTATTCGAACGCAGGTTGCCTCCAGCACACTGACAGCAGTCAGAACCTAACAACCACACTTAATCCTCATGATCACCGCCGCCGCGTAGAGCTAACATTCGAGCAGCAGCATCACGGCGATCATTGAGGATCATCGCGCACAAGAGCGCGGAGAACCCCAGCAATGCCGCCAACCCTCCGCACATCAGGATCACGTACCAGTCCGGCATCACCTCCGCCATTAGAGCCTCGTCGCGAGCTCCTGCAAACAGAAATGGAGGAGAAGGAAGGAGAGGAAGAGGCGAGGCCATGTGTGAGGAAGAAGAGTGGAGCACCGCGGTCATTTTATAGCTCGAGATCGGTGTACGGTGGGCGAAGTCCACCAGCGCCGCTCGTCGCTCGATCGCCGGTGTTCGGAGGCGAATCCGCGAGCAGTGCCGACAGCGCACTGGCCCGCGAGGTGAGTGCACGCTGCACCGGCAGCTAGCACGCCGCGCACTACCGCAGTACGGCCTAGGTGCCCTACGCGCTAGGCGTCGCCGGTGGAGAAAGCGCAGTCGCGCGCGAGAGAGAGAGGAGGAAGAGAGCCAGAGGTAGGAGGAGAGACTGACAGTGGACCCCGGGTCCATCTGTCAGCCAGAGAGAGCTCTATACACTCGGGTACGACCAGCGTAATTTGTGAATTTAGACTGTTGTTCTAAATTTACCGTAGCCGATAGTGGTAATTTCTCGGTTTCCCCAACCATAGTTTTCCTCACATAGCACCAGTACCCCACTGTGGTTGTACCAATTATTTGCTCCCTCGCAGTAACCTCTGTGTGTTACGTATTAAGAATGTTCGTTTCTTTTGAATTAATGCTTTATGGTAATAGGATGGATATTTTGAGATCGTCCTTAGCAAATCTCGAGGACGAGATTTTTCTTAAGGGGGGTGGTGTTGTAACACCCCAAAATTTTAACCATGGTTTATTTATTAAAAATTTTGTCAAGAAATTAAATTTTTTCTTTTCTGGATTTTCTTTTGATTTCAGAACCTTTCCTTTCTACTGAATTGTGGAGTTTTCCCTCCAAGGGGAAAACTTTTCAAAAATGTTGTTGAACTTGTATACCTTCTGAAGATCATTTCTTTTATTAGTGGAATTATTTCTATAAATATTTTTCCTAAAGCCTTATTGCCTTTAAAGTGGGTTCTCATAAGTTTTAGAGTCTCTTTTGCACTGCAACCCTTTTATAAATTCATTTAAAAATTCTACCAAAATTTGGAGATGTTGGTAGGAGTATATAACTCATTCCTATGCAAAAACCCAGTGGTGTTCTTTGGAAAATTTGAGCAAACCATCCTCCTTTGTGTTCTGGTCCAGTTTGGTGGTTTGTACTACAGCTCCATTTTTGCTTGCCCTTTTGCCTCTAAATTTTTCTCCTGCTTGTAGTCCACCCTACCAAACTCTTAAGTCCAGGAGATTGGACCCATTGGTATATTTTTGGTCCATGCAAGGATAGCTTTTCTCTTCTGTCCAGATTTGGTTTTCTCAAAAACTTGTACTAAGGAGTGTTTGCTTTTGACAAACTAACCTTGCCACCCTCTTTGTCATCTAGAGAGACTCCACTCTGGAGTTTTTGGCCACCAGAAGAGATGCCTAGAAGCCCGAGGCATTCTGTCGAGCACCTTGTGTTCATGGACAGTTTTGGCATGGTTTTGTATTTGCATAGTGATCTTACCCCTCTGGGCAAATCAGTTTGTCCACTAAACTCCTAGTTAATTCTAACACGGACCTGTTAAACCCCAGCCTCACCCTAGACCTCTAGCACGCTTTGGCATTTCGCCGAACACCTGCCGTGCATGCCCGGAGCGCGAGCAGAGCGCGCGTTTTGCACGTGCTCGCGTCCGAACCGACACGCCCCTGGATAAGCCTCCCGAGCTCGTCCTAATCCTCTCTACTGTCCCCTAGTGCGGACCCTACTCGCCCTGCTCCTCTCAGAGTGGCAGCGTTGGCGTTTTGGCAGCACGCCGGCGCCCGTGACCGGCTCTGCCATGGACGGCACCGCCCAAGCCTCCTCCGTTCGCCAGCTGCCCTCGTGAGCAGGCCGTTCTCATCCCCTAGCCCCCGCAGCCACGCCGTGCACCGCTAGCCTTCGCCACGTCGCCCTGCCGCAACAGAGAGGCGGTTCGCCGGCGTTCCTATCCGCAGCCGCGGGAACCGACCTCCCCCGCCTATAAAGAGGAGCCCCGAGCCCGTCCAGACCCCAAGCAGCCTCAAGCCATCCTCCTGGAGCTCCCGTAGCCAGAAATCGAGGGAGGGAGGCCGTCTTCCTCGTCTCCGGTAGCTTCGGCCGCCGCCGCATTCTCGTACCGTGCGTCGCGAGCAGAGCCCCCTAGTCCTTATGTCGCCACCATCCGCCTCCCCTCGACCGTACGGAGCCGCCCCACCTCTCTAGCCCGACCAAAAACCACCGTAGCTCGAAGCCCCTAACCCTCCCGAAACGCCGTCCGCCACAACGCTCGCCGCCGGCGACTCCCTCCACCCCCGCGAGCCTAACAACCACCGGGAGGACCGCCCTGGACTGGCGGATCCATCCCCTCCCTCAGAACCCCGCGGGGAGCCGCCTTTCGCCGACGTCGATCGCCGGAGCTCCGCCCCCTTTCGGCCAGAGGAGGAAGAAGACTGGTTGGACCAGTCAAACCTGACGGGTGGACCCGCGGGCCCACCGTCAGTGGCTCTGGACGTCCCGCCGAGGCGCTTAAGTGAAAGCGTAAAGCCCAAAGTGCGTCTCCTCTTCTCTGGAAGCGTATTCTGAACCGATGCGTTTTCCCTTTTCTGGTTTTTATTAAAACAGAATTTTGACTAAACTTTGACTGGGCATATCTTTTTGAATAAAACTCCAAATGAGTTGATTCTTTTTCCTACCACTCTCAAATTTCACCTAGTTTATTTTAAGATATATTTCAAAAATAATTAGGACAACTTTTTGTACTGTCTTTAAGGTATGTGTTAATTTGAATACTTTCAAAAATAGGAATTTGGAGAGAAGATCAAAACTTTCAAAAGTTTTGGAGTGTACCTCCCCTCTCTGCACCTTGGAGGCAAGCATTCTGAACCCCGGCATAATATTGTTGTGTGTTGTTGGACACGTTTACAACACCACCTTGGCACGAAGTATTCGTTATTTTATGTGTGGATATGATCATACTCATGAGTGCATGATGAAGTTTCCTTGCTGTTGGAAATTGTTATACTCGTGACAGTAATCACCCTCGTCTACCTCTCATGCCTACTGGAAGGAATCCAGGAAAGCCTCTGTCTTAGGTAGACACGAGCTTGTTACTGATATTTCGTTGAGACGAGTATTGTCAGTAAGGCATATTGAGGTATGATGAGTAGTGATTCTGTTTGTTGGTGTGAAATATAATTGCTATACTAATCATGCAAGTGATGCTTTAACCTCCTGAGTCGACCATAGATCGGGTCTTGTTCCGGTAACCCCCATACTTGCTTCGTACTACCACTTGTCCCTGCCGCAGGTAGGGTACAGTCCAGTAAGTTGTCAACCCCTTTCTTGGCACACACCGTACAGAGAGGCCATGGTGGAAGATACCGGCTGCATCCGGTAGGCAGGCCACCTGGTCCGGGGGCATGGGTGTTTCCGGTTGGGACCGAGGGGGTAGCTTCCCTAGTTTGCGTGCATTATAAATTCTGTGATCCCATGCTACTCGAGGTTGTAGCCTCCCCACTTAGAGTTTTACTTAACAGGTGTCGTGGGTGATTCCAGTCACCGGTAAGTTAAGCTGGTGTGTGCAGGTCAGGTGTGTTTTCAACTAAAAGACCGTAAATGGCATTAGTCCCGATGGGCTAAAGGAATCCATTACTCGTGGGTAAAGAGTACACTCTCTGCAGAGTTTATATCTATTCGAATAGCCGTATCCGCGGTTAAGGACTACAGTCTGGGATGGGTCAAGTGTCGGTCTTAGTGTCGGTCTTCGGAGGAAAACTTCTAAACCAGAATAAATCACGACGTGTGACGAATGATGATTATGATTAATATTATTTTGGACTAACCATTTGTATTGTTTGAATTATTGAGTATCCCTGGGATGGTTCTACCTCCTGGATATTCCCCGTGATTATTCTCATATAAGCCCTTTATGTGGTGTCGCTCAGACGCCCGACTGTGGCATGCTTATTATTTATTTTCCTTATAAGCCCTTTATGTGGTGTCGCTCAGACGCCCGACTGTGGCATGCTTATTATTTATTTTCCTTATAAGCCCTTTATGTGGTGTCGCTCAGACGCCCGACTGTGGCATGCTTATTATTTATCTTCCTTATAAGCCCTTTATGTGGTGTCGCTCAGACGCCCGACTGTGGCATGCTTATTATTTATTTTCCGTATAAGCCCTTTATGTGGTGTCGCTCAGACGCCCGACTGTGGCAAGTTTGTTATTATTTTTCCTTTATAAGCCCTTTATGAGACGTCGCTCAGACGTCCGACTGAGGCATGCGTTATTTTATTATCCTTTCGAGGCGTCGCTTCAGACACCCGATCGGTGCATTTTATTCTTATTCTCTGGTTGCTCAATCATGCTTTATAAGAATAACCTGCTTGCGTGCGTCATGAATTTTATTGCGTGACTAACAAAGTGATCATGGAATGTTTCAGTGCATCATTTGTTATATTTTACCTGTGTTCATAATGTTTGCGAGTACATTCAAAGTACTCACTGGCTTGTCCCTGGCTATTGTCTTGGCCAGATTTCTTGCTTGGAGAGGAGCGCTGCGATGGCAGCCCCGGAACCTAGGCAACGGTGATAGCAGCCTCGCGAAGATAGGAATTATCCAGGTCAGCTGTTCCTGTGGGAAATGGAGTCCCATAGACGCTGATGTATCGCAAACCGCTTCCGCCATCAACCACTAGAACCCTTTTGTTGTACTCATGGACCAGAATGGTCTTGTACTACATATTTTGTATTTTGCTTGGAATTTCTGTATCAAGTTTGTGTCTCATCAACTAACAGTAATCCTGGGGCTGGTGAGCACAAGGGCCGTTTACTGGGAAATTAATATCCTGGAAAACCGGTCCTGACAGTATCTAGGTGACATTAGGGTTTTGGTTGATTTGTGTCTTAAGGTGTTATTCTAGTACAAACTCTAGGATAGATTGAATGGAAAGAATAGCCTCGTGTTATTTTACTACAGACTCTTGAATTGATCGATCAGAAAGAATAACTTTGAGGTGGTTTCGTACCCTACAATAATCTCTTCGTTTGTTCTCCGCTATTAGTGACTTTGGAATGACTCTTTGTTGCATGTGGAGGGATTGTTATATGATCTAATTATGTTATCCTTGTTGAGGGAACTTCCACTAGTGAAAGTATGAACCCTAGGCCTTGTTTCCTAGCATTGCAATACCGTTTACGCTCACTTTTACCACTTGTTACCTTGCTGTTTTTATATTTTAATATTACAAAAACCTATATCTACCATTCATATTGCACTTGTATCACCATCTCTTCGCCGAACTAGTGCACCTATACAATTTACCATTGTATTGGGTGTGTTGGGGACATAAGAGAATCTTTGTTATTTGGTTGCAGGGTTGTTTGAGAGAGACCATCTTCATCCTACGCCTCCCACGGATTGATAAACCTTAGGTCATCCACTTTAGGGAAATTTGCTACTAGCCTACAAACCTATGCACTTGGAGGCCCAACAACGTCTACAAGAAGAAGGTTGTGTAGTAGACATCAAGCTATTTTCTAGCGCCGTTGCCGGGGAGGTGAGTGCTTGAAGGTATATCTAGATCATGCAATTGAATCTTTTAGTTTCTTGTTTTATCACTAGTTTAGTTTATAAAAGAAAACTACAAAAAAATGGAATTGAGGTTGCCTCATATGCTTCATCTTTTTAATTTCTTTCGTGAAAATGATGGGAAAGAAAATTGTGCCCAAGTACTAGAAGAAGAATGTATTAAAATGTTTGGCACTAAATTCTTGAATGATGAGCATGATTCCTCTAATATCCATAGTACTAATGATGATTGCACTAGTCTTGATGAAAATATCTCATATAAGCATGTCAATTTTTGTGGAGTGCATAGAGTTTGCAAGTACACACCAAATAGGTAAGATAGATTTTGTGAGAGGCATAAGTATTTAGAAACTAAATGGTTGCAAGAGAGGATAGATGTTTGTGCTGAAAATTTAAATTTTCTTAGCCGTACTTGTGAACTTTGCAATGAACGTGGTCATTTAAATCTCCAATGCAAATTGTTTCATGATCGAATCGTGTCCAAAAATTGTGATGACTTGATTTCCCTTGCACATCATAATGAGCTTAGTTTGCTTTTGGGTTATGAAGAAATGAAACGTATAACTAAGAATATTCCAGAATTTGCCCTTGATAAAGTTCTTGATTTTGATCTAGAGGAAATTTATATGTATTGTGCGGTGACTTGCGTCAAAAATCCTTATATTGCCAATTACATAAAGACAAGAAAACAAATAGAAGATGAAGAGAATACTAATGAAAGGGAAGATATTTCCCAATATCCTCCTATTATTTCTTATGATGAATAAGGTCACGAGGAGGAGTCTTCTATTCAACCAATCTCATTAATAAGGAGATCCAAAAATAAGATTAAACCCACACATAATGTGAAGAAGAAAAAGAAAAGACAGAGAAGCAAAGGTAAAGAGGTATCCCTTCCAAATGATGTTGCTCCTATTACTCATTGTGATGATGATAACTGTTATACTATCGGTGCTATCCATACTATTAATGATGAGAGTGATTATGCTTATGATATGAAAAGGCCCAAGCTTGGGGATGCTATGTTTGATGAGAATGACATGTTTGAGAATTTATTTGCTGCAATTAATGTTTGTCCCAAGGTTGGGGATGCTACGTTTGATGAAGATGATATTTTTAGCCTCCCAAGTCTTGATATACAAATCTATTATGATAATAGCATGCCTCCTACTTATGATGATTATTGTGATGACACCTATGCTATAAAAAGTAGTGATGATCATATTTATAAAACTTGTCATGATTATGATTACCCTTTTTCTGAACATTACTCTTTTAATGTGGAAACAATCTATAGTATTCTAGTTTCTTATGATACTCCCACTATTCCGAATAAGAAGAATTTTGCTTATGTGGAGAGTAATAAAATTTATATGCTTGGGGATCATGAAAAGAATGCTTTATGTGATGGTTATATTGTTGAATTCATTCATGATGCTATTGAAAATTATTATGAGAGAGGATCATATGCTTGTAGGAATTGCAATAATATCAAGTTTCCTCTCTAAGTGCTTAAAGTTTTGAAGTTATGCTTGTTTTGCCTTCCTATGCTAGTTGATTATTGTTCCCATATGTTGTTTGCTCACAAAATCCCTATGCATAGAAAGTGGTTTAGGATTAAATGTGTTAGTTATATTCTTAATGATGCTCTCCTTATGTTTCAATTCTTATCTTTTATGCGAGCATCATTGAAATCATCATGCCTAGCTAAAAGGCATTAAAGAAAAGCGCTTGTTGGGAGACAACCCAATGTTTACCCCTACTGTTTTTGTCTGTTCACATGATTAAGCTGCTGTAGTAATCATGTTTTATAGCTTTTTTTCAATAAAGTGCCAAGTAGAACCTTTGGGAAGACTTGGGTGAAAGTTAATGTGATCTTGCTGTAAAAAACAGAAACTTTTGCGCTCACGAGATTAGCTGATATTTTTTACAGAAGAGTGATTTTAAGTTGATTCTTTTTGCAGAAGATTCACAGACAAATTCCTCACGTCAACCAATTTATTTTAGAATTTTTTGAGTTAAAGAAGTATTCGAAAGTTACAGATTGCTACAGACTGTTCTGTTTTTTGACAGATTCTGTTTTCTATGTGTTGTTTGCTTATTTTGATGAATCTATGAGTAGTATCGGAGGGTATGAACCATAGAGAAGTTGGAATACATTAGATATTACACCAATATGAATTTAGAATGAGTTCACAACAGTACCTAAGTGGTGGTTTTATTTTCTTATACTAACGGAGCTTACGAGTTTTCTGTTGAGTTTTGTGTTGTGAAGTTTTCAAGTTTTGGGTAAAGATTCAATGGACTATGGAATAAGGAGTGGAAAGAGCCTAAGCATGGGGATGCCCAAGGAACCCCAAGGTAATTTTCAAGGACAATCAAGAGCCTAAGCTTGGGGATGCCCCGGGAAGGCATCCCATCTTTCGTCTTCGTGTATCGGTAACTTTACTTGAGACTATATTTTTATTCACCACATGATATGTGTTTTGATTGGAGCGTCATTTTCTTTTATTTTGTTTTGCTTGCTGTTTTAATAATATCCCAAGATCTGAAATTCTTAAATGTTAGAGAGTCTTCACATAGTTACATAATTATTCAACTACTCATTGATCTTCACTTATATCTTTTGGAGTAGTTTGTCGTTTCCTCTAGTGCTTCACTTATATCTTTTTAGAGCACGGCGGTGGTTTTATTTTGAAGAAATAGATGAACTCTCATGCTTCACTTATATTATTTTGAGAGTCTTTTAGAACAGCATGGTAATTTGCTTAGGTTATGAATTTAGTCCTAATATGATGGGCATCCAAGATGGGTATAATTAAAACTTTCATATAAAGTGCATTGAATACTATGAGAAGTTTGATACTTGATGATCGTTTTGAGATATGAGGATGGTGATATTAGAGTCATGCTAGTAGAGTAGTTGTGAATTTGAGAAATACCTGTGTTGAGGTTTGCAAGTCCCGTAGCATGCACGTATGGTAACAGTTGTGTGACAAATTTGAAGCATGAGGTATTTTTTTGATTGTCATCCTTTGTGTGGAGGTCGGGATAGCGCGATGGTTAACTCCTACCAACCCTTCCCCTTGGAGCATGCGTGTAGTACTCTATTTTAATGACTTGCAGATTTTTGCAATAAGTATGTGAGTTCTTTATGACTAATGTTGAGTCCATGGATTATACGCACTCTCACCCTTTCGCCATTGCTAGCCTCTCTTGTACCGTGCAACTTTCGCCGGTACCATACACCCACCATATATCTTCCTCAAAACAGCCACCATACCTACCTATTATGGCATTTCCATAGCCATTCCGAGATATATTGCCATAGCATGATCATGTAGTTAACATCGTATTTGTGGCTAGGCCACCATGCATAATTTTTCATACATGTCACTCTTGTTTCATTGCACATCTCGGTACACCGCCGGAGGCATTCATATAGAGTCATATTTTGTTCTAGTATCGAGTTGTAATATCGAGTTGTAAATCAGTAAAAGTGTGATGATCATCATTATTAAAGCATTGTCCCAAATAAAAATTAAAAAAAAAGAAGGGAAGGCCAAAGGAAAAAAGAAAGGCCCAAAAAAAGAGAAGAAAAGGAAGAAAAAAAAGAAAAAAAAATAAAAGAAAAAGGAAAGAAAAAAGGGACAATGCTACTATCTTTTTTCCACACTTGTGCTTCAAAGTAGCACCATGATCTTCATGATAGAGAGTCTCTTGTTTAGTCACTTTCATATACTAGTGGGAAATTTTCATTATAGAACTAGGCTTGTATATTCCAACGATGGGCTTTCCTCAAATGCCCTAGGTCTTGTGAGCAATCAAGTTGGATGCACACCCACTTAGTTTCTTTTGTTGAGCTTTCATACATTTATAGCTCTAGTGCATCCGTTGCATGGCAATCCCTACTCACTCACATTGATATCTATTGATGGGCATCTCCATAGCCCATTGATACGCCTAGTTGATGTGAGACCATCTTCCTCCTTTTTGTCTTCTCCACAACCACCACTCTATTCCACCTATAGTGCTATATCCAGGGCTCACGCTCATGTATTGCGTGAAAGTTGAAAAAGTTTGAAAAAATTGAAGTATGAAACAATTGCTTGGCTGAAACCGGGGTTGTGCATGATTTGGGTATTTTGTGTGACGAAGATGGAGCATAGCCAAACTATATGATTTTGTAGGGATGAACTTTCTTTGGCCATGTTATTTTGAGAAGACATAATTGCTTCGTTAGTATGCTTGAACTATTAGTATTCTTATGTCAATATTAAACTTTTGTCTTGAATTTCGGATCTGAACATTCATGCCACAATAAAGAGAATTACATTGAGAATTATGTTAGGTAGCATTCCACATCAAAAATTCTATTTTTATCATTTACCTACTCGAGGACGAGCAGGAATTAAGCTTGGGGATGCTTGATACGTCTCCGACGTATCTACAATTTTTGATTGTTCCATGCTATTATATTATCTGTTTTGGATGTTTAATGGGCTTTATTATACACTTTTATATTATTTTTGGGACTAACCTATTAACCTAGAGCCCAGTGCTAGTTTCTGTTTTTTCCTTGTTTTTGAGTATCGGAGAAAAGGAATACCAAACGGAGCCCAATTGACCTGAAACTCAACGGAGGCTGTTTTTGGACCAGAAGAAGCCCAGGGAGTACCGGAGGAGGACCAGAAGATTCCAGGGCTGTCCATGAGGGTAGGGGGGCGTGCCCCCCTGGGCGCGCCCCTACCTCGTGGATAGCCCGGAGATCCCCTTTACTTGTTCCCGACTCCAACACGCCCTATATATACATAAACCCCCGAAAAGAAACCTAGATCGGGAGTTCCGCCGCCACAAGCCTCTGTTGCCACCGAAAATCAATCTAGACCCGTTCCGGCACCCTGCCGGAGGGGGGAATCCCTCTTCGATGGCCATCTTCATCATCCCAGCGCTCTCCATGACGAGGAGGGAGTAGTTCACCCTCGGGGCTGAGGGTATGTACCAGTAGCTATGTGTTTGATCTCTCTCTCTCTCTCTCTCTCTCTCTCTCTCTCGTGTTCTTGATATGGCACGATCTTGATGTATCGCGCGCTTTGCTATTATAGTTGGATCTTATGATGTTTCTCCCCCTCTACTCTCTTGTGATGAATTGAATTTTCCCTTTGAAGTTATCTTATCGGATTGAGTCTTTAAGGACTTGAGAACACTTGATGTATGTCTTGCATGTGCTTATGTGTGGTGATAATGGGATAACACGTGATTCACTTGATGTATGTTTTGGTGATCAACTTGTGGGTTCTGTGACCTTGTGAACTTATGCATAGGGGTTGGCACACGTTTTAGTCTTGACTCTCCGGTAGAAACTTTGGGACACTCTTTGAAGTTCTTTGTGTTTGTTGAATAGATGAATCTGAGATTGTGTGATGCATATCGTATAATCATGCCCACTGATACTTGAGGTAACAATGGAGTATCTAGGTGACATTAGGGTTTTGGTTGATTTGTGTCTTAAGGCGTTATTCTAGTACGAACTCTAGGATAGATTGAATGGAAAGAATAGCCTCGTGTTATTTTACTACGGACTCTTGAATAGATCGATCAGAAAGAATAACTTTGAGGTGGTTTCGTACCCTACAGTAATCTCTTCGTTTGTTCTCCGCTATTAGTGACTTTGGAGTGACTCTTTGTTGCATGTTGAGGGATTGTTATATGATCTAATTATGTTATCCTTGTTGAAAGAACTTCCACTGGTGAAAGTATGAACCCTAGGCCTTGTTTCCTAGCATTGCAATACCATTTACGCTCACTTTTACCACTTGTTACCTTGGTGTTTTTATATTTTCAAATTACAAAAACCTATATCTACCATTCATATTGCACTTGTATCACCATCTCTTCGCCGAACTAGTGCACCTATACAATTTACCATTGTATTGGGTGTGTTGGGGACACAAGACACTCTTTGTTATTTGGTTGTAGGGTTGTTTGAGAGAGACCATCTTCATCCTACGACTCCCACGGATTGATAAACCTTAGGTCATCCACTTGAGAGAAATTTTCTACTGTCCTACAAACCTCTGCACTTGGAGGCCCAACAACGTCTACAAGAAGAAGGTTGCGTAGTAGACATCAGCGTGAGCCATGGATATAGCACTATAGGTGGAATAGAGTGGTGGTTGTGGAGAAGACAAAAGAGGAAGATGGTCTCACATCAACTAGGCGTATTAATGGGCTATGGAGATGCTCATCAATAGATATCAATGTGAGTGAGTAGGGATTGCCATGCAACAGATGCACTAGAGCTATAAATGTATGAAAGCTCAACAAAATAAACTAAGTGGGTGTGCATCCAACTTGCTTGCTCACGAAGACCTAGGGCATTTGAGGCAGCCCATCGTTGGAATATACAAGCCAAGTTCTATAATGAAAATTACCACTAGTATATGAAAGTGACAAAACAAGAGACTCTCTATCATGAAGACCATGGTGCTACTTTGAAACACAAGTGTGGAAAAAGATAGTAGCATTGTCCCTTTTTTTTCTTTTTTTGGGCCTTTTTTTTTCTTTGGCCTTTCCTTTTTCGGGACAATGCTCCAATAATGATGATCATGACACTTCTATTTATTTACAACTCATAAATTACAACTCGATGCTAGAACAAAATATGACTCTATATGAATGCCTCCGGTGGTGTACCGGGATATGCAATGACCCAAGAGTGACATGTATAAAACAATTATGCATGGTGGCCTTGCCACAAATACGATGTCAACTACATGATCATGCATGGCAATATGACAATGATGAAGCGTGTCATAGCAAACGGAATGGTGGAAAGTTGCATGGCAATATATCTTGGAATGGCTATGGAAATGCCATGATAGGTAGGTATGGTGGATGTTTTGAGGAAGGTATATGGTGGGTGTATGGTACCGGCGAAAGTTGCGCAGTACAAGAGAGGCTAGCAATGATGGAAGGGTGAGAGTGCGTGTAATCCATGGACTTAACAATAGTCATAAAGAACTCCCATACTTATTGCAAAAATCTAAAAGTCATCAAAACAAAGTACTACACGCATGCTCCTAGGGGAAGGGTTTGTAGGAGTTAACCATCGCGCGATCCCGACCTCCACACAAAGGATGACAATCAAAGAAATACCTCATGCTTCAAACTTGTCACACAACGATTACCATACGTGCATGCTACGGGACTTGCAAACCTCAACACAAGTATTTATCAAATTCACAACTAATCTACTTGCATGACTCTAATAACACCATCCTCATATCTCAAAACGATCATGAAGTATCAAACTTCTCATAGTATTCAATGCACTTTATATGAAAGTTTTTATTATACCCATCCTGGATGCCCGTCATACTAGGACTAAATTTATAACCAAAGCAAATTACCATGATGTTCTAAAAGACTCTCAAAATAATATAAGAAGCATGAGAGTTCATCTATTTCTTGAAAATAACGTGCTCTAAAAGTATATAAGTGAAGCACTAGAGCAAATGACAAACTACTCCGAAAGATAAAAGTGAAGATCAATGGGTAGTTGAATAATTATGTAACTATGTGAAGAGTCTAACATTTAAGATTTTCAGATCTTGGGAATTATTCAAACAGCAAGCAAAACAAAATAAAATAAAATGTCGCTCTAAGCAAAACACATATCATGTGGTGAATAAAAATATAGCCTCAAGTAAAGTTACCGATAGACGAAGACGAAAGAGGGGATTCCTTCCTGGGGCATCCCCAAGATTAGGCTCTTGGTTGTCCTTTAATATTATCTTGGGGTGCCTTGGGCATCCCCAAGCTTAGGCTCTTGCCACTCCTTATTCCATAGTCTATCGAATCTTTACCCAAAACTTGAAAACTTCACAACACAAATCTCAACAGAAAACTCGTAAGCTCTGTTAGTATAAGAAAATAAAACCACCACTTAGGAACTGCTGTGAACTCATTCTAAATTCATATTGGTGAAATATTTACTGTATTCCAACTTCTCTATGATTCATACCCTCCGATACTACTCATAGACTCATCAAAATAAGCAAACAACACATAGAAAACACAATCTGTCAAAAACAGAACAGTCTGTAGTAATCTGTAACTTTCAAATACTTATGTAACTCTACAAATTCTGAAATAAATTGGTGGACATGAGGAATTTGTCTATTAATCTTATGAAAAAATAAACAACTCAAAAGCACTCTTATGTAAAAAAAATGGCAGCTAATCTCGTGAGCGCAAAAGTTTCTGTTTTTTACAGCAAGATCACATTAACTTGCACCCAAGTCTTCCCAAAGGTTCTACTTGGCACTTTATTGAAAGAAAAGCTATAAAACATGATTACTACGGTAGATTAATCATGTGAACGCACAAAAACAGTTAGGGTAAATATTGGGTTGTCTCCCAACAAGCGCTTTTCTTTAATGCATTTTAGCTAGGCATGATGATTTCAATGATGCTCGCATAAAAGATAAGAATTGAAACATAAAGAGAGAATCATGAAGAATATGACTAATACATTTAAGTCTAACCCACTTCCTATGCATAGGGATTTTGTGAGCAAACAACTTTTGGGAACGAGAATTAACTAGCATAGGAAGGGAAAGCAAGCATAGCTTCAAAACTTTCAACATATAGAGAGGAAACTTGATATTATTGCAATAGGTACAAACATATCTTCCTCTCTCATAATAATTTTCAGTAGCATCATGAATGAATTCAACAATATAAACATCACATAAAGCATTCTTTTCATGATCCCCAAGCATATAAATTTTATTACTCTCCACATAAGCAAAATTCTTCTCATTTGGAATAGTGGGAGTATCATAAGAAATTTGAATACTATAGATTGTTTCCACATTAAAAGAGTAATGTTTAGAAAAATGGTAAACATAATCATGACAAGTTTTATAAATATAATCATCACTACTTTTTATAGCATAAGTGTCATCACAATAATCATCATAACTAGGAGGTATGCTATTATCATAGTAAATTTGCTCATCAAAACTTGGAGGACTAAACATATCATCTTCATCAAACATAGCATCCCCAAGCTTGTGGCTTTGCATATCATTAGCATCATGGGTATTCAAAGAATTCATACTAACAACACTGCAATCATGCTCATCATTCACATAATTTATGCCAAGCATTCTATGTAATTCTTCTTCTAGTACTTGAGCACAATTTTCCTTCCCATCATTTTCACGAAAGATATTAAAAAGATGAAGCATATGAGGCAACCTTAATTCCATTTTTTTGTAGTTTTCTTTTATAAGCTAAACTAGTGATAAAACAAGAAACTAAAAGATTCGATTGCAAGATCTAAAGGTATACCTTCAAGCACTCACCTCCCCGGCAACGGCGCCAGAAAAGAGGTTCGTTGACGGGATGTGAGTATCGCTTACCTAGCCTCCCCGGCAACGGCGCCATAAAAGAGCTTGATGTCTACTATGCAACCTTCTTCTTGTAGACGTTGTTGGGCCTCCAAGTGCAGAGGTTTGTAGGACAGTAGCAAATTTCCCTCAAGTGGACGACTTAAGGTTTATCAATCCGTGGGAGGCGTAGGATGAAGATGGTCGATCTCAAACAACCCTACAACCAAATAACAAAGAGTCTCTTGTGTCCCCAACACACCCAATACAATGGTAAATTGTATAGGTGTCGGTGTACTAAAGTAGGGGTACCTTAGTATCCCGAACTTGTGCACGGGCAGTCGCAGCGTCCCGTGGCAGGGCTCGCCGCGCGACCGCCAAGGCCCACTGTTGTTCCTTTGGAGCCATTCAAGAACAAAGTATTCAAGTTAAGGAAACAAGGCCCCGGCAAGAGGAGCTTGCCAGGAAGGCCACTCAAGGCTCAAGACCAGTTCTGTAGTATAGGGCCCTGGCAAGAGGGGCTTGCCGGGAAGGCCAAACATGGCATTTCAAGAGACTTGCCGCGACGCGCCGCGCGTCCCGGCAAGGCCCGTAGAGCGACAAGCTTCCGGGCGCGGCAAGGTAGCGGCTGCGGCAAGGCGCTTGCCGCGGCAGGCTTCCACTATGTGCCCGCGCTCCAGCTCATCCGGCCACGCGTCACCCTGGGGCCCTTCCAGGGGCACGTGGCGGAAGGCTGTGCAGCCTGGGGTACACGGTGGTAAGCTGTGATGACAAGGCCACCGTCGTGGCGGACGGAGGCGCCCTGACGGACGCTTTTTGCACTGTTCGGGGTGACGGCGACGGGCATTTAATACCCTCGTCCCCTGCCGTCAGGGTTAGGTACAGAGCACTATTCGAACATTGTTCCATCTACCACCAATTTTACGTTTTTACCCGCGACTGCGTTGCCACTTGTCGGTGACCCCTTTGTCCTATAAAAGGAGGCCCGTGTGCAACGTAGGGGAGGTTCCGATCATCGATCACCCTCACGCTCGGTACTGCTAGCGATAAACACTTTAGTTCTTCTCGCTCCCGAGCCCAGAACGCAATACGTGTTGGAAATATGCCCTAGAGGCAATAATAAATTGGTTATTATTATATTTCCTTGTTCACGATAATCGTTTATTATCCATGCTAGAATTGTATTGATAGGAAACTCAGATACATGTGTGGATACATAGACAAACACCATGTCCCTAGTGAGCCTCTAGACGACTAGCTCATTGATCAATAGATGGTTACGGTTTCCTAACCATGGACATTGGATGTCGTTGATAACGGGATCACATCATTAGGAGAATGATGTGATGGACAAGACCCAATCCTAAGCCTAGCACAGATCGTGTAGTTCGTATGCTAAAGCTTTTCTATATGTCAAGTATATTTTCCTTAGACCATGAGATTGTGCAACTCCCGGATACCGTAGGAATTCTTTGGGTGTACCAAACGTCACAACGTAACTGGGTGGCTATAAAGGTGCACTACAGGTATCTCCGAAAGTGTCTGTTGGGTTGGCACGAATCGAGACTGGGATTTGTCACTCCGTATGACGGAGAGGTATCTCTGGGCCCACTCGGTAGGACATCATCATAATGTGCACAATATGTGATCAAGGAGTTGATCACGGGATGATGTGTTACGGAACGAGTAAAGAGACTTGCCGGTAACGAGATTGAGCAAGGTATCGGTATACCGACGATCGAATCTCGGGCAAGTGCTATACCGATAGACAAAGGGAATCGTATACGGGATTGATTGAATCCTTGACATCGTGGTTCATCCGATGAGATCATCGTGGAACATGTGGGAGCCAATATGGGTATCCAGATCCCGCTGTTGGTTATTGGCCGGAGAGTTGTCTCGGTCATGACTACATGGTTCCCGAGCCCGTAGGGTCTACACACTTAAGGTTCGATGACGCTAGGGTTATAGGGAAAGTATGTACGCGGTTACCGAATGTTGTTCGGAGTCCCGGATGAGATCCCGGACGTCACGAGGAGTTCCAGAATGGTTCGGAGGTAAAGATTCATATATGGGAAGTCCTGTTTTGGTCACCGGAAAAGTTTCGGGCGATATCGGTAACGTACCGGGACCACCGGGAGGGTCCCGGGGGTCCACCAGGTGGGGCCACCAGCCCCAGAAGGCTGCGTGGACCAAGTGTGGGAGGGGACCAGCCCCAGGTGGGCTGGTGCGCCCCCCCACCAAGGTCCAAGGTGCATGGAGAGTGGGAGGGGGGCAAACCCTAGGTCCAGATGGGCCTTAAGGCTCACCCTAGGGCGCCCCCTCTCTCTCCCCCCTTGGCCGCACCCTAGATGGGTTTGGGGGCTGCCGCCACCCCTAGGGAGGGAACCCTAGATGGGGGCGCAGCCCCTCCCCTTCCCCTATATATAGTGGGGGTTTTGGGGCTGCTAGACACACGAGAACGTCTCCCTCTTGGCGCAGCCCTACCCCTCTCCCTCCTCGTCTCTTGCAGCGCTTGGCGAAGCCCTCCTGGAGTCCCGCGCTCCTCCACCACCACCACGCCGTCGTGCTGCTGTTGGATGGAGTCTTCCCCAACCTCTCCCTCTCTCCTTGCTGGATCAAGGCGTGGGAGACGTCACCGGGCTGCACGTGTGTTGAACACGGAGGCGCCGTTGTTCGGCGCTTAGATCGGAATCAACCGCGATCTGAATCGCAGCGAGTACGACTCCTTCATCCGCGTTCTTGCAACGCTTCCGCATCGCGATCTACAAGGGTATGTAGATCAACTCTCCTTTATGCTCGTTGCTAGATTACTCCATAGATAGATCTTGGTGACGCGTAGGAAAAATTTTGATTTTCTGCTATGATCCCCAACAGTGGCATCATGAGCTAGGTCTATGCGTAGTATCTTGCACGAGTAGAACACAAAGTAGTTGTGGGCGTAGATCATGTCAATTCTCTTCCCGTTACTAGTCTTATCTTGATTCGGCGGCATCGTGGGATGAAGCGGCCCGGACCGACCTTACACGTACTCTTACGTGAGACAGGTTCCACCGACTGACATGCACTAGTTGCATAAGGTGGCTAGCGGGTGTCTGTCTCTCCCACTTTAGTCGGATCGGATTCGATGAAAAGGGTCCTTATGAAGGGTAAATAGAAATTGGCATATCACGTTGTGGTTTTGACGTAGGTAAGAAACGTTCTTGCTAGAAACCTATAGCAGCCACGTAAAAACTTGCAACAACAATTAGAGGACGTCTAACTTGTTCTTGCAGCATGTGCCGTGTGATGTGATATGGCCAAAAGGATGTGATGAATGATATATATGTGATGTATGAGATTGATCATGTTCTTGTAATAGGAATCACGACTTGCATGTCGATGAGAATGACAACCGGCAGGAGCCATAGGAGTTGTCTTATTTATTGTATGACCTGCGTGTCACTGAATAACGCCATGTAATTACTTTACTTTATTGCTAAACGTTAGCCATAGTAGTAGAAGTAATGTTTGGCGAGACGACTTCATGAAGACACGATGATGGAGATCATGATGATGGAGATCATGGTGTCATGCCGGTGACGATGATGATCATGGAGCCCCGAAGATGAAGATCAAAAGGAGCAAAATGATATTGGCCATATCATGTCACTATTTGATTGCATGTGATGTTTATCATGTTTTACATCTTATTTGCTTAGAACGACGGTAGTAAATAAGATGATCTCTCACTAAAATTTCAAGAATTGTGTTCCCCCTAACTGTGCACCGTTGCTAAGGATCGTTGTTCCGAAGCACCACGTGATGATCGGGTGTGATAGGTTCTAACGTTCGCATACAACGGGTGTAAGACAGATTTACACACGCGATACACTTAGGGTTGACTTGACGAGCCTAGCATGTACAGACATGGCCTTGGAACACGGAAGACCGAAAGGTCGAACATGAGTCGTATAGAAGATACGATCAACATGAAGATGTTCACCGTTGATGACTAGTCCGTCTCACGTGATGATCGGACACGGCCTAGTCGATTCGGATCATGTATCACTTAGATGACTAGAGAGATGTCTATCTGAATGGGAGTTCATTAGATGAACTTCATTGTCATGAACAATAGTCTAAGTTGTCTTCGCAAATTATGTTGTAGACCAATAACTGCGTTGTAGCTCCCTGTTTAATACGATGCTAGAGAAAGACTAAGTTGAAAGATAATGTAAGCAATAATACGGACTAGGTCCGTAGTCCGAGGAGTGTCCTCACTGCTACACAGAAAGCTTACGTCTTTGATGCACCGCTCGATGTGCAAACCCCTACAACGTTGTCTGTGGATGTTGTGAACACCTGACAGACACGTCCTGATAACTACTTGATAGTTTAGTGCACCATACTTTACGGCTTAGAATCGGGATTCCAATGACGTTTTGAACGCCATAGAACATATGAGATGTTCTAAGAGCTGAAACTGGGATTTCAGGCTCATGCCCGTACTGAGAGGTATGAGACCTCTGACAAGTTCTTTTGCCAAAAGGATGGAGGAGAATAGCTCAACTTGTGAGCATGTGCTCAGAATGTCTGGGTGCTAAAATCACTTGAACCAAGTGGGAGTTAATCTTCCAGGTGAGATAGTGGTTGACGAAATTCTCTAGACACTATCACCAAGCTGCTAGAACTTCGTGATGAACTATGACATGCAAAGGATGAAGACGATCCCGGAGCTCTTAGCGGTTCTTAAGACCGCAAAAGTAGAAATCAAGAAGAAGCATCAAGTGTTGATGGTTTAACAAGACCACTGGTTTCAAAAGAGCAAGGGCTAGAAGGGAAACTTCATGGATGGCAAACCAGTTGTCGCTCTGATGAAGGAACCCATGGTTAAACCCAAACCTCGAGACTAAGTGCTTCTATTGTAAGGGGAACGGTCACATGATAGCGGAACCACCCCAAATACATGGTAGATATGATAGCTGGCAACTTCAACAAAGTATATTTGATATACGTGTTATTGATGTGTACCTTAGTAGTACTCCTTGTAGCACCTGGGTATTGGATATCGGTTCAGTTGCTATTATTAGTGACTTGAAGCAAAAGCTACGGACTGAACGGAGACTAGCTAAGGGCGAGGTGACGATGTGTGTTGGAAGTGTTTCCAAGGTTGATAAGATCACCATCGCACACTCCCTCTATTTTCGAGATTAGTGTTGAACCTAGATAAATGTTATCGGGTGTCTACGTTGAGCATGAATATGATTAGATCACGTTCATTGCAATACGGTTATTCATTTAAGTCAGAGAATAATGGTTATTCTGTTTACATGAATAATACCTTTATGGTCATGCACCCAATGGTTTGTTGAATCTCGATCATAGTAATACACATGATGATAATATTAATGCCAAAAGATGTAGAGTTAATAATGATAGTACCACTTTCTTGTGGCACTGCCGCTTAGGTCATTTTGGCATAAAATGCATGAAGAAACTCCATGCTGATGGACGTTTGGAGTCACTTGATTTTGAATCGCTTGACACATGCGAGCCATGCCTCTTGGGCAGGATGACTAAGATCCCGTGTTCAGGTACAATGAAACGGGTAAGTGACTTGTTGGAAATCATACATGCTGATGTATGTGATCCAATGAGAATTAAGGCGTGTGGTGGATATCGTTATTTTCTCATCTTCACTGACGATTTGAGTAGATATGGTATATTTACTTAATGAAGCAAAAGTCTGAAACATTTGAAAGGTTCAAAAAATTTCAGAGTGAAGATTAAGAATCATCATGACAAGAAGATCATGTTCCTACGATCTGATCAAGGGGATATTATCTGAATTATGAGTTTGGCAAATCACTTAAGACATTGTGGAATTGTTTCGCAGTTGAAGCCCCCTGGAACACCACAGCGTAATGGTGTGTCCGGACATCGTAATCGAACCTTATGAGATATGGTGCGATCTATGATGTATCTTACCGATCTACCACTGTTATTTTAAGGTTATGCACTAGAGACAGCTGCACTCACTTTAGATAGGACACCATCTAAGTCCGTTGAGATGACGTCGTATGGTTTGGCAAGAAACCGTAGTTGTCGTTTCTCAATGTTTGGGGCTGCGAGGCTTATGGCTTCAGCCGGGAAAAGCTCGAACCCAAAGCGGACAAATACATCTTCATAGGATACCCAAAGGTAACAGTTGGGTATACCTCCTATCTCAGATCCAAGGGCAAAAATGTTTGTCCCTAAGAACGGGTCCTTTCTCGAGAAGGAGTTTCTCTTGAAAGAATTGAGTGGGAGGAAGATAGAACTTGATGAGGTGGTCGAACCCTCACTTCAACCGGAGAGTAGTGCAACACAGAAAGATGTTTCTGTGGAACCTACGACAGTTGAAGAGGAAACTAATGATAGTGATCATGAAGCTCCAGATCAAGTTGCTATCGAACCTCGTAGGTCGACAAGGATATGTACTACTCCTGAGTGGTACGGTGATCCTGTCTTAGAGGTCATGTTGTTCGACAACGATGAAACTACGAACTATGGAGAAGCGATGGTGGGCCCGTATTCCGACAAATGGTTAGAAGCCGAGAAATCCGAGATAGAATCCATGTATCAAAACAAAGTATGGACTTTGGTGGACATGCCCGATGATTGGCAAGCCATTGAGATAAATGGATCTTTAAAAAGAAGACGGGCGTGGACGGTAATGTCACTGTCTATGAAGCTCGACTTGTGGCGAAGAGTTTTCCACAAGTTCAAGGAGTTGACTACGATGAGATTTTCTCACCCGTAGCGATGCTTAAGTCCGTCGGAATCATGTTAGCATCAGCTGCATTTATGAAATCTGACAGATGGATGACAAAACAAGTTTCCTTACCAGTTTTCGTAAGGAAAGGTTGTATGTGATACAATCAGAAAGGTTTTGTCGATCCTAAGGATGCTAAAAGGTATGCTAGCTCCAGCGATCCTTCCATGGACTGGAGCAAGCATCTCGGTGTCGGAATATATGCTTTGATGGAGTGATCAAAGTTTTTGGGTATACAAAGTTTGTTAGAAACTTGTATTTACAATAAAGTGAGTGGGAGCACTACAACATTTCTGATAAGTATATGTGAATGACATATGGTTGATCCGAAATGATGTTGAATTTCTGGAAAGCGTAAAGGGTTGTTTTGAAAGGAGTTTTTCAAAGGAAGACCTGGATAAAGCTGCTTACATAATTGGGCATCAAGATCTACAGAGATAGATCAAGACGCCTAATGATACTTTCAAAAGGAACACACACCTTTGACATGATTTTGAAG
Organism: Secale cereale; assembly: GCA_902687465.1. Taxonomy (NCBI): domain Eukaryota; kingdom Viridiplantae; phylum Streptophyta; class Magnoliopsida; order Poales; family Poaceae; genus Secale; species Secale cereale. Next base: position 679,813,422 of record LR738714.1, read on the forward strand.
GAGTTCAAAATAGGTCAGTTAAAGAAGGAATTCTTACCTGAGTTATAAGGTGTGAAGTAGAGTAAGACTCAAAGCTTGACCACGGCAGAAGGAAGAGGAAGGACGAAGGTCGTCCCCTATGTTTTTGTCATAGGCTCTATACGGTATGCCATGATGAGTACCGCAGCTGATGTGTGCCTTGCCACATGTCTGGCAAGAGGGTACAAAGGTGATCCAGGAGTGGATCACTAGATAGTGGTCAAAATTATCCTTAGAGGAATAAGGAAATGTTTCTCGGTTATGGAGGTGATAAAGAGTTCGACGTAAACAGTTACGTCGATGCAAGCTTAGCACCTATCCGGGTAACTCTAAGTGGAGATACCGGATACGTATAATGGAGCAACAGTTTGGAATAGCTCCAAGTGGAACGTGGTAGCAGCATCTACGATATGACATAAAGTTTTGCGAAGTACATAGGGATCTGAATGTTGCAGACCCGTTGACTACAACCTCTCTCACAAGCATAACATGATCAAACCCAGAACTCATTGAGTGTTAATCACATATTGATGTGAACTAGATTACTGACTCTAGTAACCTCTTTGGATGTTGGTCACATGGCGATGTGACCTGTGAGTATTAATCACATGGCGATGTGAACTAGATTATTGACTCTAGTGCAAGTGGGAGACTGTTGGAAGTATGCCCTAGAGGCAATAATAAATTGGTTATTATTATATTTCCTTGTTCACGATAATCGTTTATTATCCATGCTAGAATTGTATTGATAGGAAACTCAGATACATGTGTGGATACATAGACAAACACCATGTCCCTAGTGAGCCTCTAGACGACTAGCTCGTTGATCAATAGATGGTTACGGTTTCCTAACCATGGACATTGGATGTCGTTGATAACGGGATCACATCATTAGGAGAATGATGTGATGGACAAGACCCAATCCTAAGCCTAGCACAGATCGTGTAGTTCGTATGCTAAAGCTTTTCTATATGTCAAGTATATTTTCCTTAGACCATGAGATTGTGAAACTCCCGGATACCGTAGGAATGCTTTGGGTGTACCAAACGTCACAACGTAACTGGGTGGCTATAAAGGTGCACTACAGGTATCTCCGAAAGTGTCTGTTGGGTTGGCACGAATCGAGACTGGGATTTGTCACTCCGTATGACGGAGAGGTATCTCTGGGCCAACTCGGTAGGACATCATCATAATGTGCACAATATGTGATCAAGGAGTTGATCATGGGATGATGTGTTACGGAACGAGTAAAGAGACTTGCCGGTAACGAGATTGAGCAAGGTATCGGTATACCGACGATCGAATCTCGGGCAAGTGCTATACCGATAGACAAAGGGAATCGTATACGGGATTGATTGAATCCTTGACATCGTGGTTCATCCGATGAGATCATCGTGGAACATGTGGGAGCCAACATGGGTATCCACATCCCGCTGTTGGTTATTGGCCGGAGAGTTGTCTCGGTCATGACTACATGGTTCCCGAGCCCGTAGGGTCTACACACTTAAGGTTCGATGACGCTAGGGTTATAGGGAAAGTATGTACATGGTTACCGAATGTTGTTCGGAGTCCCGGATGAGATCCCGGACGTCACGAGGAGTTCCGGAATGGTCCGGAGGTAAAGATTCATATATGGGAAGTCCTGTTTTGGTCACCGGAAAAGTTTCGGGCGATATCGGTAACGTACCGGGACCACCGGGAGGGTCCCGGGGGTCCACCAGGTGGGGCCACCAGCCCCAGAAAGCTGCGTGGACCAAGTGTGGGAGGGGACCAGCCCCAGGTGGGCTGGTGCGCCCCCCCACCAAGGTCCAAGGCGCATGGAGAGTGGGAGGGGGGCAAACCCTAGGTCCAGATGGGCCTTAAGGCCCACCCTAGGGCGCCCCCTCTCTCTCCCCCCCTTGGCCGCACCCTAGATGGGTTTGGGGGCTGCCGCCACCCCTAGGGAGGGAACCCTAGATGGGGGCGCAGCCCCTCCCCTTCCCCTATATATAGTGGGGGTTTTGGGGCTGCTAGACACACGAGAACGTCTCCCTCTTGGCGCAGCCCTACCCCTCTCCCTCCTCGTCTCTTGCAGCGCTTGGCGAAGCCCTGCTGGAGTCCCGCGCTCCTCCACCACCACCACGCCGTCATGCTGCTGTTGGATGGAGTCTTCCCCAACCTCTCCCTCTCTCCTTGCTGGATCAAGGCGTGGGAGACGTCACCGGGCTGCACGTGTGTTGAACGCGGAGGCGCCGTTGTTCGGCGCTTAGATCGGAATCAACCGCGATCTGAATCGCAGCGAGTACGACTCCTTCATCCGCGTTCTTGCAACGCTTCCGCATCGCGATCTACAAGGGTATGTAGATCAACTCTCCTTTATGCTCGTTGCTAGATTACTCCATAGATAGATCTTGGTGACGCGTAGGAAAAAATTTGATTTTCTGCTACGATCCCCAACAATACGAACCAAGGCAGGAGTAGGGTTTTACGCCTCCATGCGGCCCGAACCTGGGTAAACTACTCGCGTGTCTGCCTCGATCTGCTCTTCGTGCATCCTCCGCCCCCTTGTTGTACCGAAAAGGGGCTCCGGTCCCATAGGTGTTCGTGGGCGATCAGTTTCCCCGACATCTTTGGCGCGCCAGGTAGGGGGTGCGTCGAGGTTGTGTGAACCTGATCCAGCGTTCACGCGAGCGAAATCTCCATCAACTTCATCGACTTCATCGAAATGCCACCGAAGAAGAAGGCTTCGGAGCTAGCAGGCCCGTCCGCGTCGATCCCGCCACCACCGGAGCCAACGGTTGGTGGGGTAGACGCTGGCGGAAGGACGAACATCGGTGAGGAAACTCACGGCGCCGCCAAGTCCAAGGACAAGACGGACGACCGAGCGCACTCCAAGACCTCGGTGTCCGTGCATGCACCGCGCCCGTCTCAGGAGGCGCCGGACCGGCAGCGACGTGGTACACAAGGTACCATACGCTTGCTGGGCCAAGGTCAAGCTGGCGGTTCGCGGGACGCTCAAGGCCAATGTGCTGGCACGAGCAAGGCGCGGTCGCCGGGACGAGACGTTGCTCCTTCTAACGCGGTTAGAAGTCCGAGCATATCTCGCTCCTCGCACCGCTCGCCATCGCTCCCCGCCACTCCAGCAGAAGCTCTAGCTCGAGCTCAGCTACTCCTCGACTTCCCTCCAGCGGTGGACAAGGCCGACGACTGGAGGGCTACCATCCAGAGCCTCATCGCCTTCGCCAACAACGATACTCCGCAGCAGCCGACGACATCGCGGCCGCGGCAAGCTAGCCAGGCGCGGGCTGATGGCGACAAGACTGCCGGGGGTGCAACCACTGTGCACTCCCCGCCCCGAAGGCCAAAATCGCCGACTCGCAGAATCAACATCGACGACGACTCTACGGCGTCGTCGGATCCACGAGCTCGCCGCGATCAGCGCCAAGTCCTTGACGATAGACGACAAGAGGACGCTCGAACTCGCATCGAGCGTCGAAGAGAAGCGCGGCGACAGTCCGACCATTGCGTTGGGCCCGCTGTCGACATGCACGCGCCCGGAGAACCAGGCGACTTGCCGTACACGGCGGGTTGTCCTGCGTTCACTCGCGAGCTGCGGCAAGTCCAGTGGCCCAGCATGAAGAACTTCAAGCCCGACGTACCCGAGAAGTACGACGGCAAGACACATCCGTCAGAGTTCCTCAGCATCTACACCATTGCGGTGCAGGCTGCAGGGGGACGAGACGAGAAGATACTCAGAAACTACTTCCCGCTCGTGCTCAAGCCAAACGTCTGATCTTGGCTCATGCACTTGCCGGAGAACTCCATTTCTTCTTGGGCCGACCTGTGCCATCAGTTTGTCGGCGCCTTCACGGGTGGCCACAAGCCCCATGGCCAGGAAAGCGACCTTCACATACTCGCCCAGAAGGAAGGCGAATCCCTGCGAAAGTATATCCAGAGATTCAGCCGCGTCCAGCACAACATCCCAGACGTCCACCCTGCCGCGGTAATTAGCGCGTTCCACCAGAACGTGCGTAACCGAAGGATGAGGGAGGAGATGGCGATGTCCAAGATCCGAGACGTCAGTGAGCTTTATGCCCTGGCCGACAAGTGCGCACGCGCGGAGGAGGGGAGGAGACTCCCCGGAGAGGATACTGGAGCAGGGGGAACAGATAGTGAGGATGCCACCCCGGCAAAGAAGAACCGGCGGTAGAACAACAGGAAAAAGAAGAACAAAGAAGTACTGGTCGTTGAGCAGTCCGGCAAGGAAGCCGGCGCCAAGAAAGCCCAGGTTGGGAGCTCCGGTAAGGAGACTGTGGCAGCCGCCGACAAGCAGGACGGCTCCGACAAGCAGTACTGCAAGATCCACCGCACCAAGGGCCACGACCTCCAGAACTACAAAAGGGTCGAGTACCTCGTCGAGCAGCAGAAAGCTGAGTACGAGCGACGCGACAAGGAGAAGGCCCAGGGAGGCGGTGGGGAGTCCGGCAAGAAGCGGCCATTCAATGGCCGGGGAGGACGCCGCGGCAAGGCCAAGCAGCAGCAAGGAGACAGGCCTGCCCGCGGCCGCGACAAGGACGAGGACGAAGACGACGATGAAGACATGGATGACGGAGATAACAGCGAGCAGGAGTTCCAGAAGGCCACAGAAGTCTTGTGCGTTGACGGAGGTGCCTCTCTGCATACTTCCCACCGCCAACTCAAACAATGGGTGCGAGAAGTTAATGCCGCAGAGCCACCCGTCGAGTCGCGTAGACTTCTGAAGTGGTCCAGCGCGCCCATCGTCTTTGACATTGAGGACCACCCTGATCGCACAACGGCGGTCGGGTGCTTGCCGATGTTGGTTTCACCAACCATACGCAACCTCAAGGTCACCAAGATGCTGGTTGAAGGCGGGGCCGGCCTGAACCTGATCTCCTCCGCTGTGGTCCGGAAACTCCAGGTCTCCGACAGCGAGCTTGAAGAAACCGGCACGTTCCAAGGGATCAACCCGGGAAGGAGCAAGCCGAAGGGGAAGATCACACTGCCAGTGACCTTTGGCGGAGAGCTGAACTTCAGGACTGAGAGGATCACCTTTGACGTTGCCGATATTCCATTACCCTAGAATGGAATACTTGGTCGTCCAGCGCTCGCCAAGTTCATGGCAGCCTCCCACTATGCCTACAATATGCTCAAGATGCCAGGCCCGATAAGCGTCATCTCTGTCCCTGGCGACAAGAAGGACGCCCTTATCTGTGCCGACAAGATCTACCGGGATGCAGCAGCCGCAACAGATAGCGAAACACTTGCCGCTAAAGCTCCCGGGGGAAAGAACAAGACCATGTCCGGCAAGAGCTCTGGGGCCCACTCCGGCAAACGCACCTCTTCGAAGTGCTGCGCTGCCGTCGAGGACGCGCCATCGAGCTCCACCGGCAAGTGCAAAAAGGCAATGGCAGCTCCACCCGCAACCAAGAAGGTGTCCGCCAAGGAGGACGGCACTGGTGGTACTTTCACCATCAGTGCCACGCTCGATCCTAAATAGGAAAGCGCGCTCGTTGCTTTCCTGCGGGCGAATGTCGACGTGTTTGCATGGCAACCGTCTGACATCCCCGGTGTTCCCAGGAAAGTAATTGAGCACAAGCTTGCCGTTTGTCCTCACACGCGGCCCGTCAAGCAGAAAGTTAGAAAACAAGCAGTGGAGCGCCAAGAGTTTATCGCTGAGGAGATCAAGAAGCTGGAAGCGGCAGGCCTTGTCAGAGGTGTACTCCATCCCACGTGGTTGGCCAATCCTGTCGTCGTGCGTAAAGCAAATGGGAAGTGGAGGCTTTGTATAGACTTCACCGATGTGAATAAAGCTTGTCCTAAAGATCCATTTCCCTTGCCGCGCATCGACCAAATTGTTGACTCCACCGCTAGATGTGAGTTGCTTTCGTTTCTTGATGCATACTCTGGATATCATCAGATCTTTATGGCTGAAGAAGATGAGGAGAAGACCGCGTTCATTACTCCATGTGGCACTTACTGCTTCATACGCATGCCCTTTGGATTGAAGAATGCCGGTTCAACGTTTGCAAGGATAGTCCATACAGCCTTTGAGCCACAGATACACAGAAATGTAGAAGCTTACATGGATGACATAGTGGTCAAGAGCAAAGATAGGGCTACTCTGATTCAAGATCTAGATGAAACCTTTGCGAATCTGCGCAAGATACAACTCAAGCTTAACCCCGAGAAGTGCGTGTTCGGAGTCCCCTCCGGCAAGCTTCTCGGTTTCTTTGTGTCCCAAAGGGGGATTGAAGCCAATCCCGACAAGATCAAAGCCATCGAGCAGATCGAAGCTCCGAAGCGCGTCAAGGATGTACGAAGGCTTGCCGGCTGCGTGGCTGCTCTCAGCAGGTTCATTTCTAAGTCTGTAGAACGCGCCCTGCCGTTTTTCAAAATCTTGAAAAAGGCAGGGCCAATGAAATGGACTCCGGAAGCGGAGGCGGCGCTGCAAGACTTGAAGAGGTATCTGTCCTCCACTCCAATACTTGTCGCACCTAAGCCACAAGAGAAGTTGCTGCTGTACTTAGCAGCAACCAATCAAGTGGTTAGTGCTGCGTTGGTAGCGGAAAGGGAGGCAGATGATGAGCCAACAGCCCCGGCAAGCACATCCAGCGACAAGCAGGGGGCTTCCCCGACAAGCTCTGGTCCCGGCAAGGATGGGTCTGCGCAGATACAAGAAGAGGTGCGGAAGAAGATGGTGCAGCGCCCAGTTTATTTTGTCAGTTCCCTCTTGCAGGGGGATAGGTCAAGATACTCTGGAGTGCAGAAGCTGCTTTTCGGCCTCCTCATGGCCTCGAGAAAGCTGCGCTTCTACTTCCAAGCACACGAGATAACAGTGGTCACTCGTTTTCCGCTCAAGAGGATACTGCAAAATCCAGAAGCAACAAGCAGGATTGTCGAGTGGGCACTGGAACTGTCAAGCTTTGGCCTCAAGTTTGAAAGCACTTCAACTATCCAGAGCAGAGCTTTGGCGGAGTTCATAGCAGAATGGACGCCAACGCCAGACGAAGATATTCCAGAGACGAGCATCCCCGCCAAAGAAGCAAACAAGGAATGGATAATGTACTTTGATGGTGCCTTCTCGCTGCAAGGCACCAGTGCCGGCGTGCTACTTGTCGCGCCCACCGGAGAGCACCTCAAGTACGTGGTCCAGATGCACTTTCCCAAGGAGCAGGCAACAAACAATACCGCAGAATATGAAGGTTTGCTTGCCGGCCTCAGAATCGCAGCAGAGCTCGGGATAAAGAAGCTGATTGTGCGGGGTGACTCGCAGTTGTTCGTCCGCCAAGTGAACAAGAGCTACCTGAGTCCGTTGATGGAAGCTTACGTCGACGAAGTGAGAAAGCTTGAAGAGCACTTTGAAGGCTTACAGATGGAGCACGTTCCAAGAGCTCAAAACGACATCGCGGATGGCCTGTCAAAGTGTGATGCACTAAAGCTATTTGTGGAATCGGGGATCTTTGTGCTCAAGCTAACTCAACCGTCCGTAACACCATCAGCTGGACAAAGTAAGAAGAGAAAGCTGGTTGCTGGTGACTACTTGCCGGCAGAGCTTCCTGAAGCCGCCGCTAACAAGGTCCCCAGAACCAATGACAAGATTGCGGAGGAACAGTCTGCTCCTGCAAGCCCAAGGGTTTGTTCAGTCGAAGCAGGCGTTCCCGACAAGCTTTGCCCTGGCAAGCTTGCCGGGGAACGTCAAGCTCCGGCCGAGCCGCAGGTTCTTGCCGTAGAAGCTGACGTTCCCGCAGCAGCACAGATGCCTTTAGTCCTTGTTGTTGAGCCATAGGCTCCAGCATGGGCGCAGCAGATTGTCCGTTTCCTTCAAACAGGAGAACTCCCCAAAGAACCAGAAGAAGCAGAAAGAATAACCCAGCAGTCAAGTATGTATCAGTTTGTCGGCAACGAACTGTACAGAAGGAGACTCAACGGTGTGAGATTGAAATGTATTTCCCGGGAAGATGGACAGAAGCTGTTGGCAGAGATACATGGAGGCATATGTGGTCACCACATTGGCGCGAGAGCACTTGTCGGCAAGGTGTTCCGGCAAGGTTTCTTTTGGCAAGAAGCCCTCCAGGATGCAACTGCACAAGTAACCAAGTGTGAAGCGTGCCAGTTCCATTCCAAACAGATACATCAACCAGCTCAAGCTCTCCAGACAATCCCTTTGTCCTGGCCATTTTCGGTCTGGGGGCTCGACATCCTCGGCCCCTTTCCCCGCGCAGCCGGGGGCTTTGAGTACTTGTACGTCGCCATCGACAAGTTCACAAAGTGGCCGGAAGTGGAACCAGTGAGAAAGGTGACCGCACAGTCAGCAGTCAAGTTCTTCAGGTCGATTGTTTGCCGTTTCGGAATCCCTAACAGGATCATCACCGACAACGGCACACAATTCACAAGTCGCCCCTTCATGCAGTACGTCCAAGACCTTGGCGCCAAGGTCTGCTTCGCTTCTGTTGCCCACCCGAGGAGCAACGGTCAAGCGGAGAGGGCAAACGCTGAAGTGCTGCGTGGACTCAAGACAAGGACTTTCGACAGGCTGCACAAGTGCGGAAGAAACTGGATCGAGGAGTTGCCAGCGGCTCTTTGGTCGATCAGAACGACGCCAAATCAAGCCACTGGACAGACACCCTTTGCTCTTGTGTATGGAGCAGAGGCAGTTCTCCCCACAGAACTCGTATACGGGTCGCCTCGAGTGCTCGCTTACGATGAGCTCGAGCAAGAGCAGCTGCGGCAAGATGATGCGCTGCTCCTCGAGGAGAACCGTCTTCAGGCTGCTGTACGAGCTGCTCGATACCAGCAAGCTTTGTGCCGCTACCATAGCCGCAAAGTTAAAGCCAGAAGTCTCGAGGAAGGCGACCTTGTTCTTCGGCGCGTTCAGTCCGCCAAGAATTCCAACAAGTTGACGCCGAAGTGGGAAGGCCCTTATCGGGTGAAACAAGTCACAAGGCCCGGCGCTGTCCGCCTTGAGACCGAAGAAGGCTTACCGGTGAGCAACTCCTGGAACATTGAGCATCTTCGCAAGTTTTACCCATAAGGCGCGGTTGTCGTGATCCGCTCCGGCAACCACCTTTTGTACAAGTCTTGCCGCTGTTGCATGTAATCCTTTGTATGAAGCCGGGTGCAGACCCCGTGCATCAGTAAAGCTTATGTGCACCGCACAACTTGTCATTTCATGCCTTTACATTTCCTTGCATGTACAATCTGACGTTTTGTGCAGCACTTATCCCCGGTAAGCAATAACGAGCCACAAGGCTCCATACCTCTGTTTTCTCTCCTTTCTTTTCTTTCAAGCAGAAGAAGTTTCCCCCGCGCACAAGTTTGCCGGGGGGAGGAGCTAGTGGTATGGACCAAGCGCCGTTCAAGAGAGCCTCGCCTTGCTGGGAAGCCAACGACACAAAAGCTAAGTTGCCAAAGTTTGAGCAATCAAATTTTTAATTTTTTTAGTTATCTTCCTTGAACGACCGCACTTTGTATGGAAAACCTGTGCGCGGAGGAACCAACTCGTGGCTAGCTGCGCCCTTACCTTGTTTCGAGCATGCTCAACGGCTTAAGTGTGCTGCGACAAGTGTCGCGCCCTTACTTCATTTCCGAGTTCGCTCAATAATCTAAGTGTGCCGCGACTAGCTACGACAAGGTTTCTTGTCGGCAATGGCATTGCCAGCAGGCTGCTAAAGTTCAGCGCTCAGCGCTCGTGGCAAGGGTGCCTTCGCCGGCAAGTTCCCTAAAAGCGTAGGGTAAAAGCATACAAAGCAAAGAAGTCAAGTAAAGGAAATAACATTGCATTAACTACCCAAGATAAAGTTATATTACAAAGCAACTTGTCGTAGTACTAATGGACTATTGTTCATAACATGGCTGACAGCGACGAGGAAAGAAGAAGATAAACGAGACTAATCCGCGCGGTCGCCCTCGACCCTCTTGATGCCGCCCACCTTGTTCACGATAGGCGCGACAAGGGCCTTGAGCGCCTCCTGGTCAACGTCTGGCGGCAAGGTCCTGAGGACGTTGGTGAGATTGAGGCCCGGGTTGCGGTGCACTATCTTCATCAACACCTTCTCGAGGGCCCCCGCGCAGAGCTTGCGCGACTCGTCCGCCAGCTGCTTTGGGATCCTTTCCCGGAGCTGCTGGAGGGCCGGCGCCACCCCTCTGAAGAACAAACTCAGCTTGGCGCTGTGAGGGAGATTCTCGTCGGTGGAGTACCCGAGGTGCTCTGCCCACAGCTCCGCCAGCTCCTTGTCGACGTCGGCAGCGGCGGCGACAAGGCCCTCGGTCCAGTGCTCCAACGTCAGCCTGAAGTTGTTTTGGGAGAGAGTGGCGCTGTCCAACAGTGCCCTTTCGGCCCTGAGGTCCTCCTTCAGCTTCGTTTCCCGCTCTCTGGCGCCATCAAGCAATGTGGTGAGGGTGGAGAGCTTCAACTCCAGATCAGCAATGGAGTCCTTGGCGACGGCGAGCTCCTTGCCCTTGTCGGAGAGGCGGACCTGCAGCTCGGAGTGGCTGTGGGCGTCCTTCTCCCTCTCCGACACAAGTGCGGCAACCTTCTCTTCGCTCGTCTTCAAGTGGACCTCCAGTTGCGCCACCCTCGCCTCCAAGTCCCTCTTGGCGGTCTCGGTAGCCGCAGCGGTGTCCTTCGCCTCCTGCAAAGCTCCGCCAAGAGACTGCTCGCACGCGGCAAGTTCGTCCTCGTGGCTGTCGAGGTCGACCTTCCGTTGCGTCAGTTCACCTTCTCGCCGGGACAACTCTTCGGCGGCGAGCCGTTGCTGCTCCTCTGCTTCGGCCTTCTCCAGAATGAAGGCTTGATGCGCCTCGGCAAGCTGCTCTCGCTCCTCCGCCAAGGAACGGAGAGCTGCTTGGTTGCTGGCTCGGAGCTCTTCGGCGCATTTCTCCAAGTCGACGCCCGCCTTGGCAGCCAGAGCCTCTCGGGACTCCAGCTTGGCCTGCCGTGCGCGGTACAAGGACAGAAGCCTCCGCAGAAGCCGCTCCTCCTCGGGCTCGCTACTGCCGCTAGGCGCGTCGACGAACTTCAACCCAGCGGAGGCGAGGACCTCCCCGTCGAAGACCTCTCCCTCCATGGGCGCCCTCGACGTGGACGCCCACGGGAGCTGGATGAAGACTCCGTTGCCGGCCTCCAGGTAGGCGCCTGGCTCGGCCGCGGCAGCAGCGGGGTCGGCAGCCGGCGCAGCGTCTGACGCTCCTGCGGCCTCAGGGCCGTCAGTGCGACTGCCGGTCCCCTCCTCAACTGCCGCGCCAGTAGCTTTGGCTGCCTCTTCGACGGCGGGCTCGTCGGCACCAGCCGCCTCTTCGGTAGCGGCGGCACTGCCAGTGTTGCCGCGCGCGTTCTCCTCGACGGCGACCTTCGTCTCCATCGGCTCTGGTGCGGGCGGGTCTGACAGAAGAAAAAGAAGAAAGAAAATAGTCAAGCAAATATCCAAAAAGAGAAATTCAGAAGAAGAAAAGTTCAAGGTTTTACCTGCTTGGGCCTCCTCCTCGATGGGGTTCCTTGCCGGGGAGTTCTCCATCAGCGGGGTACTCGCCCTCGGCGGGGTGCTCGCCCTTGGCGGAGTACTCGCCCTTGGCGGAGTGTCCTCCCTCGCCGGGGAACTCCTCCTTGGCGGAGTGGTCGAGACGTGCGGTTCGTCGGGAGCAATCTCCTGGCGCTCATGAGGCTGCTGCTCTGCTTCTGCGCAAATCAACAAACGGAACATTAATAAGGATAGAAGGCCCCACGTGCGCCTGATACGTCCAAAATGTATCTATAATTTCTGCTTGCTCCATGCCTCTTTTGTGTGATATTGCTATGATATTTATGCACTTCCATACACTTTTGATCATATTTGGACTAACCTATTAACTCAGTGCACCCCAGTGCCAGTTTTTGTTTTCTGCTGTTTTTGTATTTCAGGTTTAACCATTACGTAAACTGCCAGAAAAATTCCGGGAAAAATATATAAAAAATCAGCGTTCCGGAAGCTTCCATGCAGCCAAAGTAGGGCCGGAGGGGGGCCACCAGGTCTCCAGGCACCCTGGGGGCGCGGCCCCCCTCCTGGCCGCGCCGGGGGGGCGCCTGGGCTCCCCAGGCCTCCGCTGATTCCCCCCTTTGGCATATATTTACACCGCGTCCCGAAACCCTCGAGGACGGAACCCTTTTTCGCGATCTCATCTCTGTTCCGCCGCCGCCGCACTTCCAAGATCGGGAGCACCAGGAGAACTCTTCCTGGCACCCTGCCAGAGGGGAGGATCACCACCGGGAGCTTCTCCACCACCATGGACGCCTCCCGGATGAGTTGTGAGTAGTCTCCCTTGGACCATGGGTCCATGACCAGTAGCTATGTGATGTTCTCCTCCCCTCTTTGTCCTTCACCGATTAGACCTCGTGAGCTACCCTACCTGATCGAGGCACATATGTAATCCTTATGATGTTGCTATGATGAGTTTGCTGGGATCCGATGGATTATGAGATTATGCTCAGATTGTGTTTGAGTAATATATTTGATTTACCTCTTTTATATTTATGTTCTTGAGTAATTCTTGCATGTTCTCCGTTGCTGTTTATTGCTTTGGCCAAGTAGTAGGTAGTAACTCCAAGAGGGAACGTTATGCTTGATTGTGGGTTCATGCCCCTCGATGACTAGCTTGAGTGACAGAAACATGAGTCTAGGGGATGTGCTGTTGCCACAAGGGGGAAAACAACGGTGCTTGTACTTGCGGGTGCAAGGATTGTTTTCTTTACGCAATGTTCTTTTAATGCAGTTGTCTGTTGCTTTGAGTTTACACTTTGGGTGGGACTCGCAACTTAATACCAGCGAGATGTTCTGGATAGATATCTCAAGGTGGATGATTAGTAGTAGATGCAGATGGATTTCGGTCTACTTACCTTGGCGTACCGCCCATGCTTTTGAGCCTCTGCCTTTCTTGCAGCATAGTTAGCATTGGTTTGCGCACATAATCCTGTCAATTGCCCAGCTGTAATTTGTTTACCTCGCTTAGCTGTTTTATCATCTTTTGGGAGAGAGACATCACTAGTGAACATCATGGGACCCCGGTCCATATTACCATCACTGATCACATCCGTTATTTGCTTTCTGTTTTTACTTACTAGTTGTAGTAATACCTATCACTATTATCTCTTGCGTTTGATCCTTTGTAAACGACAAGGCCGGAGGGATTGACAACCTCTCTGTACTCGTTGGGAGCAAAGTTATTTGTATCTGTGTGCAGGTCCGGTCAATCGCTGGTTGCACTGCTAGCAGTTGACACCTTCTTGTTGAACCTTGGAGTCTCAGGGGAAATTCGATCCTTGGTATCTTTGCCAAGGGAAAACTACCGCTACACTACATCTCAAACCTTCCACTTGGGGTAACCAACGAGGGGCGAGAAGCCATCAAGCAAAGTTTTCTGGCGCCATTGCCGGGGACTCCACTCTTCAAGATACGCTATCTTTTACCTTTGCTTTTTAATCTTGTTAGTTTACCTTTCAGTTTTTGCTTTAGTGTCTTCTATCAAAAATCACAAAAAAATTATTTGCTTTTCTATTTAGTAGTCCTTTCTGTTCAGTCAAGCATGTTAGGATTTGGTGCTTTGAGGGAATCAGAAGTTCTAGATTTCCATCAAAGGGATGGAACACTTCCCTAGAAAGAAGATTAAGTTACCTTTTGAGTCCGTTATACGGGCTAGCTATTCTTTTACTCTTGATAAAACTTGATCTCTTTGCATTATGCCTAGCTTAAAGGCATAAAAGAAAGCGCTTTTGGGAGGCAGCCCACAATGAATAAAATTTTATTTTGCTTTTGTTGTGTCTTGATGTTGTTACTACAGTAGCATCATCATTGTATCTGTAGGATCGAAAGAAGTATGTCTAGAGGGGGGGTGATTAGACTACTTGACAATATAAAATTTTCTGCCTTTTGATTATGCAAAGTTTTAGGCAGTTTTACAATTAAGATCAAGTCAAGTAACACACTACAGATGCAATTTCTAGAGTATGGGAAGCGGAAAGTAAATTGCATATATAGTAAAGAGAGGTGGAGAAGATCAAACGCAGTTTGGTGACACGAAGATTTTTGTCGTGGTTCCGATAGGTGGTGCTATCGTACATCCACGTTGATGGAGACTTCAACCCACGGAGGGTAACGGCTGCGCGAGTCCACGGAGGGCTCCACCCACGAAGGGTCCACGAAGAAGCAACCTTGTCTATTCCATCACGGCCTACGCCCACGGAGGACTAGCCTTACTCGGGGTAGATCTTCACGAAGTAGGCGATCTCCTTGCCCTTACAAACTTCTTGGTTCAACTCCACATCTCGAAGACGGAGGCTCCCAAGCGACACCTAACCAATCTAGGAGGCACCACCCTCCAAAAGGTAATAGACGGTGTTGATGGTGATGAACTCCTTGCTCTTGTGCTTCAAATGATAATCTCCCCAACACTCAACTCTCCTCACTGATATGGCTGTGGTGGAAGAAAGGTTTGAGTGGAAAGCAACTTGGGAAGGCTAGAAATCAAGTTTCATATGGTAGGAATGGAATGGCTTGATCTCAACACAAGGGTAGGTGGTTCACTTCTCAGAAAGTGTATGGTAGAAGTTGTGGTACTTTCTGATGGCTCTCCTCACGAATGAAGAGGGGGTGGAGGGGTATATACAGCCTCCACACAAAATCCAACCGTTACACACACATTTGACCAATCTCGGTGAGACCGAAGTGAAAACTCGGTTGGACCGATTTGAGAAAGAATAGGAACATGCCAGAATCGGTGAGACCGAAAATGAATTATCGGTGAGACCGATTTGAGCCAAGACAGAAGCTTGTCAATCTCGGTAAGACCGATAATGCAAACTCGGTTATTCCGATATGATGTGAAATGGTTACAGAAGGTTGGCAGTTCAGTTTCGGTGAGACCGATCTCAAACTCGGTAAGACCGATTTTTCTAGGGTTTGGAATATGGCAGAAGTGGTTCATCTCGGTGGGACTGAGTTGGAAGAATCGGTTTGTCCGAGATTACTTATGAGTGTGTTTGGTAGTGAAAGGTGCTGATAGTTGAAGGAGCTAAATCACTAAGCACTTGAGCAACCAGATCATCAACACAACCTCATCCCCTTTTAATAGTATTGGCTTTTCCTATGGACTCAATGTGATCTTTGATCACTAAACCAAAAATGGAGTCTTGAGCTTTTGCCAATGCTTGCCTTAGCATTTGAGGGGTCCACTTCTTCAGTCAACTTGCCATACCAATGTGATTGAATTTCCTGAAACATACTTGATAAAAGTATTAGTCCAACCACAAAGTATGTTGTCATTAATTACCAAAACCACCCAGGGAGCAAATGTGCTTTCAATCTCCCCCTTTTTGGTAATTGATGGCAACACACTAAAATTATACTTAAACAAAACATCAAAGCTTATTGAAAGAAAGACAGAATTATCATGAAAGCTTTGACAAGCATGTAGTACACAGGCTCCCCCTACAAGTGTGCAAGATTTTCATAGATTATGGTTTTGGACTACCACAAGCACACAAGAGAGATAAGCAAGATGTGCTACATGCAGCTTGGCTATATGCATCAGAGCAGAAGAAAAAGGAAGTGAGTGATAATGCATATGTGCATGGTGATTTCTTGCAAACAAGTATTTACAAGCAAGTCACCATCATGCACATTCTGCAAGATGCATATACTTACCTTGAGGTTCCTTGGCATTGTACCTGAAGGGATAAACTTGAGAAAACAAGGTTAGATAACACAAGAGTATTCCTTCAACCAACTGCAAGAACATCAAGAGTACCAATCCAGGGATGACATGTATAAAGAGTGTCTCATATTGAGCACAAGCTTGAATCAGCAAACATGTCTCCGAAACTAAAAGATTTTCAATGAACTCTGAGAGATTTTGCTTTTCATAGGATATCAATTGTGACGAATCCTCTAAGTCTTCTCCCCTTAAGCTAAAAGATTTCATAAGATATCAGAACAAGGGGTTTTGATGGAAATAGCAAAATCAAAAGAATGATGCCAATTGTAATGTCCAATGTAAAACACGACAAAGCTTTGATGTGATTCTCTCCCCCTTAAGATAAGATTGCTTTTCTTCTTCCCCTAAGTCTTCTCTTCTCCCCTACTCCCCCTACTCCCCTTAAGTCCTCTCCCCCTTTGACATCAAGTGCCGAAAAGGACAGCAAACTAGGTAGGGCAGGAAAAATGGAAAGAGAGAAAGAAAGAAAGAAGTGGGATCCTTAAGAATCACAACAGGGCAAATAAGAACATTCATAGAGAAACAATTTGAATTTAAATTTGAGTCCTCTCCTCCTTAAAATTTAAAATTTGAGTGGAGCTGCAGAAGTAGATGTCCTGGAAGATAAATCGGTGACACCGAATTAGATGGATCGGTGGGTCCGAATCCTTTTCGGTTAAACCGAAAATGTTAAATTGGTGACTCCGAGTTTATTTCAAGGAAATACAAGAATAATTCAGCTCACTTTGCGAGGAAAGTTTCAAAAGATTTGCAATGAATTTGTAAAAGATTTTCGGGGAATAGATCAGAGCTATAAAAATATTTCCAGAAGGATATTCACAAAGAAACATAAGAAAGGAAATAAAAAAAATTCCTAGATGAAGTTTTTTTTTTTTAAGAAAACTTAATGAGAGAACATAGGAGAAAAACAGAAAAACTCCAAAAGCATATGTACTTCATCTAGATAAAGGTCGGCGACAAAGTCACCTATGTTTGAGTATATTGACTTAGGAGTCAAATGAGGACATTTGATCATAGGTCATACTCATCGTTTAAGCTCAAAATGGGGTTGCCATTTTTCGATTAAGCATTTGATGTGATCACATCTTATGAAGCTGCTTGTACTCATGACTTTGAGTAAAGCTCCTTAAAGATGTGAAGAACATACCTTGGGCTTGTTGATGCTTTGCTCATGTAGGTAGACTTGATGTAGGTGCTCATTGAATGTGAAGTTGGAGCGCCGTTTCTATTTGTGTAGTTCATCTTCCTACAAGGGTTAGGCAAGCAAGGAAATACTCGAGGGTATCCAAGATGACAAGAGTGAAATACTAGATGTATAAGGTGTCAAAAAGGATATATAGAATTTGTTCCTTGAACTCAACATCCCAAAGGGCTAGATACTTGGTCAATGACAAGATTACTCATGATTTGAGTGTGTGGTAATCTTGTGGAATGTAGATCATCCAAGTACCTGCAAGGAGTTAGATGCAATACAAGGAGGCAAATGTGTCCAAGACATATGATCACCATCATAAGAGAAACATCAAGGATTAGTCAAGAGGCTCATGCCTTGCATGCATCAATGGAGTTATCACTCCAAGTTTGAAGCATCAATGATGTTCAACTCACTCCTTAAGCGACAAAACACTTTCTCATCAAGAGGTTTTGTAAAGATATCAGCAAGTTGTTTGTCAGTGCGAACATGCTTAAGATTAATGTCACCCTTGGCAATATGATCACGAATAAAATGGTGACGAACTTCAATATGCTTTGTTCGAGAGTGTTGCACAGGATTGTGTCCAATCTTGATTGCACTCTCATTGTCACAAAGCAAGGGAACACGTCTCACATGTATCCCATAATCTTTAAGCGTTTGTGTCATCCATAGCAATTGAGCACAACACGAACCAGCAGCAATATATTCAGCTTCGGCAGTGGATAATGATACCGAATTTTGTTTCTTGGAGGACCAAGATACAAGGGATCGACCAAGGAATTGACATGTACCCGAAGTTGACTTTCTATCAACCTTGTCACCGGCATAGTCCGAGTCGGAATAGCCAATAAGATCGAAAGAAGCTCTCTTAGGATACCAAATGCCAAAGTTTGGTGTGTGTATCAAGTATCTCACTATCCTTTTAACAGCTTTAAGATGACATTCTTTAGGGGCTGCTTGATATCGTGCACACATGCATACACTCAACATTATGTCAGGACGAGAAGCACAAAGATATAGTAGAGAACCAATCATAGAACGGTAAACCTTTTGATCAACGGGTTCTCCATCTTTTGTCAAGTCATTGTGTCCACTAGTAGGCATGGGGGTACTCATACCTTTGCTTTCTTGCATGTTGAACTTCTTGAAGAGATCCTTGGTGTACTTTGTTTGTGAGACAAAAGTACCCTCCTTAGATTGCTTGATTTGCAACCCAAGGAAAAATTTGAGTTCACACATCATGGACATTTCATACTTCTCTGACATGAGCTGTCCAAACTTCTTGCTAAAATGGGGGTTAGTTGAACCAAAGATAATATCATCAACATATATTTGGCACACAAATAGTTCACCATTAACCCTTTTTGTGAACAGCGTTGAGTCTATCTTTCCAATCTCAAAGCCTTTTTCAAGAAGAAAGCTAGTTAAGCATTTGTACCAAGCTCTAGGGGCTTGTTTAAGACCATAAAGAGCTTTATGCAACTTGTAAACATGATTAGGCTTTTTGGGATTCACAAAACCGGGAGGTTGTTTTACAAATACTTCCTCCTCAATTTCACCATTTAGAAAAGCACTTTTGATGTCCATTTGATAGAGAGTAATATCATGATGATTGGCATAAGCAAGAAGAATGCGAATGGACTCAAGTCTAGCAACGGGGGCATAGGTCTCACCATAGTCCATACCTTCGACTTGTGTGTAACCTTGAGCTACGAGACGAGCCTTGTTGCGGATGACTTGTCCATCTTCATCTTGCTTGTTCCGAAACACCCATTTGGTTCCAATGATGTTTTGATCATCGTTGGGCTTCTTTACCAAAGTCCACACCTTGTTCCTCTCGAAGTTGTGTAGTTCTTCGTGCATAGCGTTCACCCAATCCGGGTCTTTAAGTGCTTCTTCTACCTTCATAGGTTCAATACTAGAGATAAATGAGTAATGCTCACAAAAGTTAGCTAAGCGAGTTTTAGAGCGAGTAATTCTCCCGGAGTTGATGTCGTTCATCATTTGTTCCACGGGATGATTTTTCTTGACTCTTGCTCGAACTCGGGATAGCTTTTGTTGATGTTGTGGCTCAGCTTCCTCATCATCTTCATCTTCCTCTTCTTCTTCTTCTTCTTCATTGTTGTTGGTGTTGTCTTGAGGTGGTGGAGAAGGAGGTTGTGGTAGATCTTCTTGTTGCATTTCCTCATCTTGGTGAGTTCCACTTGTGGAGGCCTCCATGTTGCCTTGAGGTTCATCTCTCTGTGAGGTAGGTGGCTCCACATATGTAGATGAGGTACTCTCCTTCACTTCCATGGGACGGATTTTTCCAATAGATAAATCTTGGATTGCTTCCGATGGGTCCTTGTCTCCTACATCAATAGGCATTTGCTCTACTTGCGAGCCATTAGATTCATCAAACTTCACGTCTACCGTCTCTTCAACCTTTCGGGTGAAATTATTGTAGACACGGTAGGTGTGAGAGTTTGATCCATAACCAAGAAGAAAGCCTTCATGAGATTTAGGAGCAAATTTAGACCGACGATGCTTATCAAGGATATAGCATTTTGAACCAAAGACACGAAAGTATCCCACTTGGGGTTTGTTACCGGTGAGGAGCTCGTATGATGTCTTGCCGAGGAGCTTATGAAGATAAAGCCTGTTGATAGCATGACAAGCTGTCTCGACCGCTTCTCCCCAAAAATGCTTCGGTGTCTTGTATTCATCAAGCATCGTTCTTGCCATCTCTATGAGCGTTCGGTTCTTCCTCTCAAGAACTCCATTTTGTTGAGGAGTGTACGTAGCCGAGAACTCATGTAGAATTCCTTCCTCATCGAGAAAAGAGTCTACATTGGCGTTCTTGAACTCCGTTCCATTGTCACTCCGAACTTTCTTGATCTTCACCTCAAATTGATTTTAGGCCTTTTTGGCAAAGGTCTTGAAGATCCTCTGAACCTGCGATTTATCATCAAGGAAAAATACCCACGTAAATCTGGAATAATCATCAACTATAACTAGACCAAAGGAGTTACCACCAAGGCTTTTGTAAGCATTGGGACCGAAGAGATCCATATGAAGAAGCTCAAGCGGTCTCGTAGTGGTCATGATGTTTTTCACGGGATGACTTCCACCAACTTGTTTTCCTGCTTGACAAGCACTACAAAGTCTATCTTTGTCAAAGAAAACATCTTTAACACCAAGAATATGATCACCTTTAATCAGCTTGTCTAAATTACGCATACCAACATGTCCTAGCCTTCTATGCCATAACCAACCTTTAGAGGATTTAGCAATGAAACAAGCTCTAGGTTGGGCTTTCTTAGTGAAATCAACAATATATAGATCACCTCTACGGATACCGGTAAAAGCCATGTTTTGATTATCACGCCGAAAGACTTGGCAATCTACTTTGGTAAATAGCACATTGAATCCAAAGTCAGCTAATCTAGACACGGAAAGTAAATTGTATCCAAGAGATTCTACAAGCATGACATTTTGAATAGAGCTATCATGAGATATGGCCACCTTACCAAGGCCAAGTACCTTACCCTTGGAGTTGTCTCCAAAAGTCACATACTTGCGTGGACCATCGTTCTTTGCAAGCTCTCGAAACATGTCTTTGTCTCCGGTCATGTGATCAGTGCATCCACTATCAAGAATCCATTCTTTTCCACCGGACATGTAGTCTCTCATATTTGCCATAAGATTGAGACTCTTCATGACCTTGTCTAGCTCGGTGTCCGAATCGGAGTAATCATCATCATGTTCATGCTCATCATCATATTGACCCATAGATTGTTCATCATCAACACCTAGGTCAATTTGATAAGTACTTGCATTAGTTTGGTCAATGGAACAATAATCTTCGGAATGCAATGCAAGAGCATTTCTAATGATAATATTGATAAGACTGGGATCACCCTTCTTTTTCATAAGATCACGAAGCTCAAAGAAGCATTTATCAAAGTTAGGATCATTGGGGTGCAACTTATCAAATTCAATAGTCTTGTGTAGAATTTCATCAAGACTTCTCAAAGAGTAGTCCGGATAAAGTTCTTCCAAGAATTTCCACATAGCATAGGCACACTCAAAGTTTGTAACAAGATTAAGCAAGTCATCAGGTAACCCTCTAATGATAAGATTCACAGTTCTAAGGTTACGAAGCAAATCAAGCTCTTCATCCATGGTAGGGTGCAAGGGATCAAAAGGAGGCACATATGGGGTCTCAACATATTTGCACAAATTGTACATTTTAAAGATACTAAGCATTTCAGACCTCCAAGAGTTATAGAACCTTCCATCAAGAACAGGCACTCTATGGCTAACACTCCCATCCGTAGACACGTCCATCTTCCTCCAATGGTGTGTAAACCAAAGCAATGGAGACCAAAGCTCTGATACCAATTGTAGGATCGAAAGAAGTATGTCTAGAGGGGGGGGGTGATTAGACTACTTGACAATATAAAATTTTCTGCCTTTTGATTATGCAAAGTTTTAGGCAGTTTTACAATTAAGATCAAGTCAAGTAACACACTACACATGCAATTTCTAGAGTATGGGCAGCGGAAAGTAAATTGCATATATAGTAAAGAGAGGTGGAGAAGATCAAACGCAGTTTGGTGACACGAAGATTTTTGTCGTGGTTCCGATAGGTGGTGCTATCGTACATCCACGTTGATGGAGACTTCAACCCACGGAGGTAACGGCTGCGCGAGTCCACGGAGGGCTCCACCCACGAAGGGTCCACGAAGAAGCAACCTTGTCTATTCCATCACGGCCTACGCCCACGGAGGACTAGCCTTACTCGGGGTAGATCTTCACGAAGTAGGCGATCTCCTTGCCCTTACAAACTTCTTGGTTCAACTCCACATCTCGAAGACGGAGGCTCCCAAGCGACACCTAACCAATCTAGGAGGCACCACCCTCCAAAAGGTAATAGACGGTGTTGATGGTGATGAACTCCTTGCTCTTGTGCTTCAAATGATAATCTCCCCAACACTCAACTCTCCTCACTGATATGGCTGTGGTGGAAGAAAGGTTTGAGTGGAAAGCAACTTGGGAAGGCTAGAAATCAAGTTTCGTATGGTAGGAATGGAATGGCTTGATCTCAACACAAGGGTAGGTGGTTCACTTCTCAGAAAGTGTATGGTAGAAGTGGTGGTACTTTCTGATGGCTCTCCTCACGAATGAAGAGGGGGTGGAGGGGTATATATAGCCTCCACACAAAATCCAACCGTTACACACACATTTGACCAATCTCGGTGAGACCAAAGTGAAAACTCGGTTGGACCGATTTGAGAAAGAATAGGAACATGCCAGAATCGGTGAGACCGAAAATGAATTATCGGTGAGACCGATTTGAGCCAAGACAGAAGCTTGTCAATCTCGGTAAGACCGATAATGCAAACTCGGTTATTCCGATATGATGTGAAATGGTTACAGAAGGTTGGCAGTTCAGTTTCGGTGAGACCGATCTCAAACTCGGTAAGACCGATTTTTCTAGGGTTTGGAATATGGCAGAAGTGGTTCATCTCGGTGGGACTGAGTTGGAAGAATTGGTTTGTCCGAGATTACTTATGAGTGTGTTTGGTAGTGAAAGGTGCTGACAGTTGAAGGAGCTAAATCACTAAGCACTTGAGCAACCAGATCATCAACACAACCTCATCCCCTTTTAATAGTATTGGCTTTTCCTATGGACTCAATGTGATATTTGATCACTAAACCAAAAATGGAGTCTTGAGCTTTTGCCAATGCTTGCCTTAGCATTTGAGGGGTCCACTTCTTCAGTCATCTTGCCATACCAATGTGATTGGATTTCCTTAAACATACTTGATAAAAGCATTAGTCCAACCACAAAGTATGTTGTCATTAATTACCAAAACCACCCGGAGAGCAAATGTGCTTTCAGTATCTTTGCTTTTCAGCTTTGTGCCAAGTGTAGCCTCTGATTGCAAGAAAGTTCAAAAGTTGTGACGTGCTGTCCAGGAAACAGATTCTGTCTTTGGATAGAAAAATTTGCATAAAATCACCAGATCATCTTTTTGGTCTGAAATTTTTCGACAGCGTGCACTATACAATTGGCTTTCGGGCGTCTGTTCTGAGATTTTTGATTTGAGTTGCAGAAGTGCCCCGAAAAAATTATTTACTACCTGCTGGTCTGTTTTTCACAGATTCTGTCCTGTTTTGCCTTTCCTTCATTTTGCAAACCTTGAGCTTGCTTTTTCTTTGCAAAAACCTTTTGGCAATCTTGAGAAACAGTAGACCTTCAAGAAATATCCTTATTTCCAGAAAGGAAAAATTATTTTATTATGGGTACTAACCTCGCTAATCAGATTATGATGAGTTATGTATGAAGGGAGTTTTCAAGTGTGCGAGGGAAGATGATAAAAAGATTCAGGAGTGTCAAACGCTCAAGCTTGGGGATGCCCCCATGCACCCCAAGAAATATTCAAGAAGACTCAAGCATCTAAGCTTGGGGATGCCCCCGTGCATCCCCTTCTCCATCAACAATTATCAGTTCGTCTTTCGTTCCACTATATTTTTATCACTTCATGTGTTATGTGCTATGCTTGGAGCGTCTTGCTTTTAGTTTCCTTTTTAGTTTTCTATAGCTTTGCTTGATGTTCATAACGAGTTGGAACTCAGCTTTCTTTGTGTGGGAGAGAAACACGCTCCACTTCAACCTAGAACACAACATAGAATTTTCATGTCTATCTTTGCTGTGTATGTTCTTGGTCTTTCAATAGCTACTATGATGTTCAGCTCTTAGTTTTCATGCTTTACTTTTTAAAGAGCTTTTGTTTAGTTGGTCGCTGGAACTCTCTTTAGTTATCATGCTTATCTTGTTAAGAGAGTTGGCTTTTGTTGCACTAGTTGATATGTCTATGATAAAAATGCTATGTGCATAATGGTGCTTAGTAGTTCATGTTTTCTTATGGTTAGTCTCAAATAGCTGGGGGGGGGGGTTCTCGATGTGTTATTGGAGTACCAACATGATTTGTTTGCCTATGATGTGGTATGGTCTAGTGATATCTTCCTTCAAGAATTTATTTTGATTGACTTGGCGTATGCTCACGCATATTTAAGACTGTAAAGAAAGTCTATCAAGCCTTGATGATCTTTAATTTCTGAGTAGCGATATAACTTCCATGCCCGATTCAATGTAGCTTTGTAGCTCTGCATGATTATGACCGTCATTGCTCTTTTAGTTGGTCGCTCCGAGTCTTTTGCTAACCTTCGCCTGTACTAAGCGGACTGACTGCTTGTGCATCCAAAATCCTTTAAACCAGTTATGCCATATGAGTCCACCATACCTTCCTATACATGGTATTTACCTGCCATTCCTAACGAAGACTTTCATGTACCATCTCGAAATTAATCAAAAAAGGCATTTCTCTTTTGTGCCTCTGTTTTAGCTCATGAGGAAGTAGTAGTTAATTAATGATCTTTTTAAGTTGGACAAGCTTCACCCCGGGATTGCATGTCTAATGTGCAAACCCCTAATACGAGAAGGAACTGGCATAGAGTGCGCCCGGCTCATTAAAAAAATAATACAACAAACAAACCCTCCTTCACGCTTTGTTCATGAGAAATCAGAAAACTTTGGCAGTGATAAACAAAGGAGACTAAGAGGATGTGATCGTCCTCATTCGGGAGCCGTTCCTCGAAACTTGTCCAGCTCGAGAAGTAATTGAGTTATCTGCTAGCATTCGTTGACGAAACATGCATATCAAAAAAATAATTATTACCTCTGTTTTTAAAACCAAGAGCTCTGGTACATGTTTAGTTTTTGTTTCCGACCACGGGTTTTCAACCTTGCCATCAAAAGCCACGGTTCGAGAGTCTCCACCTTCTTTAAAGCATCAACTATTGAGAGCATGATTGTCATTCTGAGTGTAATGTGCATTGTCCCAAAGTATCATTGTCTTTTGCATGATTATGATATCGTTTATTCTGAAATGATTGTATCTAGTCGTCACTTAAACTTTGGAGGTGCCCCTGCATTTATGTTTTGCTTCACTAAAGGGGGCAAGCGAGGTACCACTTTATCATATTTGCACACCATGCTCACTACAAATCTATTTGATGTTTCAGTATCATATTGTAAAACTTTCAGTTCTTTGTGATTTTCTCATGAGGCAACTTAATTACTACATATTCATTATCTCATTAAGCTTTTGTCATGTGACTCTGAAAAGTCCTTATATGGTTAATAGCATGTCACCACAGAAATTATACTTGTTATCATTTACCTACTCGAGGACGAGCAGGAATTCAGCTTGGGGATGTTGATACGTCCAAAATGTATCTATAATTTCTGCTTGCTCCATGCCTCTTTTGTGTGATATTGCTATGATATTTATGCACTTCCATACACTTTTGATCATATTTGGACTAACCTATTAACTCAGTGCACCCCAGTGCCAGTTTCTGTTTTCTGCTGTTTTTGTATTTCAGGTTCTCCCATTACGTAAACTACCAGAAAAATTCCGGGAAACATATATAAAAAATCAGCGTTCCGGAGGCTTCCATGCGGCCAAAGTAGGGCCGGAGGGGGGCCACCAGGGCTCCAGGCGCCCTAGGGGCGCGGCCCCACTCCTGGCCGCGCCGGGGGGGGCCTGGGCCCCCAGGCCTCCGCTGATGCCCCCCTTTGGCATATATTTACACTGCGTCCCGAAACCCTCGAGAACGGAACCCTTTTTCGCGATCTCATCTCTGTTCCGCCGCCGCCGCGCTTCCAAGATCGGGAGCACCAGGAGAACTCTTCCCGGCACCCTGCCGGAGGGGAGGATCACCACCGGGAGCTTCTCCACCACCATGGACGCCTCCCGGATGAGTTGTGAGTAGTCTCCCTTGGACCAAGGGTCCATGACCAGTAGCTATGTGATGTTCTCCTCCCCTCTTTGTCCTTCACCGATTAGACCTCGTGAGCTGCCCTACATGATCGAGGCACATATGTAATCCTTATGCTGTTGCTATGATGAGTTTGTTGGGATCCGATGGATTATGAGATTATGTTCAGATTGTGTTTGAGTAATATATTTGATTTACCTCTTTTATATTTATGTTCTTGAGTAATTCTTGCATGTTCTCCGTTGCTGTTTATTGCTTTGGCCAAGTAGTAGGTAGTAACTCCAAGAGGGAACGTTATGCTTGATTGTGGGTTCATGCCCCTCGATGACTAGCTTGAGTGACAGAAACATGAGTCTAGGGGATGTGTTGTTGCCACAAGGGGGAAAACAACGGTGCTTGTACTCGTGGGTGCAAGGATTGTTTACTTTACGCAAAGTTCTTTTAATGCAGTTGTCTGTTGCTTTGAGTTTACACTTTGGGTGGGACTCGCAACTTAATACCAGCGAGATGTTCTGGATAGATATCTCAAGGTGGATGATTAGTAGTAGATGCAGATGGATTTCGGTCTACTTACCTTGGCGTACCGCCCATGCTTTTGAGCCTCTACCTTTCTTGCAGCATAGTTAGAATTGGTTTGCGCACATAATCCTGTCAATTGCCCAGCTGTAATTTGTTTACCTCGCTTAGCTGTTTTATCGTCTTTTGGGAGAGAGACATCACTAGTGAACATCATGGGAACCCGGTCCATATTACCATCACTGATCACATCCGTTATTTGCTTTCTGTTTTTACTTACTAGTTGTAGTAATACCTATCACTATTATCTCTTGCGTTTGATCCTTTGTAAACGACAAGGCCGGAGGGATTGACAACCTCTCTGTACTCGTTGGGAGCAAAGTTATTTGTATCTGTGTGCAGGTACGGTCAATCGCTGGTTGCGCCGCTAGCAGTTGACACCTTCTTGTTGAACCTTGGAGTCTCAGGGGAAATTCGATCCTTGGTATCTTTGCCAAGGGAAAACTACCGCTACACTACATCTCAAACCTTCCACTTGGGGTAACCAACGAGGGGCGAGAAGCCACCAAGCAAAGTTTTCTGGCGCCGTTGCCGGGGACTCCACTCTTCAAGATAGGGGAGTTGCACGCTATCTTTTACCTTTGCTTTTTAGTCTTGTTAGTTTACCTTTCAGTTTTTGCTTTAGTGTCTTCTATCAAAAATCACAAAAAAAATATTTGCTTTTCTATTTAGTAGTCCTTTCTGTTCAGTCAAGCATGTTAGGCTTTGGTGCTTTGAGGGAATCAGAAGTTCTAGATTTCCATCAAAGGGATGGAACACTTCCCTAGAAAGAAGATTAAGTTACCTTTTGAGTCAGTTATACGGGCTAGCTATTCTTTTACTCTTGATAAAACTTGATCTCTTTGCATTATGCCTAGCTTAAAGGCATAAAAGAAAGCGTTTTTGGGAGGCAGCCCACAATGAATAAAATTTTATTTTGCTTTTGTTGTGTCTTGATGTTGTTACTACAGTAGCATCATCATTGTATCTTTGCTTTTCAGCTTTGTGCCAAGTGTAGCCTCTGATTGAAAGAAAGTTCAAAAGTTGTGACGTGCTGTCCAGGAAACATATTCTGTCCTTGGATAGAAAAATTCGTATAAAATCACCAGATCATCTTTTTGGTCTGAATTGTTTCGACAGCGTGCTCTATAAAATTGGCTTTCGGGCGTCTGTTCTGAGTTTTTTTATTTGAGTTGCAGAAGTGCCCCGAAAAAATTATTTACTACCTGCTGGTCTGTTTTTCACAGATTCTGTCCTGTTTTGCCTTTCCTTCATTTTGCAAACCTTGAGCTTGCTTTTTCTTTGCAAAAACCTTTTGGCAATCTTGAGAAACAGTAGACCTTCAAGAATATCCTTATTTCCAGCAAGGAAAAATTATTTTATTATGGGTACTAACCTCGCTAATCAGATTATGATGAGTTATGTATGAAGGGAGTTTTCAAGTGTGCGAGGGAAGATGATAAAAAGATTCAGGAGTGTCAAACGCTCAAGCTTGGGGATGCCCCCATGCACCCCAAGAAATAATCAAGAAGACTCAAGCGTCTAAGCTTGGGGATGCCCCCGTGCATCCCCTTCTCCATCAACAATTATCAGTTCGTCTTTCGTTCCACTATATTTTTATCACTTCATGTGTTATGTGTTATGCTTGGAGCGTCTTGCTTTTAGTTTCCTTTTTAGTTTTCTTTAGCTTTGCTTGCTGTTCATTACGAGTTGGAACTCAGCTTTCTTTGTGTGGGAGAGAAACACGCTCCACTTCAACCTAGAACACAACATAGAATTTTCATGTCTATCTTTGTTGTGTATGTTCTTGGTCTTTCAATAGCTACTATCATGTTCAGCTCTTAGTTTTCATGCTTTACTTTCTAAAGAGCTTTTGTTTAGTTGGTCGCTGGAACTCTCTTTAGTTATCATGCTTATCTTGTTAAGAGAGTTGGCTTTTGTTGCACTGGTTGATATGTCTATGATAAAAATGGTTAGTCTCAAATAGCGGGGGGGGGGGGGGGG
>LR738714.1:679841854-679891877 GCA_902687465.1 Secale cereale
GATGTGTTATTGGAGTACCAACATGATTTGTTTGCCTATGATGTGGTATGGTCTAGTGATATCTTCCTTCAAGAATTTATTTTGATTGACTTGGCGTATGCTCACGCATATTCAAGGCTGTAAAGAAAGTCTATCAAGCCTTGATGATCTTTAATTTCTGAGTAGCGATATAACTTCCATGCCCGATTCAATGTTGCTTTGTCGCTCTGCATGATTATGACCGTCATTGCTCTCTTAGTTGGTCGCTCCCAGTCTTTTGCTAACCTTCGCCTGTACTAAGCGGACTGACTGCTTGTGCATCCAAAATCCTTTAAACCAGTTATGCCATATGAGTCCACCATACCTTCCTATACATGGTATTTACCTGCCATTACTAACGAAGACTTTCATGTACCATCTCGAAATTAATCAAAAAAGGCATTTCTCTTTTGTGCCTCTGTTTTAGCTCATGAGGAAGTAGTAGTTAATTAATGATCTTTTTAGGTTGGACAAGCTTCACCCCGGGATTGCATGTCTAATGTGCAAACCCCTAATACGAGAAGGAACTGGCATAGAGTGCGCCCGGCTCATTAAAAAAATAATACAACAAACAAACCCTCCTTCACGCTTTGTTCATGAGAAATCAGAAAACTTTGGCAATGATAAACAAAGGAGATTAAGAGGATGTGATCGTCCTCATTCGGGAGCCGTTCCTCGAAACTTGTCTAGCTCGAGAAGTAATTGAGTTATCTGCTAGCATTCGTTGACGAAACATGCATATCAAAAAAAAATATTACCTCTGTTTTTAAAACCAAGAGCTCTGGTACATGTTTAGTTTTTGTTTCCGACCACGGGTTTTCAACCTTGCCATCAAAAGCCACGGTTCGAGAGTCTCCACCTTCTTTAAAGCACCAACTATTGAGAGCATGATTGTCATTCTGAGTGTAATGTGCATTGTCCCAAAGTATCATTTATGTTTTGCATGATTATGATATCGTTTATTCTGAAATCATTGTATCTAGTCGTCACTTAAACTTTGGAGGTGCCCCTGCATTTATGTTTTGCTTCACTAAAGGGGGCAAGCGAGGTACCACTTTATCATATTTGCACACCATGCTCACTACAAATCTATTCGATGTTTCAGTATCATATTGTAAAACTTTAAGTTCTTTGTGATTTTCTCATGAGGCAACTTAATTACTACAGATTCATTATCTCATTAAGCTTTTGTCATGTGACTCTGAAAAGTCCTTATATGGTTAATAGCATGTCACCACAGAAATTATACTTGTTATCATTTACCTACTCGAGGACGAGCAGGAATTCAGCTTGGGGATGTTGATACGTCCAAAACGTATCTATAATTTCTGCTTGCTCCATGCCTCTTTTGTGTGATATTGCTATGATATTTATGCACTTCCATACACTTTTGATCATATTTGGACTAACCTATTAACTCAGTGCACCCCAGTGCCAGTTTCTGTTTTCTGCTGTTTTTGTATTTCAGGTTCTCCCATTACGTAAACTGCCAGAAAAATTCCGGGAAACATATATAAAAAATCAGCGTTCCGGAAGCTTCCATGCGGCCAATGTAGGGCCGGAGGGGGGCCACCAGGGCTCCAGGCGCCCTGGGGGCGCGGCCCCACTCCTGGCCGCGCCGGGGGGGCGCCTGGGCCCCCAGGCCTCCGCTGATGCCCCCCTTTGGCATATATTTACACCGCGTCCCGAAACCCTCGAGGACGGAACCCTTTTTCGCGATCTCATCTCTGTTCCGCCGCCGCCGCGCTTCCAAGATCGGGAGCACCAGGAGAACTCTTCCCGGCACCCTGCCGGAGGGGAGGATCACCACCGGGAGCTTCTCCACCACCATGGACGCCTCCCGGATGAGTTGTGAGTAGTCTCCCTTGGACCATGGTTCCATGACCAGTAGCTATGTGATGTTCTCCTCCCCTCTTTGTCCTTCACCGATTAGACCTCGTGAGCTGCCCTACATGATCGAGGCACATATGTAATCCTTATGCTGTTGCTATGATGAGTTTGCTGGGATCCGATGGATTATGAGATTATGTTCATATTGTGTTTGAGTAATATATTTGATTTACCTCTTTTATATTTATGTTCTTGAGTAATTCTTGCATGTTCTCCGTTGCTGTTTATTGCTTTGGCCAAGTAGTAGGTAGTAACTCCAAGAGGGAACGTTATGCTTGATTGTGGGTTCATGCCCCTCGATGACTAGCTTGAGTGACAGAAACATGAGTCTAGGGGATGTGTTGTTGCCACAAGGGGGAAAACAACGGTGCTTGTACTCGCGGGTGCAAGGATTGTTTACTTTACGCAAAGTTCTTTTAATGCAGTTGTCTGTTGCTTTGAGTTTACACTTTGGGTGGGACTCGCAACTTAATACCAGCGATATGTTCTGGATAGATATCTCAAGGTGGATGATTAGTAGTAGATGC
This sequence comes from Secale cereale, assembly GCA_902687465.1. Taxonomy (NCBI): domain Eukaryota; kingdom Viridiplantae; phylum Streptophyta; class Magnoliopsida; order Poales; family Poaceae; genus Secale; species Secale cereale. The sequence goes on from LR738714.1 coordinate 679,844,290, forward strand.
AGATGGATTTCGGTCTACTTACCTTGGCGTACCACCCATGCTTTTGAGCCTCTACCTTTCTTGCAGCATAGTTAGCATTGGTTTGCGCACATAATCCTGTCAATTGCCCAGCTATAATTTGTTTACCTCGCTTAGCTGTTTTATCGTCTTTTGGGAGAGAGACATCACTAGTGAACATCATGGGACCCCGGTCCATATTACCATCACTGATCACATCCGTTATTTGCTTTCTGTTTTTACTTACTAGTTGTAGTAATACCTATCACTATTATCTCTTGCGTTTGATCCTTTGTAAACGACAAGGCCGGAGGGATTGACAACCTCTCTGTACTCGTTGGGAGCAAAGTTATTTGTATCTGTGTGCAGGTAGGGTCAATCGCTGGTTGCGCCGCTAGCAGTTGACACCTTCTTGTTGAACCTTGGAGTCTCAGGGGAAATTCGATCCTTGGTATCTTTGCCAAGGGAAAACTACCGCTACACTACATCTCAAACCTTCCACTTGGGGTAACCAACGAGGGGCGAGAAGCCATCAAGCAAAGTTTTCTGGCGCCGTTGCCGGGGACTCCACTCTTCAAGATAGGGGAGTTGCACGCTATCTTTTACCTTTGCTTTTTAGTCTTGTTAGTTTACCTTTCAGTTTTTGCTTTAGTGTCTTCTATCAAAAATCACAAAAAAATTATTTGCTTTTCTATTTAGTAGTCCTTTCTGTTCAGTCAAGCATGTTAGGATTTGGTGCTTTGAGGGAATCAGAAGTTCTATATTTCCATCAAAGGGATGGAACACTTCCCTAGAAAGAAGATTAAGTTACCTTTTGAGTCAGTTATACGGGCTAGCTATTCTTTTACTCTTGATAAAACTTGATCTCTTTGCATTATGCCTAGCTTAAAGGCATAAAAGAAAGCGCTTTTGGGAGGCAGCCCACAATGAATAAAATTTTATTTTGCTTTTGTTGTGTCTTGATGTTGTTACTACAGTAGCATCATCATTGTATCTTTGCTTTTCAGCTTTGTGCCAAGTGTAGCCTCTGATTGAAAGAAAGTTCAAAAGTTGTGACGTGCTGTCCAGGAAACAGATTCTGTCCTTGGATAGAAAAATTCGTATAAAATCACCAGATCATCTTTTTGGTCTGAATTGTTTCGACAGCGTGCTCTATAAAATTGGCTTTTGGGCGTCTGTTCTGAGTTTTTTTATTTGAGTTGCAGAAGTGCCCCGAAAAAATTATTTACTACCTGCTGGTCTGTTTTTCACAGATTCTGTCCTGTTTTGCCTTTCCTTCATTTTGCAAACCTTGAGCTTGCTTTTTCTTTGCAAAAACCTTTTGGCAATGTTGAGAAACAGTAGACCTTCAAGAAATATCCTTATTTCCAGCAAGGAAAAATTATTTTATTATGGGTACTAACCTCGCTAATCAGATTATGATGAGTTATGTATGAAGGGAGTTTTCAAGTGTGCGAGGGAAGATGATAAAAAGATTCAGGAGTGTCAAACGCTCAAGCTTGGGGATGCCCCCATGCACCCCAAGAAATAATCAAGAAGACTCAAGCGTCTAAGCTTTGGGATGCCCCCGTGCATCCCCTTCTCCATCAACAATTATCAGTTCATCTTTCGTTCCACTATATTTTTATCACTTCATGTGTTATGTGCTATGCTTGGAGCGTCTTGCTTTTAGTTTCCTTTTTAGTTTTCTTTAGCTTTGCTTGCTGTTCATAACGAGTTGGAACTCAGCTTTCTTTGTGTGGGAGAGAAACACGCTCCACTTCAACCTAGAACACAACATAGAATTTTCATGTCTATCTTTGCTGTGTATGTTCTTGGTCTTTCAATAGATACTATCATGTTCAGCTCTTAGTTTTCATGCTTTACTTTTTAAAGAGCTTTTGTTTAGTTGGTCGCTGGAACTCTCTTTAGTTATCATGCTTATCTTGTTAAGAGAGTTGGCTTCTGTTGCACTGGTTGATATGTCTATGATAAAAATGCTATGTGCATAATGGTGCTTAGTAGTTCATGTTTTCTTATGGTTAGTCTCAAATAGCTGGGGGGGGGGGTTCTCGATGTGTTATTGGAGTACCAACATGATTTGTTTGCCTATGATGTGGTATGGTCTAGTGATATCTTCCATCAAGAATTTATTTTGATTGACTTGGCGTATGCTCACGCATATTTAAGACTGTAAAGAAAGTCTATCAAGCCTTGATGATCTTTAATTTCTGAGTAGCGATATAACTTCCATGCCCGATTCAATGTTGCTTTGTCGCTCTGCATGATTATGACCGTCATTGCTCTTTTAGTTGGTCGCTCCGAGTCTTTTGCTAACCATCACCTATACTAAGCGGACTGACTGCTTGTGCATCCAAAATCCTTTAAACCAGTTATGCCATATGAGTCCACCATACCTTCCTATACATGGTATTTACCTGCCATTCCTAACGAAGACTTTCATGTACCATCTTGAAATTAATCAAAAAAGGCATTTCTCTTTTGTGCCTTTGTTTTAGCTCATGAGGAAGTAGTAGTTAATTAATGATCTTTTTAAGTTGGACAAGCTTCACCCCGGGATTGCATGTCTAATGTGCAAACCCCTAATACGAGAAGGAACTGGCATAGAGTGCGCCCGGCTCATTAAAAAAATAATACAACAAACAAACCCTCCTTCACGCTTTGTTCATGAGAAATCAGAAAACTTTGGCAGTGATAAACAAAGGAGATTAAGAGGATGTGATCGTCCTCATTCGGGAGCCGTTCCTCGAAACTTGTCCAGCTCGAGAAGTAATTGAGTTATCTGCTAGCATTCGTTGACGAAACATGCATATCAAAAAAATAATTATTACCTCTGTTTTTAAAACCAAGAGCTCTGGTACCTGTTTAGTTTTTGTTTCCGACCACGGGTTTTCAACCTTGCCATCAAAAGCCACGGTTCGAGAGTCTCCACCTTCTTTAAAGCACCAACTATTGAGAGCATGATTGTCATTCTGAGTGTAATGTGCATTGTCCCAAAGTATCATTGTCTTTTGCATGATTATGATATCGTTTATTCTGAAATCATTGTATCTAGTCATCACTTAAACTTTGGAGGTGCCCCTGCATTTATGTTTTGCTTCACTAAAGGGGGCAAGCGAGGTACCACTTTATCATATTTGCACACCATGCTCACTACAAATCTATTTGATGTTTCAGTATCATATTGTAAAACTTTCAGTTCTTTGTGATTTTCTCATGAGGCAACTTAATTACTACAGATTCATTATCTCATTAAGCTTTTGTCATGTGACTCTGAAAAGTCCTTATATGGTTAATAGCATGTCACCACAGAAATTATACTTGTTATCATTTACCTACTCGAGGACGAGCAGGAATTCAGCTTGGGGATGTTGATACGTCCAAAACGTATCTATAATTTCTGCTTGCTCCATGCCTCTTTTGTGTGATATTGCTATGATATTTATGCACTTCCATACACTTTTGATCATATTTGGACTAACCTATTAACTCAGTGCACCCCAGTGCCAGTTTCTGTTTTCTGCTGTTTTTGTATTTCAGGTTCTCCCATTACGTAAACTGCCAGAAAAATTCCGGGAAACATATATAAAAAATCAGCGTTCCGGAAGCTTCCATGCGGCCAAAGTAGGGCCGGAGGGGGGCCACCAGGGCTCCAGGCCCGCGCCGGGGGGGGGGGGCGCCTGGGCCCCCAGGCCTCCGCTGATGCCCGGGAGCACCAGGAGAACTCTTCCCGGCACCCTGCCGGAGGGGAGGATCACCACCGGGAGCTTCTCCACCACCATGGACGCCTCCCGGATGAGTTGTGAGTAGTCTCCCTTGGACCATGGGTCCATGACCAGTAGCTATGTGATGTTCTCCTCCCCTCTTTGTCCTTCACCGATTAGACCTCGTGAGCTGCCCTACATGATCGAGGCACATATGTAATCCTTATGATGTTGCTATGATGAGTTTGCTGGGATCCGATGGATTATGAGATTATGTTCAGATTGTGTTTGAGTAATATATTTGATTTACCTCTTTTATATTTATGTTCTTGAGTAATTCTTGCATGTTCTTCGTTGCTGTTTATTGCTTTGGCCAAGTAGTAGGTAGTAACTCCAAGAGGGAACTTTATGCTTGATTGTGGGTTCATGCCCCTCGATGACTAGCTTGAGTGACAGAAACATGATTCTAGGGGATGTGATGTTGCCACAATGGGGAAAACAACGGTGCTTGTACTCGCGGGTGCAAGGATTGTTTACTTTACGCAAAGTTCTTTTAATACAGTTGTCTGTTGCTTTGAGTTTACACTTTGGGTGGGACTCGCAACTTAATACCAGCGAGATGTTCTGGATAGATATCTCAAGGTGGATGATTAGTAGTTGATGCAGATGGATTTCGGTCTACTTACCTTGGCGTACCGCCCATGCTTTTGAGCCTCTACCTTTCTTGCAGCATAGTTAGCATTGGTTTGCGCACATAATCCTGTCAATTGCCCAGCTGTAATTTGTTTACCTCGCTTAGCTGTTTTATCGTCTTTTGGGAGAGAGACATCACTAGTGAACATCATGGGACCCCGGTCCATATTACCATCACTGATCACATCCGTTATTTGCTTTCTGTTTTTACTTACTAGTTGTAGTAATACCTATCACTATTATCTCTTGCGTTTGATCCTTTGTAAACGACAAGGCCGGAGGGATTGACAACCTCTCTGTACTCGTTGGGAGCAAAGTTATTTGTATCTGTGTGCAGGTCCGGTCAATCGCTGGTTGCGACGCTAGCAGTTGATACCTTCTTGTTGAGCCTTGGAGTCTCAGGGGAAATTCGATCCTTGGTATCTTTGCCAAGGGAAAACTACCGCTACACTACATCTCAAACCTTCCACTTGGGGTAACCAACGAGGGGCGAGAAGCCATCAGCGCCCAGCAAGCGAAAAGCGAATAAAAGACTTACGCTGGGGGCTGCTCCGTGGAACGGTTGTCGGGTCCGACGAGCTTGTCGCAGGCGCACCCCCTGCTGCTGCGGCGGGCTCGTCCTCGATGACGATCACCGGGACTTTGGCCCTCTTCACCGCCCTCTAGGCCAGAGTCCTGGAATAAAGACAAGGTCAGAATCAGGCAAAAGAAATACAAGACAAGAATCAACAGAAAACCAAAGAGGAACAAGAATCGCGAAGACTTACTCTTCTTCCTCCTCGTCGTCGGAGCTGAGCGCCGAGAAATCAAAGTCCGACTCGCGCGTCCCGGCGCGAGGAGCTGGGGGAGTGGGCTCCCTTGGCCGCTTGGCGGGAGCAGGGGCGGTGGTCTGAGAAGACCCCGCTCCGGTCGACGCCGAGGCACGAGGGGCGGAAGGAGCCGTGGAGCCGGCCCGGGAAGACCCCCCTCCAGTTACCGTTGAGGCGCGAGGCACTCGCTTGGCCGCCTTTCTCTCCGCGGTGGCGCGTGTCGGACGGCGCTGCGGCTGCTGGCCCGTCGGCCGCCCCGCCACGTCTGCGGCCTTACGGAGGCGCCTCCTTGTTTGAGCCGGAGGACTTGCTGGTGGTGGCGAGCTCCCCGAGGACGAAGAAGAGGAGTCGAGGTTCAGCGACCCGCCTGAGTCTTCGGCAGGATCGCTTGATCCGACGCCCTGCTCGGCGGGCCCGCTCGACTCTGCGCCTTGCTCGGCGGCCTCGCTTGTCCCGGCAAGTTGCCCGGCGAGCTTCCCCGCTTTGAGTAGCTCTTCCTCCTCGGCAAGACTTACCGCCTCCGCTGCATCTGCCTCCTCCACAGTATATCCAAACTCGCCCGCGGCCCTGGCTGCAGCTGCCTCCTCCAACCTAGTGGCATTGTATGCCATCTCCTGGTCGGTGGTGTCGCGGGTGAGGCCCCTCTTCTCGTCGGGTTTGATTGGAAGCTCCACTAGGTTGTCGAAGAACGTCTGCACGGCTTCGTCAGAAGGTTCCCGCCAAGTGGGGTTGATCCCGTGGGAGTCACACAACGGCATCACCGCGTGGATGGTGCTGAGCGACGAGTTGTTGCACAACGGGACTACGCCCTGCGGCAACGCGAACCATTTTGGATGGGCGGAGTCATACTTGAATAGCGCTTGGAGCATTGCATTGAGCTCCAAGACAGTGAAATTGTAGTTGAGGCCTGGGCGCAGCCTCATAATGTCTGCCGCATTATCAAACTCCCAAGCAGCCCTCTTCCTCTCCTGCAAGGGAGCGATGCGGCGGCGGAGGAAATCTGCCCCGACGGCACCTACAGTGAGCTTGGCTTGCCGGAGGCGAAGAATCCTAGTGGTGGCTATCTTCAGCTTGTCGTCCTCAGGGGCCAGGTCACTCCAGTCATTGCCGCGCACTACTGCGACTTGGCGCCGGGAAGTAAACTGATGCGGGTCGTCCTCCATAATCCAACACCAGTTGGCCCTCCACTCGTCCCACTTGCCGCGGAGCTCCCCCGTCAAGTAAGCCTCTTTCTTATGGAGCCTAAAGATCCAAGAGATTCCGCCGGACAGAGGAGACCCAGACTCGACTCGAGGAATGAAATAGTGGCGGAAGAGGGCTACATTGGGGTAAACTCCGACGAAATTTTCGCACAGATGTGCGAAAATGGCCATAGTCAAGACAGCGTTTGGGGTGAAGTCAAGGAGATGAAACCCGTAGGTATTCATGATATCGCAGAAGAATTCGGAATATGGCGGGCAGAGCCCGCAGTAGAATAACAGCGTGAAGAAGGCATAGCCACCCGGGAACATCTCGCAGGCCACGGCGAGGAGTACCTTGGTGCGCGGATGCGCCTTTGTCTCCCTCGACCAGAAGAGGTAGAAGGTGTCTTTCAGCTCCTCCGCACTGAGCCTCGGCGGGAAGACCGCCATCTTCTTCCGCATTTCTACTAGCTTCAGTGCCTTGGTGGACGTCGCGGCCTTCGCCTTGTCGCTCTTCGGGGCCATGGCTGGGACGGCGAGGGAAGTCGACGGTGCTGGAGATGCCGCCGGCGGCGGAAGGGGGCGGAGCGCTGCTCTCTTTCGACCTTCGGGGAGGAGGGGAGCGGCGGGGGTTTCTGGAGGATCAAGAAGCAACAGGCGAATGGAAGGAACTGCCCCTGTTTCCCCTGCTTTTAAGGGGGGAGAGGGGGACATTCCACATTTTCCCATTAAAGAAACAGGCCACGATCTCTCCCACGACGCCACAATCGACGCATGCCGTTAGGGAGGGGCGCGGTGGATGCGGAGTGGGATACGGTGCGTCGCGGGCCGCATGTACCCGTGCACTGTTTTGGGCCTGGCCCAACAGCGCTCGGCACCGTGTATGGCCCAGGCCCGGGGGCTCCTGTCGGTGTACTAAAGTAGGGGTACCTTAGTATCCCGAACGTGTGCACGGGCAGTCGCAGCGTCCCGTGGCAGGGCTTGCCATGCGACCACCAAGGCCCACTTTGGTTCCTTTGGAGCCATTCAAGAACAAAGTATTCAAGTTAAGGAAACAAGGCCCCGGCAAGAGAAGCTTGCCGGGAAGGCCACTCAAGGCTCAAGACCACTTCTTTAGTACAGGGCCCTGGCAAGAGGGGCTTGCCGGGAAGGCCAAACATGGCATTTCAAGAGACTTGCCGCGACGCGCCGCGCGTCCCGGCAAGGCCCGGAGAGCGACAAGCTTCCGGGCGCGGCAAGGTAGCGGCCGTGGCAAGGCGCTTGCCACGGCAGGCTTCCACTATGTGCCCGCGCTCCAGCTCATCCGGCCACGCGTCGCCCTGGGGCCCTTCCAGGGGCACGTGGCGGAAGGCCGTGCAGCCTGGGGTAGACGGAGGTAAGCTGCGAGGACAAGGCCACCGTCGTGGCGGACAGACGCGCCCTAACGGACGCTTTTTGCACTCTTCGGGGTGACGGCGACGGGCATTTAATACCCTCGTCCCCTGCCGTCAGGGTTAGGTACAGAGCACTATTCGAACACTGTTCCATCTACCACCAATTTTATGCTTTTACCCTCGACTGCGTTGCCACCTGTCGGTGACCCCTTTGTCCTATAAAAGGAGGCCCGTGTGCAACGTAGGGGAGGTTCCGATCATCGATCACCCTCACGCTCGGTACTGGTAGCGATAAGCACTGTAGTTCTTCTCGCTCCCGAGCCCAGAACGCAATACGAACCAAGGCAGGAGTAGGGTTTTACGCCTCCGTGCGGCCCGAACCTGGGTAAACTGCTCGCGTTCCTGCCTCGATCTGCTCTTCGTGCATCCTCCGCCCCCCTTGCCGTACCGAAAAGGGGCTCCGGTCCCATAAGTGTTCGTGGGCGATCAGTTTCCCCGACAATAGGTGCACTAGTTCGGCGAAGATATGGTGATACAAGTGCAATATGGATGGTAGATATAGGTTTTTGTAATATGAAAATATAAAAACAGCAAGGTAACTAATGATAAAAGTGAGCGAAAACGGTATTGCAATGCTTCGAAACAAGGCCTAGGGTTCATACTTTCACTAGTGCAAGTTCTCTCAACAATAATAACATAACTGGATCATATAACTATCCCTCAACATGCAACAAAGAGTCACTCCAAAGTCACTAATAGCGGAGAACAAACAAAGAGATTATTGTAGGGTACGAAACCACCTCAAAGTTATTCTTTCTGATCGATGTATTCAAGAGTCTGTAGTAAAATAACACGAAGCTATTCTTTCCGTTCGATCTATCCTAGAGTTCATACTAGAATAACACCTTAAGACATACATCAACCAAAACCCTAATGTCACCTAGATACTCCATTGTCACCTCAAGTATCCGTGGGCATGATTATACGATATGCATGACACAATCTCCGATTCATCTATTCAACCAACACAAAGAACTTCAAAGAGTGCCTCAGAGTTTCTACCAGAGAGTCAAGACGAAAACGTGTGCCAACCCCTATGCATTGATTCACAAGGTCACGGAACCCGCAAGTTGATCACTAAAACATACATCAAGTAGATCACGTGATATCCCATTGTCACCACACATAAGCACATGCAAGACATACATCAAGTGTTCTCAAATCCTTAAAGACTCAATCCGACAAGATAACTTCAAAGGGAAAACTCAATCCATTACAAGAAAGTAGAGGGGGGGAAACATCATAAGATCCATCTATAGTAGCAAAGCTCGCGATACATCAAGATCGTGCCATGTCAAGAACACGAGAGAGAGAGAGAGAGAGAGAGAGAGAGAGAGAGAGAGAGAGAGAGAGAGAGAGATCAAACACATAGCTACTGGTAGATACCCTCAGCCCCGAGGGTGAACTACTCCCCCCTCGTCATGGAGAGCAACGGGATGATGAAGATGGCCATCGGAGAGGGGTTCCCCCCTCCGGCAGGGTGCCGGAACAGGGTCCCGATTAGTTTTTGGTGGCTCCAGAGGCTTGCGGCGACGGAACTCCTGATCTAGGTTATTTTCTAGAGGTTTGGGTATTTATAGTATTTTTTGCCGTAGGGCACAAGTCAGGGGGGTCTCCAGGCTGTCCACGAGATAGGGGGCGCGCCCCCCACCCTCGTGGGCAGCCCGGGACTCTTCTGGACCAACTCTTTTACTCCGGGGGCTTCTTTTGGTCCATAAAAACATCAAAAATTGGAACGTCAATTGGACTTCGTTTGGTATTCCTTTTCTGTAAAACTCAAATACAAGGAAAAAAAGAAACTGGCACTGGGCTCTGGGTTAATAGGTTACTCCCAAAAATCATATAAAATAGCATATAAATGCATATAAAACATCCTAGATGGATAATATAATAGCATGGAACAATCAAAAATTATAGATACGTTGGAGACGTATCACTTGACCACCTTAGATCCGTGATGGTACCTTCTTCTCTCGCATGCGTGCACTAGTTAATCAGTGACACGCACAGAAAAGCATCCAAGATTTACTTGAAAGCCAGGCAATTGCAAATCAAGATAGAGATTGCATCGAACTACCACATGATCACTCCAACAAAAAAATGCAAATCAAGATACAGACTGCATCGAACTACCACATGATCACTCCAGCAAAAAAAGAACACGGATAGCGAGCATTCGTTGGCTTATCCGTCCTTCATTGCACACACCCCCAAAAGGTGGTGTCTTCTTTAAGAACACAATCGTAATGCAAAAATCAACGCCATTAATTTGCTCAATTGGATTATAATTGTTTCTACCAACACCATTTTTGACATAATTGCAATTTTGTGTTTGATATTGACATATAGTGTAGACTCAAAGTTTGAGAAAATCCTAAACCTACGAAAAACTACGAAAGAGGCTACCTAAACCTTCCTTCCCTAATTCTCCGCCCCCCTGATTTTCAGTGGGCGTGGGTCTCACCTCCTACTTACACCAATCAAAATCTGCCAACTGCCAAATCACGTAACATCACGTTAACTTCTTTTGTAAGTGTAGCATTACTCGTCTCGTGAGTTTCATATTGGGAGAAGGACACCTGCCATATGAGGCCACATGGGGAGGCCAAGCGGTCCCAAGCGGGTTGGCCACACATAGGCAAATTACGAGACCACATGCCTCCACCCCCATGTGTGAGACCCACTCAGTGGATCATGTCTTCCTCTTCCTGCTATATAACCACTTGACCGAAAATCCCCAAAGGATTATCAACACCTTTTTCTATGAATTATTCAGACGCCGCCATCGTCGATATTCATCTCGATGGGTTCTCCAAAGGTCCATGGAGAGGGTTCTACCACCATCAACTTTATTAATCCATTCTCTATCATATTACTTACTTACCCCCATCACGTGTGAGTAATCCATTGTAAGCAAATGGGGTGGATGAAGTTGGATGGTGTCAACATGTAATACCGATAAGATCTTGGTGTTTTCATCCCTAAAATCTTGGTTGTTTTTTTATCTACCGCTCATATGACACTAGTAGAAAACGAAGCATTAGCATTGGCCACCGGAGGTAGTTGTGACCAAGCTGTTCAAAGCCGCCTGTAATACACCGAGTGCAGGCAATTGACATTGCTATAGACAGCTCTAGAGGCAATCAGAACAACCACCTGCAAGAAACATTATATGCGGTTGCTATTTTCTAACTGTCTCAAATTCTCGTCAGCACAGACGGTTTGTATTTCGTAACCACCCGCGCCAGTTCAGTTCCTCTAGGGTGTATCCTAGCTACTCTATTTTCCTTCTGTTTCCTTTGCCATTGTTGTTCCATGGCTAAACCCTAGCACCAATTACCTAGTCGCACGTCCTCCCATCGTCGTGACACTCTGCCCCTCCATAGTGGTGCATTGGCTAATCTGCCCCACATAGGCGGTGAGTTGGCAGATCCGCTCATCTAAGGCGGTGCACTGGCATGGACACCCGTTCGCCACTATGTAATGGAAGATCCCCTTTCCATGGTGGCACAATTTCCCATTGACTGCGGTGCGGTGGCAGATCCGGCCGTCTGTGGAGGCGCGTCGGAAGCTGCCCGTACATGGTGCCACGGTTGCATAGCCGCTCGTCGGCGGCTACGTAGTGGCGCGTTCGCCCATCCACTATGGCGCGGTGGCTCCCGGATTGGATTGTTGTCATTGCTGACCACCACCAATGCCTTCGAATCTCTGGCACATTGAGCTCCCAAATCTTTTGCCACATATTATTCATTTTTGTATGGATAGTTGTTGCTTATGGGGTTAGCAACTACATGCTTATATCCTTTGCATATTAGTTGTTGCTTATGTAAATGTGATTAGTTGATGAGATAAGATAGGTATGCTTGAGTTTTTTTCTTTAGATCAATGATGAAAATGGTAACCTTTACTTATATCAAAGGCATGGCTAGCTTTGACTCGTCTGTGTTCAAGAATAACAAAAAAATCTTTAACTCATGCTAGTTAAAGTAGTTACGCCTTTGATGTTGAAAATAATGTTAATTACGTTATCTGAGGTATGTATCTTTGTCTCTCTTTCTTCTACATTATATACCTATGTGTTGACCTAAGAACATACTAATTCAAATATAACTCAGAAACATTTAAACTAAATACTTTGGTTGCAACTGCTCTTTATTTTACTTGCATTGCACAAGAAAAATTGAAGAGAAGAAGCTGCAGGGGTAGGCACATGCTCCTCCACACTCTTTATGTCGGATACGGGTTGTGGACATAACCTCCACATATGATGATCAGCAGCGGGTGCATAATAAATCACAGTAGCTAATGGTGCAATATGCCCGCACCCGAGAAGACGGGATTCCTTGAGCAAGGTGAAAACCGTGTACCTGGGTATGGTATTCTTAATTTACAACATGTCTTGACAATCTTGTGTTGTGTATACTTATATTTTGGTTGCACTTGACAAAAGAAGAGGACCAATGTTGTAAGCACGAAAAGGTTTGGTTAGCCCTTGTTGCTTTACTTATTTGATCGGAAAGTAGGATAAAGAACATTGACAAAATGTATGTCTTCTCTCTAGTTCATATGTGGATTGTCAACATGTCAAATTTTCCAACATATTCGAATCTTTGTTGAATTATAACTGACTTGTGCGTTGAATGAAAGTGTCTACGCCTCTGCAGATGCACATGTATTCTTGTGAAATTTGAATTTTAGTTATTTTGTTAAATAACACTGTGCGGTGTGTGGGTGGTGGAAATCTGCTTGCGCTAATGCATAAATTGGAGATGTTTATGTACTACAAAACACTTGGGGTGGTATGAACAATGGAGGTTGAACGTACCCCTTTCAAGCAACCCTGCAATCAAGATACAAGAAGTCTCTTGTGTCCCAAACACACCTAATACACTTGTCAGATGTATAGGTGCACTAGTTCGGCGAAGAGATGTTAAATGGCAAGTGGTATGGATGGCAAAAGATGTATTTGTAAATCTGAAATAAAAATGGCAACAAGCAAACATGTGGTAAACGTGAGCACAAATGGTATTGCAATGGTGGAAACAAGGCCTAGGCTTCATACTTTCACTAGTGGCAACTCCCAACAACATTAACATAATCAAATCACATGATATTTCCCATAAAACATGCAAGGGGGACGCACTCGGAGGTCATTCCTTTGTGGTCAAGAGAGGACGAGAATTATGTAGGGCTACAAAAGCACACCTCAAAGTTCGTAGTTCTCAATCTATGGATTTCCCAATGTCACCGCGGCCATCCAAAGAGAGTACCACAATCACCACAACATATCTCAATGATAGTCAAAGACAAGCACCAAGAGACTCTCAATCTTCAATCAACACACAAAAGAGGAAATCACTCATGAAAATATTCTTCTAATCCATGTCCAATAGACCGCTGTCACCTTGGTCTCGGGGATTATACTAGATAAAGACAAGTGAGTACATCAATTCAATACATAGAGGAAGGGGAAATATCATGGGATCACCCTAGATTAACATAGCCTATGATCACAACGAAGATCACATCATGGGAGAGAGAGATAACCACATAGCTACACGTACAAGCCCTCAGCCCCGGAGAAGACTACTCACACATGGCCATGGTGAGCAAGAGATTGATGGTGGTGTTGATGGAGAGGTGCAGCCCGGAGAGGAGGAACTACTCCCGCATCATGGAGGGAGGAAGCAACGTCGATGGAGATGAATCCGGGGGCACTTCCCCGTCCCGGCAGGATGCCGGCACAGGAATTCTGGTCCTCGAAACTTGGTGGTGATGGCGGCGGAGATCGGAATTGCTTCTGGAGAAAAGGGGTCTGGAATCAGGTTTCCGCGACGGGAGGTAAATATATGCCAAAGGGGGTCACCAGAGGCGGAGAGGGGGGCCCAGGCGCCCCCCCCCCCCGACGCGGCCAGGGGTGGGGCCGCGTGGGCAGGCCGCCTGGGCTGCCCCTGGCTCCCCTCTGGCCCCACTTCTGGCGCGTGGAAGCTTCTGGAGCGCTGATTTTTTATATATTTTTCCCCGAATTTTTCTGGCAATTTAAGTAATGGGAAAACCTGAAATACAAAAACAGCAGAAAACAGAAACTGGCACTGGGGTGCACTGTGTTAATAGGTTAGTCCAAATATGATCAAAAATGTATGAAAGTGTATCAAAAGCATAGCAATATCACCCAAAACATGCATGGAGCAAGCAGAAATTATAGATACGTTTGGGACGTATCAACATCCCCAAGCTTAATTCCTGCTCGTCCTCGAGTAGGTAAATGATAACAAGCATAATTTTTGTGGTGACATGCTACTAAAGAGTCTTTCACAATCACATGACAAATGCTTATTGAGATAATGAATCTTTAGTAATTAAGTTGCCTCATGAGAATATCACAAAGAACTGAAAGTTTACAATATGATACTGAAACACCCAATAGATTTGTAGTGAGCATGGTGTGCAAACATGACAAAGTGATACCTCACTTGCCCCCTTTAGTGAAGCAAAACATAAATGCAGGAGCACCTCCGAAGTTTAAGTGACGACTAGATACAATGATTTCAGAATAAGTGATATCACAATTATGCAGAAGACAATGGTACTTTGGGACAATGCACATTACACTCAGAATGACAATCATGCTCTCAATAGTTGGTGCTTTGAAGAAAGAAGGTGGAGACTCTCGAACCGTGGATTTTGATGGCAAGGTTGAAAACCCGTGGCTGGAAACAAAGACTAAACATGTACCAGAGCTCTTGGTTTTGAAAACAGAGGAAAAAATGATTTTTGGGAAGTGCATATTTCTTCAGCGAATGTTAGTAGACAACCCAATCACTTCTCGAACTGGACAAGTTTCGAGGAACGGCTCCCGCACGGGGACGATCACATCCCCTTAATCTCCTTTGTTTATCACTGCCAAAAGTTTTCTGATTTCTCATGAACAAAGCGTGAAGGAGGGTTTGTTTGTTGTATTATCTTTTATGAGCCGGGCGCACTCATGCCAGTTCCTCCTCGTATTAGGGGTTTGCAGATTAGACATGCAATCCCGGGGTAAAACTTGTCCAACTTAAAAATATCATGAATTAACTACTACTTCCTCATGAGCTAAAACAGAGGCACAAAAGAGAAATGCTTTTGAATAATTTTGAGATGGTACAAGAAAGTCTTCGTTAGGAATGGCAAGTAAATACCATATATAGGAAGGTATGGTGGACTCATATGGCATAACTGGTTTCTAGGATTTTGGATGCACAAGCAGTCAGTCCGCTTAGTACAGGTGAAGGCTAGCAAAAGACTGGGAGCGACCAACTAATAGAGCAATGACGGCCATAATCATGCAGAGCGACAAAGCAACATTGAATCGGGCATGGAAGTTATATCACTACTCAGAAATTAAAGATCATCAAGGCTTGATAGACTTTCTTTACAGTCTTAAATATGCGTGAGCATATGCCAAGTCAATCAAAATAAATTCTTGGAGGAAGATATCACTAAAACATACCACATCATAGGCAAACAAATCATGCTGGTACTTCAATAACACATTAAGAACCCCCAGCTATTTGAGACTAACCATAAGAAAACATGAACTACTAAGCACCATTATGCACATAGCATTTTTATCATAGACATATAAACCAGTGCCACAGAATCCAAATCTCTTAACAAGATAAGCATGATAACTCAGGAGAGTTCCAGAAGCAACAACCTAAACAAAAGCTCTTAAAAAGATAAGCATGAAAACTAAGAGCTAAGCATGACAGCAGCTATGAAAAGATAAAGAACACACACAAGAAGATACGCATGCAAGCCTATGTTGTGTTCTACAGTGGGGTGGAGCGTGTTTCTCTCCCAAACAATGAAGGCTAGGATCCAACTTGTTATGAACAGCAAGCAAAGCTAAAGAAAACTAAAAAGGAAACTAAGAGCAAGACGCTCCAAGCATAGCACATAACGCATGAAGTGATTAAAATATAGTGGAACGAAAGACGAACTGATAATTGTTGATGGAGAAGGGGATGCACGGGGGCATCCCCAAGCTTAGACGCTTGAGTCTTCTTGAATATTTCTTGGGGGTGCACGGGGGCATCCCCAAGCTTGAGCGTTTGACCCTCCTGAATCTTTTTATCATCTTCCCTCGCACACTTGGAAACTCCCTTCATACATAACTCATCATAATCTGATTAGCGAGGTTAGTACCCATAATAAAATAATTTTTCCCTACTGGAAATAAAGATAATCTTGAAGAGCTACTGTTTCTCAAGATTGCCAAAAAGGTTTTTGCAAAGAAAAAGCAAGCTCAAGGTTTGCAAAACGAAGAAAAGGCAAAACAGGACAGAATTTGTGAAAAACAGACCAGTAGGTAGTAAATAATTTTTTCGGGGCACTTCTGCAACTCAAATCAAAAAACTCAGAACAGAAGCTCGAAAGCCAATTGTATAGAGCACGCTGTCAAAAAAATTCAGATCAAAAAGATGATCTGGTTATTTTATTCGAATTTTTCTGTCCAAGGACAGAATCTGTTTCCTGGACAGCACGTCACAACTTTTGAACTTTCTTGCAATCAGAGGCTAAACTTGGCACAAAGCTGAAAAATAAAGATACAATGATGTTGCTACAGTAGTAACAAACATCAAGACCACTAAAAACTGAAAGAACAAGCTGAAAGCAAAGATAACAAGGGTTGCCTCCCTAGAGCTCTTTCTTTATAGCCATAAAGATAGGCTTATGACTTTAATGATGCTCTCATAGGAATAAGAGTTGAAGAACAAAAGAGAGCATCAAGAAGCAAATACCAAACACATTTAAGCCTAACATGCTTCCTATGCATAGGAATATTGCAATAGAATAATTCATTGAAGCACAAAGCAATAAGCATAGGAAGACAAAACAAGTGCAGCTTCAAAACCTTCAACATAGAGAGAGGGAACTTGATATTATTGAAATATCTATAAGCATATGTTCCCTTCTCATAATAATTTTCAGTGGGATCACGAATAAACTCAACAATATAAGCATCACATAAAGCATTGTTACCATGATCCACATGCAAAAAGGTACTCTTACTCTCCACATAAGCATAATCTTTCTCATTGGTAATAGTGGGAGTAGGACTATCATAAACAACTTGAACACTATAGATTAATTGTGTATTAGGAAGATGGTGTTCAACAAGGGAGTAATTCCCTCCATGATTATGACAAGTTTCATAAGGATAATTTCTCCTTATGTCATAGGTACCTTTATAATCACTATAGATTGGAGTTATAACATCATCATAGTAGAGAAGAGCATTATCATTGCTAGCAACTATACTTGTAAACATGTTGTATTTATTCTTACTAGCAAAAGAATTACCAATTATCACATCACTAGTGGGTAAAGGATTTGCAATCCTATCATCCCCAAGCTTAGAGCTTTCCATATCATCACTTTCAGAGTTGGTACCAAAAAGATTTTCAAGATCATAAGTAGCATTATCATCATTTTCCCAATCACAATAAGTAACATGCATATCATAATCAAAATTATCTTCAATAGTACCTACAGACGTATCATCAAGATGATAATTAAGGCAATAAACTTCACCTTCTTCTTTAAACTTACAACCGTTAGGATAAAAGTTGATGGGAGGAATATGCTCAGGCCAGGTTGATACCCATTCTTCTTCCTTCTTGCTCCTCTTCCTCCTCCTCTTCTTTTTCTTCTTCTTCACTTTAGGAGGGAGTGGTTGGAGATGAAGCTTCTCCACATATCCTGGTTTATCATTAGAAACAATAGGGGAAACTTGGGAGAAACTCTCCTTTTTATTAGCAGAAATATAAGAGACATTTTTATACTTTGGTAAAGTTCCCTCCTTTCTAATCTTACTTATGTAATCATTTTCATGGCAATTAACAACACAATAGAGATGGCAATTTTGCAAAGTGTTTTTTATTCCTATGGCATTAACATCTAGCCAAGAAGTCTTTTCTGATAACTCTTCACACATCAAAAGTAACATAAGCTCATCATAAAGATCAGAGGTGATCATGTTATCACACAACTGGTTAACGGTTATGTTTTGAAAGTGCATGCATTGAAAATTAAAGTGACCCTCTATACAGCAAAGTTCACAAGTAAAAGGATAAAGATCACACAATGCTTATGTTGCTTACAATACTTCTCTTCTTCAATCATAGGCCTTTCACAAGGTCTATCCACTCCACAAAAATTAACATGCTTATATAAAACTTCATTTTTAGGAATTGGATCATGCATGTTGCAATCATCATGAACAATTTCATTTTCTTTGCAAATCTCTTTAAAAGTTTCATGATGCTTGATCCAATCCTCCTTAGGCATATTAAGATGTGAAGCAAAAGATTGAGGAAATCAACAAGGAGTTGAGAATCAAGCCCAAACTTAGCGCTAAACTTATTAAAACTTGTAGTTTCAACAAAGGACTTAATGCAATCATACTCATAAATTATACCTGACTCTTTACCTTTGTCGATCTCCCAATCTTCAGTGTTGCGTTGAATTCTTTCAAGGAGTTCCCATTTAGCATCAATCTTTTCATTTGTGAAAGAACCCATAGAGGAAGCATCGAGCAAATCTTTATCCTGTCGAGAGAGCCTCGCATAGAAATTAGTAATAATCATATCTTTGGGGAGCCCATGGTTAGGACATTTTAGCATTAACGTTTTCAGTCTCCCCCAAGCTTGAGCTATGCTCTCTCTGTCATGAGGATAGAAATTATAAACATAATTCCTATTCTCATGGACTTCATGAAGAGGATAAAACTTGGAGTAAAAGAGAGACTGGATCTCTTCCCAATCCAGCAGGTGACAGTCATCTAGTAGCCTATACCATTCCAATGCTTTTCCTTTCAGTGACAAGGCAAATAATTTCCTCATGACTCCATCTCTTGTCAAACCTGAAATCTTAAACAACTCACAAAGTTCTGTAAGTTTCAACAAATGAATACTAGGATTGACTGTCCCATCATAACAATCATTCCTAATTATTTCAATTATCCCAAGTGGTATTTTGAACGGGATACATTCAGTAGGTGGAGGAGACTTCTCTACCACGGGTGTGGTAAAGCGGCCTTCCCCAAGCAGCGAACTAAGAGTGCGGTTTTCCATAAACATAACTAGTGAAACTAAAAACAAGAAACGAAAAGATTTAATTGCAAGATCTAAAGATATACCTTCAAACACTTACTTCCCCGGCAACGGCGCCAGAAATAGCTTGATGTCTACTACACGCTTCTATTCCTGTAGACAGTGTTGGGCCTCCAAGAGCAGAGGTTTGTAGGACAGCAGCAAATTTCCCTCAAGTGGGTAACTCAAGGTTTATCGAACTCAGGGAAGTGGAGGTTGAACGTACCCCTTTCAAGCAACCCTGCAATCAAGGTACAAGAAGTCTCTTGTGTCCCCAACACACCTAATACACTTGTCAGATGTATAGGTGCACTAGTTCGGCAAAGAGATGTTAAATGGCAAGTGATATGGATGGCAAAACATGTATTTGTAAATCTGAAATAAAAATGGCAGCAAGCAAACATGTGGTAAACGTGAGCACAAATGGTATTGCAATGGTGGAAACAAGGCCTAGGCTTCATACTTTCACTAGTGGCAACTCCCAACAACATTACCATAATCGAATCACATGATATTTCCCATAAAACATGCAAGGGGGACGCACTCGGAGGTCATTCCTTTGTGTTCAAGAGAGGACGAGAATTATGTAGGGCTACAAAAGCACACCTCAAAGTTCGTAGTTCTCAATCTATGGATTTCCCAATGTCACCATGGCCATCCAAAGAGAGTACCACAATCACCACAACATATCTCAAGGATAGTCAAAGACAAGCACCAAGAGACTCTCAATCTTCAATCAACACACAAAAGAGGAAATCACTCATGAAAATATTCTTCTAATCCATGTCCAATAGACCGTTGTCACCTTGGTCTCGGGGATTATACTAGATAAAGACAAGTGAGTACATCAATTCAATACATAGAGGAAGGGGAAATATCATGGGATCACCCTAGATTAACATAGCCTATGATCACAACGAAGATCACATCATGGGAGAGAGAGAGATAACCACATAGCTACACGTACAAGCCCTCAGCCCCGGAGAAGACTACTCACACATGGCCATGGTGAGCAAGAGATTGATGGTGGTGTTGATGGAGAGGTGCAGCCCGGAGAGGAGGAACTACTCCCGCATCATGGAGGGAGGAAGCAACATCGATGGAGATGAATCCGGGGGCACTTCCCCGTCCCGGCAGGATGCCGGCACAGGAATTCTGGTCCTCCGAAACTTGGTGGCGATGGCGGCGGAGATCGGAATTGCTTCTGGAGAAAAGGGGTCTGGAATCAGGGTTTCCGCGACGGGAGGTAAATATATGCCAAAGGGGGTCACCAGAGGCGGAGAGGGGGGCCCAAGCGCCCCCCCCCCGGCGCGGCCAGGGGTGGGGCCGCGTGGGCAGGCCGCCTGGGCTGCCCCTGGCTCCCCTCTGGCCCCACTTCTGGCGCGTGGAAGCTTCTAGAGCGCTGATTTTTTATATATTTTTCCCCGAATTTTTCTGGCAATTTAAGTAATGGGAAAACCTGAAATACAAAAACAGCAGAAAACAGAAACTGGCACTGGGGTGCACTGAGTTAATAGGTTAGTCCAAATATGATCAAAAGTGTATGAAAGTGTATCAAAAGCATAGCAATATCACCCAAAACATGCATGGAGCAAGCAGAAATTATAGATACGTTTGGGACTTATCATCGAACTGCATGGATCTGATCGGATCCGAGGTGAATGGATCCGAGATCGGATGTATATCGGATTGGCAGACCCAACTGTGAGACGCAGTGATATGTCATATGTGAGTCTCTAGTGCAACATACGCTCTATGTCCTAAGACCTGAGCCAACGCATGTACTCGGGATGGTGGCAGACCTGCCTTAGGCCGACCAAATGCTACTCCATGACTTGGTAGTTACAAAGGTAGGTTTTGGTCTTGTCCAGACCCATGCCGCGAGACATGGTCGAGCAAGATGGGATTTTCCCCTTCGATCAGGAGAGGTATACGCTGGACCCCTCGTGTGATCTCACAAGGATAAGCATGTCCATGCGACAAGGATTATGAGATAATCCGGTTTGTGGTAGGCATCACTGGAACTAGAAATAGATCAGGCTGGTACAAGGATTACAGACTCGCCTTGAGCCCGACAAAATAAATCGCGAGGCAAAGGGATCAGAAGTGTGACACGTTGTACATGTTTGCCTAACCAGCTTCATAGTCTACTTGGTGGTCGGCATGCCTTGCTAGAGGCCGCTACCAGCCAACATGAACCTAAGGGGTCGCGTGCTTAAGGGAAGGGACCTACGAGGTCGAATCCAAGGACACTAGTCGAATGTGATCCGAGTTGGACTTGGATTGTGACCGGGTAGACTTGTGGGCTTTAGGATCTATGCAAGGCCCAAGAGTTGAGCCCGCGATGAATGCCTATAAATAGTGGAGGTCAAGCACACCCATTTGTTGATCGGTTCGATGCCATCATTAGGGATTTGCATGTGTTGCAACTAGCCACCTCCACTCGCTGCCAGTTGTGTGATCGGACCTAGCAGTCCGCCACATGACGTTCCTCCTGCACACGCGGATACCGTTAGAGGCGATGCACTTGCGCCGCTCCGGTGAACCTGTTCGTGGGATCTAATCTACTATGTGGGAGATTGATGAGGAGGAGGCGACTACAAAGATGCGTTGCCCCAACTCTACTTCCGCTGCATGGCACTGCGTGTCTAGTGGTAACGATCCGTGATCCATCTCTGTAGCATGTTCCTGGATGTTCTACGGGTAGAAAAAAATTAATTTGTAGTCGACGCACCCTACCGTATATCCCAATAGTATCAGAGCCTCTGCTATAGGATTTGGATTCAGATCGTATGCACATTAGATATGTGGAGGCGGCAGATGAGATCTATTGTCATTTATAAGATCGGCTACGTTCACAGTTGATGAGATCAACCGCACATGGGGATTGATGTGGCTATGTTTTTTGATGATCGGAAGCGATAAGGTCATGGCACAACCTACCCCTATCGGTCGGTATCCGCCATCGAGGTTAATAGTGAAATGTGAATCCGAATTGGATTCACGATGATCCTTGAGATCGGTCAAATCGCGGGACCACCGTGTGCGTAGCGCCTTGTATTTCATACACGATCACTCAAACCGGTAGAATGCGATTCTATGCATAACTTTGTTTTGCAGGCTTGATGTGAATAGTATGGCTCATGTGTATGTGATGCATGTGTGTAATTTATACATGCCCTGCATGTCATGTTTGTTAGCCGGCAGGAGCCAAAGTGTTGTCATTATAATGTATAACGACATGCATGTCGACCTGTGACTCTATGTAAATTTCATTACTAGTTGTAGTAGTTGGATAAGATAGATCGGGTTGGTGGCTTGGCGTCTTGGCATGACAAACAAGGAGTTCCTAGATGATCATCGGAGTCGAAGCCGACCTAGAAGAACATCCATGAAGTAGCCATACAATTTCATACTATTTCATAATATATCTTTATTTGTGATTGTTATGCTTCTTTGTTTCTATGCATGTTAAAATGGTAGAAAGACCCCTCATTAATATCAAGCGAATTGCCATGCCCGATGTTGCACCTTTGCACGTCAAGTACGTATAATAGTGGGCTCATAAAATTGGGGTGCGGCTAGGTATCCTTGAACTAAAGGGTTTGTGTCGGACATGGACATGCACTACATCAGGTTAACTTGACAAGGCTATCAAAACGGTTTTGGGCCTTGTGGTAAAGAAGGTTCGGAGCCGAGGTATATGATCCCTACCTGACTGATCCATCTCCAACGTATCTATAATTTTTTATTGTTCCATGCTATTATTTATGATGTTTTGGATGTTTAATGGGCTTTGTCATACACTTTTATATTATTTTGGGGACTAACCTACTAACCCAAAGGCCCAGTCCAGATTGTTGTTTTTTGCCTGTTTTAGGGTTTTACAGAAAGGGATATCAAACGGAGTCCAAACGGAATGAAACCTTCGGGAGAGATATTTTTGGAGAAAATCACGCACGGGAGACTTGAGAACCACGGAGTAGGGGCCACGAAGTGCCCACGAGGGTGGGGCGCCACCCCCCTAGGGCGCGCCCCTTGCCTCGTGGACCCCTCGTGAGGCCCCCGGTGTCCTCCTTCCTCCTATATAAGCCTACGTACCCTGAAACCATCAGAGAAAGAGAGAAAACCCTAGTTCCACCGCCGTAACCTTCTGTTCCCGTGAGATCCCATCTTGGGGCCTGTTCCGGAGCTCCGCCGGAGGGGGGATCCATCACGGAGTGCTTCTACATCATCATCATCGCCTCACCATGAGTTGTGAGTAGTTTACCACAGACCTTCGGGTCCATAGCTAGTATCTAGATGGCTTCTTCTCTCTCTCTGGATCTCAATACAAAGTTCTCCTCGGTCTTCGAGGAGATCTATTCGATGTAATCTCTTTTTGCGGTGTGTTTGTCGAGATCCGATGAATTGTGAGTTTATGATCAAGATTATCTATTAGAAATATTTGGTTCTTTTCTGAACTCTTTATATGTGCTCATAATATCCTTGCAAGTCTCTTCTAATTATTGGTTTGGTTTGGCCTACTAGATCTATAGTTCTTGCAATGGGAGAAGTGCTTGGCTTTGGGTTCAATCTTGTGGTGTCCTTTCCCAATGACAGTAGGGGAAGCAAGGCACGTATTGTATTGTTGCCATCGAGGATAAAAAGATGGGGTTTATATCATATTGCTTGAGTTTATCCCTCTACATCATGTCATCTTGCTTGAGGCGTTACTCTGTTCTTATGAACTCAATACACTAGATGCATGCTGGATAGCGGTCGATGTGTGGAGTAATAGTAGTAGATGCGGGCAGGAGTCGGTCTACTTGTCTCGGACGTGATGCCTATATACAATGATCATGCCTAGATAGTCTCATAATTATTCGCTTTTCTACCAATTGCTCGACAGTAATTTGTTTACCCGCCGTAGAATATGGCTATCATGAGAGAAGCCACTAGAGAACACTATGGCCCCCGGGTCTATTCTCAACATATCAATCTACATCTACTTTACTTTTCGCTTTTACTTTCTGTTCTTATAAACAAAAAAATACCAAAAATATAAACTATCATCTCTATCAGATCTCACTTTCGTAAGTGACCATAAAGGGATTGACAACCCCTTATCGTGTTGGCTGCGAAGTTCTTATTTTTTTTGTGCAGTTGCGAGGGACTCGCGCGTGGTCTCCTACTGGATTGATACCTTGGTTCTCAAAAACTGAGGGAAATACTTACGCTATTGTGTTGCATCTTCCTTTCCTCTTTGAGGGAATACAATGCAAGCTCGAGAAGTAGCAAGAAGAATTTATGGCGCCGTTGCCGGGGAGGCTTACGAAAAAGTCATATACCAAGTACCTATCACAAACCCTTATCCTTCACATTACATTTTTTGCCTCTCGCTTTCCTCTCCCCCACTTCACCCTTGTCGTTTCATTTGCCCTTCTTTTTGTCGTGTGTTTACCGTTCGCTTGCCTCTTGTTTGCTTGTGTTGCTATGTGCCCTCAATTAGCTTTCATCTTCGCTTGCTAAAGTATGTATCCTCATCCATTTGCTAATCTCTTTAAGAGATCCAATTATGTTGAACCTATTGCTAGTGAGATGCGTGCACTAGATTATCTTTACGAGGTTTTGCTCGAAATTTATAAATCTGAAAATTGTGAGGAATTGTTAAAAGAAAAAGTGATTCATGTTAGTTCCTTTGTTGAAAAGCATGATTGCCATGATGTTATTATAAATTCTATTAATGTCAATTGTGCTAATGATATGCAAAACCCTAAGCTTGGGGATGCTTATTTTGCTATGCCCACTACTTGCTGCAATGATCATGATTGGGGTGATTCTTCTTATGATCTTGAAAATTTAGTTAAGCCCCATGATATATATGAGATTGATAATAATGTTTGCAATAATATCGAAAGTGGGTTTGGAAGAGTGTCAACTTTAGATCCCACATATTTGGAGAATGTTCAATCTTATGAAATTTTTGATAAAAGTGGTTTGGAGAGGTCATAACTTTAGTTAATATTACTCCCATTATTTTGGAAGAGTGTCAACTTCGCATGCATGTGGATCGTGTTGAGAGTATGTTAGGTGATAGCTATGTTGTTGAATTTGCTTATGATCCTACATGCAATTATTATGAGAGAGGAAAATATGGTTGTAGAAATCTTCATGTTACTAAATTACCTCTCTTCATGTTGATCTTGATCTTGTTTCTTTCTTCTTCCTTGCATATGCTAGATCTTGCTTGTCTTGGTAATTTGTTTTCCTATAAGATGCCTATGCATAGGAAGTATGTTAGACTTAGATGTGTTTGTCACATGTCTTATGATGTTCTCTTTGTGCTTCAGTCCTTGTCTTTCATGTGAGCATCATTGAAATATCATGCCTAGCTAGGGGTGTAAAACGATAGCGC
This sequence comes from Secale cereale, assembly GCA_902687465.1. NCBI lineage: Eukaryota > Viridiplantae > Streptophyta > Magnoliopsida > Poales > Poaceae > Secale > Secale cereale. The sequence goes on from LR738714.1 coordinate 679,869,639, forward strand.
TTGTTGGGGGGAAACCCAATTTTATATGTTTTTTGTTTTTTCTTCTGTTTAGGAATAAATATTGCATCTAGCTTCTGTTTAGATGTGGTTTTGTGTTTTGTTTAGTGTTTGTGCCAAGTAGAACCTTTGGGAAGACTTGTGTGAAGTTTATATGATCTTGCTATGAAAAACAGAATCGTTAGCGCTCGCTAGAATGGTCATCAGATTTTACTGGAGTATGCTATTTCGTTCATTCTTTTTGCAGATGATTAATAGACAAATTCCTCACATTTACCAATTTAGTTTGGATTTTTTGGAGTTACAGAAGTATGCGAAACCTGCAGATTACTACAGACTGTTCTGTTTTTGACAGATTCTGTTTTTCGTGTGTTGTTTGCTTATTTCAATGCATCTATGAGTAATATTGGGAAGTATGAACCATAGAGAAGTTGGAATACAGTAGGTTTAAAACCAATATAAACAAAGAATGAATTCATTGCAGTACCTTTGAGTAGTGGTTTGCTTTCTTATACTAACGGAGCTCACGAGATTTTTGTCTAAGTTTTGTGTTGTGAAGTTTTCAAGTTTTGAGTATTGCTTTGATGGACTATGGAACAAAGAGTAGCAAGGGCCTAAGCTTGGGGATGCCCATGGCACCCCAAGTAAAATTCAAGGAGAACCAAAAGCCTAAGCTTGGGGATGCCCCGGGAAGGCATCCCCTCTTTCGTCTTCATCCATCGGTAACTATACTTGGAGCTATATTTTTATTCACAACATGATATGTGTTTTGCTTGGAGCGTCTTGTTTAATTTGAGTCTTTGCTTGTTAGTTTGCCACAATTATCCTTGCTGGATACACCTATTTGAGAGAGTTAAATATGGCCTAGGAATTGTTAGAACACTCTATGTGCTTCACTTATATCTTTTGAGTTGAATAGTTTTTGCTCTAGTGCTTCACTTATATCTTTTAGAGCACGGTGGTGGTAATATTTTGAAGAAATTGTTGAACTCTCATGCTTCACTTATATCCTTTCGAGAGTCTATTAAAACAGCATGCTAATGTGCTTAGGCTATAAAACTAGTCTTCACATGATAGACATCCAATATCAATGTAGTAAAAACTTTCACACTAAGTGCATTGAATATGATGAGAAGTTGGATGCTTGATAATTGTTTTGAGATATGAGGATAGTGATATTAGAGTCATGCTAGTGGAGTTATTATGAAATTGACAAATACTTGTGTTAAGGTTAGTGATTCCCGTAGCATGCACATATGGTGAACCGCTATGTGACGAAGTTAGAGCATGAGGTATTTGTAAAGTGTCAACCTTTGTGTGGAGGTCGGGGGCGCGCGATGGTTAACTCCTACCAGCCTCCCCCCCCCCCTATGAGCATGCGTTGATTGTTTTGTTTTGATGACTCGTAGATTTTTGCAATAAGTATACAAGTTCTTATGACTAATGTTGAGTCCATGGATTATACGCACTCTCACCCTTCCACCACTGCTAGCCTCTCTTGTATCGCGCAACTTTCACCGGTACCATACACCCACTATATATCCTTCCTCAAAACAGTCACCATATATATTCCTCAAAACAGCCACAATACCTACCTATCATGGCATTTCCATAGCCATTCCAAGATATATTTCCATGCAAATTTCCAACGTTCCATTCATATGACACGCTTAATATTGTCATATTGTCATGCATGATCATGTAGTTGACATCGTATTTGTGGCAAGGCCACCATGCATAATTTTTCATACATGTCACTCTTGTTTCATTGCACATCCCGGTACACCGCCGGAGGCATTCGTATAGAGTCATACTTTGTTGTAGTATCAAGTTGTAATATCGAATTGTAATGAAAGTGTGATGATCATCATTATTAGAGCATTGTCCCATGGGAGGAAAGGCTAAATCAATAAAGCCCCTCCACAAAAAAAAGGCCAAAGAAAAAAAGGCCCAAAAAAGAAAACAAAATAAAAAGGGACAATTGCTACTATCTTTTTTTCCACACTTGTGCTTCAAAGTAGCACCATGTTCTTCATGATAGAGAGTCTCATGCTTAGTCACTTTTATATACTAGTGGGAATTTTCATTATAGAACTTGGCTTGTATATTCCAACGATGGGCTTCCTCAAATGCCCTAGGTCTTCGTGAGCAAGCAAGTTCGATGGACACCCACTAGTTTGTTTTGTTGAGCTTTCATACATAATTCGCTCTAGTGCATCTGTTGCATGGCAATCCCTACTCACTCACATTGATATCTATTGATGGGCATCTCCATAGCCCGTTGATACGCCTAGTTGATGTGAGACTATCTCCCTCCTTTTTGTCTTCTCCACAACCACCTCTCTATTCCACCCATAGTGCTATGTCCATGGCTCACGCTCATGTATTGTGTGAAAGTTGAAAGGTTTGAAAGAATAGAGTATGAAAACAAGTGCTTGGATGAAATCGGGGTTGTGCATGATATGAATATTTTGTGTGATGAAGAGGGAGCATAGCCAGACTATATGATTTTGTAGGGATAACTCTCTTTAGCCATAGTATTTTGAGAAGACATGATTGCTTTGTTAGTATGCTTGAATTATTATTATTTCTTATGTCAATATAGACTTTTATTTTGAATCTTTCAGATCTGAACATTCATGCCACAATTAAGAGAATTACATTGAAAAACTATGTTGGTTAGCATTCCACACCAAAAATTCTGTTTTTATCATTTACCTACTCGGGGACGAGCAGGAATTAAGCTTGGGGATGCTTGATACGTCTCCAACGTATCTATAATTTTTTATTGTTCCATGCTATTATTTATGATGTTTTGGATGTTTAATGGGCTTTGTCATACACTTTTATATTATTTTTGGGACTGACCTACTAACACAAACGCCCAGTCCAGATTGTTGTTTTTCCCTGTTTTAGGGTTTTACAGAAAAGGGATATCAAACGGAGTCCAAACGGAATGAAACCTTCGGGAGAGATATTTTTGGAGAAAATCATGCACGGGAGACTTGAGAACCACGGAGTAGGGGCCACGAGGTGCCCATGAGGGTGGGGGCGCCCCCCCCCCCTAGGGCGCACCCCCTGCCTCGTGGACCCCTCATGAGGCCCCCGGTGTCCTCAGTCCTCCTATATAAGCATACGTACCCCGAAACCATCAGAGAAAGAGAGAAAACCCTAGTTCCACCGCCGTAAACTTCTGTTCCCGTGAGATCCCATCTTGGGGCCTGTTCCGGAGCTCCGCCGGATGGGGGATCCATCACGGAGTGCTTCTACATCATCATCATCGCCTCACCATGAGGTGTGAGTAGTTTACCATAGACCTTCGGGTCCATAGCTAGTATCTAGATGGCTTCTTCTCTCTCTCTGTATCTCAATACAAAGTTCTCCTCGGTCTTCGAGGAGATCTATTCGATGTAATCTCTTTTTGCGGTGTGTTTGTCGAGATCCGATGAATTGTGAGTTTATGATCAAGATTATCTATGAGAAATATTTGGTTATTTTCTGAACTCTTTATGTGTGCTCATAATATCCTTGCAAGTCTCTTCGAATTATTGGTTTGGTTTGGCCTACTAGATCTATAGTTCTTGCAATGGGAGAAGTGCTTGGCTTTGGGTTCAATCTTGCGGTGTCCTTTCCCAGTGACAGTAGGGGCAGCAAGGCACGTATTGTATTGTTGCCATCAAGGATAAAAAGAAGGCGTTTATATCATATTGCTTGAGTTTATCCCTCTACATCATGTCATCTTGCTTAAGGCGTTACTCTGTTCTTATGAACTCAATACACTAGATGCATGCTAGATAGCGGTCGATGTGTGGAGTAATAGTAGTAGATGCAGGCAGGAGTCGGTCTACTTGTCTCGGACGTGATGCCTATATACAATGATCATGCCTAGATAGTCTCATAATTATTCGCTTTTCTATCAATTGCTCGATAGTAATTTGTTTACCCGCCGTAGAATATCGCTATCATGAGAGAAGCCACTAGAGAACACTATGGCCCCCGGGTCTATTCTTAACATATCAATCTACATATACTTTAATTTTTCCGCTTTTACTTTCTGTTCTTATAAACAAAAAAATGCGAAAAATATAAACTATCATCTCTATCAGATCTCACTTTCGTAAGTGACCGTAAAGGGATTGACAACCCCTTATCGCGTTGGCTGCGAAGTTCTTATTTGTTTGTGCAGGTGCGAGGGACTCGCGCGTGGTCTCCTACTGGATTGATACCTTGGTTCTCAAAAACTGAGGGAAATACTTACGCTACTGTGTTGCATCTCCCTTTCCTCTTCGAGGGAATACAACGCAAGCTCGAGAAGTAGCATCGACCGACATGAGTCGTATAGTGATACGATTAGCAAGGAGTTGCTTACCGGGTAGGCATGTTGGCTAGCAGTGGTGCTAAAGCTCACTAGTCGCATTCACTAGTGGGATGTTGAAGCACTAAGAGTTTGCAGAGGGATGCCGACTTCAGTGGGAGTATTTCTGTTTAAGGCTTGAATTACTCTACATAAACACATTGCTTAGTGATTGCATATTCTCTGTTGTAGATCAATGGCACCACGTGCTCAACCCAACTTTGCATTGAAATCAATCTTAGAAAAGGATAAACTTAATGGAACAAACTTTACCACCTTGTATAGAAATTTGAGAAATGTTCTCAAGCATGATAAGAAGGAACATATACTAGAGGATCCAATTCCAGATGAACCTGCCAATACTGATAATGCCACAACCAGGAATGCCTACCAAAAACTCGTTGATAAGTCAAACGAGATCAGTTGCCTCATGCTAGCTTGTATGGATCCTGATTTGCAGCAACATTTCGAAGATGTTGGGGCTTTCAATGTGATCGAGAGTCTCAAGAGCATGTTTCAGGTACAGGCTAGGACCGAAAGGTTCAACGTATGGCAATCCTTAATGAATTGTAAGATGGAGGAAGATGATCCACTGAGCCAGCATGTGATGAAGATGATCAGATACATGCAAGCTCTGGATCAGTTAGGCTTCCCGCTCTTGGATGATCTGGCCACCGATGTGGTTATGGGTTCTCTTCTGCCTAGCTAAGATACGTTCATCTCAAACTATCATATGCACGGCATGGATAAGAAGCTCACTAAAGTGCGTGGTAAGCTAAAGGTGGCAGAACAGGATATTAAGAAAGGCACCCATCAAGTGTTGATGGTGCAGAAATCAGCTAAGTTCAAGAAGAGTTGGTCTAAGAAAAAGGCCATGGCAAAGGGCACGGCTAAGGTAATCTCCGTCGCTGCGCCGAAGTCTGGACCGGACTCGGGGACTGTTTGCTATCATTGCAAGGAGAGCGGTCACTGGAAGAGGAACTGTAGCAAGTGGCTTGTAAAGCATGGCAAGAATGCCAGAAATGCTTCTTCTGGCAAAGGTACACTTGTTGCATATGTTATAGACATTTACCTTACTGACCTGCCTAGTAGCTCTTGGGTATTTGATACCGGATCAGTTGTTCACATTTGCAACTCGATGCAGGGGCTGATAAGAACTAGGCGTGTGGCACAAGGGGAGATTGACATCAGGGTCGGCAACAAAGTAAGAGTTTCTATGTTGGAGGTCGGCACGATGTAGCTCCAGCTTCCTTCCGGATTTATTTTGGAATTGAATAATTGCTATTACATTCCCGCACTTAGTCGGAACATTATTTCAGCCTCATGTTTGATGAGTCGGGGTTATGAATTCAATTTAAAGGACAATGGTTGTTCGATATCTTTGGATGGTATGTTCCACTGCTATGCACCCATAGTTGATGGGCTATTTATTTTGAATCTGGAAACGAAACATGTCTATAATATGATGTTAAGAGGTATAAGCCTAATGAGATAAATCTGACATACTTCTGGCATTACCAGCTTGGACACATTAGTTTGAAACACATGCAAAAGCTCCATGATGATGGGCTCCTAACTTCGTCTGACTTCGGGTCATTCGAGACATGCAAATCATGCTTGCTCGGCAAGATGACTAAGTCTTATTTTGCAAAGAGTTGCGAAAGGGCGTCCGAGCTGTTGGAGCTAATACACAGTGATGTGTGTGGTCCAATGAGTACAACTACTAGAGGTGCCTATCAGTACTTCATGACTTTTACCGACGACTTGAGTAGATATGTATATATCTATTTGATGAGGCACAAGTCGCAAACTTTCGAACAATTCAAAGAGTTTCGGAACGAGGTTGAGAATCAGCTCGGCAAGACTCTAAAGCTTCTGCGATATGATTGTGGAGGTGAGTACATGATCCAGGAGTTTGATGATTATCTGAAAAGCCAAGGTATAGTACCTCATCTCACACCTCTGGTTACACCACAGATAAATGGCATGTCAGAACGGAGGAATTGCACCTTTTTAGACATGGTTCGATCTATGATAAGCAAATCAGATTTACCCTTGTCATTCTCGGGATACGCTCTAGAAACTGCAGCTTTCACACTCAACAAAGTACAATCTAAATCCGTAGATAAGACACCACGTGAGATGTGGACTAGGAATAGTCCCAAGTTGTCTTTTCTAAAGATTTGGGGTTGTGAAGCATTTGTCAAGCGACTTATGACGATCAAGCTTACACCCAAGTCGGATAAGTGCATATTTGTGGGATATCCAATGAAAACCTTGGGATATAGCTTCTACAACCGCGAAGAGAACAATGTGTTTGTTGCTCGGAATGGGGTCTTCCTTGAGAAAGAGTTTCTCGGCCGGGAGGCCAGTGGGAGGCAGGTGCAACTCGAAGAAGTTCAAGAACCACTTGGGGACAACTTGGCTGGTGATATGATCATACAACAGTCTTTCAGGGAACCCGAGGTGGAAGTGGCATCGGAACAATGAAGGTCAGAAAGATTGCGCAGAGTGTGTGGCGTGCTGTGCTGGAAAGCGACGAGCCGACTATTTATGCGGAAGCGATGGTGGGCCCGGATTCCAAGGCATGGCTGGAGGCCATGAGATCTGAGTTAAAGTCCATGGGTGAAAATCAAGTCTTGGATTTGGTTGATCCGCCGCGTGGCGTCACTGTAATTGGTTGCAAATGGGTCTTTAAGAAGAAAACCTATGTGGATGGAAATGTTCAGATCCACAAAGCCTGACTTGTCGCTAAAGGTTATGGACAAGTTCAAGGAATTAACTACGACGAGACTTACTTGCCGGTAGCGATGCTGAAGTTTGTGAGGATCGTACTAGCTATAGCTGCATATTTCGATTATGAGATATGGAAAATGGATGTCAAAACAACTTTCCTTCACAAAAATTTAACTAAGGACGTGTATATGATACAGCCCGAGGGTTTTGTCGATCCAACTAGCACTAGTAAGGTATACAAGCTCAAGAGATCCATTTATGGGTTGAGACAAGCATCTCGGAGCTGGAATATTTGTTTGGATGAGGTTGTCACTGGTCTCGGTTTCATCAAAAGTGAAGAGGACACTTGTTTATACAAGCAGTTGAGTGGGAGCTCAGTAGTGTTTTTTATCCTATATGTGGATGACATATTGTTGATCGAAAATGATGTTTCCATGCTGAACTCTGTCAAGGAATCATTGAATCGAAAGTTTTCGATGAAGGACCTGGCTGAAGCTGTTTACATATTAGGCATTAAGATCTATAGAGATAGAACGAAGAGGATGCTCGGCTTGAGACAGAGCACGTACATGGATAAAGTATTGAAGAGGTTCAACATGAGTGAGGCCAAGAAAGGGTTCTTGCCTGTCTCACATGGTATAAGGCTAAGCGAGACTCAGAGTCCTTAGACATCTGATGAGCGAAGCAGGATGAGTAGGATTCTGTATGCCTCGTTAATCGGATCCATCATGTATGCCATGATATGTACACGACCTAATGTTGCTTTTGCAATAAGCCTAACAAGTAGATACCAGGCCAACCTAGATGAGAGTCACTGGGTAGCGGTAAAACTATTCTAAAGTACCTTAAAAGGACTAAAGATATGTTCCTAGTTTATGGAGGTGAGAAGGAGCTCGTCGTGAAGGGTGATGTCGCTTAAAGCTACGTCGGTTTTTCCCCGAAGAGGAAGGGATGATCCATCACAGTGGCGGTAGGTATTTCCCTCAGATGTGAAACCAAGGTTATCGAACCAGTAGGAGAACCAAGCAACACAACCTAAACATCACCTGCACACAAATAACAACACCTCGCAACCCGACGTGTTAAAGGGGTTGTCAATCCTTTTCGGGTAACGAATGTGCGAGAGAGATAAATATTAGTAGATTGGTTGATGAATAAGATATATTGCAACAAGGTATTTTTAGGTTTTTAGTTTAGCAGATCTGAAAATAAAAGCAAAGGCAAATAGATCGCGAAGGCAGATATATGAGAAAGAAGACCCGAGGGTCGTAGGTTTCACTAGTGGCTTCTCTCAAGAAAAAACCCAACGGTGGGTGAACAAATTACTGTTGGGCAATTTATAGAACTTCAGATAATAATGAAAATATCCAGGCAATGATTATTACATAGGCCTCACGTCCATGATTAGTAGACCGACTCCTGCCTGGATCTACTACTATTACTCCACAAATCGACCGCTATCCAACATGCATCTAGTGTATTAAGTTCATGGGAAAACGGAGTAATGCTTTAAGAATGATGACATGATGTAGACAAGATCCATATATCTATGGTGTTAGATATGAATCTTGTCGTTTTATCCTTAGTGGCAACGATACATACGTATCGGTTCCCCTTCTGTCACTGGCATCAAGCACCGTAAGATTGAACCCACTACCAGGCACCTCTTCCCATTGCAAGATAAATAGATCAAGTTGGCCAAACAAAACCCAATATCGAAGAAGAAATACGAGGCTATAAGCAATCATGCATATAAGAGATCAAAGAACTCAAATAACTTTCATGGATATAAAAAGATAGATCTGATCATAAACTCAAAGTTCATCGGATCCCAACAAACACACCGCAAAAAGAGTTACATCATATGGATCTCGAAGAGACCATTGTATTGAGAATCAAAAGAGAGAGAGGAAGCAATCTAGCTACTAACTACGGACATGAAGGTCTATAAAGAACTACTGACGCATCATCACAGAGGCACCAATGGAAGTGGTGAACCCCTCCGTGGTGGTGTCTAGATTGGATCTGGTGTTTCTGGACACAACGGTGGTTGGATGAAAATTTCATCGACTACCCTAGGGTTTTGGGAATATTGGGGTATTTATAGAGAAAAGAGGCGGTCCGGGGACACCCGAGGTGGGCACAACCCACTAGGGCGCGCCTGGGCCTCCTGGCGCGCCCTGGTGGGTTGTCCCCTCCTCGGGACTCCCCCCAGGTGCCACCAGGGCCCAATGTCTTCCTTCTGGCCCAGAAAAAATCACAAAAATAGTTTCGCGGTGTTTGGGCTCCATTTGATATTGATTTCCTGCGATGTAAAAAACATGCAGAAAACAACAACTGGCACTTGGCACTATGTCAATAGGTTAGTACCAAAAAATGATATAAAATGATTGTAAAACATCCAAGAATGATAATATAATAGCATGGAACAATAAAAAATTATAGATACGTTGGAGACGTATCAACATCCCCAAGCTTAACTCCTACTCGTCCTCGAGTAGGTAAGTGATAAAATCAGAATTTTTGATGTGGAGTGTTGTTTATCAAGTCATATCATATTCTTTTCTTTATAGCATGGACATTTGGACTTTTATATGGTTCAAAGCAATAGTCTAGTTTTGATAGAATAATTTAGATACTCAAGCATATCAACAAGCAAGCATGTCTTTCAAAATATCAATGCTAAAATAAGTTATCCCTAGCCCATTATGCTCTATCATTGATCCATTCATGAAACACATTCGCATATTAGTTACATCCGATGCTCAAGTACAATCATAGCGTTTCCTAGTTGGTGCTTGTAAGAGAAGATGGAGACTCAAATTCAAAAATAAAAATTGTATAAGTAAGAAAGGCCCTTTGCAGAGGGAAGTAGGGATTTGTAGAGGTGCCAGAGCTCAAAGCTTAAATTGAGAGATAGTGGGAGGTATACGTTTCCCACCAACGAGAATGACTTGAGGTTCCCAACACTTTCCATGCTAGATATATCATAGGCGGTTCCCAAATAGAAAATAAAGTTTATTCCTTTTCCACCAAACTTTCACAAGCCATGGCTAGCCAAATCCACGCTTGCCTTCCATACCAACACTTTCCAGGGAATTTATCATTTGTCAACATAAAGTAAAAAAATCATTTCGGGACTGGGCCCCCCTAATACCTTTGTCGTACTCTCGTGCAATGACAAGTGAATAAATACTCATCGTGAGAATAACACATCCGGCATGGAAAATATTGGCCACCCCACACTGCCTCGCGAGCGGTACGGGCACACAAAATGGAAATTTATTTTCAAAATTTGAGATGGCACATACAAATTTGCTTAGAGCAGCAAGGAAATACCGCATATAGGTAGGTATGGTGGACTCATATGGCAAAACTGGGATAAAGGATTTTGGATGCATAAGTAGAGCTTATACTTAGTGCAAAATGAAGGCTAGCAAAAGACTGGGAAGCGGCCAACCATGAAACAAATAATCTCGTAAGCGAACATTGAGCATAAATAACACCGAATAATGCACCACAAGTAGGATATAATTTCATTTCATAATTATTGACTTTCGTGCTTGCATAGGGAATCACAAACTTTAACACTAGTATTCTTACTAAAGCGCAATTACTCATCAACATGACTCACATATCATATCATCATGTCTCAAAACTATTACAAGGAATCAAGTTTATTTTGTCCAATGATCTTCATGACATGTTTTTCTGTTATCCTTCTTGGATATCTATCACTTTGGGACTAATTTTCATGTGTTGCATTTGATAAGCTCGAACAAATATAAGTGAAGATCATGAGCATAACAATTTTCTTTCTTTCTCTCAAAATAATATAAGTGAAGCAAGAGAGAATTTCTTTAAAATTTACTAACTCTCAAATAAATATAAGTGAAGCAAGAGAGTATTTCTTCAAAAATAACTAAGCACACCGTGCTCAAAAAGATATAAGTGAAGTACTAGAGCAAGTTTTAGCTCATAAAGAATTTAAGTGAAGCATAGAGAACTATTCTAACAAGTCATGGCGTTATCTTGGCTCTCTCAAATAGGTGTGTACAGCAAGTATTGATGACTTAAAAGCAAAATAAAACAAGAAAAGACGCATATCATACAAGGCGCTCCAAGCAAAACACATATCATGTGATGAATAAAAATATAGTTTCAAGTGAAATACCGATAGTTGTTGGAAGAAAGCGGGAATGACACTCGGGGGCATCCCCAAGCTTAGTTGGTTGCTCATCTTTGGATTAATAGCTTGAGATTCCGGGGCACCCCCAAGCTTAGGCTCTTACATCCTTCCTTCATCTATCGTAAGATAACCCAAAACTTGAAAACTTCAATCACACAAGACTTCAACAAAACCTTCGTGAGATCCGTTAGTGAAAGAAAGCGAACCACTACTATAAGCATTGTATCGAACCAATTCATATTTTGTTTTTGAATTATATCTACTGTATTCCAACTTTTCTATGGCAAAAACTCATCAAATAAAACCATAGAGCCATCAAAATAAGCACACAACACAAAGAAAACAAAATCTGTCAAAAACAGAAAAGTCTGTAGTAATCTGGAAGTTTCGAAAACTTCTGGACCCCTAAAAATCTTGAAAAAAAATAGGTCCACATGAGAAATTTGTATATTAATATTCTGCAAAAAGAATCAACTAAAAATCACTTTTCTGTTAAAAATGGAAAATTTTCTCGTGAGCGTAAAGTTTGTGTCCTTTTCAGCAAGATCAAACAATTATCACCCAAGAAGATCCTATTGGTTCTACTTGGAACAAACATTAATTAAAACACAAAAAACACAATCATACTAGTAGCATAATTGTGTAAACACTCAAGAACAGAAAGGAAAAAGCAAAAATTTATTTTATTCGTTGGGTTGCCTCCCAACAAGCTCTTTCTTTATAGCCATTAAGATAGCCTTGAGATTTCAATGATGCTCACATGAAAGACAAGAATTGAAGCACACATAAAGTAGCATAAAATATATGACAAACACATTTAAGTCGAACATACTTCCTATGCATAGGCATTTTATAAGCAAACAAATTATCAAGGCAAGCATAAACTAGCATATGCAAGGAAGAGCAAAGAAACAATAGCAATCTCAACATAACGAGAGGTTATTTAGTAACATGAAAATTTCTACAACCAGATTTTCCTCTCTCATAATAATTACATGTAGGATCATACTCAAATTCAACAATATAGCTAACATATAAAAATTTCTCTTCATGATCCACATGCATAAAAAGTTGACACTCTTCCAAAATAGCGGGATTATCATGAAATAAAGTCATGACCTTTCCAAACCCACTTTCAATATTATCGCAAACATATTCATCATGAGGCTTAAATAAATTTTCAAGATCGTAATGAGAATCACCCAGCTCATGATCATTGCAATAAGTTGAGGACATATCAAAATTAGCATCCCCAAGCTTGGGGTTTTGCATATTACTGGCATAATTGACATTAAGAGAATTTATTATAACACCATTGCAATTATGCTTTTCTTACAAGGAGCTATCATGAATCACTTCATAAATTTCTTCTTTTATCGCTTCATCATAATTATCACATTCATGAATCTCAAGTAAAACTTCATAAAGATAATCTAGTGCGCTCACTTCACTAGCAATTGGTTCAACATAATTGGATCTTTTAAAAGATTGGCAAGTGGATGAGGATCCATAACAATAGATTTTTAGCAAGTGAAGATGCAAGCAAATAGAAGACACATGGCAACACAAACACACATTATTTTGGTATTGGAAAAATCACACAACTTAGTGTTCGCATGCGTCATCTTGACCAGTTGTAAACAAGAACACAAGTAGGCGATAGATCCGACCGAAAAACAGCGAATGAAAAAGAGGGCGAACAAAAACGGCAAGTATTTGTGAAGTGGGGGAGATGAAAATGAAAGGCAAAAGGAAAATAATGTAAATTGTGAGGAGATGAGATTTGTGATTAGGAACCTACTTGTTTTGAAGATCCTCCCCGGCAACAGCGCCAGAAACTCCTTTTGATGTCGGTTAAAGCTACGTCGGTTTTTCCCCCAAAGAGGAAGGGATGATGCAGCACAGCGGTGGTAGGTATTTCCCTCAGATGTGAAACCAAGGTTATAGAACCAGTAGGAGAACCAAGCAACACAACGTAAACAGCACCTGCACACAAATAACAACACCTCGCAACCCGACGTGTTAAAGGGGTTGTCAATCCCTTTCGGGAAACGAACGTGAGAGAGCGATAAATATTGGTAGATTGGTTGATAAATAAGATAAATTGCAGCAAGGTATTTTTGGGTTTTTGGTTTAGTAGATCTGAAAATAAAAGCAAAGGCAAATATATAAGAAAGAAGACCCGGGGCCGTAGGTTTCACTAGTGGCTTCCCTCGAGAAAAAAAGCAACGGTGGGTGAACAAATTACTATTGGCCAATTTATAGAACTTCAAATAATCATGACGATATCTAGGCAATGATTATTACATAGGCATCACGTCCAAGATTAGTAGACCGACTCCTGTCTGCATCTACTATTATTACTCCACACATCGACCGCTATCCATCATGCATGTAGTGTATTAAGTTCATTGGAAAACGGAGTAATGCATTAAGAACGATGACATGATGTAGAAAGATTCGTATATCTATGGCATTGGATATGAATCTCTTCATTTTATCCTTAGTGGCAACGATACATACGTGTCGGTTCCCCTTCTGTCACTGGGATCAAGCACCGTAAGATCGAACCCACTACCGGGCACCTCTTCCCATTGCAAGATAAATAGATCAAGTTGGACAAACAAAACCCACTATCGGAGAAGAAATACGAGGCTATAAGCAATCATGCATATAAGGGCATCTCCAGCCGCGCCCCCAGGAAGGCCTCCCCGGGCATTTTTTTCTGCGCCGGCGCCGAAAAAACGCCCCAGTCACGCCCCCAGGAGCCCAATTTTTGCCGGCCTGGGCCGAAAACAGCACCGTCGGACCCAGGCCGAACCCGGCGCACTGGGGGGGCGCCCGAGGGCGCCGGGGCGAACTGTTTTGGTGTGAAAAAGCCGCAGGCCAGCCGTGTCAGCGACACGGCGGCTCGTCTTCCCCCAACTGCCTCGGTTCCCGCGGGGAATCAATGGCAAGGCTGCCGCCGGTCAGCCTTGCCATTGATTCCTCACGGGCGGCGCGTCACGGGATGGCGCGCCGATGCCTCCCCTCCCTCGCACGCGTACACACGGGCGCGGAGCGGCTATAAAGCCGGCGGTCTCTCAGTTGCGTGTGCCCACACCAGACTCGCCCCTCGCCGCCGCCCAGCCCCTCTCTCCGTCTCCGTCTTCCTCACCCGAGTGCCACCGGCAGTCCCTCTCTGTCCCTCTCTACCACCGCCGAGCCCGTTGCCATGGCCGAGCGCTTCCCCGGAGACGAGGCGGCGGCCAACAGCTTCGGCCGCCGTTCGCTCCGCGAACAGGAGTCTTGGCTCCTGTTCCAGGCGAACATCCCGGCGCCGCCGGACATGTGCGCCGGGCCGACGAGGTGGCGGCTCAGCGACGGGGGAGTGCCCGTTCCCCCATTGCCCGACGCCGTGGCGAAGCCCAAGTACTTCGCCGAGGAGGTCGAGGTCGCGCGCGCCTCCCTGACCGACGCGGAGCTCTCCCTCCCCTAGTACGCCGCCGACAATCACGCGGCTTGGGCGGCGTACTTCCAGCGCCACCAACAGCAGCGCTTGGCGTCCACCAACGGCGCGCCGGTGGTCGGCGGCGTGAAGAACAGCGAGGGGCGCCAGCTGTGGTGGGGCGTCCCCGGCCGCACGCTGGAGGGTGTGCTGACGTACCTCGACGGTGGTAACAACCCGTCGTTGACCTATCCTGCGACGGGGGCCGCCCCGCCGCAACACCGACGCGCATGGGCACCAATGAGGTTCGCCTCCTCCTCGTCTTCCTCCTCTCGCTCTTCTTCTCACTCCTCCGGTACTCCGGCGCTTCTCGGCGTCAAGGCCAAGCCCGCGGCGGAGACGCCACTCGGTCGGCGCACTCGCAGCGTCGGCATCGTCATCAACGAGGGCGGCCGGCGCGCCTCCTCGTCGGCTCCTACGCGCTTCGTCAGGCCAAAGATGGAGCCGGGGCTGGCGCCGGTGAAGGTGGAGTTCGACGACGATGACGCGGCCATGGAATGGGCGCGCCAGGACTCCATTGCGATGGAGAAGGCGCGCCGCGAGAAGGAGAAGGAGCGCCAGCGCGCCGCCCTGCGCCGCTTCGAGGAGCGCCGACGCGGCCGCGATGAAGACGGGGTCGTCGTCTTATGCGACAGCGACGACGACGACGACACACCGCCGCCAGTCCGCCATGGCGACGCCGGGCAGGGGTCCAGCAGGGGCGCCCGCGTCAAGGAGGAGAAGGCCGACGACGACGATGGCGACGACAGCGGCGACGACTTCAGCCCGTTTCTTTTTTAGATTAGGTTAATGTAATGAAAATGCGCGAATTTCACCGAAATTTGCCATGTTTGGCCGAAATTTAACTTGTTTTTATCATAACTTTGCCGAACGGTCTTTCTTTTTTTATTTTAATACGCGCGTGGGGGCGGCCCTGGGGGCCGACGGCTGGGGACCGACTCGCCCCCAGGCCCATTTTTTGCGCTGGCTCACCCCCAGGCGGCGCTTTTAGACGCCCCCTGGGGGGCCAACGGCTGGAGATGCTCTAACAGATCAAAGAACTCAAATAACTTTCTGTCGGGGAAACTGATCCATAAGCACCTATGGGACCGGCGGACCGAGCCCCTTTCGGTTCGGCGGGGGCGGAGGTCGCACGAAGAGCGGATCGAGGCGAAGCACACGAGCAGTTTACCCAGGTTCGGGCCGCACGGATGCGTAAAACCCTACTCCTGCTTTGTGGTTTGTATTGAGTTCTTGCTCGGGAGCGCTGAGTGCTACAGTACACACCAGTAGCTAACGAGACCGAGCATGAGTGTTTTTTCTCCGTTCCCCCCTTCTACGTTGCGCATGGGCCTCCTTTTATATGCTCAAGGGGTCACCGACAGGTGGCAACGTAGGCAAGGGTAAAAATGGAAAGGTGTTGCGGTTGGTACAACTACCTGTACAGTGTATCATACCTAACCCTGACGGCAGGGGACAAGGGCATTAAATGCCCGTCTGCGTCGCCTAAACAGTGCAAAAAGGGACCGTCAGGGGCGCCACCGCCCGCCACGATGGCAATCTTGTCAGCACCGCTTGCCACCACGCACCGCTGGCTGCACAGCCTCGCGCCACGTACGCCTGGAAGGGTCCCAGAGCGACACATTGGTGGATGTGCTGGAGCGCGGGTACAGAGTGGTAGCTTGCCGCGGCAAGCGCCTTGCCGCGGTCGTTGTCTTGTCGCGTCCGGGAGCTTGTCGCTCGTCGGACCTTGCCGGGACGCGTGGCGCGTTGCGGCAAGTTCCTCGAGATGCCTTGGTTGGCCTTCCCGGCAAGCTCCTCTTGCCGGGGTCTTGTGCCTTGAGTGGCCTTCCCGGCAAGCTCCTCTTGCCAGGGCCTTGTCTCCTTGGCTTGAATACTTTGATCTTGAATGGCTCCAAATGAACCACGGAGGACCTTGGCGGTCACCCGGCAAGCCTTGCCGCGGGATGCTGCGACTGCCCGTGCACAAGTTCGGGATACTAGGGTACCCCTACTCTAGTACACCGACACTTTCATGGATATAAAAAGATAGATCTGATCATAAACTCAAAGTTCATCGGATCACAACAAACACACCGCAAAAAGAGTTACATCATATGGATCTCCAAGAGACCATTGTATTGAGAATCAAGAGAGAGAGAGAGGAAGCCATCTAGCTACTAACTACGAACCCGAAGGTCTACAAAGAACTACCCACGCATCATCTGAAAGGCACCAATGGAAGTGGTGAACCCCTCTGTGATGGTGTCTAGATCGGATCTAGTGTTTCTAGACTCTGCGGCGGCTGGATGAATATTTCGTTGACTCCCTTAGGGTTTTGGGAATATTGGGGTATTTATAGAGCAAAGATACGGTCCGGGGGGCACCCGAGGTGGGCACAACCCACCAGGGCGCGCCTGGGCCTCCTGGCGCGCCCTAGTGGGTTGTCCCCTCCTAGGGACTCCCCCCAGGTGCCACCAAGGCCCAATGTCTTCCTTCTGGCCCAGAAAAAATCACAAAAATAGTTTCGCGGTGTTTGGGCTCCGTTTGATATTGATTTCCTGCGATGTAAAAAACATGCAGAAAACAACAAGTGGCACTTGGAACTATGTCAATAGGTTAGTACCAAAAAATGATATAAAATGACTATAAAATGATTGTAAAACATCCAAGAATGATAATATAACAGCATGGAACAATAAAAAATTATAGATACATTGGAGACGTATCAAAGGGTTACATCGATGCTAGTTTCCAAACCGACAGAGATGAATGTCATCACAGATCGGATTCATATATGTCATGAATGGAGGAGCAGTGAGTTGGACGAGTGATGTCTGCTAGAACTATGTCGGAATTTCCCCAAAGAGGAAGGGATGATGCAGTATAGCAGCGGCAGGTATTTCCCTCAGTGATGAGACTAAGCTTATCAAACCAGTAGGAGAACCAACCAACACATCATAAACAACACGTGCACACAAATAACAAATACTCGCAACTCGACGTGTAAAAGGGGCTGTCAATCCCTTTCGGGTAACGAACGTGATAGAGTTGTAAATATTGATAGATCGAATGCCAAATAAGATAAATTGCAGCAAGGTATTTTGGGGTTTTTGGTTTAATAGATCTGGAAATAAAAGCAAAGGAAAAATAGATCGCAAAGGCAAATAATATTGGAAGAGACCCGGGGGCCATAGATTTCACTAGTGGCTTCTCTCGAGAAAATAGCAAACGGTGGGAAAACAATTACTGTTGGGCAATTGATAGAACTTCAAATAATCATGACGATATCCAGACAATGATCATTATATAGGCATCACGTCCAAGATTAGTAGACCGACTCCTGCCTGCATCTACTACTATTACTCCACACATCGACCGCTATCCAGCATGCATCTAGTGTATTAAGTTCATGGAAAAACGGAGTAATGCAATAAGAACGATGACATGATGTAGAAAAGATCTATTTATGTAAAAATAGACCCCCATCGTTTTATCCTTAGTAGCAACGATACATACATGCCGGTTCCCTTTCTGTCACTGGGATCAAGCACCGTAAGATCGAACCCACTACAAAGCACCTCTTCCCATTGCAAGATAAACAGATCAAGTTGGCCAAATAAAAGCCAAATATCAAAGAAGAAATACAAGGCTATAAGAAATCATGCATATAAGATATCAAAGAAGACTCAAATAACTTTCATGGATAAAAAGATAGATCTGATCATAAACTCAAAGTTCATCGGATCCCAACAAACACACGGCAAAAAGAGTTACATCGTATGGATCTCCAAAAGACCATTGTATTGATAATCAAAAGAGAGAGAGAGAGAGAGAGAGAGAGAGGAAGACATCTAGCTACTAACTACGGACCCGTAGGTCTACAAGGAACTACTCACGCATCATCGGAGAGGCGTCAATGGAGATGGTGAACCCCTCCGTGATGGTCTCTAGATTGGATCTGGTGGTTCTGGACTTTGCGGAGGGTGGAATAGAATTTCATCGACCCCTCTAGGGTTTCTGAAATATCTAAGTATTTTTAGAGAAAAGAGGCGGTGAGGGAGGCCACCGAGGTGGGCACAACCCACCTGGGCGCGCCAGGGGGGCCTGGCGCACCCTGGTGGGTTGTGCCCCCTTGGGGCACCCCCTAGGTGCAGCTCTGGCCCAATGGGTGTCTTGTGGCCCATAAAAAATCTCCAAAAAGTTTCACGGTGTTTGGACTCCGTTTGATATCGATTTCCTGCGATGTAAAAAACATGCAAAAAATAGCAACTGGCACTTGGCACTATGTCAATAGGTTAGTACCAAAAAATGATCTAAAATGACTATAAAATGATTGTAAAACATCCAAAAAAGATAATATAACATCATGGAACAATAAAAAATTATAGATGTGTTGGATATGTATCAGCATCCCCAAGTTTAATTCCTACTTGTCCTCGAGTAGGTTAATGATAAAAACAGATTTTTTTGATATGGAATGTTGCCTATCATGTCATATCATATTCTTTTCTTCATAGCATGGACATTTGGACTTTTATATGGTTCAAAGCAATAGTCTAGTTATGACATGAGATTTAAATACTCAAGCATATCAACAAGCAACCATGTCTTTCAAAATATCAATGCTAAAATAAGTTATCCCCGGCCCATCATGCTCAACAATTGATCCATTCAAGAAACACACTCACATATTAGTTACACCCAATGCTCAAGTATGATTATAGTGTTTCCTCGTTGGTGCTTTATAAGAAAAGATGGAGACTCAAATTCAAAAATAAAAATTGCATAAGTACAAGAAAGGCCCTTCGAAGAGGGAAGTAGGGATTTGTAGAGGTGCCATAGCTCATAGGTAAAATTGAGAGATAAAATTATTTTGGGAGGCATACTTTTCCCACCAACGAAAACGACTTGAGGTTCCCAACACTTTCCATGCTAGATATATCATAGGTGGTTCCCAAACATAAAATAAAGTTTATTCCTTTTCCACCAAACTTTCACAAGCCATGGCTAGCCGAATCCATGGTTGCCTTCCATACCAACACTTTCCAAGGAATTTATTATTTGATAACATAAAGTAAATTTGTTTTTCATTTCGGGACTGGGCATCCCTAATACCTTTGCCTTACTCTCGTGCAATGGCAAGTGAATAAACACTCATCGTGAGAATAACAGATCTAGCATGGAAAATATTGGCCACCCCTCACAGCCTCGCGAGTGGTACGGGCACACAAAAAGGGAAATTTATTTTGAAAATTAGAGATGGCACATAGAAATTTTCTTAGAACGGCAAGGGAATACCGCATATAGGTAGGTATGGTGGACTCATGTGGCGAAACCCGGATAAAGGATTTTGGATGCACAAGTAGTGATCATACTTAGTGCAAAATGAAGGCTAGCAAAAGACTGGAAAGCGACCAACCATGAAACAAATAATCTCATAAGCAAGCATTGAGCATAAATAACACCGAATAATGCACCACACGTAGGATGTAATTTCATTGCATGATTATTGACTTTCATGCTTGCATAGGGAATCACAAACTTTAACACTAATATTCTTACTAAAGCATAATTACTCATTAACATGACTCATGTATCACATCATCATGTCTCAAAACTATTACAAGGAATCAAGTTTATTTTGTCCAATGATCTTCATGAATGTTTTTATTATATCCTTCTTGGATATCTATCACTTTGGAACTAATTTTTATGTGTTGCTTTTGATAAGCTCAAACAAATATAAGTAAAGATCATGAGCATAATTTTTTCTTTCTCTCAAAATAATTTAAGTGAAGCAAGAAAGAATTTCTTAAATTTTTTACTAACTCTTAAATAAATCTAAGTGAAGCAAGAGAGTATTTCTTCAAAAATACTAAAGCACACCGTGCTAAAAAAGATATAAGTGAAGCACTAGAGCAAATTCATAGCTCATAAAATTTAAGTGAAGCAAAGAGAGTTATTCTAACACGTCATGGCATAATTATGGCTCTCTCTAATAGATGTGTACAACAAGGATTGAGAACTTAAAAAGAAAAAGAAAACAAGCAAAGACTCATATCATACCAGACGCTCCAAGCAAAACACATATCATGTGACGAATAAAAATATAGTTTCGAGTAAAATACCGATGGTCATTAGAAGAAAGAGGGGATGCCACTCGGGGGCATCCCCAAGCTTAGTTGCTTGCTACTCTTTTTGATAATGGCTTGGGATGTCGGGGCATCCCAAAGCTTAGGCTCTTCTTACTCATTATTCCTTTATCCATCGTAAGATAACCCAAAACTTGAAAACTTCAATCACACAAAACTCAACAAAACTTTCGTGGGATCCGTTAGTATAAGAAAACAAATCACTACTATAAGTGTTGTAGCAAACCAATTCATATTTTGTATTTGTATATTATATCTACTGTATTACAGCTTTTCTATGGCAAAAACTCATCAAAGAAAACCATAGAATCATCAAAACAAGCACATAACACAATAAAAACAGAATCTGTCAAAAACAGAACAGTCTGTAGCAATCTGGAAGTTTCGAATACTTCTGTGACTCTAAAAATCTTGAACAAACAGGGCCACGTGGGCAATTTGTATATTGATCTTCTGCAAACAGAATCAACCCAAAATCACTCTTCTCTTAAAAATGAGAATTTTTCTCGTGAGCGCACATCCCAATTTATCAACCCCACCACTTTTATTTCTCCCAACGTACGTGAAAATACTAATCCTATATACCTAAGAGACTCATCCCCATTAAATTATTTATCTCAACATGCAAGCATGTCACATCACCATAAAATTATGTATGGGTAAGGGCCCACCTCAACATGCAACCATGCATGGAAAAAGACCTACGAGCACATGCAACCATGCATGAGAAAATATTTTTATCCTATGATTCCACTGACATTCAATAAATATTTTACAACTATGCATAATCAAATATAATAAACTATATGTATGTTAATTTTGGTTCACATGTCAGTAAGCGAAACATTTATATTCTGCACAATCAAATCTTATTGAAATATATTGCCACAAATTCCCACAACAACGTGTGGGGTGTCATCTACACTAGTGCAGAATCGGTCTATAGTCCCGGTTCATAAGGGCATTTAGTGTTGGTTCTGAAACCGCCACTAATGGGTGGGGACTAAAGGTCCCCTCCCTTTAGTGACGGTTCAACACGAACCAAGACCAAAGGCCCACCACGTGGCACGAGTCCGCGCGGGGGGCTGGGGGTCCTTTAGTCCCGGTTCGTGACACGAACCGGGACCAAGAGGTACCATGTGGCACGAGCCCGTGGCGGGGGGCTGGGGCCAACCGGGACTAAAAGGTTTAGGGTTTTTTGGGTTTATGAATTATTTTTCCTTTTAGTTTTGGGTTTTTCATTTAATTCGTTTTCATATTTTACGCTACTACATATTGTACACGTTATGCATATATATAAATAGAATTTCTCGCACGACCATTCACATACGTACACATGTAT
>LR738714.1:679891958-679935250 GCA_902687465.1 Secale cereale
ATATATATATATATATATATATATATATATATATATATATATATATATATATATATATATATATACGATTTCTCCTACAATTTGCAAATCATTACATGGAAGTATATTATAGCGAGTAATGGTATTCTCCTTTGGGTTCTATGACCTGGTCGAGTAAAAATCCCGCTATTTCCTCTTGAATTGGTCGTACGCGAGACATTGGTAGGAGCTCATCCCGCATCTCCGACATCTTTAAAAAAGGAGATCAATATGAATATATTAGTTGTGTGTATATATATAATTATATATTAGATTATGACAAAAAGAATTGTGAATGGTGTTCTGGCAAACGTACCCAAATTTGTCTATCACTTCTGGACCTTTCGGACGTCACCATGCAAATATTCTCGCAAACATAATATGCACATAAATTAGTCCCCGACGCCTGCCTCAATCCC
Organism: Secale cereale; assembly: GCA_902687465.1. Classification (NCBI taxonomy): domain Eukaryota; kingdom Viridiplantae; phylum Streptophyta; class Magnoliopsida; order Poales; family Poaceae; genus Secale; species Secale cereale. The sequence continues at coordinate 679,892,396 of LR738714.1, forward strand.
TTTACGAGAATAGAATTCAATCAGATAATAATTAATCAAACATGGTAATGGTATGAAACTAGAATTAATGAGATTGTAGCTAGCTAGTACTACTTAATTAATTACCTTGGGTCACACCCGTTTTAGCTGTTGTTTCCATTCGCCGTCAACCTCTTTGATAAACTTTTGCCAAGCCCTACTCGCCAGCAAAGAAAATGAATAAAAGGAGTTATTAACTAGTTGATATCAGGAAATGAACTAAAGAGGACGACATAGTGCATTACCTGTTGACCATCCCCTTCACGATTGAGTAGTCCTGAACGTCTTTAAGTAGTGAGTCCAGTACGTGAACTCTTCACTCGTCAACTTCAATAATTAGCAGGATCCAGTGGAAACTGTATGCGCACACATTTGTATAATTAAGCGGACATGTGCATAACTGTCGGTGTACTAAGGTAGGGGTGCCTCAGTACCCCAACTTGTGCACGGGCAGTTGCAGCTTCCCGCGGCAAGGTTTACTGTGTGCTCGTCGGAGACCTTCCTGCTCCCTATTTAACCATTCAAAAACAAAGTATACAAGACATAAGACCGAGACCCCGGCAAGAGGAGCTTGTCGGGAAGGCCGTACCAGGCTCAAGACTGCTCCACTAACACAAGACCCTGGCAAGAGGAGCTTGCCAGGAAGACTAGAAGACATCGCCTCGGCGCTATGCGCGCCCCGGCAAGGGGCCCGGGGAGCGGCAAGTTCCCGGGCCCGGCAAGATCAAGGCCCCGGCAAGGTGCTTGCCGGGAAGGCTGCGCTGTGTGCTCGCGCTCCAGCTCATCGGCCCACGCGTCGCCCTGGGGCCTATCCAGGGACGCGTGGCGGATGGCTGTGCAGCCTGGGGTACATGGTGGCACTCCACGGCGATAAATCCGTCGCCGTGGCGGACGGAGACGCTAAGGCGGGAGCTTTTGGGGTCGACGGCGACGGGCATTAAATGCCCTTGTCCCCCACTGTTAAAGTAGGTATGGACCACTGTTCTGTACTGTAGCTCCACTGTTCCCGCACTGTTACAACTACCACCTCTTTTACTTTTTTACCCCTTTTCTCCTACGTTGACACCTGTCGGTGACCCCTTGCACTATAAAAGGAGGCCCATGCACAACGTGGAGGGGGTTCGAAACCTAGACTACTCTCACGCACGGTGTAGCTGCTTCTTCAAGCTCCCGAGCGCTCAACTCAATACACAACCAAGCAGGAGTAGGGTTTTACGCATCCGTGCGGCCCGAACCTGGGTAAAACTACCCGCGTGTTTGCTTCGATCTGCTCTTTGTGCTCCCTCCGCCCTCGTACCGCACAGACAAGGGGCTCCGGTCCCATAGGTGTTCGTGGCGGACAGTTTCCCCCGACATCTTTGGCGCGCCAGGTAGGGGGCGTCGAGGTTGTGCGAACCTGATCCGGCGTTCGCGCGGGCGCATTCTTCATCAACCTCTCCAGCTTCATCAGCGACTTCATCAGCGACAACTCCATGGCCCCGAAGAAGAAGCCTTCGGAGGTCGGAGGCCCGTCTGCGTCTCACCCGCCGCCACCAGAGCCAACGGTGGGCGGGGGAGACGCCGTCGGAAGGGTGGTTGCCGGCGAGGACACTCACGGCGCCACCAGATCCAAGAACAGGACGGACGACCGGACCTCGGTCTCCGTGGATGCGCCGCGTCCATCACAGCACACGACGACCCCGCAGCGCCATACCACGGGAGGTGGTATCCGCTTGCTGGGGCAAGGCCAAACTGGAGGTTCGCGGGACGCCCCGGACCCCCGTCCGGGCACAAGCAAAGCGAAGGCACCGGCGCGGGACCCCGCTCCTTCTAACGTCGTTAGAAGTCCGAGCGTATCCCGCTCCTCGCACCGCTCACCCGCGTTCCCCACTACTCCGGCAGAAGCGCTCGCAAGGGCGCAGCTACTCCTCGATTTTCCTCCGGCGGCCGACAAGGCCGAAGAATGGAGGGCCACTATCCGGAGCCTGATAGACTTCGCCAACAACGACTCTCCGCAGCAGCCGTCGGCCTCACGGCCGCGGCAAGCCGAGAAGACGAAGCCTATCGGCGACAAGACTGCCGGGGGTGCGACGAGCGTGCACTCCCCGCCGCAGAAACAGAAGACGCCGCCCCGCCGGAGCAACCCCGACGACGGCTCCACAGCCTCGTCGGACCCGCGGGCCCGTCGGGACCAGCGCCAGGTCCTCGACGACCGGCGAGATGAAGACGCTCGAACCACGATCGAGCGCCGCCGAGAAGCTCGGCGACAATCCGACAAGAGAGCTGGGAACACTGTCGACGCGCACGCGCCCGGTGAACCAGGCGACTTGCCGTACGCGGCAGGCTGCCCTGCGTTCACCCGCGAGCTGCGGCGCGTCCAGTGGCCCAGCATGAAGAACTTTAAGCCCGACGTACCGGAGAAGTACGACGGCAAGACGCACCCCTCGGAGTTTCTCAGCGTCTACACTATCGCAGTGCAAGCTGCCGGGGGGCGCGACGAGAAGATCCTAGCCAACTACTTCCCGCTCGTGCTGAAGCCGAACGTCCGTTCGTGGCTCATGCACTTGCCGGAAGGCTCTATCTCTTCTTGGGCCGACCTCTGCCATCAGTTTGTTGGCGCCTTCACCGGCGGCCACAAACCCCATGGCCAGGAGAGCGATCTCCACATCTTGGCCCAGAAGGAAGGCGAACCCCTGCGCAAATATATCCAACGCTTCAGCCGGGTGCAGCACAACATCCCCGACGTTCACCCTGCCGCGGTCATCAGCGCGTTCCATCAGAACGTGCGTAACCGCCGCATGCGTGAGGAGATGGCGATGACCAAGATCAGGGACGTCAGCGAGCTCTACGCTCTTGCTGACAAGTGCGCCCGCGCGGAAGAGGGGAGGAAACTCCCCGGGGAGGATGCTGGCGCAGGGGGAAGCGACAGCGACGACGCCAACCCGGCAAAGAAGAGCCGGCGGCGGAACAACAGAAGGAAGGGCAAGAAGGAAGTGCTTGCCGTCGAGAAGTCCGGCAAGGAGGCCCCCGCCAAGCAAGCGCAGGCTGGCGGCTCCGGCAAGGAGCCTGCCCCTGCGGCGGCGGCCGACAAGCCGGGTAGCTCCGACAAGCAATACTGTAAGATTCACCGCACCAAGGGTCGCGATCTCTCCAATTGCAAGCGCGTCGAGTACCTCGTCGAGCAGCAAAAAGCTGAGTACGAGAGGCGCGACAAGGAGAAGGCCCAAGGTGGCGGGGAAGAGCCCAGCAAGAAGCGGCCGTTCAACGGCCGGGGAGGACGCCGCGGCAAGGCCAAGCAGCGGCAAGGAGATCGACCTCCCCGGGGCCGCGACAACGACGAAGACGATGATGAAGACATGGAGGACGACGAGAACAGCGAGCAGGAGTTCCAGAAGGCCACGGAGGTCCTGTGCGTCGACGGTGGCGCCTCCCTGCATACCTCCCACCGCCAGCTAAAACAGTGGGTGCGTGAGGTGAATGCAGCGGAGCCGCCCGTGGAGTCGCGCAGGCTCCTCAAATGGTCCAGCACGCCCATCATTTTTGACCTTGAGGATCACCCTGACCGCACCACGGCGGTCGGGTGCTTGCCGATGCTGGTTTCTCCCACCATCCGCAACCTCAAGGTCACCAAAATGTTGGTTGACGGCGGGGCCGGGCTGAACTTGATCTCCTCCGCTGTGATCAAGAAACTCCAGATCCAAGATGGCGAGCTCGAAGAGACCGGTTCATTCCAAGGAATCAACCCGGGAAGGAGCAAGCCCAAGGGAAAGATCACTCTGCCGGTGACCTTTGGCGGGGAGCTCAACTTCAGGACTGAGCGCATCACCTTTGACGTCGCTGATATTCCATTGCCCTACAATGGAATACTCGGCCGTCCCGCCCTCGCCAAATTCATGGCAGCTTCCCACTATGCCTACAACGTGCTGAAGATGCCGGGGCCGATAAGCGTCATCACTGTCCACAGCGACAAGAAGGATGCGCTTATCTGCGCCGACAAGATTTACCGGGATGCGGCAGCTGCGGCCGAGAAGGATACTCTTGCCGCTGAAGCTCCTGGGGGGAAGAAGACGAAGATCAAGTCCGGCAAGTGCTCTGGGACCCACTCCGGCAACCGCACCTCTTCGGAGTGCTGCGCTGCCGTCGAGGACGTTCCATCGAGCTCCACCGGCAAGAGCAAGAAAGGAATGGCTGCTCCTCCGGCAACCAAGAAAGTGTCCGCAAAGGAGGATGGCACTGGTGGTACCTTCACCATCAGTGCCACCCTTGACAGCAAATAGGAAAGCGCGCTCGTCGCCTTCCTGCGGGCGAACGTCGATGTGTTTGCTTGGCAACCATCTGACATCCCCGGTGTTCCCAGGGAGGTGATTGAGCACAAGCTTGCTGTCTGTCCTCATGCGCGGCCCATCAAGCAGAAAGTGAGGAAACAAGCCGTGGAGCGCCAAGAGTTCATCAATGAGGAGATCAAGAAACTAGAGGCAGCAGGTCTAGTTAGAGGTGTGATCCATCCGACGTGGTTGGCAAACCCAGTCGTCGTGCGCAAGGCCAACGGGAAGTGGAGACTGTGTATAGACTTCACCGATGTCAATAAAGCATGTCCCAAGGATCCCTTCCCTTTGCCGCGCATTGACCAGATCGTTGACTCCACTGCCGGATGTGAGCTACTCTGTTTTCTTGATGCATACTCAGGCTATCATCAGATTTTCATGGCCAAGGAGGATGAAGAGAAGACTGCATTTATCACTCCATGTGGCACCTATTGCTTTATCCGCATGCCATTTGGACTAAAGAATGCAGGCTCAACCTTTGCAAGGGTAGTGTACACTGCTTTTGAGCCACAGATCCACAGAAATGTAGAAGTTTACATGGATGACATCGTGGTGAAGAGCAAGAGCAAAGAAACCCTGATTCAAGACTTAGAAGAAACGTTTCAGAACCTGCGCAGGATACAGCTCAAGTTGAACCCCGAGAAGTGCGTCTTTGGAGTCCCCTCCGGCAAGCTTCTCGGGTTCTTTGTATCACAAAGGGGGATTGAAGCCAACCCCGACAAGATCAAAGCCATTGAGCAGATAGAGGCCCCGAAACGCGTCAAGGATGTCAGAAGGCTTGCAGGATGTGTTGCTGCCCTCAGTAGGTTCATTTCAAAATCCGCAGAACGCGCCCTACCTTTCTTCAAAATCTTGAAGAAGGCAGGTCCCATGAAGTGGACTCCGGAAGCGGAGGCAGCGTTGCAGGATTTGAAACGGTACCTGTCCTCCACTCCTACACTTGTCGCACCTAGACCACAGGAAAAGTTGTTGCTATACTTAGCGGCAACCAACCAGGTGGTTAGTGCTGCGTTAGTGGCGGAGAGGGAGTCCGACGAGGAGTCAGCATCACCGGCAAGCGAATCTAGCGACAAGCAGGGGGCTGTCCCGACGAGCTCTGGCCCCGACAAGGAAGACTCTGCGCAGGAACAAGGAGAGGTGCGGAAGAAGATGGTGCAGCGCCCAGTGTATTTTGTAAGTTCCCTTCTCCAGGGGGCTAGATCAAGGTACTCTGGTGTGCAAAAATTGCTTTTCGGCCTCCTCATGGCCTCAAGAAAGCTGCGCCACTACTTCCAAGCCCATGAGATAACAGTGGTCACTCGCTTTCCGTTGAAGAGGATATTCCACAATCCAGAGGCAACAGGCAGGATCGTCGAGTGGGCACTGGAGCTGTCAAGCTTTGGACTCAAGTTTGAAAGTACTTCAACCATACAGAGCCGAGCCTTGGCAGAATTCATTGCCGAATGGACCCCAACTCCAGAAGATGAAGTTCAAGAAACAAGCGCACCCGTGCAAGAAGCGACAAGTGAATGGGTAATGTATTTTGACGGTGCCTTCTCGCTGCAAGGCGCCGGTGCCGGCGTGGTACTCATCGCGCCCACCGGAGAGCACCTCAAATATGTTATCCAGATGCACTTTCCCAGGGAGCAAGCGACAAACAACACTGCAGAATATGAAGGCTTGCTTGCCGGCCTCAGGATTGCGGCCGAACTTGGGATCAGAAAGCTGATTGTGCGGGGCGATTCTCAGTTGGTGGTCCGACAAGTTAACAAGAGCTATCAGAGCCCTTTGATGGAAGCTTATGTCGATGAAGTGAGAAAGCTTGAAGAACACTTTGAAGGTTTGCAGATGGAGCACGTCCCGAGAGCTCAAAATGAGATTGCAGATGGCCTTTCAAAGTGCGCCGCGATGAAGTTACCTGTGGAACCAGGGACCTTTTTGCTCAAGCTGACTCAGCCATCAGTTACACCATCAATTGGGCAGTCCAAGAAGAGAAAGTTGGTCTCCGGCGACTACTTGCCGGCGGATCTCCCTGAACCCGCCGCCAAAGTTCCCAAGATCAACAACAACGCTGAGGAACAGTTTGCTCCTGCAAGCCCTCGGGCTTGTGCAGTTGAAGCAAATGTTCCCGACAAGCCTCGCCCCGGCGAGCTTGCCGGGGGACCGTCAGCTCCGGCAGGATCAGAGGTCTTCGCCGTAGAAGCTGAGGTTCCCGCAGCGGCCCTCGAGCCTTTAGTCCTTGCCGTCAAGCCTCGGGCTCCAGCATGGGCGCAGCAGATCGTCCGTTTTCTGCAAACTGGAGAACTTCCCGACGACCCTCAAGAGATAGAGAAGATAACCAGGCAGTCAAGTATGTATCAGTTCGTGGATAACGAGCTATACAGAAGAAGACTCAACGGTGTCAGGTTGAAATGCATCTCCAGAGAAGATGGACAGAAGCTGTTGGCAGAAATACACGGAGGCATATGCGGCCACCACATTGGCGCAAGGGCACTTGCCGGGAAAGCTTTCCGGCAAGGGTTCTTTTGGCAAGAAGCCCTCCAAGATGCAACTGCACTAGTAACCAAGTGTGAAGCGTGCCAGTTCCATGCAAAGCAAATTCATCAGCCAGCTCAAGCTCTCCAAACAATCCCTTTGTCATGGCCCTTCTCGGTCTGGGGGCTCGATATCCTCGGCCCTTTCCCTCGCGCTGTCGGGGGCTTTGAGTACTTGTACGTTGCAATCGACAAGTTCACAAAGTGGCCAGAAGTAGAGCCGGTGAGGAAGGTGACAGCACAGTCAGCAGTCAGGTTCTTCAGGTCGATTGTTTGCCGTTTTGGGATCCCGAACAGGATCATCACCGACAACGGTACGCAATTTACTAGTCGCACCTTCATGCAGTACGTCCAAGACCTTGGCGCCAAGGTCTGTTTCGCTTCTGTTGCTCACCCGAGGAGCAACGGCCAAGCGGAGAGGGCAAATGCTGAAGTGCTGCGCGGACTCAAGACAAGGACCTTTGACAGGCTACGCAAGTGCGGAAGAAATTGGATAGAGGAGCTCCCGGCGGCTCTTTGGTCAATCAGAACGACACCGAGTCGAGCCACCGGACAGACACCTTTTGCTCTAGTCTATGGAGCAGAGGCAGTTCTCCCCACGGAACTCGTATACGGATCTCCTCGAGTACTCGCTTATGATGAGCTCGAGCAAGAGCAACTGCGGCAAGATGACGCATTGCTCCTTGAGGAGGGACGTCTCCAGGCTGCTGTACGAGCTGCTCGATACCAGCAAGCTTTGCGCCGCTACCATAGCCGCAAAGTCAAGGCCAGGAGTCTCGAGGAAGGCGACCTTGTTCTTCGGCGTGTTCAGTCCGCCAAGAATTCCAACAAGTTGACGCCGAAGTGGGAAGGCCCTTATCGGGTGAGACAAGTTACGAGGCCCGGCGCTGTCCGCCTCGAGACCGAAGAAGGCTTACCGGTGAGCAACTCCTGGAACATAGAGCATCTTCGCAAGTTTCACCCCTAAGGCGCGGTTGCCGTGATCCGCTCCGGCAACCACCTTTTGTACAAGCCTTGCCGCTGTTGCATGTAACCCTTTGTACAGAGCCGGGCGCAGACCCCGTGCATCAGTAAAGTTTTCGTGTTTTTTCGCATCGATTGCCTTTTGCATGCTTCTCTTTGCTGTTTGCATGTTCTGTTTGGCATTTGATGCAACACTCAGACATACGGTAAGCACTATTACGCCGAAAGGCAATATGCTTGTTTCCCTCTCCCTTTCCTTTTCTCTTAAGCAGAAGGAACGTTCCTCGCGCACAAGTTTGCCGGGGGGAAGGAGATGGAGGAGGAACTAAGTGCCGTTCAAGTAAGAAGAGCCTTACCGGAAAGCAAGCAATATGAGCAAGCAGCATATGAAAGATAAGTTGTTAGAATTTGACCAGTTCAAATTTTAAATTTTTGGTTGTCTTCCTTGAACGATCACACTTTGTATGGAAAACCTGTGCGCGGAGGAACCTACCCGTAGCTTGCCGCACCCTTATCTTGTTTTCGAGTTCACTCAACGATTTAAGTGAGCTGCGACAAAAGTCGCGCCCTTGCCTCGTTTCCGAGTACGCTCAGCAAGCTAAGTGCGTTGCGGCTAGCTGCGGCAAGGTTGCTTGCCGGCGAGGACCTTGGCCAGCAGGCTGCTTAGAGTCCAACACTCAGCGCTCGCGGCAAGGGCCCCTTGCCGGCAAGCTCCCCGGGAGCGTAGGGTGGAAAACATACAAAGTCAAAGATTGGAACAAGGAAGATAACATTGCACTGATTGATTGAAGTAAAGCAAATATCTTACAAAGGATAGTTTGTCGCGATGGACTAATGAGTTCATAATATAATGTGCAGCAACAAAAAGATAAAGATAAATGGAGCCCTAGTCTACGCGGTCGCCTTCTTTCCTGCCAAGCTTTGCCACCTTGGCGATGATGTGGCCGACCTGCTCCTTCAGGGCCTCCGTGTCTGCATCTGCCGGCAGGGTGCGAAGAACGTTCGTGAGGTTGATTCCCGGGTTGCGGTACACGATCTTCGTCAACACCCGCTCCAGAGTTCCCGCGTAGAGCCGGCGCGACTCCTCGGCCAGCTGCGCGGGGATGCGGTTCCGGAGACCTGCAAGAGCCGGAGCGACGCCTCTGAAGAAGAGGCTGAGCTTGGCGCTGTGCGGGAGATCTGGATCCGGCGAGTAGATAAGGTGTTCAACCTTCAGCGCTAGCAGCTCTTGATCAATATTGGACGCAGAAGAAACCAGCTCCTCGGTCCACACTTCAATAGTCTGCCGGAAGAGCTCGGATGCCTTGTTGACGCTCTCCATCAAGGTTCGCTCCTTGCGGAGCTCATCCTTCAACTTGGTCTCCTGGGCCCGGGCGGCATCGAGCGATTCCTTCAGGGTGGTGACCTTCAGCTCCAAGTCCTCGATGGAGTCCTCGGCGGCCTTCAGCTCGTCACCCCTCTTGGATAAACTCACCTGAAGCTCTGAGTTTGTGTGAGCATCCCTCTCGCGCTCCAAGATGAGCGCGGCAACCTTCTCGGCGCTCACCTTCATCGCCTTCTCCAGTTGTTCGACCTTGGCGGCGAGCTCTTTCTTGGCGTCCTCCGCGGCAACCGCGGCGGCCTTCGCCTCCTTCAGCTCCCCGCCAAGGGCAGCCTCGCGAGCGGCAAGGTCTTCTTCATGAGAGTCCAGCTCAACCTTCCGCTGCGCGAGCTCTCCCTCTCGCCGGGACATCTCCACCCCGGCGAGACGCTGCTGTTCATCGGCTTCGGCCTTCTCGAGTACCCACTCTTGATACTCGCCGGCGAGACGCTCACGCTCTTCCGCAACCTGGCGGAGGGCAGCCTGATTGGCGGCGCTGAGCTCCGCCGCACGCTTCTCCATCTCTGCCGCAGCCTTGGCGGCAAGAGCCTCCCGGGAAGCGAGCTTTGCTTGCCTGGCCCGGTAAAGGGCCAGGAGCTGATAAAGCAATCGCTCCTCCTCGGGCCCCTCACCTCCACTGGGCGCCTGGACGATCTTCAGGCCTGCGGAGGCGAGGACCTCTCCGTCGAACGCCTCGCCCTCCGCAGGAGCTCGCGACGAAGACCCCCACGGCATCTGGATGAAGACGCCGTTGGGGGCCTCGAGATAGAACCTCTGCTCCTCGCCGGCGGAGGGACCGGTGGCCGGTGCAGCATCCGATGCTCCCGCCGCCTCCGGGTCGGCGGTGCGGTCACCGTCCCCCTCCCCGGCCGCTGCGTCTGCAGCCGGAGCAGTCTCTTGCGCGGCCGGCTCGGCGGCTTCGGCCATCTCCTCCACGACTGGAGCGTCGCCGCCGCCGCCCTGCGCGTCCTCCTCCTCGAGGACAATCACCTCCGTCTCCATGGGCGCAGGAGGAGGAAGATCTAGAAAGAAGAAGAAGAGAAAGAAATTCAAGACTCAAGCAAATATCCAAAAAAGAGATAAGCCAAGAAGACAAGTTACAAAGATTACCTTGGCGGACGTCCTCAGCGGCGGGCTCCCTCGCCGGGGAGCTCGGCCTCGTCGGAGTAGTCGCCCTCGCCGGGGAACTTGGCCTTGGCGGGGTGGCCGCCCTTGCCGGGCTGCTCGTCCTTGGCGGGGTACTCTGCCTTGGCGGAGTACCCGCCCTTGACGGAGCACTCTCCCTTGCTGGAGAGTCCTGCCTTGGCGGGGATGGCGGGGCCTGCGGCTCCTCAGCTGTGACCTCCGGGCGCTCATCCCGCTGGGGCTCCTCCTCTGCACGGAACAAGACAAGAGATGTCAATACATGAAGACAAAATCAAAGCCTCAGGCGTACCCCGACAAGCGAAAAGAGAACCCCAGACTTACGATGGGGGCTGCGCTGCGGGCTGCGCTGGGGGCTGCTCATCGGAGCAGTGCTCGAGTCCGGCAGGCTCGGCTCCGGCACACCCTCTGTTGCCGCTGCAGCTGAGCCTTCCGCGACCTCGGCCTCGGGCGCCTTGGCCTTCTTCGCTGCGCGGTGGGCCAGGGTCCTGAAATCAAAACAGTAAACAGAGTCAGCATCAACAGAAGTTCAAGACAAAAACCAAGAAGATGTAGAATCTCGGATCCTTACTCCTGGTCCTCCTCGTCGTCCTCGCTCAGGGCGGAGAAGTCATACTCCACCGTGGGCGCGTCGACGCGAGGAGCGGGAGGTGAAGACTCCCTCGCGCGCTTGGTGTTCACCGGGGCTGGGGGCTGCGAAGACCCAGCCCCTGTGGCCGCCGGCGCCCGAGGAACGGGCGGAGCCGTTGCTCCGCTCCGAGAAGACCCCTGCCGGCTCGCTGCCGGCCTGCGGGGCGCCTCCGTCGTGGTCCGTGCACGGGCCGCCTCCGCTGCGGCTGGTGCGCCGGATGGCCTTGGCGCGGCTTGACTCCCCCGTGGAGCCGCCCGCCGAGGTGGCTGTTGCCGGGGCGCCTGCGCTCTCTCCCCCGTCGCCGCCTTGCGGAGGCGCTTTGCCGGGGACTGCTTCGGGCTTGCCGGGGGCGGGGAGCTCTCCGACGAGGAGAGGTCGTCGGCGTATAACTCCGTGGATCCGCCGGAGTCTTCGGCCTCCTCCTCCTCCTCCTCCTCTGCCCCGGCCGGCTCGCTGGGCCCAGCGTCCAGCACTGCGGCCCTCTTTCCCTTGGCGCCTCCGCCCCTCGCGGCGCCTCTGCTCCCTCCGGCGGTGCCCTCCATTGCCGCAGCCTCCGTCGCGATCCCATGGATCCCGGAGTGCCTCAACGAGGGGACCCCGGCGAGCGCGTCGGGTGGGAGGTTCAGCAAGCGGCGGATCTCCGCCTCCTCCGCCTGGGTGGACGCCTCCTCGGCCTCCGCCTCATCCGGCGAGAACCCGAAGACTCCTGCCGTCGCGGCTGCGGCGGCCTCCTCAGCCCGAGAAGCTATGTAGGCGATCTCCTGGTCGGTGGTGTCCCGCGTGTGCAGCTTGAGGTCCTCCTTGTTACTCGCCACCTCGGCGAGGTTGTCGTAGAAGTTGAGGACGTCGATGGGCTTCGGGGCGATCCACGAGCGGTCCAAGCCATGCGAGTCGCACATGGGCATCATGGCAAGGATCCGGTCCCTCGCGGCGTTGTTGCAGAGCGGCACCACTTCCCGGGGAGTCCTGAACCACTCAGGGTGCGTCGGGTCGTACTTGAAGAGTTCTCGTACCATCCCGCGCAGCTCCAAAGTGGTGAAGTTGAAATTAAGCCCGGGGCGCAGCCTCATGATATCTGCCGGGCCGCCGTACTCCCAGGCCGGCCTCTTCCGGTCTTGGAGAGGGGCGATGCGCCGGCGGAGGAAATCTGCGCCCACCTCGGCAACCGACAGCCGAGCCATCCGAAGACGGAGAATCCGGACGAGGGCGATGTCGAGCTTGACGTCGTCGGAGTCTAGATCACTCCAATCCCTGCCGCGCACGATGGGCGTTGTGCGCGGCGCAGTGAAGGCTTGCGGCTGGTCTTCTACAATCCAGCACCACTCCGCTCGCCATTCCTCCCACTTGCCGCGGAGCTCCCCCGGCAAGTACGCCCCTTTCTTATTGAGACGGAAGACCCAAGAAATTCCTCCGGAGAGGGGGGCATCGGCCTCGGCTCTAGGAGTGAAAAAGTGTCTAAAGAGGGCTACGTTGGGGTGGACTCCTATGAAGTTTTCGCACATATGTGCGAAAACAGCCATGGTGAGAATGGCGTTGGGGGTGAAGTGAAGCAGATGGAAGCCATACGTATTCATGATATCACAGAAGAAGTTCGAAAAAGGAGGACAGAGACCACAATGGAAAAAGGCAGCAAAGAAGTGATACCCGCCGGGATAGTTGTCCTTGGCGACGGCCGGGTATGCTCGCGTGCGGGGATGCGCATCGGTTCCCTTGGACCAGAACAAGTAGTACTTGTTCCAGAGCTCCTGCACGCCGAGCTTCGGCGGGAAGACGACGTGCCGCTTCCGGTAAGCGATGAGCTTGGCCGCTTGCTCGGATTTCTCCTTCTTGGATTTCTCCGCCTTCCCCTTGTCGGTCTTTGGGGCCATGGCGGGCGCGGCGGAAGGAAGGGGACGAAGAGCTTGGCGGCGGCGGAGCTGTGGAGGCGGAGCGCAAGAAGGAATCTTCTGCAGGTGGAAGACGACGTAATGAGAGCACAGGGAGGGGAACCGCGCCCGCTACCTCTGCTTTTATGGGGGAGTGGGGGGCGTTTCGCCCTTTCCATTAAGAGATCGTGGGCACGTCCCATCCCACGGCGCCGCAATCGACGCGTGCCGTTACCGTGGGGTGCGGTGGATATGGAAGTGGATTCGGCGCGCCGCGGGCCGCGGGTGCCCGTGCACTGTTTTGGGCCTGGCCCAACAGCGCTCGGCACCGTGTGTGGCCCAGGCCCGGGGGCTCCTGTCGGTGTACTAAGGTAGGGGTGCCTCAGTACCCCAACTTGTGCACGGGCAGTTGCAGCTTCCCGCGGCAAGGTTTACTGTGTGCTCGCCGGAGACCTTCCTGCTCCCTATTTAACCATTCAAAAACAAAGTATACAAGACATAAGACCGAGACCCCGGCAAGAGGAGCTTGTCGGGAAGGCCGTACCAGGCTCAAGACTGCTCCACTAACACAAGACCCTGGCAAGAGGAGCTTGCCAGGAAGACTAGAAGACATCGCCTCGGCGCTATGCGCGCCCCGGCAAGGGGCCCGGGGAGCGGCAAGTTCCCGGGCCCGGCAAGATCAAGGCCCCGGCAAGGTGCTTGCCGGGAAGGCTGCGCTGTGTGCCCGCGCTCCAGCTCATCGGCCCACGCGTCGCCCTGGGGCCTATCCAGGGACGCGTGGCGGATGGCTGTGCAGCCTGGGGTACACGGTGGCACTCCACGGCGATAAATCCGTCGCCGTGGCGGACGGAGACGCTAAGGCGGGAGCTTTTGGGGTCGACGGCGACGGGCATTAAATGCCCTTGTCCCCCACTGTTAAAGTAGGTATGGACCACTGTTCTGTACTGTAGCTCCACTGTTCCCGCACTGTTACAACTACCACCTCTTTTACTTTTTTACCCCTTTTCTCCTACGTTGACACCTGTCGGTGACCCCTTGCACTATAAAAGGAGGCCCATGCACAACGTGGAGGGGGTTCGAAACCTAGACTACTCTCACGCACGGTGTAGCTGCTTCTTCAAGCTCCCGAGCGCTCAACTCAATACACAACCAAGCAGGAGTAGGGTTTTACGCATCCGTGCGGCCCGAACCTGGGTAAAACTGCCCGCGTGTTTGCTTCGATCTGCTCTTTGTGCTCCCTCCGCCCTCGTACCGCACAGACAAGGGGCTCCGGTCCCATAGGTGTTCGTGGCGGACAGTTTCCCCCGACAATAACTCATCAACTATAGTAAGCAAAAATTGAATTTGTAGTACAAGATATAGTAACCACTCACCCGAAGTTGTAAGGAAGTAGTATGTCGGGTGCAAAATTTAATTTCTTCAAGAACTCTAGCAAGAAATCCTCTGTGTCTTTTCTCGACCATGGTTGTGACCATGTCTCTTGATTAACGGTATTTGGGTCAATGAACCCAACGCCATAGCATCCAGCTCTTTTATTTCATGGATCTTCATTCTGCATAATACCACAGAAAAGAATATAGTGAGGATAATTCACAGGTAATGAACATGCACTACAACTAGCTAGAGACTTAAATTACAGAAAGAAATCACTTACAGACAATAGCAACTGACGATAGATTTGTCGAGTGCATCTTGATTGAATAACTGAAACATTTCTTGAAACTCAACCCACAGATCTTTTTCATGGAAGTAATGCTCTGCCTTGACTCTCACCATGAGGGACTCTCGACCAGTAGTCTTTGCTTCTCTCATGTACCAGTTATGCAATTCATACATTCTCGTTGATAGACGTGGGAGCTCCCCAGGCTTGACCATAGGTTCGCCTCAGACATATTTCCGTTTTAGTTACGTCTCTGTAAACCTGGGGGTTCCATCGATCTCTAGGAGTTGTTCAACGGTGATACCAACCTCTTTAGCCTGCCTTCTATGATCGTCGGTTATTACCAGCTGATCGGCGGTACTCGCATGTGTTGGTACAATGAGCGAGGGGATAGATTGCACCGCCTGTTCTCCCAGCTGGGGAACAGTTTCCCGCTTTTTTGGCAGCTGCTTGGCTTGAGCTCGAGCTCGACTCCTTCTTTTTTTGTGCTTGATACGACTTCCTGATTTGGCGCTCGTAGTCTGAGTCCCTATGCTTGATAGGGGGTGGTTGAGCCATATCAATAAAGTGATGAATGACATGCTCAGGTACTTTGTCCTTTGGAGGTGAGGGCGGTTTTGGTCCAAAATGGGTCGTCACTGCGGATTCCGCGATCTCTTTGGTTACCTGCTCAGTCCTCTCATATGGTAACTTTGGAGGAGGCTTCAGGCTTGGACCATATTTGTATTTATTGCCAGTTGTTGTACCGCTAGCCATCGTAAGTGTGAAGCCTCTCTTCCGCTATTGCTGAGGCGGTGCTTGACTTGGAGGAGGAGGAGTCGGCTGACGTGGGGCCGGACTTGGAGGAGGAGGAGTCGGCTGATGCGGTGCCGGACTTGGAGGAGGAGGAGTGGGCACATGCGGTGGCATACTTGGAGGAGCAGGAGCGGTTGACGTGGTGCCGGACTTGGAGGAGGAGGAGGAGGTTGACGCGGTGGCTGACTTCTTGGAGCAGGAGTCAGTGGCCTTGGAAAGACGATGCAATCCTTTATCCATAGAATGATATGATGTATGGCCTCTCCCAGTGTGCGCTCGTCGTCACCTCCAGGAATGTCAAGCTCTAGCCCCGAATATCCTGCCACCACTTCGTCAACCCCGACACGAGCATAGCCAGCTGGAATCGGATTGCAATGGAAGGTTGCTTTAGGGGGATTTGTATAAGCATAGTCGTCCGCCACCTTCATGGATATGTTCTTCATTTTAAAGTGTAGCTCACAAGTTGTCGTCTCTATGATATCATCCACAAGGTATCTATCCAGCAGTGCATCATCGCCCGGGGCAAAACCCACACTGGTTCTCGGCATGGATGGGACGGTGCTATCCAATGCTAGATCCGCTAGCTCCTGCCGCTGCTGAGACCCCCTTTCCTGCCTAAGTGAGTCGATCTGCTACTGCTGCCGCTTGAAAGCTTCTTCCAACTCCATGTGCTTTGAATATAGGATACGAAGGTGGTCTGCTTCTAGCTTCCTCTGCTCGTCCTCCAGCTTCCTCTTCTGCTCCTCCTGCATCTTGTTTCTCGCATGGCTTCTGTAGTCGTTGTTCCAGTCCGAAAACCCCTCAAACCACGGGACAACGCCTTTGCCTCGTGTTCTTCTCGGGTGTCCAGGATTTTTCAGGGCGCCCGTACGCTCGTCGTTCTCTCTATTGGGCGTGTCACCCCCGTTCAAGCATCTTCTATTGCGAAAAGTAAACTGTAAGTGGCTCCTTTAATAATTGCCCGCTCCAAAACCCCGCATGTCTTTGGGTCCAACTTCCCACCATGCGCATAAAACCAAGTTCTGCACCTAGGGGGGCAGCTCAATGTAAATAGAGTGACCCCTGCAGCCATCATCTGTTGCTCAGTGAGATCCCACTTAGGTTGCGCCACCTCGTAGCCACCCTACCCAAGTTTATGGTGCCACTGCTTTTTCGCGGCATTAATCTTGTTTATCCTCGACCGTTCCTGAGCTACTTACGATTCCTTGAAGTTCACAAAAGCGTCCCAGTAATCTCTTGCCTTCTCCAGTGTTCCCTTGAATTATGGAGTCTGCTTGTCTGCTTTGACGTACTCGACCCATATAGTTTTCTTGTGGTTGTTGAATGTTATCGCCATCTTCTTAAGAGTAAAGTTCTTGACTTTCTCCAGATCTGCATGATCTGGTAGGGTGAAATGTGACATGAGCGTTTCCCAAAGCAGATCTTTTGCTCTTTGGTCGACAAAAGTAACATCTGCAGATCCCTTTGCTGGCTTTTTCCATTCTTGAATGGAGATCAGGATTTGGTCCCTGACAATAAGTCTGCATTGACGATTGTACTTCTTCGCATTCAGCTTAGGTACATCAGGTTCGCCACTAGGTTTGATGGCATCAATGTTATACTTTACGCCATCCTTCAACTTTTTGGCTGGGCCTCGAACTATCCTACTGCTTGTAGAAGATTTGCTCAATCCGAAGGGCTAAAAGAATAAAGATCCATTCGTTAATATATATACAAATCATTTAAAATGTGATGATCACCAGATGTCTTATATAAACATACCTCGTCGGTCTTTGTTATTTGAAGAACAACATTTCCTTTATCATCATTGTTTTGGACTTCACCTATTCGTTCGTCTTCATCAAAGATCATACCCTCATCGGAAGGGTTCAGATATTGCGAGCCGTCATCTTCTTTATTCTCATCTGGGCCCGGGGAGCGTATGATGTCGAATATAGTCTCTTCTCCTTCTCTACCGGTATTGTCCATAGCTTTTATTTAAGTAATCCAGAAGAAAGATAAAACAATTTAGTATTCAAATTAGAATGCATGCAATCAATAAGGAAAAACCAAATCATATAGTAGATAATATATCCATCTCGAATAATCAAGATAATTAATATGCATCATCGAATATAATCTCGAATATATACATCGTCTTGAATATTATCGAATAATATAATATCGAATACATCGTCTCGATTATTATCGAATAATATAATCTCGAATACATCGTCTCGATTATTATGGAATATAATCTCGAATACATCGTCTCGATTATTATCGAATATAATCTCTAGCTAATTAACATCACTCGTGGTGGACACCCAAAGAGAAGGAACGATCACAGGATCATAGCTCGGGTGAGATCCCTGAAGAACCTGGAAGGTATTGGAGAACCTGACGTCCAACACAACCATGTAGCGACCTACGTGCTCGTCCTCCTCCCTGACACGGTGACGTACCACCTTCGCGGTGGACGTGAGACTCCGCATCGTATGAGGCTCACGCGCCCGCCACCAAAGAAGCTCCGGGTCGACAACGGGACCCGGGTTCCTCACCAAGATGCGCGCCCCTGAAGATAGCACCTCCCAGTGCCAGCCCGGCAGTGCCCAGCTTTTTCTTGTCAGCTTCGCAATTTGGGTACAACAATTTCTTGTGATCCTCTAACATGCGCTGCAACTTCAGCCTCTCCTTTCCAGTTGCGCAATTTCTCTTTGCGTCGGCAATGTCCCGACCAAGATCATCAGCGGGCTCATCTGATGCCTCTTCTTCAGCTTCTTCCTGCATTGTCGGCTCAGCTTCTTCCTCCATTGTTGTACCATCGTATTCAGGGAACCCATGGCCTGGATAGTTGTTGTCGTCCTCTTCTTCTTCATTATCTTCCATTAGGACCCCTCTTTCTCCGTGCTTGGTCCAAACATTATAGTGGGACATGAAACCGGACTCAAACAGGTGGATGCGAATGGTTCTTGACTTAAAGTAATTCCGATCATTCTTACAGACGGCACATGGAAAACACATAAAACCATCCGCCCGCTTGCTTGTCTCAACCGCAATCAGAAAAGTATGCACGCATTTAATGAACTGGGGAGAGCATCGGTCATCATACATCCATTGCCGGCTTATCTTCATTACACAACACCGAAAAGACCAAATCAATACAAGTTCATACATAAAGTTCATACACACTTATTCTCATAAAACAACATACACACTCTCTAGCTAAAGCATCTAAATACAACAAAAAATGCGATCAAGATCACAACTAAGTTAACAATTGATCCAACAGCATAATGATACCAAGCCTCACTATCAATGGCATACTTTCTAATATTTTTAATCTTCAAGCGCATTTTCTCCATCTTGATCTTGTGATCATCAACGACATGGGCAACATGCAACTCCAATTCCATCTTCTCCTCCTCAATTCTTTTCAATTTTTCTTTCAAATACTCGTTTTCTTTTTCAACAAAATGTAACATCTCGATAAGAGGGTCGATTGGAATTTCTGGTTCACATACCTCCTACATAAAAATATCTATGTCAACTTGATGGGCATAATTTGTCATAAACACAAAATGCAACAAATAGTTATAAAAGAGAATATACCACATCCGAATCA
This sequence comes from Secale cereale, assembly GCA_902687465.1. NCBI lineage: Eukaryota > Viridiplantae > Streptophyta > Magnoliopsida > Poales > Poaceae > Secale > Secale cereale. Next base: position 679,911,252 of record LR738714.1, read on the forward strand.
TAAACCAGACGAGGGCCAACGGGGACGAATATCAAAACCATGACACTATGTATAACAAAGAACGTACGGGTAATAAAATTATACAAGTAACTATCTAAATCACACAAACACGATATATTTTTATAAAAAGGTAAACAAGAGGCTCACCAAGGTGGTGCCGGCGCTGGGACGGTGTGGGCGATCAACGGTGGTTAGGACGGGGACGGGAAGGCACTAAGTAAACCACACCTACGTATGCAAACTAAGAAGTTAATTTGAGCTCAAATTGCATATAAACCAAATAAACTACTGAAAGCACATTTGCTCCCCGGGTGGTTTTGGTAATTAATGACAACATACTTTGTGGTTGGACTAATGCTTTTATCAAGTATGTTTCAGGAAGTTCAATCACATTGGCATGGCAAAAGGACTAAAGAAGTGGACCCCTCAAAATGCTAAGGCAAGCATTGGCAAAAGCTCAAGACTCCATTTTTGGTTTAGTGATCCAAGATCACATTGAGTCCATAGGAAAAGCCAATAGTATTAAAAGGGGATGAGGTTATGATGATGATCTGGTTGCTCAAGTGCTTAGTGATACATTTCCTAAACTATCAGCAACTTTCACTACAATATACACTCATAAGTAATCTCGGTCCCACCGATGATCCAAACTCAGTCACACCGAGATGAACCACCTCAGCCATAAGCCAAACCCTAGCAAACTCGGATATTCCGATTCTGAAATCGGTTTCACCGAAACATGAGTTGCCAAGCTTCTGTAACCTTCTGTCATCAAATCGGTGTCACCGAGATGATGAAGTCGGTCCCACCGAAAGTGGCATGCTCTTGTCATTGCACGAATCGGACTAACCGAGATTGTATTTTCGGTCCCACCGAAAACCCCAACGTTCACATTATTTGAACTTTCGGTCTCACCGAGTTGTCCACTTCGGTCCCACCGAGATTGCTCAAATGTGTGTGTAACGGTTGGATTTTGTGTGGAGGCTATTTATACCCCTCCACCCCTCTTCATTCGTGGAGAGAGCCATCAGAAAGAACTACCACTCCTACCTTACATTTCTGAGAAGAGAACTACCTACCCTTGTGTTGAGATCAAGTTTCTCCACTCCCACCATATGAAACTTGATCTCTAGCCTTCCCAAGTTGCTTTCCACTCAATCCTTTCTTCCACCACAGCCAAATCAGTGAGGAGAGTTGAGTGTTGGGGAGATTATCATTTGAAGCACAAGAGCAAGGAGTTCATCATCATCTACAACATCTATTACCTTTTGGAGGGTGGTGCCTCCTAGATTGGTTAGGTGTCGCTTGGGAGCCTCCGTCATCGAGATGTGGAGTTGAACCAAGAAGTTTGTAAGGGCAAGGAGATCGCCTACTTCGTGAAGATCTACCCCGAGTAAGGCTAGCCCTCTGTGGGCGTAGGCCATGATGGAATAGACAAGGTTGCTTCTTCGTGGACCCTTCGTGGGTGGAGCCCTCCATGCACTCGCGCAGCCGTTACCCTCCATGGGTTGAAGTCTCCATCAACGTGGATGTACGATAGCACCACCTATCGGAACCACGGGAAAAATCATTGCGTCTCCAAATTGCGTTTGATCTTCTCCACTTCTCTTTACTACTTGTGCAATTTACTTTCCGCTGCCCATACTCTAGAATTGCATGTGTAGTGTGCTACTTGACTTGTGTGTTATGCAAAATCTGCCAAAATCTGTACTTGATAAAAGACAGAATTTTTATCTTGTCGAGTAGTCTAATCACCCCCCCTCTAGACACTCTCACCTTCTTCGATCCCTCAATTGGTATCAGAGCTTTGGTCTCCATTGCTTTGGTTTACACACCATTGGAGGAAGATGGACGTGTCTACGTTTGGGAGTGTTAGCCATAGAGTGCCTATTCTTAATGGAGTGTCCTATAACTCATGGAGGGTTGAAATGCTTAGTATCTTTAAGACGTACAATTTGCTCAAATATGTTGAGACCCCCTATGTGCCTCCATTTAACCCCTTGCACCCTACCATGGATGAAGAGCTTGATTTGCTTCGTAACCTTAGGACTGTAAATCTTATCATTAGAGGGTTACCCGATAACTTGCTTAAGCTCATTACAAACTTTGAGTGCGCCTATGCAATGTGGAAGTTCTTGGAAGAACTTTATCCGGACTACTCTTTGAGAGGTCTTGATGAAATTCTATACAAGACTATTGAATTTGATAAGATGCGCCCCAATGATCCCAACTTTGATAAATGCTTCTTTGAGCTTCGTGATCTTATGAAAAAGAAGGGTGATCCCGGTCTTATCAATGTTTTAATTAGAAATGCTCTTGTATTGCATTCCGAAGATTATTGTCATATTGACAAAACTAATGCAAGTAGTTATCTAATTGACCTAGGTGTTGATGATGAACAATCTATGGGTCAATATGATGATGAGCATGAGCATGATGATGATTACTCCGATTTGGACACCGAGCTAGACAAGATCATGAAGAGTCTCAATCTTATGGCAAATCTGAGAGACTACATGTCCGGCGGAAAAGAGTGGATTCTTGATAGTGGATGCACCGACCACATGACCGGAGACAAAGACATGTTTCGAGAGCTTGCAAAGAACGATGGTCCACGCAAGTATGTGACTTTTGGAGACAACTCCAAGGGTAAGGTACTTGGCCTTGGTAAGGTGGCCATATCTCATGATAGCTCTATTCAAAATGTCATGCTTGTAGAATCTCTTGGATACAATTTACTTTCCGTGTCTAGATTAGCTGACTTTGGATTCAACGTGCTATTCACCGAAGTAGATTGCCAAGTCTTTCGTCGTGACAATCACAACATGGCGCTTACCGGTATCCGTAGAGGTGATCTATATATTGTTGATTTCACTAAGAAAGCCCAACCTAGAGCTTGCTTCATTGCTAAATCCTCTAAAGGTTGGTTATGGCATAGAAGGCTTGGACATGTTGGTATGCGTAATCTAGACAAGCTGATCAAAGGTGATCATATTCTTCGTGTTAAAGATGTTTTCTTTGACAAAGATAGACTTTGTAGTGCTTGTCAAGCAGGAAAACAAGTAGGTGGAAGTCATCCCGTGAAGAACATCATGACCACAAGGAGACCGCTTGAGCTTCTTCATATGGATCTCTTCGGTCCCAATGCTTACAAAAGCCTTGGTGGTAACTCCTTTGGTCTAGTTATAGTTGATGATTATTCCAGATTTACGTGGGTATTTTTCCTTGATGACAAATCGCAGGTTCAAAGAATCTTCAAAACCTTTGCCAAAAAGGCCCAAAATCAATTTTAGGTGAAGATCAAGAAAGTTCGGAGTGACAATGGAACGGAGTTCAAGAACGCCAATGTAGACTCTTTTCTCGATGAGGAAGGGATTCTACATGAGTTCTCGGCTACGTACACTCCTCAACAAAATGGAGTTGTTGAGAGGAAGAACCGAACGCTCATAGAGATGGCAAGAACGATGCTTGATGAATACAAGACACCGAAGCATTTTTGGGGGGAAGCGGTCGAGACAGCTTGTCATGCTATCAACAGGCTTTATCTTCATAAGCTCCTCGGCAAGACATCATACGAGCTCCTCACCGGTAACAAACCCCAAGTGGGATACTTTCGTGTTTTTGGTTCGAAATGCTATATCCTTGATAAGCATCGTCGGTCTAAATTTGCTCCTAAATCTCATGAAGGCTTTTTACTTGGTTATGGATCAAACTCCCACACCTACCGTGTCTACAATAATTTCACCCGAAAGGTTGAAGAGACGGTAGACGTGAAGTTTGATGAATCTAATGGCTCGCAAGTAGAGCAAATGCCTATTGATGTAGGAGACAAGGACCCATCGGAAGCTATCCAAGACTTATCTATTGGAAAGATCCGTCCCATGGAAGTGAAGGAGAGTACCTCATCTACATATGTGGAGCCCCCTGTTGGGGAACGTAGTATTTTAAAATTTTCCTACGATCACGCAAGATCTATCTACCAGATGCATAGCAACGAGAGGGGAGAGTGTGTCTACGTACCCTCGTAGACCGGGAGCGGAAGCGTGAAGTGACGCGGTTGATGTTGTCGAACTTCTTCGCGATCCAACCGATCAAGCACCGAACGTACGGCACCTCCGCGTTCAGCACACGTTCAGCTTGATGACGTCCCACGAGCTCTTGATCCAGTTGAGCTTCACGGGAGAGTTTCGTCAGCACGACGGCGTGGTGACGGATATGATGTGTTCACCGGCGCAGGGCTTCTCCTAAGCTCCGCGACGGTACGACCGAGGTGTGATTCTGTGGAGGGGGGCACCGCACACGGCTAAAACAATTCAACTTGTGTGTCTTTGGGTGCCCCCCTGCCCCCGTATATAAAGGAGCAATGGAGGAGGGGCCGGCCAACTCTCCTGGTGCGGCTAGGGAAGGGATTCCTACTAGGAATAGGATTGCAATCCTATTCCTAGTAGGATTCACCGAAAGGAAGAAGGGGGAAAGGAATAGGAGAGGTGCCCCCCCCCCCCAATCCTAGTCCAACTAGGATTCCTAGGTGGGGGCGCCGGCCAGCCCTATGGGCTGCCTCTCTCTCACCCTTTAGGCCCACTATGGACCATCCCCTCTCGTAGGGGGTTCCGGTAACCCCCTCCGGCATTCCTGATAAATCCGAAACTTTTCCGGTATACTTCCGGTGTCCGAATATAGCCGTCCAAGATATCAATCTTTATGTCTCGGACATTCCGAGACTCCTCGTCATGTCAGTGATCTCATCCGGGACTCCGAACTACCTTCGGTACATCAATACTCAAAAACTCATAATACCGATCGTCATCAAACGTTAAGCGTGCGGACCCTACGGGTTCGAGAACTATGTAGACATGACCGAGACTCATCTCCGGTCAATAACCAATAGCGGAACCTGGATGTTCATATTGGCTCCTACATATTCTACGAAGATCTTTTATCGGTCAGAACCGCATAACAACATACGTTGTTCCTTTTGTCAAACGGTATGTTACTTGCCCGAGATTCGATCGTCGGTATCTCTATACCTAGTTCAATCTCGTTACCGGCAAGTCTCTTTACTCGTTCCGTAACACATCATCTCGTGACTAACTCATTACTCTTTTGCTTGCAAGGCTTATTGTGATGTGTGTTACCGAGAGGGCCCAGAGATACCTCTCCGACACTCGGAGTGACAAATCCTAATCTTGATCTATGCCAACACCACGAATACTTTCGGAGACACCTGTAGAGCATCTTTATGATCACCCAGTTACGTTGTGACGTTTGATAGCACACAAGGTGTTCCTACGGTATTCGGGAGTTGCATAATCTCATAGTCATAGGAACATGTATAAGTCATGAAGAAAGCAATAGCAGTAAAACTAAACGATCATAGTGCTATGCTAACGGATGGGTCTTGTCCATCACATCATTCTCCTAATGATGTGATCCCGTTGATCAAATGACAATTCATGTCTATGGCTAGGAAACATAACCATCTTTGATCAATGAGCTAGTCTAGTAGAGGCATACTAGGGACATACTGTTTTGTCTATGTATTCACACATGTATTAAGTTTCCGGTTAATACAATTCTAGCATGAATAATAAACATTTATCATGATATAAGGAAATAAATAATAACTTTATTATTGCCTCTAGGGCATATTTCCTTCAGTCTCCCACTTGCACTAGAGTCAATAATCTAGCTCACATCGCCATGTGATTTAATACCGATAGTTCACATCGTTATGTGATTAACACCCATAGTTCACATCGCTATGTGACCAACACCCAAAGGGTTTACTAGAGTCAATAATCTAGTTCACATTGCTATGTGATTAATACCCAAGGGTAATAAGGTGTGATCATGTTTTGCTTGTGAGAGAAGTTTAGTCAACGGGTCTGTCATATACAGATCCCTATGTATTTCGCAAATTTCTATGTCTAGAATGCTCTGCATGGAGCTACTCTAGCTAATTGCTCCCACTTTCAATACGCATCCAGATTGATACTTAGAGTCATCTGGATTTAGTGTCAAAGCTTGCATCGGCGTAACCCTTTACGACGAACTCTTTATCACCTCCATAATCGAGAAATATTTCCTTAGTCATCCAATTACTAAGGATAATTTTGACCGTTGTACAGTGATCTACTCCTGGATCACTATTGTACCTCCCTGTCAAACTCTTGGCAAGGTACACAACGTGTTTTGTACACAGCATGGCATACTTTATAGAACCTATGGCTGAGGCATAGGGAATGACTTTCATTCTCTCTATATTTTTCTGCCGTGGTCTGGCTTTGAGTCTTACTCAACTTCACACCTTACAAATCAGGCAAGAACTTCTTCTTTGACTGATCCATTTTGAACTACTTCAAAATCTTATCAAGGTATGTACTCATCGAAAGTCTTATCAAGCGTCTTGATCTATCTATATAGATTCTTGATGCTCAATATGTAAGCAGCTTCACCGAGGTCTTTCTTTGAAAAACTCTTTTCAAACACTCCTTTATGCTTTCCAGAAAATTCTACATCATTTCCGATCGACAATATGTCATTCACATATACTTATCAGAAAGGTTGTAGTGCTCCCACTCACTTCTTGTAAATACAGGCTTCTCCAAAAGTCTGTAAAAACCATATCAAAGCGTATATTCCAACTCCGAGATGCTTGCACCAGTCCATAGATGGATTGCTGGAGCTTGCATAATTTGTTAGCACCTTTTGGATTGACAAAACCTTCTGGTTGCATCATATACAACTCTTCTTTAAGATATCCATTCAGGAATGCAGTTTTGTCATCCATTTGCCAGATTTCATAATCATAAAATGCGGCAATTGCTAACATGATTCGGACAGACTTAAGCATCGCTACAGGTGAGAAAGTCTCATCGTAGTCAACTCCTTGAACTTGTCGAAAACCTTTCGCAACAAGTCGAGCTTTGTAAACAGTAATATTACCGTCTGCGTCGGTCTTCCTCTTGAAGATCCATTTATTTTCGATGGCCTGCCGATCATCGGGCAAGTCAACCAAAGTCCATACTTTGTTCTCATACATGGATCCCATCTCAGATTTCATGGCTTCAAGCCATTTTGCGGAATCTGGGCTCATCATCGCTTCCTCATAGTTCGTAGGTTCATCATGGTCTAGTAACATGATTTCCAGAACTGGGTTGGCGTACCACTCTGGTGCGGAACGTACTCTGGTTGATCTACGACGTTCAGTAGAAACTTGATCCTGAAGTTTCATGATCATTATCATTAACTTCCTCACTAATTGGTGTAGGAATCACTGGAACAATTTCCTGTGATGTACTACTTTCCAATCCGGGAAAAGGTACAATTACCTCATCAAGTTCTACTTTCCTCCCACTCACTTCTTTCGAGAGAAACTCTTTTTCTAGAAAGGATCCGTTCTTAGCAACGAATATTTTGCCTTCGGATCTGTGATAGAAGGTGTACCCAACAGTCTCTTTTGGGTATCCTATGAAGATTTACTTCTCCGGTTTGGGTTCGAGCTTATCATGTTGAAACTTTTTCACATAAGCATCGCAGTACCAAACTTTAAGAAACAACAACTTTGGTTTCTTGCCAAACCACAGTTCTTAAGGCGTTGTCTCAACGGATTCAGATGAGGCCCTTATTTAACGTGAATGCAGCTGTCTCTAATGCATGACCCAAAACGATAGTGGTAAATCGGTAAGAGACATCATAGATCGCACCATATCCAATAAAGTACGGTTACGACGTTCGGACACACCATTACGCTGTGGTGTTCCAGGTGGCGTGAGCTGTGAAACTATTCCACATTGTTTCAAATGAATACCAAACTCGTAACTCAAATATTCTCCTCCACGATCAGATCGTAGAAACTTTATTTTCTTGTTACGATGATTCTCTACTTCACTCTGAAATTCTTTGAACTTTTCAAATGTTTCAGACTTGTGCTTCATTAAGTAGATATACCCATATCTGCTCAAATCATCAGTGAAGGTCAGAAAATAACGATACCCGCCGCGAGCATCAACACTCATTGGTCCACATACATCAGTATGTATGATTTCCAACAAATCTGTTGCTCGCTCCATAGTTCCGGAGAACGGAGTTTTAGTCATCTTGCCCATGAGGCATGGTTCGCAAGCACCAAGTGATTCATAATCAAGTGATTCCAAAAGTCCATCATTATGGAGTTTCTTCATGCGTTTTACACCAATATGACTTAAACGGCAGTGCCACAAATAAGTTACACTATCATTATTAACCTTGCATCTTTTGGCTTCAATATTATGAATATGAGTATCACACGATCGAGATCCAACAAACCATTTTCATTGGGTGTATGACCATAGAAGGTTTTATTCATGTAAACAGAACAACAATTATTCTCTAACTTACATGAATAACCGTATTGCAATAAACATGATCAAATCATATTCATGCTCAACACAAACACCAAATAACACTTATTTAGGTTCAACACTAATCCCGAAAGTATAGGGAGTGTGCGATGATGATCATATCAATCTTGGAACTATTTCCAATACACATCGTCACTTCATCCTTTAACTAGTTTCTGTTCATTATGCAACTCCCGTTTCGAGCAACTAAATCAGTATCAAATACCGAGGGGTTGCTATGAACACTAGTAAAATACACATCAATAATCTGTATATCAAATATACCTTTGTTCACTTTGCCATCCTTCTTATCCGCCAAATATCTAGGGCAGTTCCACTTTTAGTGACTATTTCCTTTGCAGTAGAAGCACTTAGTTTCAGGCTTGAGTTTAGCTTTGGGTTTCTTCATGGGAGTGATAACTTGCTTGTCATTCTTCTTGAAGTTCCCCTTCTATCCCTTTGCCCTTTACTTGAAACAAGTGGTCTGGTTAACCATCAACACTTGATGCTCTTTCTTGATTTCTACCTTCGCCGATTTCAGCATCGCGAAGAGATCGGGAATTACTTACGTCATCCCTTGCATTATAGTTCATCACGAAGTTCTACTAACTTGGTGATAGTGACTAGAGAACTTTGTCAATTACTATCTTATCTGGAAGATTAACTCCCACTTGATTAAAGTAATTGTAGTACCCAGACAATCTGAGCACATGCTCACTGGTTGAGCTATTCTCCTCCATCTTGTAGGCAAAGTACTGTCAGAAGTCTTATACCTCTAGACACGGGCATGAGTATGAAATACTAATTTCAACTCTTGGAACATCTTATATGCTCCGTGGCGTTCAAAACGTTTTTGAAGTCCCGATTCTAAGCCGTAAAGGATGGTGCACTAAACTATCAAGTAGTCATCATATCGAGCTTTTGTCAAAACGTTCATAACGTCTGCATCTGCTCCTGCAATAGGTCTGTCACCTAGCGGTGCATCAAGGACATATTTCTCTGTGCAGCAATGAGGATAATCCTCAGATTACGGAACAATTCCGCATCATTGCTACTAACATCTTTCAATCTTGGTTTTCTCTAGGAACATATGGAAAATAAATGCGGAGCAACATCGCGAGCTATTGATCTACAACATAGATATGCTAATACTACCAGGACTAACTTCATGATAAATTAAAGTTCAATTTAATCATATTACTTAAGAACTCCCACTTAGATAGACATCCCTCCGGTCATCTAAATGATCACGTGATCCAAATCAACTAAACCATGTCCGATCATCACGTGAGATGGAGTAGTTTCAATGGTGAACATCTTATGTTGATCATATCTACTATATGATTCACGCTCGACCTTTCGGTCTCCAGTGTTCCGAGGCCATATCTGTATATGCTAGGCTCGTCAAGTTTAACCCGAGTATTCTGCGTGTGCAAAACTGGCTTACACCCGTTGTATTTGAACGTAGAGCTTATCACACCCGATCATCACGTGGTGTCTCGGCACGACGAACTTTCGCAACGGTGCATACTCAGGGAGAACACTTATACCTTGAAATTTAGTAAGGGATCATCTTATAATGCTACCGTCGATCTAAGCAAAATAAGAAGCATAATAAGATAAACATCACATGCAATCAAAATATGTGACATGATATGGCCATCATCATCTTGTGCTTTTGATCTCCATCTCCAAAGCACCGTCATGATCATCCTCACAAAACATGATCATCTCATACAAAACCGTATAACTCATCATGTCTTGACCATATCACATCACAACATGCCCTGCAAAAACAAGTTAGACGTCCTCTACTTTGTTGTTGCAAGTTTTACGTGGCTGCTACGGGCTTAGCAAGAACCGTTCTTACCTACGCATACAAAACCACAACGATGTTTCGTCAAGTATGTGCTGTTTTAACCTTCACAAGGACCGGGCATAGCCACACTTGATTCAGCTAAAGTGAGAGAGACAGACACCCGCCAGTCACCTTTAAGCAACGAGTGCTCGTAACGGTGAAACAAGTCTCGCGTAAGCGTACGCGTAATGTCGGTCCGGGCCGCTTCATCTCACAATACCGCCGAAGCAAAGTATGACATGCTGGTAAGCAGTATGACTAGTATCGTCCACAATCTCATTGTGTTCTACTCATATCATCTACGCATAGACCTGGCTCATGATGCCACTGTTGGGGAACGTAGTATTTTAAAATTTTCCTACGATCACGCAAGATCTATCTACCAGATGCATAGCAACGAGAGGGGAGAGTGTGTCTACGTACCCTCGTAGACCGGGAGCGGAAGCGTCAAGTGACGCGGTTGATGTTGTCGAACTTCTTCGCGATCCAACCGATCAAGCACCGAACGTACGGCACCTCCGCGTTCAGCACACGTTCAGCTTGATGACGTCCCACGAGCTCTTGATCCAGTTGAGCTTCACGGGAGAGTTTCGTCAGCACGACGGCGTGGTGACGGATATGATGTGTTCACCGGCGCAGGGCTTCTCCTAAGCTCCGCGACGGTACGACCGAGGTGTGATTCTGTGGAGGGGGGCACCGCACACGGCTAAAACAATTCAACTTGTGTGTCTTTGGGTGCCCCCCTGCCCCCGTATATAAAGGAGCAAGGGAGGAGGGGCCGGCCAACTCTCCTGGTGCGGCTAGGGAAGGGATTCCTAATAGGAATAGGATTGCAATCCTATTCCTAGTAGGATTCACCGAAAGGAAGAAGGGGGAAAGGAATAGGAGAGGTGGCGCCCCCCCCCCAATCCTAGTCCAACTAGGATTCCTAGGTGGGGGCGCCGGCCAGCCCTATGGGCTGCCTCTCTCTCACCCTTTAGGCCCACTATGGACCATCCCCTCTCGTAGGGGGTTCCGGTAACCCCCTCCGGCATTCCTGATAAATCCGAAACTTTTCCGGTATACTTCCGGTGTCCGAATATAGCCGTCCAATATATCAATCTTTATGTCTCGGACATTCCGAGACTCCTCATCATGTCAGTGATCTCATCCGGGACTCCGAACTACCTTCGGTACATCAATACTCAAAAACTCATAATACCGATCGTCATCAAACGTTAAGCGTGCGGACCCTACGGGTTCGAGAACTATGTAGACATGACCGAGACTCATCTCCGGTCAATAACCAATAGAGGAACCTGGATGTTCATATTGGCTCCTACATATTCTACGAAGATCTTTTATCGGTCAGAACCGCATAACAACATACGTTGTTCCTTTTGTCAAACGGTGTGTTACTTGCCCGAGATTCGATCGTCGGTATCTCTATACCTAGTTCAATCTCGTTACCGGCAAGTCTCTTTACTCGTTCCGTAACACATCATCTCGTGACTAACTCATTAGTCTTTTGCTTGCAAGGCTTATTATGATGTGTGTTACCGAGAGGGCCCAGAGATACCTCTCCGACACTCGGAGTGACAAATCCTAATCTTGATCCATGCCAACACCACGAATACTTTCGGAGACACCTGTAGAGCATCTTTATGATCACCCAGTTACGTTGTGACGTTTGATAGCACACAAGGTGTTCCTACGGTATTCGGGAGTTGCATAATCTCATAGTCATAGGAACATGTATAAGTCATGAAGAAAGCAATAGCAGTAAAACTAAACGATCATAGTGCTATGCTAACGGATGGGTCTTGTCCATCACATCATTCTCCTAATGATGTGATCCCGTTGATCAAATGACAACTCATGTCTATGGCTAGGAAACATAACCATCTTTGATCAATGAGCTAGTCTAGTAGAGGCATACTAGGGACATACTGTTTTGTCTATGTATTCACACATGTATTAAGTTTCCGGTTAATACAATTCTAGCATGAATAATAAACATTTATCATGATATAAGGAAATAAATAATAACTTTATTATTGCCTCTAGGGCATATTTCCTTCACCCCCTACCTCACGGAGAGATGAACCTCAAGGCAACATGGAGGCCTCCACAAGTGGAACTCACCAAGATGAGGAAGTGCAACAAGAAGATCCACCACAACCTCCTTCTCCACCACCTCAAGACAACACCAACAACAATGAAGAAGAAGAAGAGGAAGATGAAGATGATGAGGAAGCTCAGCCACAACCTCAACAAAAGCTATCCCGAGTCCGAGCAAGAGTCAAGAAAAATCATCCCGTGGAACAAATGATGCACGACATCAACTCCGGGAGAATTACTCGCTCTAAAACTCGCTTAGCTAACTTTTGTGAGCATTACTCATTTATCTCTAGAACTAAATCTATGAAGGTAGAAGAAGCACTTGAAGACCCGGTTTGGGTGAACGCTATGCACGAAGAACTACACAACTTCGAGAGGAACAAGGTATGGACTTTGGTAGAGAAGCCCAAGGATGATCAAAACATCATTGGAACCAAATGGGTGTTTCGGAACAAGCAAGATGAAGATGGACAAGTCATCCGCAACAAGGCTCGTCTCGTAGCTCAAGGTTACACACAAGTCGAAGGTATGGACTATGGTGAGACCTATGCCCCCGTTGCCAGACTTGAGTCCATTCGCATTCTTCTTGCTTATGCCAATCACCATGATATTACTCTCTATCAAATGGATATCAAAAGTGCTTTCCTAAATGGTGAAATTGAGGAGGAAGTATTTGTGAAACAACCTCCCGGATTTGTGAATCCCAAAAAGCCTAATCATGTTTACAAGTTGCACAAAGCTCTTTATGGTCTTAAACAAGCTCCTAGAGCTTGGTACAAATGCTTGACTAGCTTTCTTCTTGAAAAAGGCTTTGAGATTGGAAAGATAGACTCAACGCTGTTCACGAAAAGGGTTAATGGTGAACTATTTGTGTGCCAAATATATGTTGATGATATTATCTTTGGTTCAACTAACCCTCATTTTAGCAAGAAGTTTGGACAGCTCATGTCGGAGAAGTATGAGATGTCCATGATGAGTGAACTCAAATTCTTCCTTGGGTTGCAAATCAAGCAATCTAAGGAAGGTACCTTTGTCTCACAAACAAAGTACACCAAGGATCTCTTCAAGAAGTTCAATAGGCAAGAAAGCAAAGGTATGAGTACCTCCATGCCTACAAGTGGACATAATGACTTGACAAAAGATGGAGAACCCGTTGATCAAAGGGTTTACCGATCTATGATTGGTTCTCTACTATATCTTTGTGCTTCTCGTCCTGACATAATGTTGAGTGTATGCATGTGTGCGCGATATCAAGCAGCCCCTAAAGAATGTCATCTTAAAGCTGTTAAAAGGATTGTGAGATATTTGATTCACACACCAAACTTTGGCATTTGGTATCCTAAGAGGGCCTCTTTCGACCTTGTTGGCTATTCCGACTCGGACTATGCCGGTGACAAGGTTGATAGAAAGTCAACTTCGGGTACGTGTCAATTCCTTGGTCGATCCCTTGTATCTTGGTCCTCCAAGAAACAAAATTCGGTATCATTATCCACTGCCGAAGCGGAATATATTGCTGCTGGTTCGTGTTGTGCTCAATTGCTATGGATGACACAAACGCTTAAGGATTATGGGATACATGTGAGACATGTTCCCTTGCTTTGTGACAATGAGAGTGCGATTAAAATTTGACACAATCCCGTGCAACACTCTCGAACGAAGCATATTGAAGTTCGTCACCATTTCATTCGTGATGATATTGCCAAGGGTGACATCAATCTTAAGCATGTTCGTACTGACAAACAACTCGCTGATATCTTTACAAAACCTCTTGATGAGAAGGTATTTTGTCGCTTAAGGAGTGAGTTGAACATCATTGATGCTTCAAACTTGGAGTGAAAACTCCATTGATGCATGCAAGGCATGAGCCCACTTGACTAATCCTTGATATTTCTCTTATGATGGTGATCATATGTCTTGGACACATTTGCCTCCTTGTATTGCATCTAACTCCTTGCAGGTACTTGGATGATCTACATTCCACAAGATTACCACACACTCAAATCATGAGTAATCTTGTCATTGACCAAGTATCTAGCCCTTTGGAATGTTGAGTTCAAGGAACAAAATTCCACATATCCTTTTTTTGACATCTTATACATCTAGTATTTCAATCTTGTCATCTTGGATATCCTTGAGTATTTCCTTGCTTGCCTAACCCATGTAGGAAGATGAACTACACAAGTGGAAATGGCGCTCCAACTTCACATTCAATGAGCACCTACATCAAGTTCACCTACATGAGCAAAGCAACAACAAGCCCAAGGTATGTTCTTCACATCTTTAAGGAGCTTTGCTCAAAGTCAAGAGTACAAGCAGCTTCATAAGATGTGATCACATCAAATGCTTAATCGAAAAATGGCAACCCCATTTTGAGCTTAAATGATGAGTATGACCTATGATCAAATGTCCTCATTTGACTCCTAAATCAATATACTCAAACATAGGTGACCTTGTCGCCGACCTTTATCTAGATGAAGTACATATGTTTTGGAGTCTTTCTATTTTCTCTTATGTTCTCTCATTGAGTTTTCTTTTAAAATAATTAAAAAAAACTTCATCTAGGAATCTTTTTCATATCTAGTCTTCTGTCTTTGTGAATATCCTTCTGGCTCTGATCAATTCCTCGAAAATCTTTCACAAATTCATTGCAAATCCTTTGAAACATTCCTCGCAAAGTGAGCTGAATTATTTCTGTATTTCCTTGGAATTAAACTCGGCGTCACCGATTTAAATATTTCGGTCTAACCGAAAAGGATCTACCCTAAGTCCCTGACTTTCGGACCCACCGATCCATCTCAATTCGGTGTCACCGATTTATTTCTTCCAGGATATCATCTTCTGCAGCTCCACTTAATGTTTCTCTATGCATGTTCCTTTTTTTTGCCCTGTTGTGATTCTTAAGGATCCCACTCCTTTCTTTCCATCTTCCCTGACCTTCCTAGTTTGCTGTCCTTTTCGGCACTTGATGTCAAAGGGGGAGAAGACTTAGGGGGAGAAGAGAAGATTTAGGGGGAGAAGAAGAGCAATCTGACCTTAAGGGGGAGAGAATCACATCAAAGCTTTGCCGTGTTGAGAATTTCTTTGCCGTGTTTCACATTGGACATTACAATTGGCGTCATTATCATTTGGCATCATTCTTTTGATTTTGCTCCTTCCATCAAAACCCTTGATCTGAGAGAACTCAAAGGGAGAGGAATCTTCACAATTGATATCTTATGGAAAGCAAAATCTCTCAGAGTTCATTGAAAATCTTTTAGTTTCGGAGACATGTTTGCTGATTCAAGCTTGTGCTCAATATGAGACACTCTTTATACATGTCATCCCTGGCTTGGTACTCTTGATGTTCTTGCAGTTGGTTGAAGAAATACTCTTGTGTTATCTAACCTTGTTTTCCCAAGTTTATCTCTTCAGGTACAATGCCAAGGAACCTCAAGGTAAGTATATGCACTTTGCAGAATGTGCATGATGGTGACTTGCTCGTGAATACTTGTTTGCAAGAAATCACCATGCACATATGCATTATCACTCACTTCTTTTCATCTGCTCTGATGCATATAGCCAAGCTGCATGTAGCACATCTTGCTTATCTCTCTTGTGTGCTTGTGGTAGTCCAAAACCATAATTTATGAAAATCTTGCACACTTGTAGGGGGAGCCTGTGTACTACATGTTTGTCAAAGCTTTCGTGATAATTCTGTCTTTCTTTCAATAAGCTTTGATGTCTTGTTTAGTGTTATTTTAGTGTGTTGCCATCAATTACCAAAAAGGGGGAGATTGAAAGCACATTTGCTCCCCGGGTGGTTTTGGTAATTAATGACAACATACTTTGTGGTTGGACTAATGCTTTTATCAAGTATGTTTCAGGAAGTTCAATCACATTGGCATGGCAAAAGGACTGAAGAAGTGGACCCCTCAAAATGCTAAGGCAAGCATTGGCAAAAGCTCAAGACTCCATTTTTGGTTTAGTGATCCAAGATCACATTGAGTCCATAGGAAAAGCCAATACTATTAAAAGGGGATGAGGTTATGATGATGATCTGGTTGCTCAAGTGCTTAGTGATACATTTCCTAAACTATCAGCAACTTTCACTACAATATACACTCATAAGTAATCTCGGTCCCACCGATAATCCAAACTCGGTCACACCGAGATGAACCACCTCCGCCATAAGCCAAACCCTAGCAAACTCGGATATTCCGATTCTGAAATCGGTTTCACCGAAACATGAGTTGCCAAGCTTCTGTAACCTTCTGTCATCAAATCGGTGTCACCGAGATGATGAAGTCGGTCCCACCAAAACTGGCATGCTCTTGTCATTGCACGAATCGGACTAACCGAGATTGTATTTTCGGTCCCACCGAAAACCCCAACGTTCACATTATTTGAACTTTCGGTCTCACCGAGTTGTCCACTTCGGTCCCACCGAGATTGCTCAAATGTGTGTGTAACGGTTGGATTTTGTGTGGAGGCTATTTATACCCCTCCACCCCCTCTTCATTCATGGAGAGAGCCATCAGAAAGAACTACCACTCCTACCTTACATTTCTGAGAGGAGAACTACCTACCCTTGTGTTGAGATCAAGTTGCTCCACTCCCACCATATGAAACTTGATCTCTAGCCTTCCCAAGTTGCTTTCCACTCAATCCTTTCTTCCACCACAGCCAAATCAGTGAGGAGAGTTGAGTGTTGGGGAGATTATCATTTGAAGCACAAGAGCAAGGAGTTCATCATCATCTACAACATCTATTACCTTTTGGAGGGTGGTGCCTCCTAGATTGGTTAGGTGTCGCTTGGGAGCCTCCGTCATCGAGATGTGGAGTTGAACCAAGAAGTTTGTCAGGGCAAGGAGATCGCCTACTTCGTGAAGATCTACCCCGAGTAAGGCTAGCCCTCCGTGGGCGTAGGCCATGATGGAATAGACAAGGTTGCTTCTTCGTGGACCCTTCGTGGGTGGAGCCCTCCGTGGACTCGCGCAGCCGTTACCCTCCGTGGGTTGAAGTCTCCATCAACGTGGATGTACGATAGCACCACCTATCGGAACCACGGGAAAAATCATTGCGTCTCCAAATTGCGTTTGATCTTCTCCACTTCTCTTTACTACTTGTGCAATTTACTTTCCGCTGCCCATACTCTAGAAGTGCATGTGTAGTGTGCTACTTGACTTGTGTGTTATGCAAAATCTGCCAAAATCTGTCCTTGATAAAAGACAGAATTTTTATCTTGTCGAGTAGTCTAATCACCCCCCCTCTAGACACTCTCACCTTCTTCGATCCCTCAACTACCACATATAAATACTCCCAAACTAAAACCCATAAATCACTATACTTATAGAGCATTGCAAAAGCAAATCTAGCAATGAGAGATGAAAGGACAAGGTTGCTAACCTTTGTGAACACTTGGATGAACGGGATGCCTTCAAATCTTGACAATTTTTGGCAAAAATGGAGGATGAGCTCGAGGTAGAGGGGAAGAACAAAGAGGAGAGGAGGGGGAAGAACAGAGAGCTCAGGCTCGACGAAGGGTTTATATAGGAACATCTTTAGTCCCGGTTGGTTATACCAACCGCGACTAAAGGTGCATCTATAGTACTGGTTCATGACACGAACTGGTACTAAATATGCTCGTGGGGCCCCAGCCTGCCACTACGCCTTTAGTCCCGGTTCGTGTCATGAACCGGTACTATATGTTCAACACGAACCGGGACTAATGATTCCTGCCCCCCTAGCCGTTGGAACCGACACTAATGGGTCCATTAGTACCGGTCCGACTACAAACCAAGACTAATGAGGTGAACGTAAAATAGTTTTTCTACTAGTGCTAGTTCTATAAACAACCATATAATAGCCAAATACATTAAATCATATGAATCGTGAACCTTTAGTCTCATATTCAAATTCATGACAAGCAAATCTCAAGTAAATAATATATGACAACAAACCCCTGCATGTTGCCGCTGCATCTCGCGGGGCATCTTAGAAATTACTGAGTTATCAAACAAGCATCCTTCTAATAAAAAAGAATAACGCAACCACTATCTCCGGAAATTTACACCAAACACTTCCCTTTCTTATGGTATTTTTTGGAGTACATTAACAGTGTGTACAACATTACTAGTGTGTACAGTAAATTGCGTGCATTCATGGGACGTATATCTGCACCTGCATGATTATTTAGTGGCTCGAGTTGCTCGTCGATGGAGCTATTAATATAGCTCGATAATTTGATAAATCACACCAAATCTTATACTTTAATGTGGCAAATAAAGGCTAGTTGATCCCCACTACTTCTATTTATCTCAACATGCACACATGCCATCTCATCAACCCCACTACTTTTATTTCTCTCAACATGCATATGAAAATGCTAGCTATAGTAATTATCTCAACATGCAAACATATCACTTTATCAACCCCACTAATTTTATTTCTCTCAACATGCATGAAAAATACTAGTTATGTTCTATAAACAACCATATAATAGTCAAATACATTAAATCATATGAATCTTGAACCTTGAGTCTCATATTCAAATTCATGACAAGCAAATCTCAACAAAATATTATATTGCAACAAATTCATGCATGTTGTCACTGCAACACGCGGGGTATCTTAGAAATTACTGAGCTATCAAACAAGCATCCTTCTAATAAAAAGAGTAACACAACCACTATCTCCGGAAATTTACACCAAACGCTTCTCTTTCTTATGGTATTTTTTTGGAGTACATTACTATTGTGTACAATAAATTGTGTGCATTGATGAGAATGTATATCTGCACTTGCATGATTATTTAGTGGCTCGAATTGCTCGTCGATGGAGCTATCTTAATGAATAGAATATTTATTTTCATTTCGCTAATTTCTATTAATATAGCTCACTAATTTGATAAATCGCACCAAATCTTATACTTTAATATGACAAATTCAATATAAAAAGGCTTGTTCATTATGTTGGTTCTCTGTCAAAGCTCACAGATCAGGCAACAATCAGCAAGTCTTTCCTTCAACTCAACAACTAGCTAAGATGAGGTGTACCCAAATGTTGCTCCTGGCCATCACCTTCCTCGTGCTATCATCGGGTACTCACGTAATATGTTTCTTCGAAACCTCGTCTAACAAATAATGGTCATGTTGTGATCGTCTCTTCCTCATGTTGAGATTTTGCAGATGTGAAAATGGAGGTGTCGGCGGGCTTTGGCATCGATCCCATCTCCTGTATGTCAAACATTATTGACCCATCGCCAAAGCCATGTGATAACCAAATTTGCCGTAAGGCATGTGTCGAACGTATAGGGTACGGCACAGAAGGCGAGTGTGTTGCCAAGGGGTGCAAGTGTACGTTCTGCACAAATTGGCCTCCACGACAATCAACAAATGAGCCCTGATTTAGCTAGGATGGGATGTCATGTTGAACTGAATAATGCAATGAAATCATATGAAGAATGACAAATTTGGTCTTCAGTTGGTGAGATGTACTGGTGCTGTGCACACCATTTTAGCTGCCCTAACCCAGTGAAACACCCCCCCCCCCCACCCCGACTAGCCGGCCCAATAGAGTCGCGAACGATCAGTGGGGAAACGTAGTGAGGTGACTATTGTGGTGACCATTTTTTCCTATTTTTTGTTGGTACACTGCTGCGAACCAACAAACTGTAGAAGCCTGTGCATGGCCGGTGCACTACAGCGGACAATTTTTGAATTTTCTTACATGAATATGTTTTTTTTATTTCAGTCATTTTCTAAAAACATTAATTTATTTTGAAAACGTAATTTTTTAAATATGAATATTTTATAAAATTGCAAACCTTTTTGAAATTGGGAACATTTATTAAACATTTTGAACAGTTTTTAAAACACTAACTTTTTGAATTTATGAACAAAACTTGAAAATATGATTTATTTTTTTTGTAATTCTGATTTTTATTTGAAAATGCAACATTTTCTTAAATACTTTAAAAAGTTGAAAACACAATTTGTTTCTGAAATTCCCCAAACTTTCATGAATATGTGAATAACTTTTAATAACCAGGAACTTTTTTAATTTTGTGAGTTTATAAAAAACAGAAAAGGAAAAGGAAGAAACCAAAAGAAAACCACTAAAAACGTAATAATAAGAAGAAAACCGGTGTAGAAATCTTCTAGAAAGTTCTGTGAACCAGTAAAATCAGGCTGGAACCTTCTAGAAGGTTTCCAAAACTGATATTATGTACCTGCTGAAAATGGATCGGACCAATAACTCAATCACTATGAATAGCCTATGCGCGTATGCTCAACTATTGAGCATCCAATAGGATTTTCGCTTGATGATTGCCATGATGCGACGATGTACGATTGTTAGTGGGGTAGTTTTTCTACATCTACATTACTATTATCTATCTACATCTACACTACTATTAAACAATCAAACGAGAACTTTTTTACGTGCACCCCGTAATTAGTCCCACAACACCGCACAATCTACATCTACACTACCCTCCGTTCCTTTATATAAGGTGTATTTGTTTTTTGATAAAATTCCAGAATATAAGGTGCATTTCTTCTAATTTCTCATAATTCCCTTGTTAGCCCTCCAGAAAATAGGAAAGTATCTCTCTCCTGATTGTCTGTATCTCTCTCCTGATTGTCTGTATCTCTCCTTGTAGCAAAAGAAGGAAACTATCTCTCCATCGATTGCATGTATCTCTTACTTTCCTGGAGTAACTGATTACTTGCCACTAACCAACAACTTTGCCAAGGGTAATTTAGTCCTAACATGTGTATAATTATGTGCCTTGGTCACCGTGTCGAAAATAATACACCTTAGATAAAGGAACGGAGGGAGTATTAAACAATCAAACGAGAACTTTTTTACGTGCACCCCGTAATTAGTCCCACAACACCGCACAAATCAATTAGAACCACACGATTAGGCCCACAAATCTAAATCTAACAGCCATTATTAATCTAATACCTCTTTGATGTGCACCTAACAATTTTCAATGACTGACCATACTCCACCGCGCCCGCTGCAATCCCGCGTCCCCTACAATTACGGAAGGCAATGATCCCAATCCTAAAATCATGCAAAATATTTCTTTCTATGCGTCATAACCTGCCTCCTGCCGCACAGGAAGCCTCATCGTGGATCATCTAAAAAATTGCAGGCCCTACAATCACGCGCCCAGCTGCCATCCTTGGGAGCGGCTCGTCGCCCGGCGCTCCTCCACTCGGTCGCCACCAAACGCACACCAGTCTCTCCTTAGGCATGGAGTCCGCGACTGCTGGGCCGTGCGGGGAGTGCGGGTGACGTGGCTCGAGGCGGTCGGGGATGCGGGATCTAGGTGTCGGCGGTGGATCTTGCCGGATCCGTGCAAGGCGACGGCGGCGCCGGCTTGCGGTGGAACGAGGCGACATGGAGGAGCTCGGGAGAACGCCGGCGCTTCTGTTGGTGCTCGGAAGAGGCGGAGGTGACCGGATCTGGGGCGGCGGCAGTTGCAGGCGACTTCGGTGGCGGCATGATGTCTCATATACGGTTGCACCGGTGGTTAGAGAAAGAAGGAGGAGAGAAAATAAAAGAGGGAGGCGTGGTGGGGTGGCTCATCGTTTCTGTCGCTGACGGCGGAGGAAGACCGTGTTTTACCTGCGATGGATTGCAAGGCCAAAGAAGTTTCAATCAAAGGAAGAGGCAGCGTTCCTGCAGTTCACCGGAACCATCTTTACCTTACCTAATAATAAAGCACGGAACGAGTTTGTCGGGTTCACCGTCACAATACGCTTCTTGCTGTAATTTTACGCTTTCAGTTTGACTTTAAAACATATTCGATGTGGTACTAAATTTCTAATGGTCCAAAAATCTATTTACGAATTTACACTTGGTCGCTGAATTGGGCCTCGGCGCGCCTGGGCCTCAGCCCATCAAACCCGTCCGATTTGAGGAGGCAAAAAATAAGAGCTGGCGTGGTGGATCGAGGAATTTCCTATTGGACGCTCGTTGCGTCAAAGTGTCGCCGTTTCGCACAGACCTGGCGATCGAGCGATATCATGGGCCGGCCCATTTAACGTGTTTGCAATGTTTCTGGTTTTGTGAACCTTCTAGAGTTTCCCAAACGGGTTTTTCCAGGTTTTGGAATCTTCTAGAAGGTTCCTGAACCGGCTTTTTCTTTTCCAATGTCTTTTTTCTATTTCTTTTATTTTTCGTTTTTCCTTTTCTTTTTTCTGCTTCTTTCTTTTTCCTTTTTTTTTCTTTTCAAGTTTATTTTTATTTTTATTTTTTTGGATATTTCAAATATTATTCAGAATTTCAAAAAATGTCTTTGGTTTTCAAAATTTGTTCATATTTTCGAATAATGTTCGTGTATCAAAAAATTTGTTCCGCATTTCAAAAAATGTTCCTATTTTCCAAAAAAAACACGAACTCAAAAAATGTTCTTTACCTATAATAATAATATAATAATCGATCCCTAATAATAAAGCACGGATTGACAAATAAACAAACACATGATCAGAATAGAATTTATCTTTCAAACACTAACTCAAAATATAACATGTTATATATGAAAAAATCATGAGAAAAATGTGTATAAAATTTAAATATACATACATACCTGAAAAATCCTTTCGTCGGCCTAATTTTTTACGTCGCATTCGTCCGAGTCAGACACAAACGATATGCACGGTTTTTTCGCTCATCTCCCCCCGAATTCTATCTGAATCAGTTGAACGTGGACATATGACTCTACATATATACATGCTTTTCCTGTTTAATCTTTCTTTTTTCTAACAGATTAAAATACACTTCAAAATATTTATCTGTCAGACACTAACTAAAAATATAACATGTTATATATGAAAAATTCAACGGACTAACTTTTACGCCGCATTCATTCGAGTAAGGCACTCAGAGTAAAACAGATCGAGGCTCCAGTTATTAAGATGGCACTCAAAGTAGCCCTTGACCTCCACCTCTCCTTTCTCACTGGCATTTGCTCGGTATGTTGATGAAAACGACAAGCTCGTGTACATAATAAAACTTGCAAAAGGACGAAAGGATGAATAGGTTGATGACAATGAGGAGACGGAGCAATTGTGATAAGTGGCGAAATATAATTTTTGTTACCCCGTTGTACCCCGTTGCAACGCACGGGCTCTTTTGCTAGTACACACCTAAAAAAATAATGTTTCTCAAAAAAAAAACTAATACACACGGCAAAAAAAAACCTGATTTTAAAATTGCCTCAAGAAAAAACTGATTTCAAAATGTTGCCAGATTGCTAAATTTTGTTCTTTATTAGTTTCTAAAACATGCTAACTTTTGGGAGGAAAATGATACGTTGGTTATCATACACATGTTTTTTGTAAGGGGTGGTTGTCATACACATACTCCATCCGTTCCTAAATATAAGTCTTTCTAGAGATTCCAACAAGTGACTAAATACGGAGTAAAATGAGTGAATCCACACTCTAAAATATGTCTACATACATCCGTATGTTATACTCCATTTGAAATGTCTAAAAAAACTTATATTTAGGAACGGAGGGAGTATAATATATCATTGTTAGAAAATACTACCTCTGTCCCATAATATAAGAGCAATTGTATTTTGAACTGAAACACCTTGCATTCCATGATTACGTGGGACCGACCAAATCGGCGGTCACTGCACCGGTTACATCGGGTGTGGG
>LR738714.1:679935372-679965601 GCA_902687465.1 Secale cereale
GGGGGGGGAGTCCCCGACAGCCAGACATGTTGGCTGCCATGCACACCCTGCATATCTAGAGAGGCCAGCTCATGGGCTGAAATATTACAAGTACGTGGGCAGTGTACAATACTCCACTCAATAAAGCCTATCCGAAGAAAGAAATCTTATTTCTCGGAAGATGACACCCAGGTTTGATCGATCCAGCACGGCAGTGGAAATAGCATTGACAAGTTACACTAGTAAAGATAAAACACGGACCATTATAGCTCTGTTTCCTGGCAATAGTAGGCATCTGTTTTAAATATTGTTACGGACCATTATAGAATTAGCTAATTAATGATCATGGCTTTACAGTTCGCAGGAGGGTCTACATCAATGCTAGATTAGAAGCTAATTACAGTGGGGAGCACAAGCTTTTGATGCTGGTAAATTCTTTACCATGATCACTACTTTTTCCTGATCTTTTGTAGGTACTGTGGATAAATGATGATAATTAGGAGGGTATAGATCAATGTTAGGACAAAAGACATCGAGTATTGCCTGTATAATACACCCTGTTTTATAATGCAGTATGCCATATCTTTCATTGTGGTTTCACGATATACCAGTGCAACACCATGCCCTCTTTCTGTTATGATATGTGCCACTGGTTGGCAGTTATGATACTCCTTTATTGCTTTTCAATTAGTTTATCTGAATATTCGAATGACATGTAAGCATCTTCCGTCATTGTTTGTGTGCTCTACGGTGGGGTGGTATTTTCTTGGCAGCCTATTTGGAATCAGTAATGGATCCTCTGTATCGATGTAATTAAAATGGGCATTTTTTCTGAATCAGTTATGAATTGCAGAACAACTCGACATTTGTCTTCAGCACCGTAAGATTATCAGAACATGAATCTGCAGTTCACATTGTCGTACTATTGTAAACACTGTTTCTAAGTGCCAAACTGGATAAATGTATCTATAGCAACTTTGTTGTCGCACTTTTTTGTTGCTTAGGGACAAAACAATGATGAAGACCCCTGCTTTTCTAACCCGGTGACCGCTTCTGGCCTCGCTGAGGTGATGGATGATTAATCATCCATGTTAGTGCTATTAATTTTGACTTCCAACATCTAAGATAGAATCCGATATTAAAAATCCATTGCTCAGATTTTATCTTTTCTCCTAAGATGGTGGGATTCTGTGATGTTGAATTACACCCAATTGGTGTTTTTCCCTTATGGAGGTTCTACGTTTTCTCTATGCTCCTGATCATGTGTTCGACCTAATGCCTATTTAGGGTCTTGGAGGGACCTGGCATAGGTTATGCTGGACATTGACAAGTGTTCTTCATCGCACGTTAAAGAAAATCAAGTTTGATGCGAGAAATGTTTTCTTTCAAAAACAATTTTTACGGCTATGAAGGTTAAGAAGGTTGACTGAAGGTACTCAAAGGATCTGAACCTGAAACTCTGATTTTTTTTCTTGCTTGGCAATCATTCTACACTGCAAATGAATATATTCAAGTTCAGCTTGGTTGGTTGGGAAGGTAAATAGATAATGGTATATATGTTGCTATTCAGTGTTTGGGTGTCGTGCTAATGATACTACTCTTCATGGTGCTTCCACAGTACTTTTATATATTATATCTTGATGTCTGGTTGTTTTTTTTTTCTAAATTTGTATGCCGTTATGTCTGATCTATATGAGATTTATTTGTACATAATCTTCTGTTAACAGATATGGGCCACTGATCGCTAGCACTTAAATTTAACTCAACTAATTAACTTCTATGTCAATATTGGGCTATTGGCCTGCAACTTAGCGATAAATGGCAAACTATGAGGACGCTATGTTATCATCCATGCTTTCTGTTTTGGTTTTGTTGAGAGGATATTAGAGCTGGACTATTTGTGTGGACAAAAACGACAGGGGAGCTTCTTTCGATTCCTCATAACGGTGAGAAGGGCAACAAGGCTGCACTTAAAAACCAGCAACTCTAAGATTGGAGTGTGGATGCAAGGTATAATCCTTACAAATGTGACTAGCCCTACTTTGGTCTTGTTATCGTTTCCTTAGCATAAGCATTTTCCGATAGGTTGTTTTTTTTCTTGAAGATTGTCATTGACAAAATGCTATGCAGTTTGTTTCAGATATTAGTCTTCATAGTCCCAATGGCCGCTTCTCACATTTGTGGACGACGGACTTGGTTTTCTCATAATGATAGTCATTTATTGAATTTTATCGGTCCTAAAATGCTATTTGCATGTGTGTCTTCGCAAATGGAGAATAGTGAAGAACCCTTTAAATTATTCATTGTCCAACAAGGGATTCAAGCTTCTATTGGATTATATTGTAATAATATGACTTGCGAATTTAGAACAATGATATATTTGACGAAAAATACGATGGGCTGAAGCCACCCCGAACACTTCATTCATATACCAAAACTCACTTGCGGGGGATTATATTTTTTTGTAGAACTATATATTGGAAAAGTGTGCATTTTGATAAGAGAATATATAATTGATGCAACAGAAACGAAAGATGGCATTATACTAAGAGGCATACCGATTTACCTTTTTTTTTAAGGGGCATACTTTCTAATTTCGGGATGTTGATACAATATACTAGATGGAATGGCGTGCTCCGTCGTATAGCCGCACCCACCACATGCCATTTTAGGTGTGCTTGGGTCAAGCTGCGACAATGACAAATACAAGTGTACAAGCACAATAAATCACCACATTACCGAAAAGAACTGGCGAACAGATCCGCTTGACAGCCACCGGTGAACACACGTGATGCTCGAAGGCAGTGGGAGTCACACACTGTGATGGAGGACGTCGTCCAGTCATCTGATCATAAATCTGTTCAGAGTGTGGCAGAGACCGTGGGAGCAAGCACATGCATAGTTGCCAACAACAGCAACCGGCAACAACCAGATTAAGTCGTTTATCTAGAGAATGACGCTGCAACATGGGGTCGCTAGAGGATTGCAAGCGAGTAGCGCAAGACACTAAAGCAGCTGAGAACGAAGGCCATAAATGGCAACGAGTTTTACTCGCACAGAAGGAAAAAGTTTTCCACGCCCTTAAAGATCTGCATGTATTTTATAAATTTTTATAAATATGTATTTATAAGGGTGTGTGCTGCTTATACATAACCTTTGATATTCAACGAAAAACCTTTGAAAATTTTGAGAAGAAAAAAACATCAACAACAACAATGTCCTTAGTTAGTTGTTTCAGTGTTATATTTCTGGCTGTTGTGAGTAGTTTTCTCTACAAAAAAGAGATAACTACGTTGATAGATAAGAATAAGGGAGAAAGAATAGTGGTTGGGCCTACTTGTCCCCCTCGTTGGCCAAAACGGCACAACCAAGCATGAGGTAGGCGTGAGAATGCAAGTATGAATGCACCGACCTTGAAAGGGTTCACTTAGCTTTTCTTGTAGAAAATTACTAAACAGTTGGTGCACCCATCCACACATTAGCGACAGGGCCGGTCCTGAGATTTTGGAGGCCCGGGGCGGAACTAGATCCCAATCTCAAAGTCCTTAACATAAACATAGAAAAAATACGAGAAAATATCAGCCAAAAAATATAGTTTATTCTCTTATAATTGACACCATTTGGCAGATGGGCTCTGCGTGCTTCTAGCTAGCCGGGCATAAACTTGGAAGAGGTGTTTGTCTATACACGCGTTATAAACTTGGAATAGGTGTTTGTCTAGACGTGCGTTGCACGTGCATGTTTACTAGTCTCTACCAACAGGCCTGATATGGGCAATCAGACCATATGCACTCTTCGTGTGCATCTGGCTGGTGTACAACCAAGCGGGCAGCTTGGTAAGCTAAAAAATGCAATCTGGCTGGTGGCCCTCATGGCTGATAGAGCACATGAATTTCTTAGACCTCCTTTGTTTTTCTTGTGAAATAATTCTTGCCTTACTCAATACCTCAAGGTTTAAATTCAAGTTCGAAAAAAATCTAAAGCATCATCAAGGCCCGATCCAAGCCAAACAATAGTACGACATTGAGATCTCCCAAAGTTTGCCATGAAGTGACTCCTTATTTTGGCAGTGGGGAATGTGAGTAATACAAGAACTGCATTCCTCCTAAGCTTCTTTTGATTTCCTGGAGCTTTTTTGGTTCATAGGATTGGAATACCATAAGGATAGAAATGTCATAGGAAATTACTATTTCTCATACTCTAATACCATGCATCAAAGTGAAGAAGAGACCTGACCACACACATGTACGTATGTGCGTATCTAGGATACATAGTATCACACATGACACATCACACACACTCCCTTTCCAAAATCTATTTTTTTAGCTTCTTTCCAAAAAAACTCTAGATTGTACTGCCTTGCACCAAGAACAAACATCTTGCGAAGTTAGTGATTCGTTTATGGATCTGGGACAGTCGACATGCGTGCTTGCTCGCCTGCCTGTTGAGGGCCAACTTTCGCAACCTAATAGGCATCATCGTCGAGCGATACAACATCGTGGAGTTTGATCTTGAGACCGAGGGGGTGTGCCTCAAATCTTACATGCCACTGGTATGTTCCCTACTTGCCAACATTTTCTTTCAGGGTATTTCCTCTCATAAATTGTTTGGCAATGTCAGAGGTACTTTTCTTTCGAAGATCATCTTTGATAGCTTTCAACCACTCATGCTCTTGCTTCAAATTAAGCATCTCAAAGTGTGGAGTCTCATGTGCCAATTTAAGAGTATCTAGCTCTTCTGTTAGACTTTCATTCTCACTCTTTGCGTTAACGAGCAACTTTTCTCATCTATCACACATGTTAGCAAGTGTGTCATAGCTCGCCTCACAATCATCTTCACCAAGCAAGTCATCTTCTTCACTATGAAATCAACAAACTCAAAATGTGTTACCTTGGGGCCATGAGCCATGAAGCCTCTTGAGGATCCACCAATTCCTTGATTAGGGGAATCAAATAAATCTTTGGACTTGTCGGAGATAACAGCACTGTCGGTAACACCTTCATCTTCACTATAGTTGGAGTTGTTGTCAGATTTGGAGTTGGATACCCATTCACCAATGTTTGCATGAGATCTTCTCTTGGATTATCTCTTGGGGTACTTGTCCTTCTTCCTTGTCTCCTTGCATCTTCGTGGTCTTTGATTATTTCTATCATCTTTATTTACTATGTCTTTCTCTCTGAGGCGAATCATCTTCCTTTTTTTGAGGAAACGTGCAATCTAGAGTGAAATGTCTGGGTCTTTCACAATTATAGCAATTGAGATCACAATCCGCCGATCTTGAATCATAATATCTTGACTTGGAGTAGCTTCTATCTTTGTGTTTGTTCATCTGGAACGTGTTGATGTTTCACACCATAGGATTTAGCTCATCACTAGATACATTCCTTAGCTTCTCACTTGGGGTATTTGGAGTATCACTTGAAGATTTGTAAACACCACTACTCGATTGATTATGAAGCTCTTCTTTCTCTTTGAATATCATCTCATGAGCCACAATCCTTCCAATGACTTCAGTAGGTTTGAGATGTTTGTAGTATGGCATCATTTGGATCAATGTGCACATGGTTTCATAATTGCTATCCAAAGCTATAAGGATCTTATTGTTGATCGTATCTTAGCTTGCTAAGTCGGCAATCTCATTGATGATGGGTGCAAGACTAGAGTACATCTCCGCGACGCCTTCGCCATCTTTGATCTTGACCTTCTCTAGCTGACCTTGTGGCACATCAATTTTGAATTTGTTCACAGACTCGATACTTTCATGCATTTCCACCAAAGTGTCCCAAAACTCCTTAGTACTTTGTAGATGACGAATTATTGTTGAATTCTTCAGGGCACAGAGTTTTGAAGAGGATGTCACATGCTTGAGCATTGTGTCGCAACATCTTACGTTCTTCATGCCAGAGGCTTTGACCCGCTAAGGGTGTGTGCTCACAAGGATATTGGTTGCAAAATTAGACAAGGGAATAAGGTCCATGAAGGACTCACCCATGAAGAGTACACGAAGGAGCAACCACACCTATTCCACCATGGCATACGCCCATGAAGTTTTAGCCTCGCTAAGGTAGATCTTCACGATGTAGGCGGCCTCCAAGCCCGTACAAACTTCTTGCGTTCTTCCCAATCTTGAAGACTTCCAGGCAACACCTCGTCGATCTAGGAGGTGCAGACCATCCAAAAGTAACAAGATACATGTTGCTTGGTCACGAATCCCTTGCTCTTGTGCTTCAAAAGATAATCTCCTGAACACTCAACCCCTCTCAAGATTTGACTATGGATTTGTAGAAGGTAGGAATGGAAAGCAAGAGGGGATTATATCTCAAAGGTTCGATTGGATGGTTGGAGGAGAAAGCCCTTTGAAATCATAACAAGGATTTGGAGTTCTCTCTCACATGATATTATGGGAGTGGAGCTTGCTTCGAGTGAACATGTGGGATGGGTGGGGTATAAATAGGGAGGATGGGAAATCTAACCATTACTCACCTTTTTACACATGTCAAAGGCTCTAACTGGAATTGTTCGATGGCTCCGAAGTGAAAAAGTCAAACTTTCAGATGCATCGGTAGGTCCGAATGGAAATCAATTTGTGGCTCTAAAGAGAGCACTTCAATAGTGGCTCACTCTCTGTTAATTCTTAGGAAGTTTCGACCGGTTTTGCTCGGAATTTCTGATGTGGTAACACAAGGTTTGCCAGGTTACTTCGATGGCTCTAAATGGAATGTTGGAGGTTATAATTGATCCAAGGTTTGTACAATGGCTATATCTAGATGATTCAGTGGTTCATACAGGAAGTGCTTCGGCAGCACTAAGATGAATGGCAGTATGTTGATATAGTTGAAACTTTGAAGGATTTTTAGGAGTTTTTGGAGTTTGATCTCATTACCACATTATCATTCTCTTTTGATAGTATTGTCATGCCTATGGACTCAATGTGATCTTGGATCACTGAAATGAAACTTTAGGATCCTTTTCTTGTCCAACACTTGTCTTGATGTTTTTAGGGCTCACCTTCCATCACAATGGTGTACCTAAAGAAACATTACCCTAAATATTCTTTGAAGCAGGCATTCGTTCCTTGAGATATGTTGGCATGAATTGCCAAAATCCACCTTTGCAATTAGATCCACTTTCAATTTCCTCTTTGAAACGTAGGCTAACTGTATAATGTCCACCAGTTTATGGCAGAGTTCATTTTATGACAGCATTCCATCTTGAATATTCAGATCCACTCACAAAACATGTAAAACCTAGGTGTTCTATCGGGCAAAGAGGTCAACAATAGAGGTCATCTCTGAGCTTGTTGGGCAGGAGTAACCTTTTTTGTGTGTAGCTTCTTGGAGCAAATGGCTAGTTGCTCAATTCCAGGGACAATGATCTCACCATAGATAACACAATCATGGTCTTTGGCTAAAAAGTGGAGAAAATGGTTGCTACATCTATAGCGCCTTGAGTCCGGGGAGGCGACGTGGGAATGCAATGAAGCATGAAGGATTTTCTCAATCCTTCATGTGTAGGCCCAATACTTTCCATATGATTGTATTCGTCCTTCTATGCCCACTCTTCATTAAAATGTAAAGTTAGTTTTTATTTTGCAGGGAAAAATTAGTTAGTTGACCATTGGTGTTTGATTGGTTTAGTAGCACTGTTAGAATTTCTCATGCCATGCCTTCATAAGGCACTCAAACTATATGTTATTAGTTGTTGGGCATGTGGATTCAAGTAAAGACCTCGAAGGTGAGACTATATCAAAATACTAGTTGTTTGTGAGTTCGGATATGAGTGTCCTCTATTGTAACACTTTGGCTCACCATGTTGCCACAAATCTTTCTTCACACCCTCGCTGATTACGGATGCGATGTCCACGCGATCGCAATATATTCAACGTGGTAAATCCCTTGGCAATGAGCTTGCCACTGCATGACACACTTGTCATTGCGTCGTGCAAGGAAATGTTTAAAACTTTTTACACAAATCTCATCGACTACGAACTACTCCCAATGCCTACACATTTAAAGACTTTCCAACAACTAATAAAATTTTAGACACAAAATATTTTTGAATCGGCAAACAGATTTTTGAATCGACAAACATATTTTTAAATGGCAATTTTCTAAAATTGAAAAAGATTTTTTTGTTTAGATGAACATTTTTTGACATACATAAACATTTTTTGAATTTATGAACATTTCGTTACTCGGTAAACAAAACTTAAAAATTTGGCCATTTTATAAAATTCACATATATTTCTTGAAATGCATGAATAGCTTTCAGGGTCTCATTAACATGTTTTGACTCAGCAAACAATTTTTCAAATCGATGAACTTTTTGAAATTGGGGAACAAATTTTGAAATTCGCAAAAAATGTGTAAAATTTCATGGACTTTTTCTTCCAGATGCACAAATATGTTGGAATACGCTGTCATTTTTTCAAAAGCATGAACATGATGTTTATTTCCTGACACTTGTTTTCAAATTGTGATTTTTTTATAATTTTAAACATTTTTTTAAAATCCTCAAAAAAATGAGACCGTGAAATTTTATGGTTTCGGATTCATATTTGTTTTCTTCAAATCTCACAACCTTTTAAATTTGGAAAGTCGAATTAATTTAAAGAAGAAAAGAAGAAAACAGAATGAGCAAAGAAAAGTAAAAAAGAGAAAAGCGAAATAACATAAAACAGGGCGTACGTGCGTGAGAAAAACGGGTGGAAAAATCGGCTAGGCTAGGGTTCGAACCCCGATCTCCTGCATGGGAGAGGTAGCCTTCGGCCAGTCCGCTAGTTGGCCCCTGTGCCTTCTATACACTACGAACTACTCCCAATGCCTACACATTTAAAGACTTTCCAACAACTAATAAAATTTTAGACACAAAAGATTTTTGAATCGGCAAACAGATTTTTGAATCGACAAACATATTTTTTAAATGGCAATTTTCTAAAATTGAAAAAGATTTTTTTTGTTTAGATGAACATTTTTTGACATACATAAACATTTTTTGAATTTATGAACATTTCGTTACTCGGTAAACAAAATTTAAAATTTTGGCCATTTTATAAAATTCACATATATTTCTTGAAATGCATGAATAGCTTTCAGGGTCTCATTAACATGTTTTGACTCAGCAAACAATTTTTCAAATCGATGACTTTTTGAAATTGGGGAACAAATTTTGAAATTCGCGAAAAATGTGTAAAATTTCATGGACTTTTTCTTCCAGATGCACAAATATGTTGGAATACGCTGTAATTTTTTCAAAAGCATCAACATGATGTTTATTTCCTGACACTTGTTTTCAAATTGTTATTTTTTTAAAATTTTAAACATTTTTTTAAAATCCTCAAAAAAAATGAGACCATGAAATTTTATGGTTTCGGATTCATATTTGTTTTCTTCAAATCTCACAACCTTTTAAATTTGGAAAGTCGAATTAATTTAAAGAAGAAAAGAAGAAAACAGAATGAGCAAAGAAAAGTAAAAAAGAGAAAAGCGAAATAAAATAAAACAGGGCGTACGTGCGTGAGAAAAACGGGTGGAAAAATCGGCCAGTCCGCTAGTTGGCCCCTGTGCCTTCTATATGGGGTGTTGTTTCTATAAAAGAGCTCACCAGGTTGACTTTCGAAATAAATAAAAACTGAATCGTTTTTTAACTTACGGGTGGCATGATGGGTAATTTATATGCAACTCTGGGGCAATTTTGGTGACGTACGACCAGAAACCCAATTTTCTTTATTATTAGGTAAAGATATATATATATATATATATATATATATATATATATATATATATATATATATATATATATATATAATTTTATGTTCTTAAAAAAGGTTCTTGCATGGTTTTTATTAATTTGACACGACTTGCGTGTAGACAGTAAATGGTTTTTTTCTTTGCAATTCTCTGAGTGAAGAAAAAAAATCTTGTATAAGAGATGTTTTTTATAATGTATTTAGGGGCTGTTTGGATTGCATCCCCCGCACACCTAGCCAATATTTTGGCGTTGACCCGAGAACTGCAGGTTGTTTGGATGGGATCCGAAGTTTTGGCTCGTCAACTCGTCCTGCCCTTTCCTCTGTAGTTCTGCGCCAATTCATTGGCGAAACCGGGGGCGGCCAAATCGGCCGCCAATTTTTTGGTGCGCCCGCGACGCCCATGATTTGGCGTGGCGCTCCTGGGCAACAACCAAACAGCCTCTTAAATTTTTCACATTAACATAAGATTGAAAATAAATAAGGAATATTTTAATTTAATATACAATAAATTTTGTGCATTGATGGATGTGTGTATGTACATGTACATGATTACTGGTGGCTCAAATTACTCGTTGATGGAGCTATCGTCAAGATAAAGAGAATATTTATATTTTAATTCACTAACTGGCTATTAATATAGCTCTCGGAATCAAATAAATATATAATATATTATCTTAGTCGCCATTAATTTTGTGAAATTCACCAAATCTTGTACTTGAATGTGGTGAGTCCAATATAAAAAGGCCTGCCCATTATGTTTGATCTCATTCAGAACTCATAGATTAGGCAATGATCGAGAAGTCCATCCTTCAACACAACAACTAGCTAAGATGAGGACTATGCATATGTTGCTCCTAGCCATCGTCTTCCTCGTGATAGCATCAGGTACTCATTTGTTCACGCAATATATTCTTGAAACCTCGTCCAACAAATAATGGTCATGTTGTGATCATCCCTTTTCCTCATGTTGAGGTTTTGCAGATGTGCTAATGGAGGCGTCTGCCGACATTAGCATTAATCCCATCGCATGTATGTCAAACATCACGCCATCGCCAACGCCATGTGACAATCAAAGTTGCAATAAGACATGTGTTGAACGTCTAGGGTACTTCGCAAAGGGCGAGTGTGTTGCCCGGGGATGCATGTGTAGGTTCTGCACATACTGGCCTCCACGAGAGTCAACAAATGGGCACTAATTAGCTAGGATAGGTTGTCATGTTCAATCAAATAATGTAGTGGAATCTTAAGTGGTGTACCAGCAAAGTTGTTTGCCGACAAATCATATGGAGAATGATGAATGTGGTCTTGCTTCTTTATTATCTGAAGTTTCTTTTTGGTATATAAGTGACCTACATGATTTTTATTTGTAGCTCTGTAACCATATTATTTGTATGAGGCTTGCTTCGGTAGACCCCCCCTCACAAACCGTATAAGGATAACATGGTCATTTGACCATAAGGTATGCCAACCTCTGTATGTGACACGTACGAGCGTAGACGTACACAACCAATCCAAATCCCTCCCTCCTGGACTTGGCCCATTTTTTTAACCCTTCAAAAAATATATACGTGAGGCAGGGTTTGAACTCCAAACCTCTTGAATTTACTTCCACCCACGGTAACCAACTGGGACAGCTAATTTGTTGTGCTGGTTATTTATGTTACTCTTGTTATTATTGTTGTGAATTTTCTCAGCCTAATTTTCTTTCGGGAAGCGCTAGGCCAGCCCACCATTAGTTTGCACGTAACGAACGGAATTGATTCCGATTTGTTTCCTAAAGCTGTCCAGCGAAAATTACGTGCACTCCTAAAACCATGCGAGCATAAATTAAGGGTATGTTTATCTCTCTCTCTCTCTCTCTCTCTCTCTCTCTCTCTAGGAAATTAAGTTCATTGAAGTTCTGTACTAAAATCAGACCCATATTAAATTTGCTTCCACCGTAATGAAAATTAACCAATTTGCTTCGAACTTAAAATATGTTCTTACTTTACCAAAAATTGTTTTTTGTTGGGTAAACTTATTTATGTCATCAGATCTCGAACATGGAATTTGCTTCTTCCGACACATATCAATTATATTTTTGACGCAACACACATTTTCAACACAATGAAATGATGTTTCAACGAATTCAAGAATTTGCTTCTAGTCCAACTAAAATATGCTTCTGTTTTCTTTTGCAAGGAACTAAAATATGCATTGACTTAACAAAAAATGTATCCATAAAATTATTATTTTTGTCCATAGTAGCTCAGTTAGAGAATTTGCTTCCATGAGCTAGATATACACGAGTCCAATGTAGCAGAATATTCTCGTTTCCAATCACAGTAAAAATTGGGCCTCTAATTGTACATTTTGCTTCCATTATGGTTAGAATTTTTTATCTATCTAGATCTAGAAATTTGGGTCCACTCGTATATTATTGTGCATCGTTCACTCTTTTTTTGCTTCATCCGGAAGAAATTTTCCAACACCAACACAAAAGACCAAAAACTTGATTTTCTTTTCTTGTTTGGTGTTTGGTTTGTCTGTTCTTATGCCCACCACCAGCTCTAAGGATGAAAAAGTTCTAAAAAAACACCATGTTCAACGGAGTGTTTTTGGGTAGGATAGAAGTATCCGTTTGAGAGCACGTTTTTTGGCATTGTCAAATGACATCAAATTTTTTCCATGAGCTTTTTGGTACCATGCCAATTTGTTTTAGTTTTCGACAATTTTTGCATTTTCTGGAGTTTTTTCGGTAAAAAAAATACTGTTAAATGGCCGGATGTGTCGCAACTTGCTTATGGTGTCGAAAATCGTTCAAATCTGACATGGATTCCTACCATGGGCATGCCTACCTGCTTGCAGAATTTGGGGTCATCTAAAGGATTTCCAAACATAGACCATGTTCAACGAGGGTGTTTGAATAAGCCAGAAGACTGAGCATGATGTTTCCCAATATCCTTGAAATGACCCCCAACTTTTTCAAGCAGGTGGGCATGACCATGGTAGTTATCCATAGCAGGTTTGAACGATTTCTGACACCATATGAAAGTTGTGACACATCCGCCCATTTGTCGGCCTTTTTTGGCCGAGAAAACTCTGAAAACTGAAAAAAAATGTCAAAAACCAAAACAACTTGACATGTTGCCTTGAATTGGTCATACAAGATCATGAAAAAAAATTGGGGTCATTTCAAGGATGTCGGGAAACAACATACTCTCACCTGAAGAGCCTCCATTGATCATGGTCTATGGTTGGACATCTTTCAAATCACCCCAATTTTGTAAGCATGTGGTCATGTCCATGGTAGACATCCACATCAGGTTTGAATGATTTCTGACACCCTATGCGAGTTGCGATACGTTCGGTCATTTATCAGTTTTTTTACTGAGGAAACTCCAGAAAAATGCAAAAAGATTCGAGAACCAAAATAGCTTGGCATTGTGCCTTGAATGGGCCGCACAAGGCCATAAAAAATTGTGCCATTTCAAGGATGTCAAAACAAACGTTCTCTCAACGGAGCCTTCCGGGCTTTAGGCCTGCCTGAAGAGCCTTTGTTGAACACGACCAATTTTTGGACATCTTCAAATGACACTAAATTTTGCAAATAGGTGGACATGCCCATGACAAGCATCCATGTCATATTTGAACGATTTTTGACACCATATGCAAGTTGCGACATGTCCTACCATTTATCGGTCTTTTTTGATCGAGAAATCTCCAGAAAATATAAAATTTATCAAAAACCAAAACAAATTGACATGGTGCCTTGAATTGGTCATACAAGGCCATGAAAAAAGGGGGATATTTCAAAGATGTCGGGAAACAACATGCTCTAAGATGGAGGAGCTTTCTGGCAGAACACCCTCCGTTGAACATGGTGTCTTTTTGGACATCCATTAAATGACCCCAACCTTATGCCAGGTGGCATCCCCATGGTAGACATCCATGCCAGTTTTGAAAGAAAAAAAAGCATAATTTTGACAGGTACTTAAAATTGTTATTTTATTTTTCTCCCATTTCCGCGCACGACAGTGGATCGGCCCAGTCGGGCGGCCTCATGTGAATAATGTATTCAATTTATGATTATTTTTCCAAATTCGTGACCTTGTTTTCAAATCAATGAACTTTTTCCAATTTTGGGAACCTTTTTGTCAAACTTGTGAATTTAATCGATGAACGTTTTTCCTCCTTGGAGCCGGGATGTTCGTGTGTTCTAGGGCCGGTCCATCAAAATTGAGGTCCCTGTGTCAAAATCTAGGATGGCCCTGTCTTGTTAGAGAAAAACGTCCGACTACATCAAGTTGTCGTCTATGGCAGGCTGCGTGCATAAAAAGTATTTTGAGGTGTTCTTTTTAACAGCCTTAATATATATTTTTAGGCTTTTTGATGAAACACCTAAAAAACAAAGGTGTTCCCTCACATGCCTCAAGTGAATGAGGCGTTATGGCATTTTAGAAAATATCCCCACAAATGGCAGGAAGCCTACAATTGATTATTTATATACTTATAGAAAGTTTTTTTTTGAAAGATCCAACAGCTGGCTGGCATTTTTCGTTGATCATAGCAGGGAGAATAATGGTGAAATACAAATGGTGAGGGTGATCCGAGGATCAAGGATAAAAAGGAAAAGGAGGGCAAAAACCCCAGCGGGGTTGACAAAATTTTGGGCTAATCCCTCACAGCAGTATCCCCAAAAGGGGGCTCAATGCAGGTTACTCCTGCCTGTCTCCAGAGAGCTATTTCTGTCCTTATGGCAGCTAGAATCTTTGTTTCTGAGGCAATTTCCCCCCTGAAGGTGCTCTCATTTCTTTGCTGCCAAATCTTCCATAATATGAGCATGGTGAGTGTTTTTATAGCCTTCCTGTAGATCGGCGGCGTTGCGTCAATCATGGCCAAGAAGATGTCACTTGATTTTGCGTTGGGGTGTTGGTCATTGATACGTCCAAAATGCATCACTATTTTGTATCATAATTCATCCTTATTCATTGATATATTTCACATTACGATGATGTTCTTATGTTGTTTTGGCTCATTTTACACAGTTTGCAACTTTCCGGTGCCGAAACAGCAGACGCAGGATTCAGCGGTAAAAAGTGGACGCCAAGTTGCTGAAGAAGAATGCCTCCAAATTACCTGAAAATTGACGGAGGGTATTTTTCAGACGAATCACGAAGGCACGCAAAAGAGCAACCAGAGGGGGGCCACAGGGCGCCCAGGCGGCCACCTGGCGCGGGCCCCTCCCTGGCCGCGCCGGGGGTGCGCCTGGAGCCCCTGGCCCACCTCCGGTTGCCCCCTTTGCCTATATACTCCTCGTTATCCGAAAACCCTAGAGAGAGGAGTTTTGACGGATTTCCGCCGCCGCTCCGTGGCGGAAACCTACAGAGAAGAAAAAGCCATCTCCAGCGGGCAGATTCTGCCGGGGAGATCACCTCCCGGAAGGGGAGATCATCGCTATCATCATCACCATCGTCACGGGCATCATCGAGATCATCATCAACATCATCCCCAACATCAGCACCATCTCCATCTTCATCCAAATCTCATCTCACCATTGCAACTTGTGTTGTAACCCGTACTATCTATCGTCTCTACTCCATCGGTGTTGATTACTACTTTGTGGTGAATGCTATTGAGTTTTGTTGGAGAAATATTATTATGTCCAGATTGTTTATCATCCATTTATCTCCACTGATCATGATCTCTTTTATGTCTTGTGAGTAGTTACCTTAGTTCTTGAGGACATGGGAAAAGTCTTGTTGTTAGTAGTCATATGTTGTTGAAGTAATATGTGTTGTTTGATACTTAAGTTGTGTTGTTATTCTACTAGTGGTGTTGTGTGAGTCGAACACTCAACACTTCGCCTTATTAAGGACCTAGGGGAATACATTGTGTACAAAGAATGCTTACGGTGGGTTGCCGGAGTGACAGAAACCTGAACCCCAGTTCGCACGCTTTTGCACAAGGGAACAATGGATCATCGATCGTATTGCTATGGT
The DNA here is from genome assembly GCA_902687465.1 of Secale cereale. Lineage (NCBI taxonomy): Eukaryota > Viridiplantae > Streptophyta > Magnoliopsida > Poales > Poaceae > Secale > Secale cereale. The sequence goes on from LR738714.1 coordinate 679,951,084, forward strand.
TAGGCTTTTGCCTTAAATACTATCTTGTATTTGCGGATGCTTACAAGGTGTTTAATCATAAGAGTGCACTCATCTTAGTCTAGAGAGTGTACTAGCATAGATCCACCCACTCAACACTTATCAACACATAACATAGTACCGATACGGAATATGGCAAAAGCACATGACTACCACTCCCGTGTGTCCTCAAGAACACTTTAGCCTTTATAAGTTCAGTTGCTAGGCCTCTCCTTTGCTCAGAAAGGATTGGGCCACTTGTTACTCTTCAGTGCCTTTTACTTTGCTTGCTTTTACTTTCCTGTTGCTTATATCAAGAAAACCCCTAAAAAGTTATCTTTCAGTGCTTGCAGTAATTCCTTGCTCAGAATCGCTTATCAATACCTTCTGCTCCTCGTTGGGTTCGACACTCTTACTTATCGAAAACGCTGCAATAGATCCCTTACGGTTGTGGGTTATCAAGTGCCGTTTTCTGGCGCCGTTGCCGGGGAGTGTAGTGCTATTGGTAAAGTGAAACTGGTAAGGAAGTTTTTATATTTCTGTTTTTATTTTTGTTGTTGCTGCTCTCTGTCCTTATGGACAACCTTGCTATTGGATCGTTGCTTATGGGAAGACGCCCCTCACCTGTGGTGGTTGCTCCTCCCCCTACTGAAATTGTGCCCTATAAAATACCAGCTGGTATTATCGATTATGTCTTGGCTAATCGTTATGCAGGAGACAGACATCCCGGTGAACACTTGCTATATCTGTCACAACTATGTTCATTATTTAAGCTTGCAGGTGTATCAATGGAGTTTGTCATGAGGAAATTGTTCTCCGTATCGCTTACAGATAGAGCTTCAGATTGGTATAAGCTTCTCGATAACTCACACTTGCTTGATTGGCAAGAGCTTACGTCTCTCTTTTATACCAAGTTTTATCCTCTTCATGAAATTCATCGAGACAGGAACTATATCTATAACTTTAGGTCTCGTGACGGAGAAAGCATTGCTCAAGCTTGGGGGAGATTGAAGTCCCTACTGCTCAAATGTCCTATTCATGAGCTCCCCAAGGAAGTTATACTTACAAATTTTTATGCCAGGCTTTCTCGTCAGGATAAGGAGATGCTGGATGCCTCCTCTAGTGGGGTATTTCAGACGAAGAGTGTTGAAGAACGGTGGGATCTCATTGAAAGGATCCAGAGGAATACCGAAGATTGGGAAATCGATAAAGGTATTGAACCCGCTATAAATTATGAGCATGATTATATTGAGAGCTATGTGAAAACTGATTACTTCAATACTTTTTGCTCTAAGATTTGTCTTGATCCCCATCTAATGATTGATTTCTGTAAAGATTTTGCCTCTCCCGTTGACTCTTTTAAAAAGAAGAGAGATCAGCATCATGAACCTTTCAAAGAGCTACCTGTTGATATTCATGTTGCTGACCTTATTTTGCCTGCAGTTATATATGCAGGGGATGGAGAAGTCCATTCTCGAGGTGTATTCAATGCTGAAATCAGCGGAGGTTGACATCAAGAAAGAACATCAAGTGTTGATGGTCAATAAAACCACTAAGTTCAAGAAAGGCAAGGGTAAGAAGAACTTCAAGAAGGACGGCAAGCAAGTTGCCGCGCCTGGCAAGCCTGTTGCCGGGAAGAAGCCAAAGTATGGACCCAAGCCTGAAACAGAGTGCTTTTATTGCAAGGGAACGGGTCACTGGAAGCGGAACTGCCCCAAATATTTAGCAGACAAGAAGGCCGGCAACGTCAAAGGTATATATGATATACATGTTATTGATGTGTACCTTACCAGCACTCGTAGTAGCTCCTGGGTATTCGATACCGGTGCAGTTGCTCACATTTGTAACTCAAAACAGGAGCTGCAAAATAAACGGAGACTGGCGAAGGATGAGGTGACGATGCGCGTCGGGAATGGTTCCAAGGTCGATGTGATCGCCGTCGGCACGCTGCCTCTACATCTACCCTCGGGATTAGTTTTAAACCTGAATAATTGTTATTTAGTACCAGCTTTGAGCATGAACATTGTTTCTGGATCTCGTCTTATGCGAGATGGATATTCTTTCAAATCGGAGAATAATGGTTGTTCTATTTATTTGAGAGATATGTTTTATGGTCATGCCCCGTTGGTCAATGGTTTATTTTTGATGGATCTCGAACGTAGTGATACACATATTCATAGTGTAGATGCTAAAAGATGTAAAGTTGATAATGATAGTCCCACATACTTGTGGCATTGCCGACTTGGTCATATTGGTGTCAAACGTATGAAGAAGCTCCATTCGGATGGACTTCTAGAGTCTCTTGATTATGAATCATTTGACACGTGCGAACCATGCCACTTGGGCAAGATGACCAAGACTCCGTTCTCCGGAACAATGGAGCGAGCAACCAACTTGTTGGAAATCATACATACCGATGTGTGCGGTCCAATGAGTTTTGAGGCTCGCGGAGGCTATCGTTATGTTCTCACCCTCACAGATGACTTGAGTAGATACGGGTATATCTATTTGATGAAACACAAGTCTGAGACCTTTGAAAAGTTCAAGGAATTTCAGAATGAGGTTGAGAATCAACGTGACAGAAAAATAAAGTTCTTACGATCGGATCATGGGGGTGAATATTTAAGTCATGAATTTGGCACACACCTTAGAAGCTGTGGAATTGTTTCACAATTGACACCGCCCGGAACACCTCAACGTAATGGTGTGTCCGAACGTCGAAATCGTACTCTGTTGGACATGGTGCGATCTATGATGTCCCTCACCGATTTACCGCTATCTTTTTGGGGTTATGCTTTAGAGACTGTCGCATTCACTTTAAATAGGGCTCCGTCAAAATCCGTTGAGACGACTCCGTATGAACTTTGGTTTGGCAAGAAACCGAAGCTGTCGTTTCTGAAAGTTTGGGGTTGCGATGCTTATGTCAAGAAACTTCAACCTGAAAAGCTCGAACCCAAATCGGAAAAATGCGTCTTCATAGGATACCCAAAGGAAACTATTGGGTACACCTTCTACCACAGATCCGAAGGCAAAGTCTTTATTGCCAAGAATGGATGCTTTCTGGAGAAAGAGTTTCTCTCGAAAGAAGTGAGTGGGAGGAAAGTAGAACTTGATGAGGTGACAGTCACCCCTCCTGGACCGAAAAGTAGCGCAGCGCAGGAAACTGTTCCTGAGGTGCCTGCACCGACAAGGGAGGAAGTTGATGATAATGATCATGAAGAAACAGATCAAGTTACTACTGAACTTCGAAGGTCCACAAGGGCACGTTCCGCACCAGAATGGTACGGCAACCCTGTCCTAGAAATCATGTTGTTAGACAACGGTGAACCTTCGAACTATGAAGAAGCGATGGCGGGCCCAGATTCCAATAAATGGCTTGGAGCCATGAAATCCGAGATAGAATCCATGTATGAAAACAAAGTATGGACTTTGGTGGACTTGCCTGATGATAGGCACGCCATAGAAAACAAATGGATATTTAAGAAGAAGACAGACGCGGATGGTAATGTGACCATCTATAAGGCTCGACTTGTCGCTAAAGGTTATCGACAAGTTCAAGGGATTGACTACGACGAGACTTTCTCTCCTGTAGCGATGCTGAAGTCAGTCAGAATCATGTTAGCTATTGCCACATTCTATGATTATGAGATATGGCAAATGGACGTCAAAACAGCATTCCTTAATGGCTTCCTCAAGGAAGAGTTGTATATGATGCAACCGGAAGGTTTTGTCGATCCAGAGAACGCTAACAAGGTATGCAAGCTCCAGCACTCGATTTACGGGCTGGTGCAAGCATCTCGGAGTTGGAATATTCGCTTTGATGAGGTGATCAAAGCGTTTGGTTTTATACAGACTTATGGAGAAGCCTGTATTTACAAGAAAGTGAGTGGGAGCTCTGTGGCATTTCTCATATTATATGTGGATGACATATTGCTGATGGGAAATGATATAGAATCCTTGGAAAATGTAAAGGCCTACTTGAATAAAAGTTTTTCAATGAAGGACCTTGGAGAAGCTGCTTACATATTAGGCATCAAAATCTATAGAGATAGATCGAGACGCCTCATTGGTCTTTCACAAAGTACATACCTTGACAAAATATTGAAGAAGTTCAATATGGATCAGTCAAAGAAAGGATTCTTGCCTGTTTTGCAAGGTATGAGATTGAGTAAGACTCAGTCGCCGACCACGGCAGAAGATAGAGAAAAGATGAGTGTCATTTCCTATGCCTCGGCCATAGGTTCTATCATGTATGCCATGCTGTGTACCAGACCTGGTGTGAACCTTGCCATAAGTTTGGTAGGGAGGTACCAAAGTGATCCCGGTACGGAACACTGGACAGCGGTCAAGAACATCCTGAAGTACTTGAAAAGGACTAAGGATATGTTTCTCGTTTATGGAGGTGACGAAGAGCTCGTCGTAAAGGGTTACGTCGATGCTAGCTTCGACACAGATCTGGATGACTCTAAGTCACAAACCGGATACGTGTATATTTTGAATGGAGGGGCAGTCAGCTGGTGCAGTTGCAAGCAAAGCGTGGTGGCAGCATCTACATGTGAAGCGGAGTACATAGCTGCTTCTGAAGCAGCGCAGTAAGGAGTCTGGATGAAGGAGTTCATCACCGACCTAGGAGTCATTCCAAGCGCGTCAAGCCCGATGACTCTCTTCTGTGACAACACTGGTGCTATTGCTATTACCAAGGAGCCCAGGTTTCACAAGAAGACCAAGCACATCAAACGCCGTTTCAACTCCATCCGGAATTATGTTCAGGATGGAGATATAGATATTTGTAAAGTGCATACGGATCTGAATGTAGCAGACCCGTTGACTAAACCTCTTTCACGAGCAAAACATGATCAACACCAGAACTCTATGGGTGTTCGATTCATCACAATGTAACTAGATTATTGACTCTAGTGCAAGTGGGAGACTGTTGGAGATATGCCCTAGAGGCAATAATAAAAGTATTATTATTATATCTCCTTGTTCATGATAATCGTTTGTTATTCATGCTTGAATTGTATTGTACGGAAACAGCGATACATGTGTGAATACACAGACCACAATGAGTCCCTGGTAGGCCTCTAGTAGCCAGCTCGTTGATCAACAGATGGTCACGGTTTCCTGACCATGGACATGAGATGTCGGTGATAACGGGATCACATCATTAGGGGAATGATGTGATGGACAAGACCCAAACTTGAGCATAACACGAGATCGTATAGTTCGTAATGCATAAGCTTTTCGGTGTCAAGTATTTATTCCTTAGACCATGAGGTTGTACAACTCCCGGATACCGTAGGAGTGCTTTGGGTGTGCCAACCGTCACAACGTAACTGGGTGGCTATAAAGGTACGCATCGGGTATCTCCGAAAGTGTCTGTTGAGTTGGTACGAACCGAGACTGGAATGTTGTCACTCCGTATGACGGAGAGGTACCTCTGGGCCCACTCGGTAAGACATCATTATAATGAGCTCAATGTGACTAAGTAGTTAGTCACGGGATGATGGATTACGGATCGAGTAAAGAGACTTGCCATAACGAGATTGAACAAGGTATCGGGAATACCGACGATCGAATCTCGGGCAAGTACCGTACCGATGGACAAAGGGAATAACATACGGGATTGAGTGAATCCTTGACACGGTGGTTCATCCGATGAAGATCATCGAGGAACACGTGGGAACCAACATGGGTATCCAGATCCCGCTGTTGGTTATTGACCGGAGAGTGGTCTCGGTCATGTCTACGTGTCTCCCGAACCCGTAGGGTCTACACACTTAAGGTTCGGTAACGCTAGGGTATTAGAGATTAATGCACGTGGAAACCCGAAAGTTGTTCGGAGTCCCGGATGAGATCCCGGACGTCACGAGGAGTTCCGGAATGGTCCGGAGGTAAAGATTGATATATGGGAAGTCTAGTTTCGGCCAACGGGTGATCTTCGGGGGTCACCGGGAGCGTCCCGGGACCACCGGAGGGGCCCCGGGGGTCCACCGGGTGGGGCCACCCCTCCCGGTGGGGCCCCTAGGCCGCGAGGGGATGTGTCCAGCCCTCAGGGCTGGCGCACCACCAAGGGAGGCCCACCTCCCCTGCGCCTAGGGATAAACCCTAAGGGGAGGGGGGCCACCACTTGCCTTGGGGGAAGGGGACTCCTCCCTGGCCGCCGCCCCCCCTTGCAGATTGGATCTGCAAGGGGCTGGCGCCCCCCCTGGCCCCCTATATATATGTGGGGGGGGGGGAGAGGGCAGCCGCACCTGATCCCTGGCGCCTCCCCCCTCCCGTCACACCTCCCAACTCCTTCGCAGGGCGCCCGGCGTAGCCCTGCTGCGATTTTCACTGCATCCGTCATCACGCCGTCGTGCTGCCGGATCTCTGACGACTTCTCCTCCCCCTTGTTGGATCAAGAAGGAGGTGACGTTGCTGCACCGTACGTGTGTTGAACGCGGAGGTGCCGTCCGTTCGGCGCTAGATCATCGGTGACGAAGGACGTGAAGAGTACGACTACTTCATCCTTGCTTCGTTGAAAGCTTCCGCACGCAATCTTCATAACGGTATGTAGATGCACTCTTAGTTACTCGTTGCTAGATGTCTCCATAGTTGGATCTTGGTGAAGACGTAGAAAATTTTTGAATTATGCTACGTTCCCCAACAGTGTTTGCGGACAGTTTGCCGTTTGTGACCCGTCGTGGCACACGGCATGGCACATGTGCTGTCCTGGAAGCACAGACGGTTGTGCCAAGAGGGAACGTTCCTGTGGCCCGACGAGGACGTCGGTTCCTCTGAATGGGGGTGTATGTGATGGCCTGGCTTATTAGGGATGATAGACTACTCATATCAATAAGGAATTCCTTCTTTTCCGGGAGCCCGTTCGGATAGAACTCCAAAGTTAAGCGTGCTCAGCTTGGAGTAGTTTCAGGATGGGTGACCGACCGGGAAGTTGCTCCCGGGTGCGCACGAGTGAGGACAAAGTGCGCAGAAAAGACTAGTATTGATATGTGAGGCCAGTCTAGAACCCGCCAGGAGTAACGACCACAGACGGGTGTGTCCGGGGCGTTACACCGCGGCCGGAGTGGCCCGCGGCGCGGAAAGGGAGGGTGGGGAGGAGCTCTCGCTAGAGTATTGCTTCCGGGTCCGTCCGTGCGTCCTTATAGAAAGTTGAAGTCATAAAGGCTATTTCCCTTCATATAACCATAAAAAACTTCTACTGTCTAGCTGGTCGCCCATATTTTTCTACTAGCTTTGTTATTCGAGAGGTCGCTAGATCGAGTGTGAATAAAATGAACTTTTTCTTGAGAGATTGATGGGCTGATGGACTGGTTTTGAGTACCGGCGTAGTGTGTTCTTATACATTTTGTGCTATTTTAAACACCAGTAGGCAGCGTGGTGGAGTGGCAGACTGTAGTGTGGAGGACTAGGTAACGAGTTCGATTCCTCTAGTCTAATTGCCCCTTTTTTCCAGGATTTTTACGCCTTGCGTTGAATGGCAACAGGCCTAGCGCCTGGTGGGCCGGCCCAGTTGTGCGTGGTCGTAACAACGCGCTCCTTCGTACAAAGGACGCGTATCCAAGATCTTAATGCGTACGGTGTATTTTCAAAAACGACCATCATGCCCTCTATTATGAAGAGGTACAAGATAATCACAGCCGTTGATGTGTTTAGAAGGGGATCTACCGAAGCGGAAGTGTATTTGTATTGGAAAGGGAAGAGAGCAGTATCACTATATGATGTTTCTGTGTACTTTTTTGTTTCTTTCATGGTTTTCATCGAGTTTTTTTCTTATCTTTTTTCTTTGGTTATTTGTTTCTTTCTTGGTTTTCATTGTTTTTTTTGTTTTTCTTTGTTTCTTTTTTGGTTTTCACTGTTTTCCATTCCTTTTGCACTTGTTCCTTCAGTTTTCTTTTTTGTTTCCTTTTTCTTTATTTTTTTCTTTCTTTTTTGGTTTTCATTGTTTTTTCTTTGTTTCTTTTGGTTTTTATTATACACTTTCCGTATACGTCAAGAACATTTTCCAAATACAAGTTTAACATTCTCCAAATACAAGTTTGATATTTTTTTAATACATGCTCAACTTTTTAATACATATTTTAAAAATTTTTAATCAAATAATGTAGCATAATCTTAAGTGGTGTAGTAGCAAGGTTCTTCACCGACAAGTCATATGGAGAATGGTGAATCTGGTCTTGCTTCTTTCATTATCTGATGTTTCTTTTTGGTATAAAGTGAGCTATATGATGTTTATGTGTACCTCTGGAGGCATATTATTTGTATTGGAAAGGGAAGAGGGAAGTATCAGTTGACGGGCCTTAGTTGCAGGCATACATTATTAGCGGGCTAACTTCTCGTGGGATGTATATCTTGCTTATAGCGACATATATTCTGCCCTCGCCTGAAACCTTCCCCCACGTCCCTTGGGCCAGTCCAGTTTCGACTATTTTTTCACGTCAGATCTGGTTTCGGTCGAGACGCTTGCGTTTGCTCTGATTTCTTCAAAAACAAAAATGGTGTCAGGTTCTTACTTCGGTTTCCTTTTGTTTCTTCAACTTTTTCTTTGGTTTTCTGTTTTTTGTTTGTTTTCAACTAATTTTCTTCATTTCTTTCTTAGTTTTCATGGTTTTTCTCTTCTTTCTTTTTTTCTTATTTCTTACTTGTATTAGTCTTTTTCTTTCCTTTTCTTTCTTGCACCGGTTTTTCTTCTGTTTTATTTTCTTTTGTTTCATCTACGGAGGTTTTCTTCAATATACTATGTTTTTGTTGTTTTTCAGGTTACTTTGTTTTCTTTTTATGTCTTTGCGGTTTTCGCCATCTTTCGTTTCCCATCATCACATGTCCATTTTATCATTCGAGAGTGTACATTTTTAATGTACACATGGAATATATTTTTAATACACGTTGTACATTTAAAAAATACATGATGTTCATTTTTTTCTTGAAAAATATGTTGTGAACACTTAGTAGGATACATGGTCAACATTCTTTCAAACACATTAACATTTCTTTTCTTTTATTTTTTGTGTGGTTTTCCTATTTCTTCCCCGGTTTCTTTGGTTTTCTTTTTTCCTCATAATACTTCGTTTTTTTCTGTGGTTTCACTTTTGTTTCTTTCATGGTTTTCATCGAAGGTTTTTCTTCTCATTTTCCTTCTTTTTTCTCATTAGTTTTTCTATCTATCTTGGTTTTCATTGTTTTTTTTTGTTCTCTTTGTTACTTTCTCGGTTTTCACAATTTTCCATTCTTTTTGCACTTGTTTCTTCGGTTTTCTTTTTTATTTCCTTCTTCTTTGGTTTCTTTCTTTCATTTTTGGTTTTCATTGTTTTTTTATTTTTCTTTCTTTATTTTGGTTGTCATTCTACATTTTCCGTATACTTCAAGAACATTTTTCTAATACACGTTCAACATTTTTCTAATGCATGGTCAACATTTTTCCTTTACACATTTTTAAGATTTTACAAATACTTGATTAAGATTTTTCAAATACTCCACTATCCAACATTTTTCTAATGCATATAACTTTTCTTCATGTTTCCCTGTTTATTCTGCGCGATCCCGGTTTCTAGCCTCACTTTCCAAAACTGCCGTGCAGTCTGTGGTACCCATGCAAGGGTTTCCATGCATGCGTGAGTTAATTAAATCTTCCATGTGTGCATGCAAACTGAGAAGGAGAGAGAGAAGCGCATGCATAGAGACTGAGAGAGAGTAATGTGCACGGCAATAGAGGAGCTGCGCCAACTGCGCCAATCGATTACTTGTACCCAACCTTTTTTTCTCAAAAAAAAAAACTTATTTATGTATGGCAAGCCAGGTGCAATTTAGTCCAGATTAAATTGAAAGATTCTCTCCTTAGTATGCAGGCTGGACATTAGCCGCAAAGAAAAAAGAGCCGGAGGGAGTACAAGACTAACATTTTCTGAATACATGGTCAACATTATCTCTATACATGGTCAACATTCATATTTCCAAATTCTTGATTAAGATTTTTCAAATAAAACATTAACATTTTTAATACATGGTAAAAAAATCTAGATACATTTAACATTTTTCAAGTACTTGATTAGCATTTTCAAATATTTGTTTAATATATTTTCAAATGCTTGATTACAATTTTCTAAATACATGATCAACTTTTTTCACACACGTTGTATATTTTTTGTATACATTGAGTAAAAATTTTGTATATACATTTAACATTTTTTAAATGTTTGGTGAATTTTCCTAATATATAGTCAACATTTTTAAATACACATTTTGAAAAAATTCTTAATGCTTGATTAAAATTTTATAATATCTTGTGAACATTTTTTAATATACAAATTTTAACATTTTCAAATACTTGATTACATTTTTCAAATATCATCTAAAAAATTAAATACATGGTCAATATTTTCTTATACACATTTAACATTTTTCAAATAGATATTTCACAAAATAAATAAATTTTTGATTAACAATTGTATTTACATGATCAACATTTTCCCACATATTGTATATCTGTTGTATACATGATTAACATTTTCTTAATACACATTTAACAAAATTTTCAAATGCTTTTTTTTACATTTTTTCAACTTTTTATGTAAAGTGTTTTTGGTAATATACTTATTTTGAATATTTGGATGTATATATGAAAGTAAAAGAAAAAATAAACCAACAAATGTTAAAAAACGATGTTGTGGCCTCCCGTGCGCCTTGGCGAGCCCATTGAGGTAGGCGCATGGGAGAGCACCCTAGGGGCCAGTTCTTTTGCTAGTTTTTTTTGGCTTCCAGAATAAGCTGCCTCCTACCCAGCTTATTCTAGAAGCACAAGCGAGACGAGAGCTCCTGCCCGGTGGCTTAAGCGCCAGGGAGTATACCTCGCTCTCACACATTATCCTTTATGGGTCGGCCCAACAAGAAGCGAGCAATCGCCTGGTCCCCTAGTCACTTGATCAAGTTTGACCGATTGTGGTTGACTTTTTGGAAGAAAAAAACTAAAAAAATCATGAATTTCAAACATCATCACGGCAAAGCTCAATAAAGTTCATCGAATTTGAAAAAAATCAATGAATTTTAAAGAAAAGTTCATAGAATAAAAAAATCACTAATTCAAGAAAAAACTTTGATTTTGAAAAACATAATCGAAGTTGTAAAAAAAGTTCAGTTATGCAAAAAGGTTCATCAATTATTCCGAAAAAACATCAATTTTGTAAAAAGGTTCAACGAATTTGAAAAATAATGAAAAAGGAACAAGAAGAAAGAACGAAATAGAAAAAGAATAAAACCGGTTTGGGACATGAGAAAATAAGAGAAAAGTTGTAAGTATTCACAAGAGGTGCGCTGGCCTAGCTGGTTACTACAGCTTATATCTATACCTAATAATAAAGCACGGATTGAATCCGTCGGGTTCACCGTCACAATACGCTTTCTTCTCATGTCATAATACGCTTTCACAATTTGTATGGACAAAATCGTATGGACAAAATCGTAATATAAACGAGGTGGTACTAATCTCTCAAGCACGCAATTAATTCAGAGTTTCGTCCATCGTCCGAGACGGGCCACATTATTTTTCACCGGCCCATCTCAGTGGTTTATGGTAATTCGGGCCGCAGTCCCTGTGAAAGTCAACCGAACCGGTACAGGGAAGAGAAAAGAAAAAAGAAAACACAGCAACCCTCGTGACCCGGCCTTCCGATCACATCTCCGCCTCCATCACGCCACCATCTCCGCATGCGTCGCGCCACCACCTCCTGCCACGTCCCACAGCGCGCCGCCGGCCCTTGCCCCCCATCGCCGCGCGCCGCCCCCAGTCGCCGCACGTCGCCGGCCGTCCACCCCTCGTCGCGGCAGATACCATGGAGGCGGAGGAGCACCAAACGGAATCCACTCCGGCAAGACGCACAACGAAGGAATCCCGGCGAGGCGAGGGGGAGGGAACGATGTAGGAGTGGGAAAAGACAACGAGGCCGTGCGGCTGAGGAAGAGGTCGTCGCCGATTTCGACCCGGATATCCTTCGTCTCCAGCTCCATGACCAAGGTGAAGTCAGACATCCACGCCTTTGCCTCTTCGATTCATCCGCCGCGATTATTGTAGCCTATGGCTTGGTACATTCTGAGTAAATTTCTCACGGGAAAATCTGCGTGTGCAGGATTACTATGTGTTACCGCAAGTTGATTGAAAAAATCAGGACGAGTTTCATCCATCTTCTACTGGTGAGTGTTTGCTCCAGACCTCCAGTACAGTAATCCACATGTTTCCCAAAGTTTTTAATCTGAATCCTACATTGGAAGTTGCTTATATGAAACTGTATACACGCTGCTCTCCGACTACGATGGGGCACACAACGCCATTGCAGGACCTACGACTGCTTGCGCCTCTCGCCACGCATGTCATGATGGTATACATGCTAATCAACATGATGGCCGCCAGCCATCCAGATCTTCTGCAGTTAGCTCGGCAACTTCCAGCTCCCCACCGCGGTAGTGACAACTCCAAGGTGCTCATCTATACCCTCATTGGATACACTTCCATCGTATTATTCGTATATAATGTTACATCTACACAACCATATAGGAACGTACATAATGTTATATCTACACAACCATATAGATACGTACGTGACCTCCAGGCAAGCTGCACCCTTAATGTTCCTCTACTTCGGCTCATGCACTAATATAACTTGTGTTGAACAGGATTCTCAACAAAATGTAGTACCAGTTGATGTGATGCCCTGCTCCAGTTTACATCGTGTAGAGTTATCTTTCCTATTGTTCAGTTAAACAGCCTGTAGAGATATATTGTATTTCTCTTTCTATTTTTTTTGTTAAAGAAAAACATTAAATATTATTATATGTTTTCTTCCCCAGGTTGTTGCATCCTCTCTCTATCCATCAAAATTAATGTTTTCTAAAAGGCATGTTTATGTTGGTTGGAAAAATGATCACAACAGAGGCAGAATAAGCTGTCGCATAATAACACCATAATATTGGCATAGTTAGAGTGGGAAAAATGATGTTCTCTCTAGAGCTAGATCTTAAGGGCGCGCATGGAGGTGTTTCACTTGCACCCGTATCTTACCGCCCGCAGAGCAATTTACGTCTGGAAATGAAACAACAGGCGGAGACGTGTATTATTTACAATTGTATCTAAAAGAAAAAGGGAATCCAAACAGGGCCTAAGTAAGGGCATGCTATCATGTATGGCCAGCCCCTCTTATAAAATATTTGTCGTCGTATTCCTACCATGTTAAATTCACCAGATGATTGCTTTGAGTAGCAATGGGTCCTCATACTATTCTCTACCATGGATCTGTATACGGCTCAAAACACGATATTGCGCTTGTGAAGCATTCATTGCTGTCACCAAATCCATGCGGGGACATCTACAACGTTTTGGCATAGGCAAATTGATAGAGGTTTAAACTCTACCTCCCGTTGCAACGCACGGGCCCTTTGCTAGTCAAACTAGTAGGTTGAGGGCTCAATTCTCTTTTGACATACCTTCTTGCGAGTTTAAAACAGGAAGACAAAAAAGTAAGCTAGGCCGGCCCAGTGAGGCAGGGGTGCCGGTTTGTAAATAACACATTAACGGGCGCCAAATAGGAGTTGGCAAGCGAGACATAGTGTTGCCCCTAACTTCTCTCTTCCCATGCCTTCGAGGTATCGGTTGACGGTGCTTAGGGCATCTCCAACACTGACTCATAAATTCCCTCGCGCATCCATCCGCGGGCAAGGAGGTATCTGTTGACAGGCCTTAGGGCATCTTCAACGTTGACCTGCAAATTAGCCGACCATCCAATGATGTCCGCATACATTTTAAACCGCATTTGATTAGACCGGCCAAAATTCATGCAAACACAGCGGATTTTCATATAAATCGAAGCACATTCATTACACAAACATTTTTCATTAAAAATAAGCATTTGGACCCTAAACCAATCCTACGGCAGCGCCCGTCGTCCACTTCCTTTGTATTCCGCATCGATGACAATCGCCCCATCTATCCTCCCGAGGAGAAGTTTGTTTGGTTTCAAACTCCGTCGTCTCCAATAGCGGCGGCGTGGGTTTAAGACCTGTGAAGTGAAGGTGCGGTCTATGGCGAGGAAGAGTAGAACATGGGAGACGACCGGCCCACTTGGGACACAATACCATGTCGCCTCTCATGCCCTACTTATCCTAAGAGGAGTCCGTGACCTCCCGTCGCCGGTGCCGGTGGACGTGCACGGTCCGTCACTAATGGAGGCATAAGGGCATTGAGCGGCGTGGTAGATCTTTGTCCCGTCCCATACAGTATACGTCTCTTAGGCATTGAACAGGCGCATAAATCGGGGACGCGACGCGGGCGGCGCTTCAATGCCGGCGTCAGTGAGAGGTCGCGTCTGCTCTGGGCTGACATCAATGCGGAGAGGCCGCTCTACAGCGACATGGATGCGGGCAGCTGGCGCAAGAGGGAACACACGCAGATGAGGGGGAGGGTTTTCGGTGCGCCATGGTAGTCGGGAGCGGACGTGGCAGCGGTCCGGACACCCGCAAACCCCCCCCCCCCCCC
>LR738714.1:679965665-680105353 GCA_902687465.1 Secale cereale
CCCCCTCTCCCCCCACTTTATCTCTGGTTTGTGGAAAAAGAATGAGTTCAGACCGCCGAGCGGGCCCATAGAAAAACCGCGTTGGATGACAAAACACGTCCAGACAGCGCGGTCCGGACGGTTGCGGTCGGTTTGAGGGTTGACGTTGGAGATGCCCATAGTTGCGACATCCAACTATATGCACGCTTCATGCATCTGACAAGTGCGTTCACAAAAAGATCCTGGAATATGCTCAAGGTAAAACAAAAAAGTATCCTGGTGCATTCAGCGCCAAAATGAGGAGACATGACGTGAGTACCACACATTGACACATACATATATGCATAGCCACGACACATAGTTACACTCACACAACATAACCTCTCGTTACCAAAATCTCTCTATTGTACTGCCTTGCTCCAAGAACGAACCATGTTACTATAATAATCCACGAGATGATGCGCCTATGGATCTAGGATGGTTGTCGTGTGTCGGTGTGTGCCTACTTGCGTGCAATTTGAGGGGCCAACTTCCGCAGCCTAACAGGCGCATCACTATCAGGCAGACAACATCATGGAGTTCGATCTTGGCATAGGGCGAGTGTTTCTCAGGTCCAGCAAGCCAGTGATACGTGCCCTAGTGCCGGATTTCATCTTTCATGATGTTTCTACATTAGTGCAAAATTATATTGGATACCCAAATGCCACCAGAACATAGCAGGACCAAAGACAACTAGCATGGAAAATAAAGGAACAATGTTGCTTTGTTGTTATCCTCTAAACATTTCCTCAGACGGATCAAGCTCTATGTTATACTCCCTCCGTTCCTACAATGCAGTTCATATTATAATATCTAGAAAGACTTATATTTAGGAAGGGAAGGAGTACATCTAAAAGACATTTGCTGGAGAGTTCGCTTTGCTACTATGGCTAGGTTCCTCGGTATGCAATAGGTGAAGGGTAAATTGATGCAGTGAGTGCCTTATATCCCCTGCTTTCCTTCCTAGAACTGAATTGGACGGTATTGCACAGACGGGGAAGCTGTTCTTGGACCAATGGCCTCCCTCGCAACACTCGAAGTAGGATCTCGTCCCGCTTTATAGATAAAGCAACGATCCATACCACCAACATTCACTCCCCAAATCACGAAGGCCGACCGGGGCAACACCACAATCGTGCCTGAAAAATAGAAGAGAAACGAGAAAAAAAACTAGTGGCTGCCGCCAAGCGGCCCTACAAAGACGATAGTCGACGCGCTGTAGCCAGAAGCGCATCCAGCATAAGCCCAAAACGATCGCGGTCGCGCTGCCTAGAGAGCGGGTGCCAGTGCTGTAGAAAGGTAAGGAATTTGAAGGAGTCGGACGCATGCCTTGGAAAGACCCGCTCAATCACCATTTTATTATGTGGCGTCCAAAGAATCCACGACATCGCCGCAAAAATAAGCCAAATAAGCATCGATGTCGAACAAGATGGATAGCCCTGGTCTGCAGGAACTCCGCGAGGTCCAGGGCCTCCTAGTCGGGCCGAGTGCTTCACGGACGAACGCCCATAGGACCCGTGATGTCGTACATAAGAATAGAATGTGAGTCTCAGTCTCTAGTACCACACATAAGGGGCACATGCCATCCCCCGAGCCATGCCGCTTAAGCACCTTGGTCCCCAAAGGGATGGTATCTGGTAGTAGTTGTCACACAAAAATCTTAATCTTCAAGGGCAAAGGGGCATTCCACAAGAGGGAGAGCCAGGGGATAGTGGGCAACTGGCATGGTGCCGTATATGCCATGTTCACTGAGAACTCTCCCATCGGTGAGAGCGACCGGGACATGATGTCCGGATAGTCTGGTAGCTTCAGTGGTAGGGCTTCCCGTAGTCTAGCCCACTCTTCACTCTCCGCTTGCCCAAATGAACGACGGAACCGGATATCCTACTGCCCAGATCTGGAAGCCGCGGAGATGATTAGTAGTGGGTCCATGCATATTGAGAACAAGCCAGGAAAGGACACCCTTAGTGTCTCGATACCCACCCATGGGTACAACCAGAATAGGGTCCCCTTCCCATTCCCTATAGATAATGATATTCCTAGACGAATGTCCTTCTTGATCCTTTGGATAGATTGCCGAAACTGGGACCCTCCCGAGCGAGAGCATGCTAGGAGAGGCTTGCCCCTCATGTATTTTGCCTGAAGGAGTTGTAGCCACAACCAACCCTCGCCACGCAGGATCCGCCAGACCCATCATAGCCTGAGCGCAACATTCATACGTCGGGAGGCCATAATACCCATGCCTCCCCGATCTTTGGGAATACAAATGTCTGCCCACTTGACCATGTGATAATTCTGGCAGCCATTGGCAGCCTGCCAAAAGAATCTGCCGAGCTCCGTATCCAAAGAGCTATGAACACCTTCCGGTAGGATATACAACCCCATCATGTAAATGGGGAGACTTGCCAAGTTAGAGCTTATAAGGACCAAATTGCTTCCTTTGGAGTTAAATCGCCCACGCCACGGCTCGGCCTGAGTTGCCACGCGACCCACCAGCGGGTCAAACACACTCATCGGGATCTTTGAATCGGCCACATTGGCGAATCGAAGCAAGTTGTCTCTTGTTGTCATGAGCATGCATGTTGTTATGCATCAGGGAAATATCTGGTGCACCGGGCCATTTGGTGCTACAGGTGAACCCGTTTTAATTTATCCATTTTACAAATGTTGAATAAGCCTAAATCTTTTTATGTCGTAACAAGAATACATCATGCTATAATTTTCTCCAGATCCAAAGTCAAAACGCAATATGAGAAACAAAAATGATAAATTTTGTTGATAATAACTGATACGTCTCCAACGTATCTATATTTTTTATTGGTCCATGCTATTATGTTATCAACTTTGGATGCTTTATATTCATTAATATGATATTTTATACTATTTTTGGGACTAACTTATTAACCCAGTGCCCAGTGCCAGTTTTTGTTTTTTCTTTGTTTTTGGCTTTCGCGGAAAAGTATTATATCAAACGGAGTCCAAACGGAATAAAACTTTACGATGATTTTAATTCTACCAGAAGACACCTACGAGACTTGGAGTTGGGGCCAAGGGAGCCAAGATGAGGCGACAAGCCGTAGGGGCGCGCCCCCTGGGCTTGTGGCCCCCTCGGGAGTCCCCTGCACCGACTCTTTGGCCTATAAATTCCCAAATATTGCAGAAACCCTAGACGAGTAGCCAAAAATACTTTTCCACTGCCGCAGGTCTTGTTCCTGTGAGATCCCATCTTGGGGCTTTTCCGGTACTTCGTCGGAGGGGGTCCGATCATGGAGGGCATCTACATCAACCTTGCTGCCCCTTCGATGATGTGTGCGTAGTTTAGCAAAGACCTAGGGGTCCATAGCTAGTAGCTAGATGGCTTCTTCTCTCTCTTTGATCTTCAATACAATGTTCTCCTCGATGTTCTTGGAGATCTATTCGATGTAATCTTCTTTTGCGGTGTGTTTGTTGAGATCCGATGAATTGTGGATTTATGATCAGATCGTCTATGAATATTATTTGAGTCTTCTTTGAACTCTTTTATGCATGATTAAGATAGCTTTGTATTTCTCTTTGATCTATCGATTTGGTTCGGCCAACTAGATCGGTTTTTCTTGTAATGGAAGAGGTGCTTTGTGATGGGTTCAATCTTGTGGTGTCCTCACCAAGTGACAGAAGGGGTAGCGAGGCACGTATTGTGTTGTTGCCATTAAGGATAACAATATGGGGTTTATATCATATTTCATGGGTTTATCCCTCTACATCATGTCATTTTGCTTAAGGCGTTACTCTGTTTTTAACTTAATACTCTAGATGCATACTAGATATGGGTCGATGAGTGGAGAAATAGTAGTAGATGCATGCATGAGTCGGTCTACTTGTCATGGACATGATGCCTATATTCATGGTCATTGCCTTGGATGTCGTCATAAATTTGCGCTTTTCTATCAGTTGCTCAACGGTAATTCTTTTACCCACCGTATGCTTTCTTCGAGAGAGAAGCCTCTAGTGAAACCTATGCCCCCCGGGTCTATTTCCATCATATATTTTCAGATCTATAAAACCAAAAACCCAAAAATACCTTGCTGCAATTATTGTGTGTTTACTTTATTTTGTCTTTTACTTTTATTTTAAATCTATCTCTATCAGATCTCACTCTTGCAAGTGACCGTGAAGGGACTGACAACCCCTTTTTCGCATTGTGTGCAAGTGTTTGTTAGTTTGTGCAGGTGCATAGATTAGAGACTTGCTTGTGCCTCCTACTGGATTGATACCTTGGTTCTCAACTGAGAGAAATACTTATCTTTACTTTGCTGCATCACCTTACCTCTTCAAGGGAAAAAATCAACGCAAGCTCAAGAAGTAGCAGGAAGAATTTCTGGTGCCGTTGCAGGGAGGTTCTACATCAAGCCTACCAAGTACTTCTCATAAACTTGCATCCCTTGCACTTATATTATTTGCCATTTTCCTCTCGTTTTCATCTACCCCACTTTTAAACTTTTTCAGAAAAACACAAAAAATATTTGCCTTTTTATTCTTTCCGTTTGCCTTTTATGTCTTGCTTGGTTAGTTTGCTCGTTTGCTTGGCATAATTGTGTTTATTGGAATTCATAAGTAAAGTGTTATGGATCCTCATCCACTTGCTAATCTTTTTAAAAGATCCAATTATGATGAACCAATTGCTAGTGAGTTGAGTGCACTAGATTATCTTTATGAGGTTTTGCTTGAAATTATGAATCTGAAAATTATGATAAAGTGTTAAAAGAAATTTATAAAGTGGTTCACGATAAAGCATGATTGCAATGATGTTATTACAAATTATATTAATTTCAGTTGTGTTAATGATATGCAAAACCATAATCTTGGGGATCCTAATTTTGCTATGTCCACTACTTGTTGCAATGATCATGATTGGGGTGATGTTTCTTACGATCTTGAAAATTTATTTAAACCCCATGATGAATATGAGACTGATAATAATGTTTGCAATAATATTGAAAGTGGGTTTGAAAGAATGTCCACTTTTTATCCCACTACTTTGGAGATTGATCAATCTTATGAATTTTTTGATAAAAGTGGGCTTGGAGAAACAATGACTTTGTTCTATGTTAATCTCACTATTTTGAAAGAGTGTCAACTTTGCATGCATGTGGAACATGTAGAGAATATTTTATGTGATAGATATATTGTTGAATTTAAATGTGATCCCACATGCAATTATTTTGAGAGAGGAAAATATGGTCGTAGAAATCTTCATTTTACTAAAATACCTCTCGTCATGTTGAGATTGCCATTGTTTCTTTCTTTTTCCTTACATATGCTAGAAATTGCTTGCCTTGATAATTTGTTCGCTTATAAAATGACTATGCATAGGAAGTATGTTAGACTTAGATGTGTTTCTCGCATGTTTTATGATGCTCTCTTTATGCTTCAATTCTTGTCTTTCATGTGGCATCATTAAAATTATCAATGCCTAGCTAAAAGGCTTTAAAGAAAATCGCTTGTTGGGATACAACCCAATGTTTTTATTCTCTGTTTTTAAATAAATATACCTTCTAGCCTCTGGTTAGAGGTGTTTTCATGTTTTAGTTTAGTGTTTGTGCGAAGTAAGAGCAACTCTAGCAGACCCCGCATCCCGCCGGCCCGCAAAACTCGTTTGCAGTTCGCGGAAAACGGCCTTTGCGGACCGGCGCGGACGGTCACAGATGCAGACCCCTCAAACGTGTTCGGGATCATTGCGGAAATTAAAAAAAATCTACGTACGCATCACCAAGATCAATCTATGGAGAGACTAGCAACGAGAGAGGGGAGTGCATCTTCATACCCTTGAAGATCGCGATACGGAAGTGTTATTAGAACGTGGTTGGTGGATTTGTACATGCAGAGATTCAGATCGCGGTCGATTCCGATCTAAGAGCCGAACAACGGCGCCTCCGTGTTCAACACACGTGCAGCCCGATGACGTCTCCCGCGCCTTGATCCAGCAAAGAGAGAGGGAGAGGTTGGGGAAAACAACTCCAGCAGCAGCACGACGGCGTGGTGGTGGTGGAGCAGCGCGGTTCTCCGGTAGAGCTTCGCCAAGCACTGCGGAAGGAGGAGGAGGTGTTGGAGAGGGGGAGGGTTGCGCCAGGATGTGGTGCGGCTGCCCTCCAACCCCCTCACAATTTATAGGGGAAGGGGAGAGGGGGCCGGCCCCTCTAGATCGGATCTAGGGGGTGGCGGCCAGGAGGGGGCCTTGCCCCCCCAATCCAAGGGGGCGCCCCCCTTAGGGTTTCCCCCCAAACCCTAGGCGCATGGGCCCTAGGGGGGAGGCGCCGAGCCCACTTAGGGGCTGGTTCCCCTCCATATACAGCCCATAGGGCCCTCCGGGGCCGGTGGACCTCCGGAACCCCTTGGTGGTCCCGGTACAATACCGGCACCCCCCCCGAACATTTCTGATGACCATATAATGACTTCCCATATATAAATCTTCACCTCCGGACCATTCCAGAACTCCTCGTGACGTCCGTGATCTCATCCGGGACTCCGAGCAACATTCGGTAACCACGTACATACATTCCCTATAACCCTAGCGTCATCGAACCTTAAGTGTGTAGACCCTACGGGTTCGGGAACCATGCAGTTCATACGTCTCCAATGTGATATGGATGTACCTAATACTAAAACGTGACTTGATACATCCGTATTTAGACAAATCTAAGACAAGAATTTTGGGACGGAGGGAGTATTATATATTCTGTTTTGGATGTTCAATGGGCTTTATTATACACTTTTATATTAATTTTGGGACTAACCTACTAACCCAAGGCCCAGTGCAAATTGTTGTTTTTTTGCCTATTTCAGTTTTTCGTAGAAAAGGAATATCAAACGGAGTCCCAACGGAATGAAACCTTCGGGAGAGTCATTTTTGGAACGATATCAACACAGAAGACTTGCAGTACACGCCAGGAAGTGAGAGAGGCGACCAAGAGGGCAGGGGGCGCACCAGGGGGTAGGCGTGCCCCCACCCTCGTGGGCCCCCTGTTGCTCCCCTGATGTTCCTCTTCCTTCTATATATACCTACGTACCCTAAAACCATCGTGGAGCACCACGAAACCCTAATTCCACCGCCGCAACCTTCTGTACCCGTGAGATCCTGTCTTGGGGCCTGTTCCGGAGCTCCACCGGTGGGGGAATCGATCACAGAGGGCTTCTACATAAACACCATAGCCTCTCCGATGAGTTGTGAGTGGTTTACCACGGACCTTCGGGTCCATAGTTATTAGCTAGATGGCTTCTTCTCTCTCTTTGGATCTCATTACAAAGTTCTCCTTGATCTTCTTGGAGATCTATTCGATGTAATTCTTTTTGCGGTGTGTTTGCCGAGATCCGATGAATTGTGGGTTTATGATCAAGATTATCTATGAACAATATTTGATTCTTTTCTGAAATCTTTTATGCATGATTTAAATATCCTTGCAAGTCTCTTCGAATTATCGGTTTGGTTTGGCC
Source organism: Secale cereale (assembly GCA_902687465.1). Taxonomy (NCBI): domain Eukaryota; kingdom Viridiplantae; phylum Streptophyta; class Magnoliopsida; order Poales; family Poaceae; genus Secale; species Secale cereale. Next base: position 679,973,154 of record LR738714.1, read on the forward strand.
TACTAGATTGGTAGTTCTTGCAATGGGAGAAGTGCTTGGCTTTGGGTTCAATCTTGCGGTGCCCTTTCCCAGTGACAGCAGGGGCAGCAAGGCACGTATTGTATTGTTGCCATCGAGGATAAAAAGATGGGGTTTATATCATATTGCTTGAGTTTATCCCTCTACATCATGTCATCTTGCTTAAGGCGTTACTCTGTTCTTATGAACTTAATACTCTAGATGCATGCTGGATAGCGGTCGATGTGTGGAGTAATAGTAGTAGATGCAGAATCGTTTCGGTCTACTTGTCACGGACGTGATGACTATATACAATGATCATGCCTAGATATTCTCATAATTATGCGCTTTTCTATCAATTGCTCGACTGTAATTTGTTCACCCACCGTAGAAATCTGCTATCATGAGAGAAGCCACTAGTGAAACCTATGGCCCCTGGGTCTATCTTCATCATATCAATCTTCCATCAACTATTTATCTTTACTTTACTTTTACTTTGCATTATTTACTTTCAATATATACCAAAAATACCAAAAATATTATCTTATCATCTCTATCAGATCTCACTTTTGTAAGTGACCGAGAAGGGATTGACAACCCCTTTTATCACGTTGGCTGCAAGGTTCTTATTTGTTTGTGCAAGTACGAGGGACTCGCGCATGGTATCCTACTGGATTGATACCTTGGTTCTCAAAAACGGAGGGAAATACTTACGCTACTGTGCTGCATCACCCTTTCCTCTTCGAGGGAAAACAACGCAAGCTCGAGAAGTAGCAAGAAGAATTTCTGACGCCGTTGCCGGGGAGATCTACGCAAAAGTCATATACCAAGTACCTATCACAAACCCTTATCCCTCGCATTACATTATTTGCATCTCGTTTTCCTCTCCCCCACTTCACCTTTGCCGTTTTATTCGCCCTTCTTTTTCCGTTCGCCTCTTTTCGCTTGCTTTTTGTTTGCTTGTGTGTTGGATTGCTTGTTCGTCACAATGGCTCTATGATGACCCACAAGTGTAGGGGATCTATCGTAGTCCTTTCGATAAGTAAGAGTGTCGAACCCAATGAGGAGCAGAAGGAAATGATAGGCAGTTTTCAGTAAGGTATTTTCTGCAAGCACTGAAATTATAGGTAACAGATTTGTGATAAGGTAATTGGTAGCAAGTGACAAAAGGTAAAAGTAAATAAGGTGCAGCAAGGTGTCCCAATCCTTTTTGTAGCAAAGGACAAGCCTGGGCAAACTCTTATATAAAGGAAAGCGCTCCCGAGGACACATGGGAATTATCGTCAAGCTAGTTTTCATCACGATCATCTGATTCGCGTTCGGTACTTTGATAATTTGGTATGTGGGTGGACCGGTGCTTGGGTGTTGTCCTTACTTGGACAAGCCTCCCACTTATGATTAACCTCTAATGCAAGCATCCGTGACTACAAAATAAGTATTAAGGTAAACCTAACCATATCATGCAACATATGGATCCAAATCAGCCCCTTACGAAGCAACGCATAAACTAGGGTTTAAGTTTCTGTCACTCTAGCAACCCATCATCTACTTATTACTTCCCAATGCCTTCCTCTAGGCCCAAATAATGGTGAAGTGTCATGTAGTCGACGTTCACATGACACCACTAGAGTAGAGACAACATACATCTCATCAAAATATCGAACGAAGACCAAATTCACATGACTGCTTATAGCAAGACTTCTCCCATGTCCTCAGGAACAAAAGTAACTACTCACAAGACATAATATTGTTCATGATCAGAGAGGTATTAATATGCATAATGGATATGAACATATGATCTTCCACCAAATAAACCAACTAGCATCGACTACAAGGAGTAATCAACACTACTAGTAACCCATAGGTACCAATCTGAGGTTTGGGTACAAAGATTGGATACAAGAGATGAACTAGGGTTTGAGAGGAGATGGTGTTGGTGAAGATGTTGATGAAGATAGCCCTCCCCAATATGGGAGAGTTGTTGGTGATGACGGCGGTGACGATTTCCCCCTCCCGGAGGAAAGTATCCCCGACAGAACAGCTCTGCCGGAGCCATAGATTGGTTTCCGCCTCGGTTCCGCCTCGAGATGGCGGCTTCTGGTCCTGAAAACCTCCTTGTGATTTTTTTCAGGTCAAAACACCTCATATAAGAGAAGATGGGCATCGGGGGGCCGTCGGTGAGCCCACGAGACAGGGGGCGCGCCCCCACCCTCGTGGACAGCAGGTGTCCCCCCTCATGATCTTCTTCCGCCAGATATTTTTTATATTTTTTGAAATGGAGTTCTGTGGAGTTTCGAGGCTTTTGGAGTTGTGCAGAATAGGTTTCCAGAGTTTGCTCCTTTTCCAGCCCAGAATTCCAGCTGCCTGCATTCTCCCTCTTCATGTAAACCTTGTAAAATAAGAGAGAAAAGGCATAAGTATTGTGACAAAACATATAATAACAGCCCATAGTGCGATAAATATCAACATATAAGCATGAAGCAAAATGGAAGTATCAACTCCCCAAGCTTAGACCTCGCTTGTCCTCAAGCGAAAGCCGATATCGAAAAATATGCCCATATGTTTAGAGATAGAGGTGTCGATAAAAATAAAATACGGACATGAGGGCATCATGATCATTCTCATAACAACAACATATATATTTTCATATGTCTTATGTTAAAGTAACAATTCATTCACCATATCAAGCATGAATCATAAACTTCATTGAAAACTGACAAACTTTAATCTCGGTCATTGAAGCAATTGCAATTTATCGTAACATCGGAAAGAGTCAATATAAGAGCTTTCCAGCAAGCCTACATACTCAACTATCATATAGTCTTGCACAATTGTTCACACTCACGCAATACTTATGGTTATGGAGTTTTAATCGGACACAGAGAAAGATAGGGGCTTATGGTGTTGCCTCCCAACCTTTTACCTCAAGGGTAATGTCAACAGTAATAGACCATGAAAACTTACATCCAAGTGGGTATATATGTCAGGATCTTTCCAACACAATGTGCTTGCCAAAGGATAAAATGTAAAAAGGAAAGGTGAATTTATGGTTGTCATGTGTTTTTATGGTTGGATGCATAAAGTCTTAGCACAGAAGAACGTCACTTTATATTGCCACTTGTGATAAGGACCTTTATTATGCAGTCGTCGCTTTTATTACTTCCATATCACAAGATCGTATAAAGCTAATTTCCTCCACACTAATAAATCATACATATTTTAGCGAGTTTGCAACATGACAACTTACTTGCAAGGATCTTTCTCAATCCATAGGTAGGTATGGTGGACTCTCATGGCAAAACAAGGTTTAAGGATGTATGAAAGCACAAGTAGTATCTCTACTTAGTGCGAGGAGTTTTGGCTAGCATGAGGGGGAAAGGCAAGCTCAACATGTTGGATGATCCATGACAATATACTTTATTTCGGATATAAGAAAACTTAACCCATTATGTTGTCTTCCTTGTCCAACATCAACTCTTTAGCATGTCATATTTTAATGAGTGCTCACAATCATAAAAGATGTCCAAGATAGTATATTTGTATGTGAAGCCTCTCTTCTTTTATTACTTCCTATTAATTGCAACGATGACCAAAACTTTGTTTGTCAACTCTCGACAACTTTTATTTATCATACTCTTTATATGTGAAGTCATTACTTCCCATAAGATCAATATGATCTCTTTGATACTTTTTATATTTTCTTTCTTTATCATGACCAAAGTGAGGAAATCAAGCCCTTGACTCAACACTAATCTTTATTATATAGCTCACGGACTCGATTACAAAGGGTAAAGATCATAAGGCAAAAGCTCACAACTAGATCATGCTAACTTTATTCTAGTAGATCAAGATACTACCAAAAGGATCGAACTAAGAAAAACGGTAAAGATAGGAGTGATGGTGATACGATACCGGGGTCACTCCCCCAAGCTTGGCAGTTGCCAAAGGGAGTGCCCATACCCATATGATTATGTCTCCTTCTTCGGGGGTGGTGATGTAGAAGTTGTTGATGATGTAGGCTTGTCGTCCACCTTCCAAGGCATGGGCTCACCATCGTAGAAGGATGATTGAGTCTCCGGGATACTCAAATCTGCAGCCAAACTCATCTTCTTGAATCTATATTCATACTCACAGTTTTGGTTTTGCAGGTCATAGATCTGGGCTTGGAGGTGATCGATCTTCTCTTGAAGATTGGAGATAGCTTCCCCGAATATCCTTGAGTCCAGCTTGAGGTTGTTGGCGAGCTCCGAGATCATCATGTGGTTGGCGTTGAGTCCTCGGTCCACCATACCTTGGCACTTGAAAACTTGCTGCTCCATTGCTTCGAGTCTTGTCTCCACGCTTCCTGTCCTCCTCAGCCCCTCAACATCATGGATGTGCAGCACCCCCTCATGCAACTCCATGGTTTTAGGGTGATGCAGCACCACCGCAAGGTAGGGGTTGATGACCTTCTCGAAGAACTTGTCCTTGGGGATGTTGGAGAACGCCATGATGATCTCGATCTGTCAAAAAATAGCAGCTCAAAACGACAACACAGGATTTTTGCGTGATATAGAGGTCAAAACCTCCGGGAGTTTATATAATGAATTTTTACCGACCAAAAGGAGTAACATACAAGAAATCGGAGTCCGGGAAGCACACGAGCTGCCCACGAGGCAGGGGGTGCCCAGGGAAGGGGGGCGTGCCCTCCACCCTCGTGGACGGCTCGTGTCTCTTCCGGACTGATGCTTATTTTCTATTTTTCTAAATATTCCAAAACGGAGAAAAACTGCCTTTAGAACTATTTTGGAGTCGGTTTACTTACCGTATCACATACCTCTTCCTTTTCGGAGGCTGAATCGTTCTGGAAAGTGTCCCTTATGTATTCCTCCGGAGTTACGATTTCAATAACATTGGTCTCAACATTTATAGGGTTACCTCAGATATAGTGTTTGATTCTTTGATTGTTCACCACCTTCGGGTTTGTGCCTTCAAAGTTGTTGATTTTTATGGCACTGGAACGATATACCTCCTCGATAACGTAAGGCCCTTCCCACTTAGAGAGAAGTTTTCCTGAAAAAAATCTTAAACAAGAGTTGTATAGCAAGACATAATCACCTACGTTAAACTCATGCTTTTATATCCTTTTGTCATGCCATCTTTTAACTTTTTCTTTAAACAGCTTGGCATTCTCATAGGCCTGGGTTCTCAATTCATCAAGAGAGCTAATGTCAAATAACCTCTTTTCGCCGGCAAGTTTGAAATCATAATTGAGCTCTTTAATAGCCCAATATGCCTTATGTTCTAGCTCAAGAGGTAAGTGACAAGCTTTTCCATAAACCATCTTATATAGAGACATACCCATAGGATTTTTGTATGCAGTTCTATAGGCCGATAATGCATCATCAAGTTTCTTAGACCAATTCTTCCTAGACCTATTAACTGTCTTTTGCAAAATTAATTTCAACTCTCTATTACTCAATTCTACTTGACCACTAGTCTGTGGATGATAAGGGGATGCAATTCTATGATTCACATCATATTTTGCAAGCATCTTACGGAAAGCACCATGAATAAAGTGTGAACCACCATCAATCATTAGATATCTAGGGACTCCAAACCTCGGGAAAATAACTTCTTTAAGCATCTTAATAGAGGTGTTATGATCAGCACTACTAGTTGGAATAGCTTCTACCCACTTAGTAACGTAATCAACAACAACTAAAATATGTGTGTAACCATTAGAGGTAGGAAACGATCCCATATAATCAAAGCCCCAAACATCAAATGGTTCAATAACAAGTGAATAATTCATAGGCATTTCTTGACGTCTACTGATATTACCAATTCTTTGACATTCATCACAAGATAAGACAAACTTACGGGCATCCTTGAAGAGAGTAGGCCAATAAAAACCGGATTGCAATACCTTGTGTGCAGTTCTATCTCCCGCATGGTGTCCTCCATAAGCTTCGGAGTGGCACTTGCGTAGGATCTGTTCATGTTCATGCTCAGGTACACAACGTCTAATAATACCATCTACTCCTTCTTTATAAAGATGTGGGTCATCCCAGAAGTAATGTCTCGAATCATAGAAGAACTTTTTCTTTTGCTGGTATGTGAAGCTAGGAGGTATAAACTTAGCAACAATATAATTAGCATAATCAGCATACCATGGAGCAGTACGAGAAGTATTTATGACAGCTAGTTGTTCATCAGGAAAGCTATTATCAATAGGTTGTGGGTCATCAAGTATATTCTCTAACCTAGACAAGTTATCTACCATGGGGTTCTCAGCTCCCTTTCTATCAATAATATGCAAGTCAAATTCTTGCAGCAAGAGAACCCATCTAATAAGTCTAGGTTTACCATCTTTCTTTTCCATAAGGTATTTGATAGCAGCATGATCAGTGTGAATAGTTACTTTAGAATCAACGATATAGGGTCTAAACTTATCACAAGCAAATACACCTGCTAAAAATTCTTTTTCAGTAGTAGCATAATTTCTTTGGGAACTATCTAGAGTTTTACTAGCATACTGGATAACATTCAATTTCTTATCAACTCTTTGCCCTAAAACAACACCTACAGCATAATCGCTAGCATCGCACATAATCTCAAAAGGTAAATTCCAGTCAGGAGGCTGGACAATAGGTGCAGAGGTCAATGCTTTCTTAAGTATTTCAAATGCCTCTAGACAATCATCATCAAAGACAAAAGGAATATATTTTTGTAAGAGATTAGTCAGAGGCCTGGAGATTTTGGAGAAGTCCTTTATGAACCTGCTATAAAACCCGGCATGACCAAGGAAACTTCGTATACCTTTGATGTCCTTAGGACATGGCATCTTTTCAATAGCATCAACTTTAGCTTTGTCAACTTCAATACCTCTTTCAGAAATTTTATGTCCCAAGACAATGCCTTAATTAACCTTAAAGTGGCACTTCTCCCAATTCAAGACAAGATTAGTGTCTTCACATCTCTGCAAAACTCGATCAAGGTTGCTTAAGCAATCATCAAAAGAAGTTCCGTAAACGGAGAAATCATCCATGAAAACCTCAACAATCTTTTCACAAAAATCAGAGAATATAGCCATCATGCATCTTTGAAAGGTAGCAGATGCATTACATAAACCAAAAGGCATACGTCTATAAGCAAAGGTACCGAAAGGACAAGTGAAAGTGGTCTTTTCTTGATCCCCTTTTGACACAGGTATTTGAGAGAAACCAGAATAACCATCTAGAAAGCAAAAGTGAGTATGTTTGGATAACCTTTCTAGCATTTGATCAATAAAAGGCAAGGGGTAATGATCTTTCTTAGTAGCTTTATTTAACTTACGGAAATCAATTACCATCCTATAACCTGTAACTATTCTTTGCGGGATCAATTCATCTTTATCATTAGGAACGACAGTCATACCTCCCTTCTTAGGGACACAATGGACAGGACTTACCCACTGGCTATCAGCAACTGGATAGATAATACCTGCCTCTAGAAGCTTTAGTATTTCTTTCCTTACCACTTCTTTCATCTTAGGATTTAACCGTCGCTGATGATCAATAACTGGTTTAGCATTTTCTTCCAATTTTATCTTCTGTTGGCATAAGGTGGGACTAATGCCCTTAAGATCATCCAGAGTATATCCAATAGCAGCACGGTGCTTCTTCAGAGTTTTTAATATTTTTTCTTCTTCCTGCTCTGAAAGGTTAGCACTAATAATAACAGGATATATCTTCTTTTCATCAAGATAAACATACTTAAGATTATCAGGTAAAGGTTTAAGTTCAAACACGGGATCACCCTTGGGTGGAGGAGGATCCCCTAGGATTTCAACAGGCAAGTTGTTTTTCAATACGGGTCCCTGATTAAAGAATATTTTATCTATTTCCCTTCTCTCATCATATGCATATCATTTTCGTGGTCTAGCAGGTATTTTTCTAAAGAAATATGTATATGGCAACCGTAATCGTTTCTGTAAAACTGCCACACCACTCGGTGTCCCTTGGATCGGCATCGCAACACAATCCACTTTTTTCGGTTCTTCAACTCCTTCCCCGCGCTCGTCCTCTCCTTCAGGCAATGTCCGCCGTGGCCCCCATATAGTGGTCGCTGCCCCGCCGCCACCGCCATCCGACGGCAAGCCACGGCTTTGCTGCTGCTGCGCAAGGTGTCGGGCTCCGTGCCGCGCCACACGAATCGGACGCCTCCTCATTGTCCTACCCTGTGGCGCCTTCAGGGACCTCTGCCATGACGTGTGGAGGCGAAGGTGGAGATCGTGATGCGGGAGGAGGAGATCGGGGAGAGGTAGAGGCGGCCGTGGGGCAGCTCCAGGCCTCCATGCTCGTCGTCGGGCTCCAATTGGACTCCATGACAAGAGCTTCCTCTATGTGTAATTATATTTTTTGCCGTCATTGTGATTGAATTCACCAAGTCAAACAAACAGGCTCTGAATTTTGCTTGTGTTTCTGTCAGGTCATTGAGCCCGTACGCCGGCATGAGCCACCTCGGGTGTCGAGTGCTCGCCGTTTGGCTAAACGCACGGCACGGGGCGGTGGAGCCCAAACTCACATAGGTTCATACCATACGAGTGCAGTAAGTACTTCGGAGCGCGGACAAAATGATGAATTTTGTGACACTAATTGAGGATCTTGCTCTGATCCTCTGAATGATCGTAAGTGATATGGTAGCTTTGCAGCATCTTGCCATCCATGATCCTGATCCCTATCTTCACGGTGCTGCTGGGCATGATCTGGAGGAGGTTATCATCAAAGAGGATGGAACTAATGGGCGACAACATCCGCCCAGCCCTCCTTTGATTCGCTAGGCTTGTACAGACACATTTATCTTCTTTTATTATAGATTAGTATGAGAATGGACACACCAAGCCGTGTGGTGCAGGATGCTTCTTGCTCCTTTTTTTGCCAGATGCACACTCATAATTTGTCATGATGCACCCACGGTATTTTCCATGTAAATAGTATGATAATCTATTGTTGGCTATTCAATGCCGCTTACGACAACCTTTTAATCTGAAGATGTGTGGTCAGCTTTTTAGTGCCACCACGTTCACTGTAGTCACCTAATCAGCTGATTGGGCTTGAGTCCTTTTGGCTATCCCAAGGCTTTTTATGGAGTGTATGTAGCCTACTTGTGCTTCTATTTTGTTTGTGCTTACAATTTGAAACAGAGGGTGATGGTTTTTATCGATCGAAAGAGTAGAGGTTGATCAGTGAGATGTCATGTATCTAAATGCACATTGTCGTTCTGCACCACCGACACCATGTTGCGCAACTAGATAATTTACGCGCAGGGCGGTGACCAGAGGTGGGCATCGCTAGGGATCTTTCGCGAGGACGATGGCCAACATACTGGACGAAGGGTGTCATACTTGGTGCTGGGTTGAGGGAGTCACTTAGGAATGGTTTTTTTTTTTTTTTTGCTTTTCAACAAGTTAGACGAATGCAAATGTAAATAGCATAATAAATTACATATCTTATAATTGATAACTCACACACAAACACTATGCTAAAGAAAATAACCCTTGGAAAAAAGTTGTTGAAAACATACTCGCCGTAATTTTCTGTGTAAATAGCATGGTAATGTATGTACCGCAGACCCTATAACTTAAACACAAATCCGATTGTAACTTTGGCCCAAAAAAATTGTTGAAAAAAATAACGTCACCAACTTATGTATAAATAACACAATAATTTACACTCCGCGGACTTGATAACTTACATACAAACATCATGGTAATTTTAACAGCGGAGGGTGGAGGGAGTTATTGAAAACATACCCCGATAATTTTTGTATAAATAACACGGTAATATAAGTACCACATAACTGATAATTTACATACAAACACCGTGGTAACTTTTGATCCGGCAAAAAAGTTGCTAAAAACATAATCCCGATAATTGTTTTTGTAAATACTACGGTAATATACATTCCGTAGATAACTTAAGTACAAACACCGCGATAAAATTAAACAAGGTGGGGAGTTGTTAAAAAATATACCCCAGTAACTTTACATGAAAATAACATGATAATATACGAACCGCGTACATGATAATTTACGTACAAACATCGCGGTAACATTGACCAATGGAAAAATGTTATTGACAAATGTGCTCCCGGTAACTTCTATGTGAATAGCTTAGTAAAATAGGAAACGCCGACTTGATAACTTGGGTGCAAACACCATGGTAACTTTGTCAAAAGAAGGGAAAATTGTTGAAAAATATACCCCAATAGCTTACATAAAAATAGAACGGTAATATACAAAATCGTATACCCGATAACTTACGTACAAACACCGGAGTAACTTTGACTAAAGGGCAAAAAAGTTGCTGAAAAACATACCCGCAATAACTTAAGTGAAAATAGCACGGTTATATATGAACCGCAAAACCCGATAGCTTACGTACAAAGACCATGATAAGTTTGATTCGGGTGGATGATGTTGTTGAAAATATTCCCTGGGAACTTATGTGTAAATAGCATGGTAATAGTCTTGATTTGGGGAAGAGTAGTAAAAACTGGTCGAAAAATACACTAGTAACTTTTGTATGTAATTAGCACAGTAAATTACACACCACAACCTTGATAATTTAGGGCCAACACCATGGTAAATTTGATCTGGAGAAAAAATTTGTTGAAAAGATACCCGGTATCTTCTGTGTAAATAGCATAGTAATATACCCATCGCATACCTGATAAGTTGCATACAAATACCATGGTAATATTTGACTCTGTGGGGAAATTGTTGAAAACATACTCCTGTAAACTTTGTGTAAATAGCATGGTTACATATGCATCACATACCTACGTACAAACACCACGATAACTTTGATCAAGCGGAAAAAATGTTAAAAACACACCCCCTGGTAACTTATATGAAAACATTCTGGTGATATACGAACCGTGACTGATAACTCATGTACAAACACCGATATAAGTATAACATTGACCAAAGAGCATGGTAATATACGAATCGCAGACCTAAAAACAACATGGTAATATAAGAACCGCAGGCCCGAAAACTTATACGAATGCACAGGATAATATATGAACTGCAGGGTTGGTGAACCATTTTTATGCCTTCGATAACTTATGTGGAAATAGCACAGTAACTTGTATATAATGGGCATGGTAACTTATGAAGCCTAGGGGTGGTAAATTTTGGCTGAAAAAAAGTCATCGGAACATGCCAACATAGGATCTAGTTTCGAAGATCTCATCCCGACGAATCTTTTATGTAAAATCGGTTTTTACATCAGACAGACGGTTTGAGCTACAAAACATTTTAAATTTTGGGAATAAAGATAATCTAGAATGACGTCAGTTTTTTTGTCCTCTAGTGTATGCATATAATTAGAAAAAGAAATGTACGTGAAAGGAGAAAGAATGCTAATGTATGCATATATTTAAAATGAAGGAAGTAGAGGTGTGACAGTTTTTCTTATATGGCACACATGTGCCAAATATCACAGTCATTTTTCTAAAGGATCATTAGGAGGCACATCAATAGAAGTAAGACCAATAATTTCATCCTTACTAAGTAGTTCTTTATCAAGGGCTTGTCTACGGAATTTAGCAAAGTTAAAATCATGAGACATATCCCCTAACCCAACAATAACAATATCTTTCACGCAGTCTATCTTATCATTAACAGTATTCAAGAAGGATCTACCAAATATAATAGGACAAAATTCATCTTGTCGGGAACTAAGAACAAGAAAATCAGAAGGGTATTTAACCTTACCACACAAAACTTCAACATCTCTAACAATCCCAACTGGTGAAATAGTGTCTCTATTAGCTAGCTTAATAGTAACATCAATCCCTTCTAGCTCAACAGGTGCAATGTCATGCATAATTTCTTGATATAAGGTATGAGGGATAATACTCGCACTAGCACCTACATCACATAAACCATGATAACAATGATCTCCTATCTTAACAGAGATGACAGGCAAGCCTACAATAGGTCTATATTTATTCCTAGCATTGGGTTTGGCTATTCTAGCAGACTCTTCTTGGAGGTAAATAACATGTCCATCTAAATCTTCTACCAAGAGATCTCTAACCATAGCAACACTAGGTTCAACTTTAATTTGCTCATAGGGTGTAGGTGTTCTAGTATTACTCTTGCGAACTACAGTTGAAGCTTTAGCATGATCCTTTATTCTAATAGGGAAAGGTGGTTTCTCAATATAAGCAGTAGGAACAATAGGATCAACATTATAAGTGATAGTCTTTTCTTCAACTTTAATAGGTTCAACTACTTTTACTTCAATAGGGGGATGGTATTTAAACCACTTCTCCTTGGGGAGATCAACATGAGTAGCAAATGATTCACATAAAGAAGTTACTATCTCAGAGTCAAGTTCATATTTAGTGCTAAACTCACGAAAAACATCGGTATCCATAAAAGCTTTAACACAATCAAACTTAGGGGTCATACCTGACTCCTTACCTTCATCAAGATCCCAATCCTCAGAGTTGCATTTAATTCTTTCCAATAAGTCTCATTCGAATTCAATAGTCTTCATCATAAAAGAGCCAGAACAAGAAGTATCGAGCATGGAGCGATCATTGAGAGAAAGCCGAGCATAAAATTTTTGAATGATCATTTATTTTGAGAGCTAATGATTGGGGCATGAATATAACATTGACTTAAGCCTCCCCCAAGCTTGAGCGATGCTTTCTCCTTCGCGAGGCCAAAAATTATAAATATGATTACAATCACGATGAACCTGGTGCATAGGGTAGAACTTCTGATGAAATTCCAACTTCAGACGATTATAGTTCCATGATCCAATGTCATCACATAGCCCAAACCATGTCAATGCATCTCCCTTCAAATATAAAGGGAATACCTTCTTCTTGATAACATCCTCGGGCATACCTGCAAGCTTAAATAATCCACAAACTTCATCCACATAGATTAGGTGTAAATTGGGATGCAGTGTTCCGTCTCCTGTAAAAGGATTTTCAAGCAGTTTCTCTATCATACCCGAAGGAATTTTAAAGCGAACATTTTTAGTAGGTGCAGTAGGTTGAGGAGCAACTCTTTGCTCTTCAAGTCGGGGTGAAGATACCCCGAACAAGCCCCTCAAAGGATTATGAGCCATAGTAACAAGTGACAATAAATTTCAGCACACTATATAAATTTTTCCTTACGAAATTCCACTTACCAAAGGCGCTTCACTCCCCGGCAACGGCGCCAGAAAAGAGTCTTGATGACCCACTGATACGTCCAAAACGTATCTATAATTTCTGCTTGCTCCATGCCTTTTTTGTGTGATATTGCTATGATATTTATGCACTTCCATACACTTTTGATCATATTTGGACTAACCTACTAATGGTTGCAAAAGTGCACAATGTTCTTGTTTTACACTTTATTGTGTAGGAATTACTTGGAAATTGACAAAAACGCAAAAGGAGTCGTATTGGAGTAGGACTCTGACTTTCCTGAAATCTGTCTGAGAACGTTTTTTAAAGATGGTCACGTTCCGGCCCGAAGACGACGTCAAACGGAAAAAGTCTAGTTGCGAAAGTTGTGGAGAATTTCGAGGCGATGCTTCTGGATATAAAATTCGTCCAAATCAGAGTCCGGACGGGCGAGTAAAGCCCGTTTTACTGAGGCCCAAAATCTGATGACGGGAATCCGAGAGTCTATATAAAGAGAGGAAACCTAGGTCACCAAGGGCCATGAATTTTCCTCCTCCCGAGCCGCCGTCTTGGAGGGGAGGACCAGCACCATTGCAGCACCATCCACAAGGAAGAAGGGGGGCCAAGGAGCCACTGCCCCCTAGGGCCGCCGCCGCCCCGAGGGCCGCCGCCGACCATCGCCTCCTCGCGGGGCTGCACCTCTCCATCAACACCACCATCAAGATCCTCCTCACCATGTCCATGTGTGAGTAGTCTTCTCCGGGGCCGAGGGCTCGTACGTGTAGCTATGTGGTTATCTCTCTCTCCCATGATGTGATCTTCGTTGTGATCATAGGCTATGTTAATCTAGGGTGATCCCATGATATTTCCCCTTCCTCTATGTATTGGATTGATGTACTCACTTGTCTTTATCTAGTATAATCCCCGAGACCAAGGTGACAGTGGTCTATTGGACATGGATTAGAAAAATATTTTCATGAGTGATTTCCTCTCTTGTGTGTTGATTGAAGATTGAGAATCTCTTGTTGCTTGTCTTTGACTATCCTTTAGATATGTTGTGGTGATTGTGGGACTCTCTTTGGATGGCCGCGGTGACATTGGGAATCCTTAGATTGAGAACTATGAACTTTGAGGTGTGCTTTTGTAGCCCTACATAATTCTTGTCCTCTCTTGACCACGAAGGAATGACCTCCGGGTGCGTCTCCATTGCATGTTTTATGGGAAATATCATGTGATTCGATTATGTTAATGTTGTTGGGAGTTGCCACTAGTGAAAGTATGATCCCTAGGCCTTGTTTCCACCATTGCAATACCATTTTTGCTCACGTTTACCACTTGTTTGCTTGCTGCACTTTTTATTACAGATTTATATTACTTTGCTTTGCCACTCCTATCATCCATATTTTACCATCTCTTCGCCGAACTAGTGCACCTATACAACTCCTAGTTGTATTAGGTGTGTTAGGGACACAAGAGACTTCTTGTATCTTAGTTGCAGGGTTGCTTAAGAGAGACCATCTTCAACCTCTAATTCCCTGAGTTCGATAAACCTTAGGTCATCCACTAGAGGGAAATTGCTGCTGTCCTACAAACCTCTACGCTTGGAGGCCCAACATAGTCTACAAGAGTAGAAGCGTGTGTAGACATCACCCACAAGTGTAGGGGATCTATCGTAGTCCTTTCGATAAGTAAGAGTGTCGAACCCAACGAGGAGCAGAAGGAAATGATAGGCAGTTTTCAGTAAGGTATTTTCTGCAAGCACTGAAAATATAGGTAACAGATAGTTTTGTGATCAAGTAATTGGTAGCAAGTGACAAAAGGTAAAAGTAAATAAGGTGCAGCAAGGTGGCCCAATCCTTTTTGTAGCAAATGACAAGCCTGGACAAACTCTTATATAAAGGAAAGCGCTCCCGAGGACACATGGAAATTATCGTCAAGCTAGTTTTCATCACGATCATGTGATTCGTGTTCGGTACTTTGATAATTTGGTATGTGGGTGGACCGGTGCTTGGGTGCTGTCCTTACTTGGACAAGCCTCCCACTTAGGATTAACCTCTAATGCAAGCATCTGCAACTACAAAAGAAGTATTAAGGTAAACCTAACCATAGCATGAAACATATGGATCCAAATCAACCACTTACGAAGCAACGCATAAACTAGGGTTTAAGCTTCTGTCACTCTAGCAACCCATCATCTACTTATTACTTCACAATGCCTTCCTCTAGGCCCAAATAATGGTTAAGTGTCATGTAGTCGACGTTCACATGACACCACTAGAGGAGAGACAACATACATCTCATCAAAATATCGAACGAAGACCAAATTCACATGACTACTAATAGCAAGACTTCTCCCATGTCCTCGGGAACAAAAGTAACTACTCACAAGGCATAATATTGGTCATGATCAGAGGGGTATTAATATGCATAATGGATCTGAACATATGATCTTCCACCAAATAAACCAACTAGCATCGACTACAAGGAGTAATCAACACTACTAGCAACCCACAGGTACCAATCTGAGGTTTGGGTACAAAGATTGGATACAAGAGATGAACTAGGGTTTGAGAGGAGATGGTGCTGGTGAAGATGTTGATGAAGATAGCCCTCCCCAAGATGGGAGAGTTGTTGGTGATGACGGAGGTGACGATTTCCCCCTCCATGAGGGAAGTATCCTCGGCAGAACAGCTCTGCCGGAGCCCTAGATTGGTTTCCGCCTCAGTTCCGCCTCGAGACGGCGGTGTCTGGTCCCGAAAGCCTCCTTATGATTTTTTCCACGTCAAAACACCTCATATAGGAGAAGATGGGCACCGGGGGGGCCGTCAGTGGGCCCACGAGACAAGGGCACGCCCAGAGAGGGGGGCGCGCCCCCACCCTCGTGGACAGCAGGTGGCCCCCCTCATGATCTTCTTCAGCCAGATATTTTTTATATTTTCTGAAACGAAGTTATGTGGAGTTTCGGGGCTTTTGGAGTTGTGCAGAATAGGTTTCCAGAGTTTGCTCCTTTTCCAGCCCAGAATTCCAGCTGTCGGCATTCTCCCTCTTCATGTAAACCTTGTAAAATAAGAGAGAAAAGGCATAAGTATTGTGACAAAACATATAATAACAGCCCATAATGCGATAAATATAAACATATAAGCATGATGCAAAATGGACGTATCACTCTACCTATTGATACGTCCAAAACGTATCTATATTTTCTGCTTGCTCCATGCCTCTTTTGGGTGATATTGCTATGTTATTTATACACTTCCATACACTTTTGATCATATTTGGACTAACCTATTAACTCAGTGCACCCCAGTGCCAGTTTCTGTTTTCGGATGTTTTTGTATTTCAGGTTTTCACATTACGAGAACTGCCAGAAAAAATACAGAAAAATTATATAAAAAATCAGCGTTCCAGAAGCTACCAGGCAACCGAAGCACAGCCGGAGGGGGACCACCAGGGCCCCAGGCGCCCTGGTGGCGCCCCCCCTGGGCCGCGCCGGGGGGGCGCCTGGGCCCCCCGAGCCTCATATGATGCCCCCCTTTGGCATTTATTTAAAGCGTCTCCCGAAACCCTCGAGACGGGAACTCTTTTTCGCGATCTCATCTCTGTTCCGCCGCCGCCGCCGCCGCTTCCAAGATCGGGAGCACCAGGAGAACTCTTCCCGGCACCCTGCCGGAGGGGAGGATCACCACCGGGAGATTCTCCACCACCATGGACGCCTCCCGGATGAGTTGTGAGTAGTCTCCCTTGGACCATGGGTCCATGACCAGTAGCTATGTGATGTTCTCCTCCCGTTCTTGTGCTTCACTAATTAGTCCTCGTGAGCTGCCCTACATGATGGAGGCACATATGTAATCCTTATGCTGTTGCTATGATGAGTTTGCTGGGATCCGATGGATTATGAGATTATGTTCAGATTGTGTTTGAGTAATATATTTGATTCACCTCTTTTATATTTATGTTCGTAAGTAATTCTGGCATGTTCTCCGTTGTTACTTATTGCTTTGGCCAAGTAGTAGGTAGTGACTCCAAGAGGGAACGTTATGCTTGATTGTGGGTTCATGCCCCTCGATGACTAGTTTGAGTGACAGAAACATGAGTCTAGGGGATGTGCTGTTGCCACAAGGGGGAAAACAACGGTGCTTGTGCCCGCGGGTGCAAGAATTGTTTACTTTACGCAAAGTTCTTTTAATGCAGTTGTCTGTTGCTTTGAGTTTACACTATGGGTGGGACTCGCAACTTAATACCAGCGAGATGTTCTGGATAGATATCTCAAGGTGGATGATTAGTAGTAGATGCAGATGGATTTCAGTCTACTTACCTCGGCGTACCGCCCATGCTTTGAACCTCTACCTTTCTTGCAACTTAGTCAGCATTGGTTTGCGCACATGGTCCTGTCAATTGCCCAGCTGTAATTCGTTTACCTCACATAGCTGTTTTATCGTCTTTTGGGAGAGAGACATCACTAGTGAACATCATGAGACTCCGGTCCATATTACCATCATTGATCACATCCGCTATTTACTTTTCCGCTTTTACTTACTATTGCAATTATACCTATCACTATTATCACTTGCGTTTGATCCTTTGTAAACTACAAGGCCGGAGGGATTGACAACCTCTCTGTACTCGTTGGGAGAAAAGTTATTTGTATCTGTGTGCAGGTCCACGTTGATTGCTAATATCTGGCGCCGTTAGCAGTTGACACCTTCTTGTTGAAACTGGGAGTCTTAGGGAAATCGATTCTTGGTATTGCCAAGGGAAAACTTCCGCTACACTGCATCTCAAACCTTCCACTTGGGGTGTCACATCCCTAGTTAGCATTTGCATTAGGAATAGTTGGTGTGTGCATCATGTTTACTTTCCAAAGAAATTTTGAAATGGGAATGACAGAAACCCCAGCACCCTCTCCTAACAACTAGGGTTTGATAAAATATTTTCCAATGTACCCAAAATGCCCTTCAAAAATGTTCATCATTTCTGCCTTGGTCTTAAACCTTTGCTAAAAATGGTGCACAATTTTCTAGGACATCCAAGGTCACTAAATTAAATCATATAGTATTTGAATTTGGGCATTTAAATGCTGTAAAATATTTTAAATGCTCAAATAATCATAAACTATAATGTTTCCTACTGTTCATATTATATACAGTAGGTATGACAAGTGTTATGAGTTATAAAAATGTTTTGGCATTTTTATTAATTGAACAAAGCTACAAAAGAAATGAAACAGAAAAGAAAATAGGAAAAAGAGAGAGAGAAGAAGCTTACCTCGCGCCCACCCGGCCCACCTGCCGGCCCAGCCCAGCTGCCGCTCCAGCGAGCTGCTTGGCTCGGCCAGGCAGGCAGGCAGGTGCTCGACGGCGACCGCGCCGCGCGCCACGCAGCTGCCCGCCGCCCTGCTTCATCCCCTCGCCGTCCTGGAGGGATGATTCGGTCTTACACGACGCCCCCGACCTCGCAGACACCTCCCCCTCTCCCCGGCTCCTCTCCCTCGCTCTCCCCGCGCCATGGCCGACGCCGTCGTGCTCGCACCGTCGTAGAAGCCGCGCCCACCGTCGTCCCTGAGCCCCGCCTTGGTGTCCGTCGTCTCCGCCGTCCTCGACTGCCTCGAATAGGCCGAGCCCCGAGCGCTCGCCCGCCCTGCAGACGCCCCCGACCTCTTCTTCCCAACTCCGGCCGTGGAGATCCCCCTCGTCGTTCCGCTCAGCTCCGACCACCCCCGAGCTCGTTCCGGCGCCTGCTGCAACCCCTGTGAGCCCAGCTTCATCCTCCCCCTCTCCGTTGACTCTCTACTCCCCTGGAACGCACCGCACGAAGCTCACCTGCACGCACCGCCGCCGTGCTCGCCGCCGGTGATGCTCCGGTGACCATTTGATCACTGGCACCCGTCCATCACACTCACCGCAGCGCGTAGATGCGGTAGGTGCTACGCACGCATCGCCTAGGCCCCTGCAGCCGCATCTCCACACACGCCCGACGCCGGTCGCCGCCGTCGAGCTTGTTGCCGTCGTCTCCGGCCACCCAAGGTCCGGCGACCACCACCATCCGACGCGCAAGACCAAGAGCTTTCCAACGCGCCTAGACGCAGCTCGAGCCGTGCCCCGTAGGCGTTTTCCGAAGCACGCCGCCGCACTTGGCCTCGCCGGCGTCACGTCGCCGGCGGGTTTGACCTGTTTGACCAGGGGGTTGACTACCCCTGGGTCACTGACGTGTGGGTCACCTTTTGTTAATTAGTTAGTTTAATTAAGTTTCTGTTAATTTAATTAGTTAATTAGTTTAGTCACTGACCCGTGGGCCCAGGCCCCACTGACAGCTAATTAGTTTTAGTTTAACTCTAATTAACTCAGTTAATTAGCTGTGACACTGACATGCAGGGCCCACATGTCATGTTTGACTTGGACTAGCTCCTGTTGACCGACTGACGTCAGCATGATGTCATGCTGACGCAGTAAAGGTTTTTCTGGGATTTTTAGATTAAAAATAATTCAGGAAATTCCAGAAAATGCCTAAACTTCAAAAAATCATATAAATTCAACAGTAGCTCAGATGGAAAAGATTTATATATGAAAAATGATCAGAAAAATCCAATCTTTCCAATGGCAGTGGTTTCATGCATGTTTGAACAAGTTAACTTGTTGTATACATAAAAAACATGATAATGCACTTATTTAAATAATAGTTTAAACTCCAATTTGAATCTTTGATTCAAATAGGTTCAAACCCTTCTGGTTTTAGTTGCATTAGCCAACACACATGCATCTTGCCATGTCATGAGCATGCATCATATTGTTGCATTTGTTTGTTAATGATTGTATCGCCGGTATTCTCTGTGTTAGGTCCTGCTCCCGAGGATACTGCTGCGTATCCAGTTGAAGAGCAGTACCCGACAACTACTTTGTCAGGCAAGCAATCATTGATCATTCCGATACAAACCCAATCTTCTCGCTCCTGCTCTCTTTTATTGCATTAAGGCAACAACGTGTGAACTGCTACTTGCTGCGGTAGTTGAACCCTATCCCTTGCATGACCTGTCATTGCCACAGTAAATAGTTGAAACCCACTAGCATGTGTAGGAGTTGATTGAGCCATGTGATGTGTGATCCACCATGCTATTTGTTTATGTTGCCTGCTATGCTTAGAGTTGTGTCTGGTCTGGTTCATCTGGGTGATGGATCAGAGTGAAATGATCATACCGGTAAAGAGAAGGAAGTGTGGAATACGCTTGGTAAAGGTATCGATGAAAGGCCATGTAGGAGTACATGGTGGGTTGTTTCATTGGAATCGTCCATAGGACCTGAGATCTGTATGTGTGGTTCAAGTTACAGTTACTACCACACATTGGGCCCTGAAATATGACCCCGCTCGACTTATTGACTGCCCTTGTACTCTGTCCAGGAGTTGCAACTAGTTTCTGGTGTTTATAGCTTACTGGAGGTCGTGCACAGCGCTGACCCTCGGGGTGGACTGTGATGCGACAGGTACGTGGCACGGTGTACCGGTTGCCCGTTTGGTGACTCGGGAACCCTGTACACATCGTTTGGGGCCGTGAGCGACACCCCGGCCGGATCTCCCCACGGATGGAACCCAAATAGGCGATAAACCTGGACGAGAGACTTGAGTGGTTGGTTAGGTCATGGTCTACACCCACGTCGGCTTTCGCTTGAAGTCTGCCGAGCACATGTCGTGTGCAGACGCTAAGTGGTGAACACATGTGTGAAGAAGTACACCCCTGTAGGGTTATCAATCTATTCGAATAGCCGTTGTTCGCGGTACGGACTACTTGGTTACTCTTACAGTTCATAGACAAGTTGATGGATACTACTAAAAGCCTCAAGATAAGTGTGAGTGCCGTGGATGGCCCTTCCGTAGGATGACGGAAGAGGATCCTCGGTAGTGTATTGATGTGGTGAGTAGTGGACTCGTGTTCGTAATAACATCTTGCAATCTGTTGAGAGTTGTAGTATAGGTTAGCCAAGAGTCAAAGCTGGCTTTCTGCAATGAACTCCACTACCCCCTTTGATAATGTTGCATGTATGATAGGTTCTGTGGTAAGACTTGCTGAGTACCTTTGTACTCATGTTTGCTTAATAACTGTTGCAGAGGAGAACCCTGCCCCTGCTGATGGGTTCTACATAGACGTTGACGTCGACGAGTAGCTTGACACCCAGACGGAGATCTGGAGCTTGTGAAGGGCCTTGTAGATAGTCAGGCTACACCAAGCCTGTTTTATTTTCTAAGTTGTCTGTACTCAGACATGTAGCTTCCGCTTGTGCTTGTATGACTGTATGACTTGAGTGTTGGGTCATGTGACCCCTACCTGTATGGATATGTTATGTATGGCTCTTGGAGCCTTTTAAATAAAGTACTTTGAGTCATAGAGTTCTGTTGTGATGCAATGTTGTATTTGCACATATTGAGCATATTGTGTGTATGATTGAAATGCTTGGTATGTGTGGGATCCGACACCTAGTTGTTTTCCTTTGGTAGCCTATCTTACAGGGAAATGCCTCCTAGTGTCTCCAATGAGCCTTGGTAGCTTGCTACTGCTCGGAACACGTAGGCTGGCCGGCATGTGTCCTTCTTCGTTCCTGTGTCTGTCCCTTAGGGGAAATGTCACGCGTTGTTCCTTTAAGTCCATGTAGCTTGCTACGACTTGGGTTCATACGTTGATGACTGACACGTTCGTTGCTGGGTCATGGATGCCTGTCTCTGTAATTTAGTGCCACTTTTGGTTTATAACTAGCCATGTCGGCCCGGGTTCTCTGTCATATGGATGCTAGCGACACTGTCATATACGTGTGCCAAAATGCGCAAACGGTCCCGGGCCAGGTAAGGTGGCACCCGTGGGGTTACCGTGCGTGAGGCCGCAAAGTGATATGACGTGTTACAGCTAGATCGGTGTGACTTAGGATCGGGGTCCTGACAACGTTGGTATCAGAGCTGGACTGCCTGTAGGTTTCTCAAGCCAAACTGGTCGATGTTGAGTCTAGAAAAATTCTTAGTTATATGTAGGGGAATTGATTGTGGAAGGGAACGTAAGGCTCTTTTTACTCCTTTACCTTATGCCTTCTGATCTGAGTCAGTCTATTCTTTCTACGGGGATCTAGGACTAGGCCTCTTATCCTTACTAGGTTCACATGTTACTAATCCGTAGACTCTTAGGATTGTTGGTTTCAAGCCTCAGTTCAGTTTCTATCCTTTTAGTATGATGATTGTTGAACCGGAACCTTGATATGGATTGTTGAGTGGCTATGCTATCATTTGTATGATGTCTCAAATCTTTGTTTGAGCATTTACAGTTGTTATGCTGCCCGATTTCTTCCAGAAACACTAATGCCTTTGCATTATTCCGTGTTTCAGATGTCTGGTCGCATCCCTCACCAAGTGGTTCGTTTGACTCGGTGCATTAATGTGCCCGGTCACACGGCCATGCTAGTCCGTGTGATGACTGAGACCGGTTATCGCTGGTATCCTGAATACACCGTGGAGGAACTGTACCGGGATTTCAATCAGAGTCAGTATTTCTGCACAGTCCGGATATACCCCTCATATCCTGGAGCTAATGATCCCATCCATTGGTCTTATGGACTCGGGATTACCATCGAGATGGCAGTGCAGGATGCCGATTATTCGATGATGACCATTCTCCGTGCTAGGCATGCCCTGTTGCTGAACACTGAGTTCTGTTACATGCCAGCCTCACTTCCCGGAGAGGAAGGCTACTACACTGGTCTGTATACTGATGCTGCTCATGAAGAGCCACTGCTTCAGACCACTGTTCAGATGTTGGAGGATAGGGACCGTGAGGTCCGTGCCCTCCGAATGGAGCTGTATAACACTCGAGCCGCTCATTGCACTACTTTGACACGGCTTGCACCCGCTGTGCACGCCGGATATCTGGACATGCGGGATTTGTACCCCGTGCGGACTCGTCTGCCTGATCGCATGGATTGGCGTGACGTTGGGGGTATTACACCTCCACGTGGGCGTCGGTTACCACCAGCATCGGGACCGAGACCACATCCGTGTCCTTATGGTCCACAGCCTTCGAGTGCTCGCGAGTTCCAAGATCCGTCTGTTCCACTTCCAGGCTACGGTGGTAATCTTTACGAGGATTACTACGCGAATGTCTGAGCTAGGCCGTGGTTGTAGTAGTATTGTAGCAGTTGTATTTCCACAGTCCTGCGCGTCTTGTGGAATATGACTTAGTGTGTACTGAGTTCCGGAGGTGTAGTTAAATAATGTATAGGGGCTTGGAATGCCTCTGATGGGATGTATCGTCTTTCACCGCAGTTGTACTTTAGCCTTGGCTTGTACTAAACTTTGTATGGTGTGTATGACCACTGGTGTATATATAGCAGTTCCTATATTACCATGTCGTACGGATGAACATCTTTGCATTCCGTGTCATCCATTACATTCTGCACTTCTATGTCAAATTTTTTCCATCCTTGTCTAAACCGTTGTTTTGTTTTCCTAGGATGGTCAACACTCGCAACACTCCTGCTGCTCAGGAGCAGGGTGAGGCTAGTGGGACTAGGGATGGGAATCTGCCCCAGCCACCCTCCTTGGCGGAAGTTATGCTTGAAGCAGAACGGAATAAGAGAGAGACCAACCGTCTGCTGGAACGCATAGAGCAGAACACTGGGTTCCGCCAGAGGAATGACGTGGTGTCAATCAATGACTTTATCAAGATGTGTCCACCAAAGTTCCATCACTCCACTGAACCTCTGGATGCTGATGACTGGCTACGTAGTATCACCCATAAGCTACACTCTGCCCGTGTGGCCGAAGCTGACAAGGTTACCTACGTTGCCTACCATCTTGAGGGCCCTGCCAGTCTTTGGTGGGAAAACTTTGAAGCTATGCGTCCTGCTGACCAAATCACTACCTGGGTTGAGTTCAGTGAGGCATTCCGTGAACATCACATTCTGGAAGGTCTCATGGATCGCAAGCGGGAGGAATTCTGCAATTTTACCCAGGGCCGGTTAACTATGGATGGCTATAGCCGTGAGTTTGGCAACTTGGCACGCTATGCACCTGAGGAAGTATCCACCAATGCCAAGAAACAGGCGAGGTTCCGCAAGGGACTCAGCCCTGAACTCCGCCGAGATCTACGTCTGCACGAGTGCACTTCCTTCCAGAAGTTGGTTAACAAGGCTATCAGTGCTGAAACAGGCCAGACCGACTTCGAGGCCACCCGCAAGCATACTCGAGACTTTGGTTCCTCATCCGGCTCTGGCTCTCACAAGCGCCGTGTGTGGGTTCCTAACACTGCTCTGCCACCCAAGTACACACCGAGGCCATCCTATGAGGCGCCTCGCCCAACTCAACAGTTTGCACCTGCTAAGACCTATGGAGGACCACCTTCCAACTTTGCTCCACGCACCACCACTGTGACATGTTTCAAGTGTGGAGAACCGGGGCACTACATGCGTGAGTGTCCTCAGAACCAACCAGGAAAACCCGTTGGCCGTGGCAAGCCAACCGGCAAGGTGAATTATGTCAAGCCAATCCCCACTGCACGTGGTCATGTCAACTATGTCTCTGCTGAGGAAGCTTATGAGGATCCTAACGTCGTCCTTGGTACGCTTCTCGTAAACTGCCATCCGGCATCTGTTCTTTTCGATACTGGAGCATCCCATTCGTTCATATCTGAGAGCTATGCTCGATTGCACAACATGACTTTTTGTGACATGCCTACTTCCATGGTTATTCAAACTCCTGGTTCAAAGTGGCAAACCTCTAGGGTAAGCCATGGAAATGAAATCCTTGTCGATAGACTTGTTTTCCTAGCATCTTTAATCGCTCTCAAGTCCTCGGACATAAACATCATTTTGGGTATGGATTGGATGACAACCCATTACGCCAAAATTGATTGCTTTACTAGGACCGTTCAACTTACACATCCATCTGGCAAGATAGTCAATGTCTTGACCCGAATGGCCGAGTGTCAGCTCTACTCTCTTAATGCCAGCCCTCTACCAGAACTCGAAGATATCCCGGTAGTCCGTGACTTCCCGGATGTTTTTCCAGAAGAACTGCCAGGAATTCCACCTGACAGAGATGTCGAGTTCGTGATAGATCTTATTCCTGGAACTGTTCCAATCTCTAGGAGACCTTATAAGATGGCACCACTAGAATTAGCTGAGCTAAAGAAACAACTCGATGAGTCCTTGCAAAAGGGTTTCATCCGTCCTAGTTCTTCCCCTTGGGCTTGCCCCGTCCTCTTCGTCAAGAAGAAGGATGGAACGGAGCGGATGGTTGTAGATTACCGACCTATCAATCTGGTCACCATAAAGAATAAGTATCCGCTCCCCAGGATCAACGACCTGTATGATCAGCTCGCTGGATCCTCAGTCTTCTCTAAGATGGATTTGAGGTTGGGCTACCATCAAATCAAAATCAAGAACGGGGACATTCCTAAAACGGCTTTTGTTACTCGTTATGGCCAATATGAGTACACCGTTATGTCCTTCGGATTAACCAATGCCCTAGCTACCTTTTCTCGGTTAATGAATTCTGTATTCATGGAGTATTTGGATAAATTCGTCGTGGTATACCTCGATGATATACTCATCTATTCCAAGAACAAGGAAGATGATGCCGAGCATTTAAGGCTGGTATTGACGAAACTTCGAGAGCACCGCCTTTATGCCAAATTCTCTAAATGTGAATTTTGGTTGCCAGAAGTAACCTATCTAGGTCATGTGATCTCTGGCAAGGGTATTGCTGTCAATCCCGAGCGAGTTCAAGCCGTCCTTGATTGGACTTCCCCCTGAATTGGTCAAGCAAGTTAGGAGTTTTCTTGGCTTAGCAAGCTATTCCCGACGCTTCGTCGAGAATTTATCCAAGGTTGCCAAACCTCTAACCGAACTCCTCAAGAAAGATAAAAAGTTTGAGTGGACCCCACAGTGCGAGTCCAGTTTTTAGGAACTGAAAAGACGCCTGACATCTGCACCTGTACTGGTACCACCAGATTTTTCCAAGGATTTTATAATCTATTGCGACGCGTCGCGACAAGGACTAGGTTGCATTCTCATGCAAGATCGTCAAGTGATTGCATACGCATCCCGATAGTTGCGTCCACATGAGGATAACTATCCTACTCATGATCTAGAGCTTGCAGCTGTAGTCCATGCACTCAAAACATGGCGACATTACCTCCTTGGTAATCGCTGTGAAATCTTCACTAATCATCAAAGTTTGAAGTATATCTTCACCCAACCGGATTTGAATCTCAGGCAAAGACGTTGGGTTGAGTTGCTCACCGACTACGACTTAGGAATCACTTATACCCCTGGAAAGGCCAATGTCATGGCTGATGCACTAAGTCGTAAGTCATATTGTAACAACTTAATGTTACAACAAGGTCAACCACTTCTCCACGAGGAATTTCGTAAGCTTAACCTTCACATTGTTCCTCGAGGATTCCTTTCCACCTTGGTGGCGAAACCTACCCTTATGGATCAAGTTATAGCTGCCCAGAAGCATGATAAAGGTATAACCCGACTCCAAGAGAACATTGCTAGCGGACTCGCTAAAAGTTTCTCTATGGATGATCGAGGTGTTGTTTTCTTTGAGAACCGTGTAGTGGTTCCCAAGAACCACCATCTACGGCAGTTAATCCTTAAGGAGGCTCATGAATCTCCTCTCACGATTCATCCCGGTAGTACCAAAATGTATCAGGATCTACGTCAGAGATTCTGGTGGACTAGGATGAAGAGAGAAATCGCTCAATTCATTGCTAACAGCGACGTTTGTCGTCGAGTCAAAGTAGAGCATCAACGGCCTGCTGGCACCCTTCAACCTTTAGCTATTCCTGAATGGAAATGGGACAAAGTCGGTATGGACTTCATTACCGGTTTTCCCAGGACCAGGAAAGGGAATAATGCTATCTTCGTCGTTATCGACCGCCTCTCTAAAGTAGCTCATTTCCTGCCTGTTCGAGAGAGTATTACCGCTAGCCAGCTAGCAGATTTGTATGTCTCTCGGATAGTATCACTTCATGGTGTACCGTTGGAGATTAACTCAGACCGTGGAAGTCTTTTCACTTCCCGATTTTGGGAAAGTTTCTAGAATGCTATGGGAACGCATCTCTCTTTCAGTACTGCCTTCCATCCGCAGTCAAGTGGTCAAGTGGAACGAGTCAATCAAATCCTGGAAGACATGCTTCGATCCTCTGTCATTTCTTTCGGTATGGAGTGGGAAAAATGTCTTCCATTTGCCGAATTCGCTTATAACAATAGTTATCAAGCCAGCTTGGGCAAAGCTCCCTTCGAAGTTCTATATGGACGAAGGTGTCGAACACCTCTTAACTGGCCAGAGACCGGGGAAAGACAATTCTTTGGCCCGGATATGATTCAGGAAGCAGAAGAGCAAGTTCGCATCGTTCGTGAGAGATTGAAAACAGCCCAGTCTCGCCAAAAGAGCCAATATGATAGTCATCATAAGGCTGTGACTTTTGAAGTCGGCGATAAAGCTTACCTACGGGTTACTCCTCTTAAGGGAACCCATCGCTTCGGTATCAAAGGCAAATTGGCCCCTCGTTTCATCGGTCCTTTTCGCATTCTTGCCAAACGAAGAGAAGTTACCTACCAACTGGAACTACCTCCGCACCTCTCCAGAGTTCATGATTTTTTCCACGTTTCTCAACTCAGGCGTTGCTTCTCGGATCCTATCCGCGGAGTGGACCACGAAACGCTTGATCTCCAGGACAATCTCACATATCGAGAATACCCCGTTCGCATTCTTGATCAAACCGAGCGCACCACTCGACGCCACAATATCAAGTTTCTCAAGGTTCAATGGTCACATCATTCCGAGAGTGAAGCTACTTGGGAAAGGGAGGATCGTCTTCGACTTGAGTACCCCACCCTCTTTCCGGAGGAGCCCGAATCTTGGGACGCGATTCTTTTAAGTGGGGGTGAGTTGTCACATCCCTAGTTAGCATTTGCATTAGGAATAGTTGGTGTGTGCATCATGTTTACTTTCCAAAGAAATTTTGAAATGGGAATGACAGAAACCCCAGCACCCCTCTCCTAACAACTAGGGTTTGATAAAATATTTTCCAATGTACCCAAAATGCCCTTCAAAAATGTTCATCATTTCTGCCTTGGTCTTAAACCTTTGCTAAAAATGGTGCACAATTTTCTAGGACATCCAAGGTCACTGGATTAAATCATATGGTATTTGAATTTGGGCATTTAAATGCTATAAAATATTTTAAATGCTCAAATAATCATAAACTATAATGTTTCCTACTGTTCATATTATATACAGTAGGTATGACAAGTGTTATGAGTTATAAAAATGTTTTGGCATTTTTATTAATTGAACAAAGCTGCAAAAGAAATGAAACAGAAAAAAAAATAGGAAAAAGAGAGAGAGAAGAAGCTTACCTGGCGCCCACCCGGCCCACCTGCCGGCCCAGCCCAGCTGCCGCTCCAGCGAGCTGCTTGGCTCGACCAGGCAGGCAGGCAGGTGCTCGACGGCGACCACGCCGCGCGCCACGCAGCTGCCCGCCGCCCTGCTTCATCCCCTCGCCGTCCTGGAGGGATGGTTCGGTCTTACACGACGCCCCCGACCTCGCAGACACCTCCCCCTCTCCTCGGCTCCTCTCCCTCGCTCTCCCCGCGCCATGGCCGACGCCGTCGTGCTCGCACCGTCGTAGAAGCCGCGCCCACCGTCGTCCCTGAGCCCCGTCTTGGTGTCCGTCGTCTCCGTCGTCCTCGACTGCCTCGAACAGGCCGAGCCCCGAGCGCTCGCCCGCCCTGCAGACGCCCCCGACCTCTTCTTCCCCAACTCCGGCCGCGGAGATCCCCCTCGCCGTTCCGCTCAGCTCCGACCACCCCCGAGCTCGTTCCGGCGCCTGCTGCAACCCCTGTGAGCCCAGCTTCATCCTCCCCCTCTCCGTTGGCTCTCTACTCTCCTGGAACGCACCGCACGAAGCTCACCTGCACGCACCGCCGCCGTGCTTGCCGCCGGTGATGCTCCGGAGACCATTTGGTCACTGGCACCCGTCCATCACACTCACCGCAGCGCGTAGATGCGGTAGGTGCTACGTACGCATCGCCTAGGCCCCTGCAGCCGCATCTCCACACACGCCCGACGCCGGTCGCCGCCGTCGAGCTTGTTGTCATCGTCTCCGGCCACCCCAGGTCCGGCGACCACCACCATCCGACGCGCAAGACCAAGAGCTTTCCAACGCGCCTAGCCGCAGCTCGAGCCGTGCCCCGTAGGCGTTTTCCGTAGCACGCCGCCGCACTTGGCCTCGCCGGCGTCACGTCGCCGGCGGGTTTGACCTGTTTGACCAGGGGGTTGACTACCCCTGGGTCACTGACGTGTGGGCCACCTTTTGTTAATTAGTTAGTTTAATTAAGTTTCTGTTAATTTAATTAGTTAATTAGTTTAGTCACTGACCCGTGGGCCCAGGCCCCACTGACAGCTAATTAGTTTTAGTTTAACTCTAATTAACTCAGTTAATTAGCTGTGACACTGACATGCAGGGCCCACATGTCATGTTTGACTTGGACTAGCTCCTGTTGACCGACTGACGTCAGCATGATGTCATGCTGACGCGGTAAAGGTTTTTCTGGGATTTTAGATTAAAAATAATTCAGGAAATTCCAGAAAATGCCTAAACTTCAAAAAATCATATAAATTCAACAGTAGCTCAGATGGAAAAGATTTATATATGAAAAATGATCAGAAAAATCCAATCTTTCCAATGGCACTGGTTTCATGCATGTTTGAACAAGTTAACTTGTTGTATACATCAAAAACATGATAATGCACTTATTTAAATAATAGTTTAAACTCCAATTTGAATCTTTGATTCAAATAGGTTCAAACCCTTCTGGTTTTAGTTGCATTAGCCAACACACATGCATCTTGCCATGTCATGAGCATGCATCATATTGTTGCATTTGTTTGTTAATGATTGTATCGTCGGTATTCTCTGTGTTAGGTCCTGCTCCCGAGGATACTGCTGTGTATCCAGTTGAAGAGCAGTACCCGACAACTACTTTGTCAGGCAAGCAATCACTGATCATTCCGACACAAACCCAATCTTCTCGCTCCTGCTCTCTTTTATTGCATTAAGGCAACAGCGTGTGAACTGCTACTTGCTGTGGTAGTTGAACCCTATCCCTTGCATGACCTGTCATTGCCACAG
The DNA here is from genome assembly GCA_902687465.1 of Secale cereale. NCBI lineage: Eukaryota > Viridiplantae > Streptophyta > Magnoliopsida > Poales > Poaceae > Secale > Secale cereale. Next base: position 680,003,482 of record LR738714.1, read on the forward strand.
TAAATAGTTGAAACCCACTAGCATGTGTAGGATTTGATTGAGCCATGTGATGTGTGATCCACCATGCTATTTGTTTATGTTGCCTGCTATGCTTAGAGTTGTGTCTGGTCTGGTTCATCTGGGTGATGGATCAGAGTGAAATGATCATACCGGTAAAGAGAAGGAAGTGTGGAATACGCTTGGTAAAGGTATCGATGAAAGGCCATGTAGGAGTACATGGTGGGTTGTTTCATTGGAATCGTCCATAGGACCTGAGATCTGTATGTGTGGTTCAAGTTACAGTTACTACCACACATTGGGACCTGAAATATGACCCCGCTCGACTTATTGACTGCCCTTGTACTCTGTCCAGGAGTTGCAACTAGTTTCTGGTGTTTATAGCTTACTGGAGGTCGTGCACAGCGCTGACCCTCGGGGTGGGCTGTGATGCGACAGGTACGTGGCACGGTGTACCGGTTGCCCGTTTGGTGACTCGGGAACCCTGTACACATCGTTTGGGGTCGTGAGCGACACCCCGGCCGGATCTCCCCACGGATGGAACCCAAATAGGCGATAAACCTGGACGAGAGACTTGAGTGGTTGGTTAGGTCGTGGTCTACACCCACGTCGGCTTTCGCTTGAAGTCTGCCGAGCACATGTCGTGTGCAGACGCTAAGTGGTGAACACATGTGTGAAGAAGTACACCCCTGCAGGGTTATCAATCTATTCGAATAGCCGTTGTTCGCGGTACGGACTACTTGGTTACTCTTACAGTTCATAGACAAGTTGATGGATACTACTAAAAGCCTCAAGATAAGTGTGAGTGCCGTGGATGGCCCTTCCGTAGGATGACGGAAGAGGATCCTCGGTAGTGTATTGATGTGGTGAGTAGTGGACTCGTGTTCGTAATAACATCTTGCAATCTGTTGAGAGTTGTAGTATAGGTTAGCCAAGAGTCAAAGCTGGCTTTTTGCAATGAACTCCACTACCCCCTTTGATAATGTTGCATGTATGATAGGTTCTGTGGTAAGACTTGCTGAGTACCTTTGTACTCATGTTTGCTTAATAACTGTTGCAGAGGAGAACCCTGCCCCTGCTGATGGGTTCTACATAGACGTTGACGTCGACGAGTAGCTTGACACCCAGACGGAGATCTGGAGCTTGTGAAGGGCCTTGTAGATAGTCAGGCTACACCAAGCCTGTTTTATTTTCTAAGTTGTCTGTACTCAGACATGTAGCTTCCGCTTGTGCTTGTATGACTGTATGACTTGAGTGTTGGGTCATGTGACCCCTACCTGTATGGATATGTTATGTATGGCTCTTGGAGCCTTTTAAATAAAGTACTTTGAGTCATAGAGTTCTGTTGTGATGCAATGTTGTATTTGCACATATTGAGCATATTGTGTGTATGATTGAAATGCTTGGTATGTGTGGGATCTGACACCTAGTTGTTTTCCTTTGGTAGGCTATCTTACAGGGAAATGCCTCCTAGTGTCTCCAATGTGCCTTGGTAGCTTGCTACTGCTCGGAACACGTAGGCTGGCCGGCATGTGTCCTTCTTCGTTCCTGTGTTTGTCCCTTAGGGGAAATGTCACGCGTTGTTCCTTTAAGTCCATGTAGCTTGCTACGACTTGGGTTCATACGTTGATGACCGACACGTTCGTTGTTGGGTCATGGATGCCTGTCTCTGTAATTTAGTGCCACTTTTGGTTTATAACTAGCCATGTCGGCCCGGGTTCTCTGTCATATGGATGCTAGCGACACTGTCATATACGTGTGCCAAAATGCGCAAACGGTCCCGGGCCAGGTAAGGTGGCACCCGTGGGGTTACCGTGCGTGAGGCCGCAAAGTGATATGACGTGTTACAGCTAGATCGGTGTGACTTAGGATCGGGGTCCTGACATGGGGTAACCAACGTGGGGTGAGAAGCCATCAAGCAAAGTTTTCTGGCGCCGTTGCCGGGGACTCCACTCTTCAGGATAGGGGAGTTGCACGCTATCTTTTACCTTTGCTTTTAGTCTTGTTAGTTTACCTTTCAGTTTTGCTTTAGTATCTTTTATCGAAAATCACAAAAATAGTTATCTCATTCTTTAGTTGTCATTATGTCGGGTCCTTTTGTCTTTGACAAGGCAGAAGTTCTCACCTTTAAACAAAGAGGTGGGGAAAGTCTGAAAGATGCTTGGTATAGAATTAATGATTCTCAAAAAAGAGCCACCAAGAAGCAACCTACTACTATCCTGCTTAGAAATTTTTATGTTGGAATTACTTCTTGGAATAGGTTTATTCTAGATACCGCTATCAATGGGAATTTTCTAGAAGCCCCAGTTTGGGAGTCTCTTAGTATTATTGAAAATCTTGTTGGGAATCCCCCTGTTGTTAGCATTCAAGAGGACATCACCCTAACTCACATTATGAAAAAACTTGAAAAAATAGAGCTAGAGATGCCAAGCATTAATAAGATAAATGAGTTGGATCGTAAGATCCAAGGGAATTTGAATAGGCTTGATAGCTCCATGCATAAAATTTTCAAAACTTTGGAGATCGTCAAATTCCATGACTTGGACTCTTCTAGGATAGACAAGATTGAGGAAATCTTTGATACTCTAGGAACTACTTTCTCCTCAATCAAAACCAAAAAGGTAGAAACTCTGGCAAAGAGGGAGCCTAAGTTCGTTCACGTTCCAAAGGCTCCCCGTTCTAAAAGTAATCCATCTATTGTCAAAGGGGTTGAAACTGTAAAGACTTTGGAAGAAACACCTCTCTTTGATGAATTTATAAAAGAATCTTCCCTTGACTTTTATCCTTTTGGTCTTCTCCCTAGAAGTATCTCTATGAGGCCTTTATTTGAAAGTCCTCTTAAGACTATTTGTATTATTGAAGAGCTTTTTGATGATCTTGATGATGGTTCAATTGATACAACTTGACCTCTATGCATTATGCCTAGCTTAAAGGCATAAAAGAAAGCGCTTTTGGGAGGCAGCCCAATGAATAAATTCATTTTGTTTTTGTTGTGTCTTGATGTTGTTACTACTGTAGCATCATCATTGTATCTTTTATTTTCAATTTTGTGCCAAGTATAGCCTCTGATTGCAAGAAAGTTCAAAAGTTGTGACGTGCTGTCCAAGAAACAGATTCTGTCCTTGGATAGAAAAATTCGTATAAAATCAACAAATCATCTTTTTGGTCTGAATTTTTTCAACAACGTGCTCTATATAATTGTCTTTCATGCTTCTGTTTTGATTTTTTTTATTAAAGTTGCAGAAGTGCCCCGGAAAAATCATTTACTACCTGCTGTTCTGTTTTTCACAGATTCTGTCCTGTTTTGCCTTTCCTTCATTTTGCAAACCTAGAGCTTGCTTTTTCTTTGCAAAAACCTTTTGGCAATCTTGAGAAACAGTAGAACTTCAAGAATATCTTTATTTCCAGCAAGGAACAATTATTTTATTATGGGTACTAACCTCGCTAATCAGATTATGATGAGTTATGTATGAAGGGAGTTTTCAAGTGTGCGAGGGAAGATGATAAAAAGATTCAGGAGTGTCAAACTCTCAAGCTTGGGGATGCCCCCATGCACCCCCAAGAAATATTCAAGGAGACTCAAGCGTCTAAGCTTGGGGATGCCCCCGTGCATCCCCTTCTCCATCAACATTATCAGTTCGTCTTTCGTTCCACTATATTTTAATCACTTCATGTGTTATGTGCTATACTTGGAGCGTCTTGCTTTTAGTTCCTTTTTAGTTTTCTTTTAGCTTTTCATAACGAGTCGGAACTCAGCTTTCTTTATGTGGGAGAGAAACACGCTCCACTTCTACCTAGAACATAACATAGAAATTTCATGTCTATCTTTGCTGTGTGTGTTCTTTGTCTTTCAATAGCTACTGTCATGTTCAGCTCTCAGTTTTCATGCTTATCTTTTTAAAGAGCTTTTCGTTTAGTTGGTTGCTTGAACTCTCTTTAGTTATCATGTTTATCTTATTAAGAGAGTTTGCTTCCGTTGCATTGGTTGATATGTCTATGATAAAGATGCTACGTGCATAATGGCGCTTAGTAGTTCATGTTTTCTTATGGTTAGTCTCAAATAGCTGGGGGGGTTCCCAATATGTTATTGGAGTACCAACATGGTTTGTTTGCCTATGATGTGGTATGGTTTAGTAATATCTTCCTTCAAAGAATTTATTTTGATTGACTTGGCATATGCTCACGCATATTTAAGACTGTAAAGAAAGTCTGTCAAGCCTTGATTATCTTTTGTTTCTGAGTAGCGATATAACTTCCATGCCTGATTCAATGTTGCTTTGTCGCTCTGCATGATTATGACCGTCATTGCTCTCTTAGTTGGTCGCTCCCAGTCTTTTGCTAAACCTTCGCCTGTACTAAGCGGACTGACTGCTTGTGCATCCACATTCTTTTATACCAGTTATGCCATATGAGTCCACCATACCTTCCTACATGGTATTTACCTGCCATTCCTAACGGAGACTTGCATGTACCATCTCGAAATTATTCAAAGAAAAAGCATTCCTATTTTGTGCCTCTGTTGTAAGTCCATGAGGAAGTAGTAGTTAATTCATGATCTTTTTAAGTTGGACAAGCTTCACCCCGGGATTGCATGTATAATGTGCAAACCCATAATACGAGAAGGAACTGGCATTGAGTGCGCCCGGCTCAAAAAGATAATATAACAAACAAACCCTCCTTCACGCTTTGTTCATGAGAAATCAGAAAACTTCGGCAGCGATAAACAACGGAGATTAAGAGGATGTGATCGTCCTCATTCGGGAGCCGTTCCTCGAAACTTGTCCATCTCAAGAAGTGATTGAGTTGTCTGCTAGCATTCGTTGACGAAACATGCATGATCTAAAAAAAATTATTACTTCTGTTTTAAAATCAAGAGCTCTGGTACATGTTTTGTCTTTGTTTCCGATTACGGGTTTTCAACCTTGCCAACAAAAGCCATGGTTCGAGAGTCTCCACCTTCTTTTAAAAGCACCAACTACTGAGAGCATGATTGTCATTCTGAGTGTAATGTGCATTGTCCCAAAGTAGCATTGTCTTTTGCATGATTGTGATATCGTTTATTTTGAAATCATTGTATCTAGTCATCACTTAAACCTTGGAGGTGCCCCTGCATTTATGTTTTGCTTCACTAAAGGGGGCAAGCGAGATATCACTCTATCATATTTGCACATCATGTTCATTACAAATCTATTTGATGTTTCAGTATCATATTGTAAAACTTTCAGTTCTTTGTGATTTTCTCATGAGGCAACTTAATTACAATAGATTCATTGTCTCAGTAAGCTTTTGTCATATGACTATGAAAAAGTCCTATATGGTTAATAGCATGTCACCACAGAAATTATTCTTGTTATCATTTACCTACTCGAGGACGAGCAGGAATTAAGCTTGGGGACGTTGATACGTCCAAAACGTATCTATAATTTCTGCTTGCTCCATGCCTCTTTTGGGTGATATTGCTATGTTATTTATACACTTCCATACACTTTTGATCATATTTGGACTAACCTATTAACTCAGTGCACCCCAGTGCCAGTTTCTGTTTTCGGCTGTTTTTGTATTTCAGGTTTTCACATTACGAGAACTGCCAGAAAAAATCCAGAAAAATTATATATAAAATCAGCGTTCCAGAAGCTACCAGGCACCCGAAGCACAGCCGGAGGGGGACCACCAGGGCCCCAGGCGCCCTGGTGGCGCCCCCCCCCTGGGCCGCGCCGGGGGGGGGCGCCTGGGCCCCCCGAGCTTCGTCTGATGCCCCCCTTTGGCATATATTTAAAGCGTCTCCCAAAACCGTCGAGACGGGAACTCTTTTTCGCGATATCATCTCTGTTCCGCCGCCGCCGCCGCTTCCAAGATCGGGAGCACCAGGAGAACTCTTCCCGGCACCCTGCCGGAGGGGAGGATCACCACCGGGAGCTTCTCCACCACCATGGACGCCTCCCGAATTAGTTGTGAGTAGTCTCCCTTGGACCATGGGTCCATGACCAGTAACTATGTGATGTTCTCCTCCCGTTCTTGTGCTTCACTAATTAGTCCTTGTGAGCTGCACTACATGATCGAGGCACATATGTAATCCTTATGTTGTTGCTATGATGAGTTTGCTGGGATCCGATGGATTATGAGATTATGTTCAGATTGTGTTTGAGTAATATATTTGATTCACCTCTTTTATATTTATGTTCGTAAGTAATTCTTGCATGTTCTCCGTTGTTACTTATTGCTTTGGCCAAGTAGTAGGTAGTGACTCCAAGAGGGAACGTTATGCTTGATTGTGGGTTCATGCCCCTCGATGACTAGTTTGAGTGACAGAAACATGAGTCTAGGGGATGTGTTGTTGCCACAAGGGGGAAAACAACGGTGCTTGTGCCCGCGGGTGCAAGGATTGTTTACTTTACGCAAAGTTCTTTTAATGCAGTTGTCTGTTGCTTTGAGTTTACACTATGGGTGGGACTCGCAACTTAATACCAGCGAGATGTTCTGGATAGATATCTCAAGGTGGATGATTAGTAGTAGATGCAGATGGATTTCGGTCTACTTACCTCGGCGTACCGCCCATGCTTTGAACCTCTACCTTTCTTGCAACTTAGTCAGCATTGGTTTGCGCACATGGTCCTGTCAATTGCCCAGCTGTAATTCGTTTACCTCACATAGCTGTTTTATCGTCTTTTGGGAGAGAGACATCACTAGTGAACATCATGAGACTCCGGTCCATATTACCATCATTGATCACATCCGCTATTTACTTTTCCGCTTTTACTTACTATTGCAATTATACCTATCACTATTATCACTTGCATTTGATCCTTTGTTAACTACAAGGCCGGAGGGATTGACAACCTCTATGTACTCGTTGGGAGCAAAGTTATTTTTATCTGTGTGCAGGTCCACGTTGATTGCTAATATCTGGCGCCGTTAGCAGTTGACACCTTCTTGTTGAAACTGGGAGTCTCAGGGAAATCGATCCTTGGTATTGCCAAGGGAAAACTTCCGCTACACTGCATCTCAAACCTTCCACTTGGGGTAACCAACGAGGGGCGAGAAGCCATCACCTATTAGTGTTGATCCTCACCTTAGAAGATTGGAAGAAATTGAAAACAATGTTAGAAGTTTTATATCTATGCAATTTGAGAATAATAATTTCTTCAGAAACGAGCTTAAAGAACAGAAAAGTTTTATGGAGTACGTGAATAAAGAGCTTGATGATATGTCTAAAGAATTTTATGGTTTGAACTTAATAGCCCAAATCTCGGACAAGCAAGCCACCTTAGTTAATAAGATGGCTGCTAAACCGGAAGATCTAGAAAATAAAGATGAAGATCTAAAAGTGATTGATGTGTCTCATATTAAATCCTTGTTTTCTAGTATGAATCTTGATAAAGATGGGACTGGAGATGAGTCTACTTTAGTTGAAAGGCGTCCCAATGATTCGGAGTTTTTAGATCTTGATGCTAAAAGTGTTAAAAGTGGGATTGAAGAGGTCAAAACTTTACATAGCAATGAACCCACTATTTTGGATTTCAAGGAAATTAATTATGATAATTGCTCTTTAATAGATTGTATTTCCTTCTTGCAATCCGTGCTAAATTCTCCTCATGCTTATAGTCAAAATAAAGCTTTTACCAAACCCATAGTTGATGCTTTAATGCAATCTTATGAAGAAAACTTGAATTGGAAGTCTCTATCCCTAGAAAGCTTTATGATGAGTGGGAACCTACTATTAAAATTAAGATTAAAGATCATGAATGTTTTGCTTTGTGTGATTTGGGTGCAAGTGTTTCCACAATTCCAAGAACTTGGTGTGATATGTTAGGTTTCCATGAACTTGATGATTGTTCTTTAAATTTGCATCTTGCGGATTCTACCATTAAGAAAACTATGGGAAGGATTAATGATGTTCTTATTGTTGCAAATAGGAATTATGTGCCCGTAGATTTCATTGTTCTTGATATAGATTGCAATCCTACATGTCCTATTATTCTTGGTAGACCTTTCCTTAGAACGATTGGTGCAATTATTGATATGAAGGAAGGACATATTAGATTCCAATTTCCGTTAAGCAAAGGCATGGAACATTTTTATGTCTACTACACAACCTTCTTCTTGTAGACGTTGTTGGGCCTCCAAGTGCAGAGGTTTATAGGATAGTAGCAAATTTCCCTCAAGTGGATGACCTAAGGTTTATCAATCCGTGGGAGGCGTAGGATGAAGATGGTCTCTCTCAAACAACCCTGCAACCAAATAACAAAGAGTCTCTTGTGTCCCCAACACACTCAATACAATGGTAAATTGTATAGGTGCACTAGTTCGGCGAAGAGATGGTGATACAAGTGCAATATGGATGGTAGATATAAGTTTTTGTAATAAGAAAATATAAAAACAGCAAGGTAACTAAAGATAAAAGTGAGCATAAACGGTGTTGCAATGATAGGAAACAAGGCCTAGGGTTCATACTTTCACTAGTGCAAGTTCTCTCAACAAGGATAACATAATTGGATCATATTACTAGCCCTCAACATGCAACAAGAGTCACTCCAAAGTCACTAATAGCGGAGAACAAACGAAGAGTTTATGGTAGGGTACGAAACCACCTCAAAGTTATTCTTTCTGATCGATCTATTCAAGTGTCCGTAGTAACGTTCAATCTATCATAGAGTTCGTACTAGAATAACACCTTAAGACACAAATCAACCAAAACCCTAATGTGACCTAGATACTCCATTGTCACCTCAAGTATTCGTGGTCATGATTATACGATATGCATCACACAATCTCAGATTCATCTATTCAACCAACACAAAGAACTTCAAAGAGTGCCCCAAAGTTTCTACCGGAGAGTCCAGACGAAAACGTGTGCCAACCCCTATGCATAGATTCCCAAGGTCACGGAACCCGCAAGTTGATCACCAAAACATACATCAAGTGAATCACGTGATATCCCATTGTCACCACAGATAAGCACATGCAAGACATACATCAAGTGTTCTCAAATCCTTAAAGACTCAATCCGATAAGATAACTTCAAAGGGAAAACTCAATCCATTACAAGAGAGTAGAGGGGGAGAAGCATCATAAGATCCAACTAGAATAGCAAAGCTCACGATACATCAAGATCGTGCCATCTCAATAACACGAGAGAGAGAGAGAGAGAACAAACACATAGCTACTGATAAATACCCTCAGCCCCGAGGGTGGACTACTCCCTCCTCGTCATGGAGAGCGCCGGGATGATGAAGATAGCCACCGGAGAGGGATTCCCCCTCCGGCAGGGTGCCGGAATAGGGTCTAGATAGGTTTTTGGTGGCACTAGAGGCTTTCAGCGGCGGAACTCCCAATCTAGGTTACTTTCCGGAGGTTTCTGTATTTATAGGAATTTTTGGCGTAGGTCTCACGTCAAGGGGGTCTCCGGGCTGTCCACGAGACAGGGGCACAACACCACTTGGGTTGGGCGCGCCCCCACCCCCGTGGGCAGCCCGTGGCTCTCCTGGCCCAACTCTTTTACTTCGGGGGCTTCTTTTGGTCCAGAAAAAATCATCAAAATTTGGCACGTCAATTGGACTCCGTTTGATATTCCTTTTCTGTAAAACTCAAAAACAAGGAAAAAATAGAAACTGGCACTGGGCTCTAGGTTAATAGGTTAGTCCCAAAAATCATATAAAAGTGTATATAAAAGCCCATAAAACATCCTAGAAGGATAATATAATAGCATGGAACAATCAAATATTATAGATACGTTGGAGACGTATCAAGCATCCCCAAGCTTAATTCATGCTCGTCCTCGAGTAGGTAAATGATAAAAACAGAATTTTTGATGTGGAATGCTAACCAACATAATTTTCAATGTAATTCTCTTTATTGTGGCATGAATGTTCAGATCTGAAAGATTCAAGACAAAAGTCTATATTGACATAAGAAATAATAATACTCCAAGCATACTAACAAAGCAATCATGTCTTCTCAAAATACTATGGCTAAAGAAAGTTATCCCTACAAAATCATATATTTGGCTATGCTCCCACATTATCACACAAAATATTCATATCATGCACAACCCCGGTTTCAGCCAAGCACTTGTTTTCATAATCTATTCTTTCAAACCTTTCAACTTCCACGCAATACATGCGTGTGGGCCATGGATATAGCACTATGGGTGGAATAGAGTGGTGGTTGTGGAGAAGACAAAAAGGAGGGAGACAGTCTCACATCGACTAGGCATATCAACAGGCTATGGAGATGCCCATCAATAGATATCAATGTGAGTTAGTAGGGATTGCCATGCAACGGATGCACTAGAGCTATAAGTGTATGAAAGCTCATCAAAAGAAACTAAGTGGGTCTGCATCCAACTTGCTTGCTCATGAAGACCTAGGGCATTTGAGGAAGCCCATCGTTGGAATATACAAGCCAAGTTCTATAATGAAAATTCCCACTAGTATATGAAAGTGACAAAACAAGAGACTCTCTATCATGAAGATTATAGTGCTACTTTGAAGCACAAGTGTGGAAAAGGATAGTAGCATTGTCCCTTCTCTCTTTTCTCTCATTTTTTTGGAGGGGCTTTCCTCTTTTTTTTAGCCTCTCTCCATTTTTTTGGGCCATCTCGTTTTTTATTTGGCCTTTATCTTTTTGTTTCCTCACACGGGACAATGCTCTAATAATGAAGATCATCACACTTTTATTTACTTACAACTCGATATTACAACTCGAAGCTAGAACAAAATATGACTCTATATGAATGCCTCCGGTGGTGTACCGGGATGTGCAATGAATCAAGAGTGACATGTATGAATGAATTATGATAGTGGCTTTGCCACAAATACGATGTCAACTACATGATCATGCATGGAAATATGACAATATGAAGCGTGTCATATGAACGGAACGGTGGAAAGTTGCATGGCAATATATCTCGGAATGGCTATGGAAATGCCATGATAGGTAGGTATGGTGGCTGTTTTTAGGAAGGTATATAGTGGGTGTATGGTACCGGCGAAAGTTTAGCGGTACAAGAGAGGCTAGCAATGGTGGAAGGGTGGGGGTGCGTATAATCCATGGACTCAACATTAGTCATAAATAACTCATATACTTATTGCAAAAAATTACGAGTCATCAAAACAAAGCAATCAACGCATGCTCCTAGGGGGAGGTTGGTAGGAGTTAACCATCGCGCGCCCCCGACCTCCACACAAAGGATGACACTCTACAAATACCTCATGCTCTAACTTCGTCACATAGCGGTTCACCATACGTGCATGCTATGGGAATCACTAACTTTAACACCATAATAACTCCACTAGCATGAATCTAATATCACTATCCTCATACCTCAAAACAATTATCAAGCATCCAACTTCACATCGTATTCAATGCACTTAGTGTGAAAGTTTTTACTACATTGATCTTGGATGTCTATCATGTGAAGGCTAGTTTTATAGCCAAAGCACATTACCATGTTGTTTTAATAGACTCTCAAAAGGATATAAGTGAAGCATGAGATATCAACAATTTCTACAAAATATAATTACCACCGTGCTCTAAAAGATGTAAGTGGAGCACTAGAGCAAAAACTATTCAATTCAAAAGATATAAGTGAAGCACATATAGTGTTCTATCAATTCCTAGGCCATATTTATCTCTCTCAAAAAGGTGTGTCCAGCAAGGATAATTGTGGCAAACTAACAAGCAAAGACTCAAATTATACATGACGCTCCAAGTAAAACACATATCATGTGGTGAATAAAAATATAGCTCCGAGTATAGTTACCGATAGATGAAGACGAAAGAGGGGATGCCTTCCCGGGGCATCCCCAAACTTAGGCTCTTGGTTGTCCCTGAATATTACCTTTGGGTGCCTTGGGCATCCCCTAGCTTAGGCTCTTGCCACTCTTTGTTCCATAGTCCATCAAAGCCATACTCAAAACTTGAAAACTTCACAACACAAAACTTAGCCAAAAATCTCGTGAGCTCCGTTAGTATAAGAAAATAAACCACCACACAAAGGTACTGTAATGAACTCATTCTTTGTTTATTTGGTGTTAAACCTACTCTATTACAACTTTTCTATGATTCATATTGTCGGGGGAAACTGTCCGCCACGAACACCTATGGGACCGGAGCCCCTTGTCTGTGCGGTACGAGGGCGGAGGGAGCACAAAGAGCAGATCGTGACGAGCACGCGGGCAGTTTTACCCAGGTTCGGGCCGCACGGATGCGTAAAACCCTACTCCTGCTTGGTCGTGTATTGAGTTGAGTGCTCGGGAGCTTGAAGAAGCAGCTACACCGAGCGTGAGAGTGATCTAGGTTCCGAACCCCCTCCACGTTGTGCATGGGCCTCCTTTTATAGTGCAAGGGGTCACCGACAGGTGTCAACGTAGGGGAAAGGGGTAAAAACGTAAAAGAGGTGGTAGTTGTAACAGTGCGGGAACAGTGGAGCTACAGTACAGAACAGTGGTCTATACCTACTTTAACAGTGGGGGACAAGGGCATTTAATGCCCGTCGCCGTCGACCCCAAAAGCTCCCGCCTTAGCGTCTCCGTCCGCCACGGCGACGGATCCATCACCGTGGAGTGCCACCGTGTCCCCCAGGCTGCACAGCTATCCGCCACGCGTCCCTGGATAGGCCCCAGGGCGACGCGTGGGCCGATGAGCTGGAGCGCGGGCACACAGTGCAGCCTCCCCGGCAAGCACCTTGCCGGGGCCTTGACCTTGCCGGGCCCGGGAGCTTGTCGCTCCCCGGGCCTCTTGCCGGGGCGCATATAGCGCCGAGGCGTAGTCTTCTAGTCTTCCTGGCAAGCTCCTCTTGCCAGGGTCTTGTGATAGCGGGCTGGTCTTGAGCCTGGTACGGCCTTCCCGGCAAGCTCCTCTTGCCGGGGTCTTAGTCTTCTTCCTTTTATACTTTGTTTTTGAATGGTTTAATAAGGAGCAGGAAGGTCTCCGGCGAGCCCGCAGTAAACCTTGCCGCGGGAAGCTGCAACTGCCCGTGCACAAGTTGGGGTACTGGGGTACCCCTACCTTAGTACACCGACAGGAGCCCCCGGGCCTGGGCCACACACGGTGCCGAGCGCTGTTGGGCCAGGCCCAAAACAGTGCACGGGCACCCGCGGCCCGCGGCGCGCCGAATCCACTTCCATATCCGCCGCACCCCACGGTAACGGCACGCGTCGATCGCGGCGTCGTGGGATGGGACGTGCCCACGATCTCTTAATGGAAAGGGCGAAACGCCCCCCACTCCCCCATAAAAGCAGAGGGAGCGGGCGCGGTTCCCCTCCTTGCGCCATCATTGCATCGTCTTCCTTGTCCAAAGATTCCCTCTTGCGCTCTGCCTCCACATCTCCGCCGCCGCCGAGCTCTTCGTCCCCCTCCTTCCACCGCGTCCGCCATGGCCCCAAAGACCGACAAGGCGAAGGCGGAGAAGGCCAAGAAGGAGAAATCGGAGCAAGCGGCCAAGCTCATCGCGTACCGGAAGCGGCACGTCGTCTTCCCGCCGAAGCTCGGCGTGCGGGAGCTCTGGAACAAGTATTACTTGTTCTGGTCCAAGGAGACCGACGCGCACCCCCGCACGCGAGCCTATCCGGCCGCCGCCAAGGACAGCTATCCCGGCGGGTATCATTTCTTTGCTGCCTTCTTTCATTGTGGTCTCTGTCCTCCTTTCTCAAACTTCTTCTGCGACATCATGAACACATATGGCTTCCATTTGCTTGACTTCACCCCCAACGCCATTCTCACCATGGCTGTTTTCGCACACATGTGCGAAAACTTCATAGGAGTCCACCCCAATGTAGCCCTCTTTAGACACTTCTTCACTCCTAGAGCCGAGGCCGATGCCCCCCTCTCCGGAGGAATTTCTTGGATCTTTCGTCTGAACAAGAAAGGGGCGTACTTGCCGGGGGAGCTCCGCGGCAAGTGGGAGGAATGGCGAGCGGAGTGGTGCTGGATCGTAGAAGACCAGCCGCAAGCCTTTACCGCGCCACGCACAACGCCCATTGTGCGCGGCAGGGACTGGAGTGAGCTGGACTCGGACGACATCAAGCTCAACATCGCCCTCGTCCGGATTCTTCGCCTTCGGTTGGCCAATCTGTCTGTTGCTGAGGTGGGCGCAGATTTCCTCCGCCGGCGCATCGCCCCTCTCCAAGACCGGAAGAGGCCGGCCTGGGAGTACGGCGGCCCGGCAGACATCATGAGGCTGCGCCCCGGGCTCAACTTCAACTTCACCACGCTGGAGCTGCGGGGAATGGTACGGGAACTCTTCAAGCCCGACCCGACACACCCCGAGTGGTTCAGGACTCCCCGGGGAGTGGTGCCGCTCTGCAACAACGCCGTCAGGGATCGGATCCTTGCCATGATGCCTATGTGTGATTCGCACGGCGTGGACCGCACGTGGATCGCCCCGAAGCCCATCGACGTCCTCAACTTCTACGACAACCTCGAAGAGGTGGCGAGGAACAAGGAGGACCTCAAGCTGCACACACGGGACACCACTGAGCAGGAGATCGCCTACATAGCTTCCCGGGCTGAAGAGGCCGCCGCAGCCGCGGCGGCAGGAATTTTCGGGTACTCGCCGGAACAGGCGGAAGCTGTGGACGCGTCCACCCAAGCGGAGGAGGCGGAGATCCGCAGGTTGCTGAATCTTCCTCCCGACGCGCTTGCCGGGGTTCCCTCGTTGAGGCACTCCGGGATCAGCGGGATCGCAACCGAGGCCGCGGCAATGGAGGGCACCGCCGGAGGGAGCAGAGGCGCCGCGAGAGGCGGAGGCGCCAAGGGAAAGAGGGCCGCAGCGCTGGACGCTGGGCCCAGCGAGCCGGCCGGGGCAGAGGAGGAGGAGGAGGAGGAGGCCGAGGACTCCGGCGGATCCACGGAATTGTACGCCGACGACCTCTCCTCGTCGGAGAGTTCCCCGCCCCCGGCAAGCCCGAGGCAGTCCCCGGCGAAGCGCCTCCGCAAGGCGGCGACGGGGGAAAGAGCGCAGGCGCCCCGGCAACAGCCACCTCGCCGGGCAGCTCCCCGGGGGAGCCAAGCCGCGCCAAGGTCGTCCGGCGCACCGGCCGCAGCGGAGGCGGCCCGTGCGCGGGCCACAACTGAGGCGCCTCGCAGGCCGGCAGCGAGCCGGCAGGGGTCTTCTCGGGGCGGAGCAGCGGCTCCGCCCGCTCCTCGGGCGCCGGCGACCACAGGGGCTGGGTCTTCGCAGCCCCCAGCCCCGGTGAACACCAAGCGCGCAAGGGAGCCTTCGTCTTCCGCTCCTCGCGCCGACGCGCCCACGGTGGAGTATGACTTCTCCGCCCTGAGCGAGGACGACGAGGAGGACCAAGAGTAAGGATTCGGGACCTCATATCTTCTTGATTTCTGTCTTGATTTTTCTGTTGATGCTGACTCTGTCTACTGTTCTGATTTCAGGACCCTGGCCCATCACGCAGCGAAGAAGGCCAAGGCGACCGAGGCCGAGGTCGCGGAAGGCTCAGCAGCGGCGGCAACAGGGGGTGTGCCGGAGCCGAGCCTGCCGGACTCGAGCGCTGCTCCGATGAGCAGCCCCCAGCGCAGCCCGCAGCGCAGCCCCCAGCGTAAGTCTGGGGTTCTCTCTTTTCGCTTGTCGGGGAACGCCTGAGGATTTGATTTTGTCTTCACGTCTTGACATCTCTTGTCTTGTTCTGTGCAGAGGTGGAGCCCCAGCGGGAAGAGCGCCCGGAGACCACTGCTGAGGAGCCGCAGGCCCCGCCATCCCCGCCAAGGCAGAACTCTCCGGCAAGGGAGAGTGCTCCGCCCAGGGTAAGCTTTGTGACTTGTCTTCTTGGCTTGTCTCTTTTTTGGATATTTGCTTGAGTCTTGAACTTCTTTTCCTTCTTCTTCTTTTTAGATCTTCCTCCTCCCGCGCCCATGGAGACGGAGGTTATCGACCTTGAGGAGGAGGGCGCGCAGGGCGGTGGCGGCGACGCTCCTGTCGTCGAGGAGATAGCCGAGGCCGCCGAGCCGGCCGCGCAAGAGACTGCTCCGGCTGCAGACGCAGCGGCCGGGGAGGGGGACGGTGGTCGCACCGCCGACCCGGAGGCGGCGGGAGCATCGGATGCTGCACCGGCCACCGGCCCCTCCGCCGGCGAGGAGCAGAGGTACTATCTCGAGGCCCCCAACGGCGTCTTCATCCAGATGCCGTGGGGGTCTTCATCGCGAGTTCCTGCGGAGGGCGAGGCGTTCGACGGAGAAGTCCTCGCCTCCGCAGGCTTGAAGATCATCCAGGCGCCCGGCGGGAGTGAGGGGCCCGAGGAGGAGAGGTTGCTCCACCAACTCCTGGCCCTTTACCGGGCTAGGCAGGCAAAGCTCGCCTCCCGGGAAGCTCTTGCCGCCAAGGCCGCGGCAGAAATGGAGAAGCGTGCGGCGGAGCTCAGCGCCGCCAATCAGGCTGCCCTCCGCCAGGTGGCGGAGGAGCGTGAGCGTCTCGCCGGCGAGTACCAGGAGTGGGTGCTCGAGAAAGCTGAAGCCGACGAACAGCAGCGGCTCGCCGGGGTGGAGATGTCCCGGCGAGAGGGAGAGCTCGCGCAGCGGAAGGTCGAGCTCGACTCCCACGAGGAGGACCTTGCCGCTCGCGAGGCTGCCCTTGGCGGGGAGCTGAAGGAGGCGAAAGCCGCCGCGGTTGCCGCGGAAGACGCCAAGAAGGAGCTCGCCGCCAAGGTTGAACAGTTGGAGAAGGCGATGAAGGTGAGCGCCGAGAAGGTTGCCGCGCTCATCTTGGAGCGCGAGAAGGATGCTCACACAAATTCCGAGCTTCAGGTGAGTCTCTCCAAGAGGGGCGACGAGCTGAAGGCCGCCAAGGACTCCATTGAGGACTTGGAGCTGAAGGTCACCACTCTGAAGGAATCGCTCGACGCCGCCCGAGCTCAGGAGACCAAGTTGAAGGATGAGCTCCGCAAGGAGCGGACCTTGGTGGAGAACGTCAACAAGGCGTCCGAGCTCTTCCGGCAGACTATTGAAGTGTGGACCGAAGAGCTGGTTTCTTCTGCGTCCAATATTGACCAGGAGTTGCTGGCGTTGAAGGTCGAACATCTCATCTACTCGCCGGATCCGGATCTCCCACACAGCGCCAGGCTCAGCCTCTTCTTCAGAGGGGTCGCGCCGGCTCTTGCAAGTCTCCGGAACCGCATCCCCGCGCAGCTGGCCGAGGAGTCGCGCCGGCTCTGCGCGGGAACTCTGGAGCGGGTGCTGACGAAGATCGTGTACCGCAACTCGGGAATCAACCTCACGAACGTTCTTCGCAGCCTGCCGGCTGATGCAGACACGGAGGCCTTGAAGGAGCAGGTCGGCCACATCATCGCCAAGGTGGCAAAGCTTGGCAGGAAGGAGGGCGACCGCGTAGACTAGGGCTCCATTTATCTTTATCTTTTTGTTGATGCACATTATGTCATGAACCTATTAGTCCATTGCGACAAGTTATCCTCTGTAAGATATTTACTCTATTTCGATCAATCAGTGCAATGTTATCTCCCTTGTTTCAATCTTTGACTTTGTATGTTTTCCACCCTACGCTCCCGGGGAGCATGCCGGCAAGGGGCCTTTGCCGCGAGCGCTGAGTGCTGGACTCTGAGCAGCCTGCTGGCCAAGGTCTTCGCCGGCAAGCAACCTTGCCGCAGCTAGTCGCAACACACTCAGCTTGCCGAGTGTACTCGGAAACGAAGCAAGGGCGCGACACTTGTCGCAGCTCACTTAAATCGTTGAGTGAACTCGAAAGCAAGATAAGGGTGCGGCAAGCTACGGGTAGGTTCCTCCGCACACAGGTTTTCCATACAAAATGTGATCGTTCAAGGAAGACAACTAAAATTTAAAATTTGAACTGGTCAAATTCTAACGACTTATCTCTCATATGTTGCTTGCTTTCCGGTAAGACTTCTCTTTCTTGAACAGCACTTGGTTCCTCCTCCACCTCCTTCCCCCCCGGCAAACTTGTGCGCGAGGAACGTTCCTTCTGCTTAAGAGGAAAGAAAAGGGAGAGGGAAACAAGTATATGGCCTTTCGGCGTGCTAATGCTTACCGTACACTTGAGTGTTGCATCAAAACGCCAAATAGAACATGCAAATAGCAAGGAAAGGCATGCAAAAGGCGATCGATGCGAAAAACACGAAAACTTTACTGATGCACGGGGTCTGCGCCCGGCTTTGTACAAAGGGTTACATGCAACAGCGGCAAAGCTTGTACAAAAGGTGGTTGCCGGAACGGATCACGGCAACCGCGCCTTAGGGGTGAAACTTGCGAAGATGCTCTATGTTCCAGGAGTTGCTCACCGGTAAGCCTTCTTCGGTCTCGAGGCGGACAGCGCCGGGCCTCGTAACTTGTCTCACCCGATAAGGGCCTTCCCACTTCGGCGTCAACTTGTTGGAATTCTTGGCGGACTGAACACGCCGAAGAACAAGGTCGCCTTCCTCGAGACTCCTGGCCTTGACTTTGCGGCTATGATAGCGGCGCAAAGCTTGCTGGTATCGAGCAGCTCGTACAGCAGCCTGGAGACGTCCCTCCTCAAGGAGCAATGCGTCATCTTGCCGCAGCTGCTCTTGCTCGAGCTCATCGTAAGCGAGCACTCGAGGAGATCCGTATACGAGTTCCGTGGGGAGAACTGCTTCTGCTCCATAGACTAGAGCAAAAGGTGTCTGTCCGGTAGTTCGACTTGGTGTTGTTCTGATTGACCAAAGAGCCGCCGGGAGCTCCTCTATCCAATTTCTTCCGCAGCCTGTCAAAGGTCCTTGTCTTGAGTCCGCGCAGCACTTCAGCGTTTGCCCTCTCCGCTTGACCGTTGCTCCTCGGGTGAGCAACAGAAGCGAAACAGACCTTGGCGCCAAGGTCTCGGACGTACTGCATGAAGGTGCGACTAGTGAATTGCGTACCGTTGTCGGTGATGATCCTGTTAGGGATCCCGAAACGGCAAACAATCGACCTGAAGAACCTGACTGCTGACTGTGCTGTCACCTTCCTCACTGGCTCTACTTCTGGCCACTTTGTGAACTTGTCGATTGCAACGTACAAGTACTCAAAGCCCCCGACAGCGCGAGGGAAAGGGCCGAGGATATCGAGCCCCCAGACCGAGAAGGGCCATGACAAAGGGATTGTTTGGAGAGCTTGAGCTGGCTGATGTATCTGCTTCGCATGGAACTGGCACGCTTCACACTTGGTTACTAGTGCAGTTGCATCTTGGAGGGCTTCTTGCCAAAAGAACCCTTGCCGGAAAGCTTTCCCGACAAGTGCCCTTGCGCCAATGTGGTGGCCGCATATGCCTCCGTGTATTTCCGCCAACAGCTTCTGTCCATCTTCTCTGGAGATGCACTTCAACCTGACACCGTTGAGCCTTCTTCTGTACAGCTCGTTATCCACGAACTGATACATACTTGACTGCCTGGTTATTTTCTCTATCTCTTGAGGGTCGTCGGGAAGTTCTCCAGTTTGCAGAAAACGGACGATCTGCTGCGCCCATGCCGGAGCCCGAGGTTCGACGGCAAGGACTAAAGGTTCGAGGGCCGCTGCGGGAACCTCAGCTTCTACGGCAAGGACCTCTGGTTCTGCCGGAGCTGACGGTCCCCCGGCAAGCTCGCCGGGGCGAGGCTTGCCGGGAACGCTTGCTTCAACTGTACAAGCCCGAGGACTTGCAGGAGCAAACTGTTCCTCAGCGTTCTGGTTGTTGATCTTGGGGACCTTGGCGGCGGTTTCAGGAAGATCCGCCGGCAAGTAATCGCCGGAGACCAACTTTCTCTTCTTGGACTGCCCAGTTGATGGTGTAACGGATGGCTGAGTCAGCTTGAGTAAGAAGGTCCCTGGTTCCACAGGTAACTTCATCGCGGCGCACTTTGAAAGGCCATCTGCAATTTCATTTTGAGCTCTCGGGACGTGCTCCATCTGCAAACCTTCAAAGTGCTCTTCAAGCTTTCTCACTTCATCAACATAAGCTTCCATCAAAGGGCTCTGATAGCTCTTATTAACTTGCCGGACCACCAACTGAGAATCGCCCCGCACAATCAGCTTTCTGATCCCAAGTTCGGCCGCAATCCTGAGGCCGGCGAGCAAGCCTTCATATTCTGCAGTGTTGTTTGTCGCTTGCTCCCTGGGAAAGTGCATCTGGATAACATATTTGAGGTGCTCTCCGGTGGGTGCGATGAGTACCACGCCAGCACCGGCGCCTTGCAGCGAGAAGGCACCGTCAAAATACATTACCCATTCACTTGTCGCTTCTTGTACGGGTACACTTGTTTCTTGAACTTCTTCTTCTGGTGTCGGGGTCCACTCAGCTATGAATTCTGCCAAAGCTCGGCTCTGTATGGTTGAAGTACTTTCAAACTTGAGTCCAAAGCTCGACAGCTCCAGTGCCCACTCAACGATCCTGCCTGTTGCTTCTGGGTTGTGCAATATCCTCTTCAACGGAAAGCGAGTGACCACTGTTATCTCATGGGCTTGGAAGTAATGGCGCAGCTTTCTCGAGGCCATGAGGAGGCCGAAAAGCAATTTTTGCACACCAGAGTATCTTGATCTAGCCCCCTGGAGAAGGGAACTTACAAAATACACTGGGCGCTGCACCATCTTCTTCCGCACCTCTCCTTGCTCCTGCGCAGAGTCTTCCTTGTCGGGACCAGAGCTTGTCGGGACAGCCCCCTGCTTGTCGCTGGATTCGCTTGCCGGTGATGCTGACTCCTCGTCGGACTCCCTCTCCGCTACTAACGCAGCACTAACCACTTGGTTGGTTGCCGCTAAGTATAGCAACAACTTTTCCTGTGGCCTAGGTGCGACAAGTATAGGAGTGGAGGACAGGTACCGTTTCAAATCCTGCAACGCCGCCTCCGCTTCCGGAGTCCACTTCATGGGACCTGCCTTCTTCAAGATTTTGAAGAAGGGTAGGGCGCGTTCTGCAGACTTTGAAATGAACCTACTGAGGGCGGCAACACAACCTGCAAGCCTTCTGACATCCTTGACGCGCTTCGGGGCCTCTATCTGCTCGATGGCTTTGATCTTGTCGGGGTTGGCTTCAATCCCCCTCTGTGATACAAAGAACCCGAGAAGCTTGCCGGAGGGGACTCCAAAGACGCACTTCTCGGGGTTCAACTTGAGATGTATCCTGCGCAGGTTCTGAAACGTTTCTTCCAAGTCTTGAATCAGGGTTTCTTTGCTCTTGCTCTTCACCACGATGTCATCCATGTAAGCTTCTACATTTCTGTGGATCTGTGGCTCAAAAGCAGTGTACACTACCCTTGCAAAGGTTGAGCCTGCATTCTTCAACCCAAATGGCATGCGGATAAAGCAATAAGTGCCACATGGAGTGATAAACGCAGTCTTCTCTTCATCTTCCTTAGCCATGAAAATCTGATGATAGCCTGAGTATGCATCAAGAAAACAGAGTAGCTCACATCCGGCAGTGGAGTCAACGATCTGGTCAATGCGCGGCAAAGGGAATGGATCCTTGGGACATGCTTTATTGACATCGGTGAAGTCTATACACAATCTCCACTTCCCGTTGGCCTTGCGCACGACGACTGGGTTTGCCAACCACGTCGGATGGATCACACCTCTAACTAGGCCTGCTGCTTCTAGCTTCTTGATTTCCTCATTGATGAACTCTTGGCGCTCCACGGCTTGCTTCCTCACTTTCTGCTTGATGGTCCGCGCATGAGGACAGACAGCAAGCTTGTGCTCAATCACCTTCCTGGGAACACCGGGGATGTCAGATGGTTGCCAGGCAAACACATCGACATTCGCCCGCAGGAAGGCGACGAGCGCGCTTTCCTATTTGCTGTCAAGGGTGGCACTGATGGTGAAGGTACCACCAGTGCCATCCTCCTTCGCGGAAACTTTCTTGGTTGCCGGAGGAGCAGCCATTCCTTTCTTACTCTTGCCGGTGGAGCTCGATGGAACGTCCTCGACGGCAGCGCAGCACTCCGAGGAGGTGCGGTTGTCGGAGTGGGTCCCAGAGCACTTGCCGGACTTGGTCTTCGTCTTCTTCCCCCCGGGAGCTTCAGCGGCAAGAGTATCCTCCTCGGCCGCAGCTGCCGCATCCCGGTAAATCTTGTCGGCACAAATAAGCGCATCCTTCTTGTCGCTGTGGACAGTGATGACGCTTATCGGCCCCGGCATCTTCAGCACGTTGTAAGCATAGTGGGAAGCTGCCATGAACTTGGCGAGGGCAGGACGGCCAAGTATTCCATTGTAGGGCAATGGAATATCGGCGACGTCAAAGGTGATGCGCTCAGTTCTGAAGTTGAGCTCCCCGCCAAAGGTCACCGGCAGAGTGATCTTTCCCTTGGGCTTGCTCCTTCCCGGGTTGATTCCTTGGAATGAACCGGTCTCTTCGAGCTCGCCATTTTGAATCTGGAGTTTCTTGATCACAGCGGAGGAGATCAAGTTCAGCCCGGCCCCGCCGTCTACCAACATTTTGGTGACCTTGAGGTTGCGGATGGTGGGAGAAACCAGCATCGGCAAGCACCCGACCGCAGTGGTGCGGTCAGGGTGATCCTCAAGATCAAAAACGATGGGCGTGCTGGACCATTTGAGGAGCCTGCGCGACTCCACGGGCGGCTCCGCTGCGTTCACCTCACGCACCCACTGTTTTAGCTGGCGGTGGGAGGTGTGCAGGGAGGCGCCACCGTCGACGCACAGGACCTCCGTGGCCTTCTGGAACTCCTGCTCGATGTTCTCGTCGTCCTCCATGTCTTCATCGTCGTCTTCGTCGTTGTCGCGGCCCCGGGGAGGTCGATCCCCTTGCCGCTGCTTAGCCTTGCCGCAGCGTCCTCCCCGGCCGTTGAACGGCCGCTTCTTGCTGGGCTCTTCCCCGCCACCTTGGGCCTTCTCCTTGTCGCGCCTCTCGTACTCAGCTTTTTGCTGCTCGACGAGGTACTCGACGCGCTTGCAGTTGGAGAGATCGTGACCCTTGGTGCGGTGAATCTTACAGTATTGCTTGTCGGAGCTACCCGGCTTGTCGGCCGCCGCTGCAGGGGCAGGCTCCTTGCCGGAGCCGCCAGCCTGTGCTTGCTTGGCGGGGGCCTCCTTGCCGGACTTCTCGACGGCAAGCACCTCCTTCTTGCCCTTCTTTCTGTTGTTCCGCCGCCGGCTCTTCTTTGCCGGGGCGGTGTCGTCGCTGTCGCTTCCTCCTGCGCCAGCATCCTCCCCTCTTCTGCGCGTGCGCACTTGTCAGCAAGAGCGTAGAGCTCGCTGACGTCCCTAATCTTGGTCATCGCCATTTCCTCACGCATGCGGCGGTTACGCACGTTCTGATGGAACGCGCTGATAACCGCGGCAGGGTGAACGTCAGGGATGTTGTGCTGCACCCGGCTGAAGCGTTGGATATACTTGCGCAGGGGCTCGCCTTCCTTCTGGGCCAAAATATGGAGATCGCTCTCCTGGCCATGGGGTTTGTGGCCGCCGGTGAAGGCGCCAACAAACTGGTGGCAAAGGTCGGCCCAAGAAGAGATGGAACCTTCCGGCAAGTGCATGAGCCACGAACGGACGTTCGGCTTTAGCACGAGCGGGAAGTAATTCGCCAAGATCTTCTCGTCGCGCCCCCCGGCAGCTTGTACTGCGATGGTGTAGACGCTGAGAAACTCCGAGGGGTGCGTCTTGCCGTCGTACTTCTCCGGTACATCGGGCTTGAAATTCTTCATGCTGGGCCACTGGACGCGCCGCAGCTCGCGGGTGAACGCAGGGCAGCCTGCCGCGTACGGCAAGTCGCCTGTTTCACCGGGCGCGTGCGCGTCGACAGTGTTCCCAGCTCTCTTGTCGGATTGTCGCCGAGCTTCTCGGCGGCGCTCGATTGTGGTCCGAGCGTCTTCATCTCGCCGGTCGTCGAGGACCTGGCGCTGGTCCCGACGGGCCCGCGGGTCCGACGAGGCTGTGGAGCCGTCGTCGGGGTTGTTCCGGCGGGGCGGCGTCTTCTGTTTCTGCGGCGGGGAGTGCACGCTTGTCGCACCCCCGGCGGTCTTGTCGCCGATAGCCTTCGTCTTCTCAGCTTGCCGCGGCCGTGAGGTCGACGGCTGCTGTGGAGAGTCGTTGTTGGCGAAGTCTATCAGGCTCCGGATGGTGGCCCTCCATTCTTCGGCCTTGTCGGCCGCCGGAGGAAAGTCGAGGAGCAGCTGCGCCCTTGCGAGCGCTTCTGCTGGAGTAGAGGGGAACGCGGGTGAGCGGTGCGAGGAGCGGGATACGCTCGGACTTCTAACAACGTTAGAAGGAGCGGGGTCCCGCGCCGGCGCCTTCGCTTTGCTCGTGCCCGGACGGGGGTCCGGGGCGTCCCGCGAGCCTCCGGTTTGGCCTTGCCCCAGCAAGCGGATACCACCTCCCGTGGTATGGCGCTGCGGGGTCGTCGTGTGCTGTGATGGACGCGGCGCGTCCACGGAGACCGAGGTCCGGTCGTCCGTCCTGTTCTTGGATCTGGTGGCACCGTGAGTGTCCTCACCGGCAACCACCCTTCCGACGGCGTCTCCCCCGCCCACCGTTGGCTCTGGTGGCGGCGGGTGAGACGCAGACGGGCCTCCGACCTCCGAAGGTTTCTTCTTCGGGGCCATGGAGTTGTCGCTGATGAAGTTGCTGATGAAACTGCTGATGAAGCTGGAGAGGTTGATGAAGAATGCGCCCGCGCGAACGCCGAATCAGGTTCGCACAACCTCGACGCCCCCTACCTGGCGCGCCAAAGATGTCGGGGGAAACTGTCCGCCACGAACACCTATGGGACCGGAGCCCCTTGTCTGTGCGGTACGAGGGCGGAGGGAGCACAAAGAGCAGATCGTGACGAGCACGCGGGCAGTTTTACCCAGGTTCGGGCCGCACGGATGCGTAAAACCCTACTCCTGCTTGGTCGTGTATTGAGTTGAGTGCTCGGGAGCTTGAAGAAGCAGCTACACCGAGCGTGAGAGTGATCTAGGTTCCGAACCCCCTCCACGTTGTGCATGGGCCTCCTTTTATAGTGCAAGGGGTCACCGACAGGTGTCAACGTAGGGGAAAGGGGTAAAAACGTAAAAGAGGTGGTAGTTGTAACAGTGCGGGAACAGTGGAGCTACAGTACAGAACAGTGGTCTATACCTACTTTAACAGTGGGGGACAAGGGCATTTAATGCCCGTCGCCGTCGACCCCAAAAGCTCCCGCCTTAGCGTCTCCGTCCGCCACGGCGACGGATCCATCACCGTGGAGTGCCACCGTGTCCCCCAGGCTGCACAGCTATCCGCCACGCGTCCCTGGATAGGCCCCAGGGCGACGCGTGGGCCGATGAGCTGGAGCGCGGGCACACAGCGCAGCCTCCCCGGCAAGCACCTTGCCGGGGCCTTGACCTTGCCGGGCCCGGGAGCTTGTCGCTCCCCGGGCCTCTTGCCGGGGCGCATATAGCGCCGAGGCGTAGTCTTCTAGTCTTCCTGGCAAGCTCCTCTTGCCAGGGTCTTGTGATAGCGGGATGGTCTTGAGCCTGGTACGGCCTTCCCGGCAAGCTCCTCTTGCCGGGGTCTTAGTCTTCTTCCTTTTATACTTTGTTTTTGAATGGTTTAATAAGGAGCAGGAAGGTCTCCGGCGAGCCCGCAGTAAACCTTGCCGCGGGAAGCTGCAACTGCCCGTGCACAAGTTGGGGTACTGGGGTACCCCTACCTTAGTACACCGACACATATCCTCCAATACTACTCATAGATTCATCAAAATAAGCAAACAACACACGAAAAACAGAATCTGTCAAAAACAGAATAGTCTGTAGTAATCTGTAACGTTCGCATACTTCTGTAACTCCAAAAAATTGGAATAAATCGGTAAACATGAGGAATTTTTTTATTAATCATCTGCAAAAAGAATCAAATAAATAACACACTCCAGCAAAATTCGGTGACTATTCTCATGAGCGCTAACGTTTCTATTTTTTACAGCATGATCATATAAACTTCACACAAGTCTTCCCAAAGGTTCTATTTGGCACAAACACTAATTAAAACACAAAACCACATCTAACCAGGAGCTAGATGCAATATTTATTCCTAAACAGAAGCAAAAACAAAGAAAATAAAATTGGGTTGCCTCCCAACAAGCGCTATCGTTTAACGCCCCTAGCTAGGCATGATGATTTCAATGATGCTCGCGTAAAAGATAAGAATTGAAACATAAGGAGAGCATCATGAAGAATATGACTAGCACATTTAAGTCAAACCCACTTCCTATGCTTACGAATTTTCCGAGCAAACAACTTATGGGAACAATAATCAACTAGCATAGGAAGGCAAAACAAGCATAACTTCAAAATTTTAAGCACATAGAGAGGAAACTTGATATTATTGCAATTTGTAGGAGCATATGATCCTCTCTCATAATAATTTTCAGTAGCATCATGAATGAATTCAACAATATAACCATCACACAAAGCATTCTTGTCATGATCCCCAAGCATATAAATTTTATTACTCTCCACATAAGCAAAATTCTTCTCATTCGGAATAGTGGGAGTATCATAAGAGACTTGAATGCTATAGATTGTTTTCACAATAAAAGAGTAATGTTCAGAAAAGGGGTAATCGTAATCATGACAAGTTTTATAAATATGATCATCACTACTTTTTATAGCATAGGTGTCATCACAATAATCATCATAAATAGGAGACATGCTATCATCTTAATAATTTTGCATATCAAAACTTGGGAGGCTAAAAATATCATCTTCATCAAACATAGCGTCCCCAAGCTTGTGACAAGCATTAATGGCATAAAATATATTCTCAAACATGTCATCATCATAAAACATAGCATCCCCAAGCTTGGGCCTTTTCATATCATAAGCATAATCACTCTCATCATTAATAGTATGGATAGCACCGATAGTATAGCAATTATCATCATCACAATGAGTAATACGAGCAAAATCATTTGGGAGGGATACCTTTTTATCTTTGCTTCTCTGTCTTTTCTTTTTCTTCTTCACATTATGTATGGGTTTAATCTTCTTTTTGCAGCTCTTTATTAATGAGATTGGTTGAATAGAAGGCTCCTCCTCGTTACCTGATTCATCATAAGAAATAATAGGAGGATATTGGGAAATCTCCTCCCTTTCATTAGTATTCTCTTCATCTCCTATTTGTTTTCTTGACTTTATGTAATTGGCAATATAAGGATTTTCAATGCAATTCACAGCACAATACATATAGATTTCCTCCAGATCAAAATCAAGAACTTTATCAAGGACAAATTCTGGAAGATCCTTAGTTAAACATTTTATTTCTTCATAACCCATAAGCAAACTAAGTTCATTATGATGCACAAGGGCGATCAAGTCATCACAATTTTTGGACACTATTCGATCATGAAACAATTCACATTGGGGATTTAAGTGATCACGTTCATTGCAAAGTTCACAAGGATGGCAAAGAAATTTTACATTTCCAGCACAATCATCTAGCCTCTGTAGCAACCATTTAGTTTCTAAATACTTATGCCTCTTGCAAAATCTATCTTCCCTATTTGGTATGTACTTGCAAACTCTATGCACTCCACAAAAATCAACATGCTTATATGAGATATTTTCATCATGACTAGTGCAATCATCACTAGTACCATGGATATTCAAAGGATTCACACTAACAACATTGCAATCATGCTCATCATTCAAGTTTTTAGTGCCAAGCATTCTATGTAACTCTTCTTCTAGTACTTGAGCACAATTTTCCTTCCCGTCATTGTCACGAAAGATATTAAAAAGATGAAGCATATGAGGTAACCTTAATTCCATTTTTTTGTAGTTTTCTTTTATAAACTAAACGAGTGATAAAACAAGAAACTAAAAGATTCGATTACAAGATCTAAAGATATACCTTCAAGCACTAACCTCCCCGGCAACGGCGCCAGAAAAAGAGCTTGATGTCTACTACAAAACCTTCTTCTTGTAGACATTGTTGGGCCTCCAAGTGGAGAGGTTTGTAGGACAGTAGCAAATTTCCGTCAAGTGGATGACCTAAGGTTTATCAATCCGTGGGAGGCGTAGGATGAAGATGGTCTCTCTCAAACAACCCTGCAACCAAATAACAAAGAGTCTCTTGTGTCCCCAACACACCCAATACAATGGTAAATTGTATAGGTGCACTAGTTCGGTGAAGAGATGGTGATACAAGTGCAATATGGATGGTAGTGAGCATAAACGGTGTTGCAATGATAGGAAACAAGGCCTAGGGTTCATACTTTCACTAGTGCAAGTTCTCTCAACAAGGATAACATAATTGGATCATATTACTAGCCCTCAACATGCAACAAGAGTCACTCCAAAGTCACTAATAGCGGAGAACAAACAAAGAGATTATGGTAGGGTACGAAACCACCTCAAAGTTATTCTTTCTGATCGATCTATTCAAGAGTCCGTAGTAACGTTCAATCTATCATAGAGTTCGTACTAGAATAAAACCTTAAGACACAAATCAACCAAAACCCTAATGTCACCTAGATACTCCATTGTCACCTCAAGTATCCGTGGGCATGATTATACGATATGCATCACACAATCTCAGATTCATCTATTCAGCCAACACAAATAACTTCAAAGAGTGCCCCAAAGTTTCTACCAGAGAGCCAAGACGAAAATGTGTGCCAACCCCTATGCATAGATTCCCAAGGTCACGGAACCCGCAAGTTGATCACCAAAACATACATCAAGTGAATCACGTGATATCCCAATGTCACCACAGATAAGCACATGCAAGACAGATACATCTCCAACGTATCTATAATTTTTTATTGTTCCATGCTATTATATTATCCTTCTAGGATGTTTTATGGGCACTAGTGAAAGTATGAACCCTAGGCCTTGTTTCCTATCATTGCAACACCGTTTATGCTCACTACCATCCATATTGCACTTGTATCACCATCTCTTCGCCGAACTAGTGCACCTATACAATTTACCATTGTATTGGGTGTGTTGGGGACACAAGAGACTCTTTGTTATTTGGTTGCAGGGTTGTTTGAGAGAGACCATCTTCATCCTACGCCTCCCACGGATTGATAAACCTTAGGTCATCCACTTGAGGGAATTTGCTACTGTCCTACAAACCTCTGCACTTGGAGGCCCAACAACGTCTACAAGAAGAAGGTTGTGTACTAGACATGAAGCTCTTTTCTGGCGCCGTTGCCGGGGAGGTTAGTGCTTGAAGGTATATCTTTAGATCTTGCAATCGAATCTTTTAGTTTCTTGTTTTATCACTAGTTTATTTTATAAAAGAAAACTATAAAAAAATGGAATTAAGGTTACCTCATATGCTTCATTTTTTTAATATCTTTCATGAAAATGATGGAAAGGAAAACTGTGATCAAGTACTAGAAGAAGAATTACATAGAATGCTTGGCATAGAATATGTGCATGATGAGCATGATTGCAATGTTGTTAGTATGAATTCTTTGAATACCCATGATGCTAATGATATGCAAAGCCACAAGCTTGGGGATGCTATGTTTGATGAAGATGATATTTTTAGTCCCCCAAGTTTTGATGAGCAATTTTATTATGATGAAAGCATGCCTCCTATTTATGATGATTATTGTGATGACTTGTATGCTATTAAGAATAATGATAACCATGAAACTTGTCATCATGATTTTAGTTTTCAATTGGATTATGCTTCACATGATAGTTATTTTGTTGAGTTTGCTCCCACTTGATTTCATTGATGATATGGTATTACAAGTTTGGAAGTGCAGGAACTGTCTCTCGATGAAACACGCAATGGCCTCGTGTACTAATCAGATACGTTGTCGTAATTGTTTCCGCCTGGGTCATAGGGCAAAAGGATGTTTTAGCTCTGCACCTTCTCCTACCTACAAGTGGGTCCCACGGGTCAATATTGAGGCTCAAATCCAATCTAAGGATATTTTATCGCCTGCCGCTTCGATTTCCCTCCCAGCCGGCCTCCCTGGGTCCTTGTCCAGTCCCATCGCGCCTGCCACCCCGTCACCTCCACCATTGCCATCCGAGCCGCCGCCCATTACTCCACCGCAGCCTTCATCGCTGCCGCCGCCCACACCTCCACCAACAACCACTCCTCCGCCACCTCCACCACCCGCCATGGCTAACTTCGAGCTTGACCCTATGGACTTCCTCCCGCAGGGTTTCGACATCATCGACGGGGGTCCCTTGAGGCTCCCACGCGCTTTCTTCTCGCCGGCGGTGGCTCCTGACCGGCAAAACGAAGCCTACGCAGTTGCCATTGTTGAGCCTGCTCCTCTTCAAGCTGAGGTTCCTCTCTTCCGTAACTTGGTCAGTGATTTCGTTGTCAACAACCTTGGGCGTGCAGTGCTAGATGCCCAACCTTGGATTCAGGGGGTTGGACTTTTCCGCTTCCGCAGCGCAGTTGCTCGGCAGACCTGGGTGGATCATCCACCCTTTGATCTTGGCAATGATCGCTTTGTCCGTTTCATACCTCATGATGAGGGTATTAACTACCGTGTTGTTCAAGGTTTTCGCCGGGGTTGGATCGTGTTAGTTGGGATTCCGCTCGACTACAGAAGAACTGCCTATATTGCGGATGCCATCGGTTCGTTTGGCCGATTCCACTACTGGCACCAGGAGGACCCAGTACTCGCTCGCACTTTGGCGTATGTGTCTTTCCCTGCGCCCTCTTTAGTGCCGCGAGATATAGTTTATCGGGAATATTCTGATTTCGGAGGCGCCCGAATCTCCTGGACTGCCCCAGTTTACATTTTGTCTGCGGACTTTGCTGATGTCTTACCTGCTGATGAAGATCCAATGCCAGCCAATGGTAATCCTCATCCCCTTCCGGGCCAGATGATGTTTGATAATCATAATTGGGTTCTGCCTGAATTTCCTGAGCTTGGTTGGAATGATGTGCCGCCCCCGGCTAATGAGCAGCACAATGGCTTCCAGCATCAACTAGTTGACAACTTGGAGCAGGTGCAGGACAACCAGCTTGAGGAGGAACCTTCTCAGGAATCCATGATCCTGCAGTTGTCTGAGGATTCGATTAACAATGATGATCATGTTGCTGATGTGGTGGTGCTTCAGCCTCCCCTTCAGATTGGGATGGTTCTGACATTCTTCGGGCCTGAATTACCCCCTGGTCTTCAGTGGCAACGCAGTTTTGAGCGTTTGATGCCGCTCATGTGGGTCTCAGAGATACCCAGAGCTGTCCCTCATCAGGAGTTTCAGCCGATTACACTGCCTCTTAATATCTGGGATTTCTACTACACTGCGTCAGGCTTCCAGATCTCTCTGAAGACGGACAGCACCTCCACTTTGGTTTTCTCTGCTAAGCGGCCTGTGGCTCGAGCTTTATGCTTCGATGATATCTCTGATCCTGTGTCGGAAACTTTTCAGTTTACAGCCAAGCTGCCTAGGAAGCGGGGGCGAAAGGCGGCCACACCTGTCGTGGTCTCTGAAGTTCGTCGCAGTGCCCGTATTTCTGCTCTAAAGGGAGGCTTTCGGCAGACCTCTTTATCTGAAGATTTGCGCTCCTCTGCCCCGAAGAAACGCAAGACCAAGGCATCTGCGCATGGCCAACAGCTTCCTCCTCTCAGCTCGATTGAAGATCTACAACATATAGGCACTCGTCTTCTAATTGCCCCAGAGAAGTTATCCAAGGAGAAGCTTGCAGCGGATCCTTCTGCGACCAGCAGCAAGAGCTCTAATGATCAGTAAACTATTCAGAAGGCTGGGTTTATGGCGTACCCCCCAAATCGTCATCTATCTTAGTTTTCGTTTTCTTTTGATGAACTTTATGGTTCGAATATGTACTATGCTTGTCTATGGATCACTGCGTGATACATTGTGCTTCTGCTATCTACCTATTTCCTATGAATCCAAACCTATGTAGAGCTTGGAAGGTTCTTTGTTGGAATGTACGGGGGCTCAACTCCGAGGCGCGTCAACTTGCTGTCAAGCAAAAGATAGACGAAAGTGGTTGCTCGGTAATTTGCCTTCAGGAAACCAAGTGCATGCACATTGACCATCGTTTTCTTCGAAAGTTCTGTCCACGACGTTTCGACAACTTTGTCTATGTTCCTTCGGATGGAGCCTCTGGTGGTATTGTGATAATCTGGAATTCTTATTTCTTCATTGGCAAGCTCATTGTGGCAAAATCTTTTGGTATTGTGGTTGAGTTCCGCTCCGCTCACACGTCTGAAATTTGGACGCTTGTGACCGTTTACGGACCATGTCAGGGTCCTGCCCGCGATGACTTTGTTCAATGGCTTTACAACCTCAACATTAATGCTGATGATAAGTGGCTTTTATTGGGGGACTTTAACTTCATGCGATCGTTGGAGAATCGCAACCTTCCGGGGGGTAATGTAAACGATATGTTCTTGTTCAATGAAATCATTGGGCACCTCGGCCTCATCGAACTACCGATCAAAGGCAGACAATTCACCTGGTCTAATATGCAAACACAACCTCTGCTGGAGCAATTGGATTGGTTCTTCACATCAGTAGCATGGACACATGACCATCCCAATACTTTGGTTTACCCTCTTGCACGTACTGCCTCGGATCATGTGCCTTGCGTGGTCTCTATTGCCACGTGCATTCCCAAGGCCAAAATTTTCCGTTTTGAGAACTATTGGATTGATCTACCTGGTTTTTTTGAATGTGTCTCCACCGTGTGGAACCATGATTTCCGACAGGTTAATATTGCTTCCAGGATTTCGGCGAAATTTAAAGCTCTCCGCTATGCCCTTAAACAATGGCATCTCAGCCTGGCTAAGGTGAAGGCCCTTATTACGGACTGCAACAAGGTTATTCTATTTTTTGATCAACTTGAGGAACTTAGGCCTTTGAGTTGGCCTGAGACGAACTTTCGGCGTATTGTTAAGTCCCATCTTGAGGACATATTGCACATGCAGTACATTTATTGGAAGCAGCGTTGCACCATCAGATCAATTAAAGTTGGAGAGGAGAATTCTAAATTCTTCCATGCAATGGCAACGGAGAGATATCGCAAGAACACAATCTCCTCTCTCAGAAATGCGGTGGGAGATGTGATTTCTGATCACCAACAACTTGCTGCTATGTTCTGGGCTGATTTCAAGTAGCGAATGGGCCATACTAAGGGAATTCAAATGGATTTTGATCTTGCCTCACTTATTGTTAAGTTCGATGGGCTTGAGGCTTTGTCCCGGCCTTTTTCAGATAACGAAGTTGAGGATGTGATCAAACATATGCCTGTTGATCGTGCTCTGGGACCCGATGGTTTCACAGGGTTGTTTCTGAAGAAGTGTTGGCCCATTCTGAAATCTGATTTCCTATCGCTTGTCAGGGCTTTTTATGAGGGCTCATGTGATCTGGAATGCTTGAATTCTTCCCTCATTACCCTCATTCCCAAGAAATTAAGCCCTGAGGTGGTAGGGGATTTTCGGCCAATATCCTTGACAAACACCTGCTTAAAGTTTCTCACGAAACTGTTAGCTAACAGACTTCAACAGGTGATCCTCCGATGTATTCATAAAAACCAGTATGGTTTTCTTCGATGCCGTTCAATCCAAGACTGCTTAGCTTGGTGTTTTGAGTATATACACCAGTGTAAAGCCTCGAAACGACCTATCGTCCTCCTCAAGCTAGACTTCACAAAGGCTTTTGATACGCTGGAGCACGCTACCAATTTACAGATGTTGCACTATAAGGGGTTTGATGAACGCTGGTCTGGCTGGGTAAACACACTTTTATCATCTGGCTCTTCCTCGGTGCTTCTTAACGGAGTCCCGGGTCAACATTTTCATTGCCGCACTGGTGTGCGTCAAGGTGACCCTTTATCCCCGCTACTGTTTGTCATTGCAGTGGACCTTCTTCAATCAGTGGTTAATGATATGTGTGCTCGCAATGTTCTTCGAATGCCAATCCCTACTGGCTCAAATGATTATCCAATAGTTCAATATGCTGATGATACTCTGATCATCCTCCCGGCTGCTGATGATCAAATCATTGCGCTCAAACAGATGCTTGAAAAGTTTGCTCGAGCCACCGGTCTATGCGTCAACTTCAGCAAATCACCCTTGATACCTCTGAACTTGTCTGCTGAGGAAGGCTCTCGCATTGCTGCTCTCTTGGGCTGTGAGGTGGGTACTCTACCCTTCACATATCTAGGTCTACCTATGGGCACTTATAGACCTACTGTGGCTGAGCTATCGCCCCTAGTAGATCGTCTAGAGAGGAGGCTTTCTGCTTCTTCCTGTTTGCTGAATCAGGGTAGCCGTTTACAGCTGCTACAGTCTGTATTGGCTTCCATGCCAATATACTTTCTTTGCTCTTTATCTCTCCCAAAAGGCATTCTTAAGCAGCTCGAAAGAATTATGCGTCAATGTCTCTGGAGGGGCAACTCGGAGACCCCACGTCAATCTCTAGCTGCCTGGGACCTCATATGCCGACCCAAGAAGTATGGTGGACTTGGAGTTACACACCTGGGCATTCAGAATGAGGCTTTGCTCATGAAGCATCTATACAAGTTTTTCAACAAACTTGATATACCTTGGGTTCGATTGATCTGTGACTCTTATTATGTTTCTTCCCCACCTCAAGCCACTCGAAGCTGTGGCTCTTTCTGGTGGAGGGATATCCTCAATCTCTACGATCAGTTATGCACTCTCGCCGTCCCGCATGTTCATGCAGGAGACACTGTGTTGTTTTGGGTTGACAAATGGCATATCGACAGTAGGGTTATTTCGCTCCAGACCAGATTACCACATCTCTACTCATTTGTGCTTAATGACCTCATCACTGTCAAGGACTTTTTCGATGCACCGACTGAGGCCCAGAACTTTCATTTACCTTTGTCCATCGAAGCCTATCATGAACTCCAGCAACTACAGTCTCTGTTGGCTTCTCTGCAGCTTGACTCATCAACCAATGATACCTGGCAATGGCCCTCCAAATCAGGCACCTTCCAGTCCAAAGTGTACTACGACTTCACTTTCTATCATATAGTGGTCGATCCAATCTTCCAATGGATCTAGAAATGCTCCTGCACACTAAAGATTAAAGTCTTTGGGTGGTTGTTGTTGATGGATCGTCTCAACACAAGAGATATGATGCAACGAAGGCATTGGCATGTCGATGACGCCAACTGTGCTTTATGCCTTCTCCCTCATCTTGAGGATCGGGGGCATCTCTTCTTTGCCTGTAACTTTAGTCAGAGAGTTTGGAATTATCTTGGTATTTCTTGGACATCTGATGGTCATCCATCCACATACTCCATGGCTTTGGCAGCTCTACAGGATTTCGGTCAACCTTTCTTCACTGAGGTAGTTTTCACTGCCACTTGGAATATCTGGACTCAGAGGAATGGCAAAATTTTCAGAAATGAGCAGCCCAGCTTCAGATCCTGGAAACGAAATTTTGTTTATGACATTTCTTTACTTGCTCATAGAATCAAATGTAAGTATAGAGATAAGCTTCTCTCTTGGATAGCCTCCCTCCAGTAGTTTAGCTGTAAGTAATCTCTTCCCTTGTACATATTTAGGTCCTTTGTAACTTTCACCCTCTTTGGGTCTTTACTTTAATAAAACACTGTGAGGCTGTTGCCTTGCAGTACATAGTCAAAAAAAATATGAATGAGAAGAATTTCGCTTATGTGGAGAGTAGTAAAATTTCTATGCAAGTAGATCATGAAAATAATGCTTTATGTTCTGGTTATATGGTTGAATTCATTCATGATGCTACTAAAAATTATTATGAGAGAGGATCATATGCTCGTAGGAGTTGCAATAATATCAAGTTTCCTCTCTATGTGCTTAAAATCTTGAAGTTATGCTCGTTTTCCCTTCCTATGCTAGTTGATTATCGTTCCCATAAGTTGTTTGCTCACAAAATCCCTATGCATCAGAAGTGGGTTAGACTTAAGTGTGTTATTCATATGCTTCATGATGCTCCCGTTATGTTTCAATTCTTATATTTTATGCGAGCATTATTGAAATCATCATGCCTAGCTAGGGGCGTTAAACGATAGCGCTTGTTGGGAGGCAACCCAACTTTATTTTCTTTTCTTTGCTTTTGCTTATGTTTAGGAATAAATATTGCATCTAGCTTCTGTTTAGATGTGGTTTTTTGTTTTAGTTAGTGTTTGTGCCAAGTAGAACCTTTGGGAAGACTTGTGTGAAGTTTATATGATCTTGCTGTGAAAAACAGAGTCGTTAGCGCTCGCTAGAATGGTCATCAGATTTTACTGGAGCATGCTATTTAGTTGATTCTTTTTGCAGATGATTAATAGACAAATTTCTCACGTTTACCAATTTAGTTTGAATTTTTTGGAGTTACAGAAGTATGCGAAACCTGCAGATTACTACAGATTGTTCTGTTTTTGACAGATTCTGTTTTTCGTGTGTTGTTTGCTTATTTCGAAGTATGAACCATAGAGAAGTTGGAATACAGTAGGTTTAACACCAATATAAACAAATAATGAATTCATTGCAGTACCTTTGAGTAGTGGTTTGCTTTCTTATACTAACGGAGCTCACGAGATTTTTGTCTAAGTTTTGTGTTGTGAAGTTTTCAAGTTTTGAGTATTGCTTTGATGGACTATGGAACAAAGAGTAGCAAGATCCTAAGCTTGGGTATGCCCATGGCACCCCAAGGTAAAATGCAAGGACAACCAAAAGCCTTAGCTTGGGGATGCCTCGGGAAGGCATCCCCTCTTTTGTCTTCATCCATCGGTAACTATACTCAGAGCTATATTTTTATTCACCACATGATATGTGTTTTACTTGGAGCGTCTTGTATCATTTGAGTCTTTGCTTGTTAGTTTGCCACAATTATCCTTGCTGGACACACCTATTTGAGAGAGTTAAATATGGCCTAGTAATTGTTAGAACACTCTATGTGCTTCACTTATATCTTTTGAGTTGAATAGTTTTTGCTCTAGTGCTTCACTTATATCTTTTAGAGCGCGGTGGTGATAATATTTTGAAGAAATTGTTGAACTCTCATGCTTCACTTATATCCTTTTGAGAGTCTATTAAAACAGCATGGTAATGTGTTTAGGCTATAAAACTAGTCTTCACATGATAGACATCCAATATCAATGTAGTAAAAACTTTCACACTAAGTGCATTGAATATGATGAGAAGTTGGATGCTTGATAATATGTTTTGAGATATGATGATAGTGATATTAGAATCATGCTAGTGGAGTTATTATGAAATTGAGAAATACTTGTGTTAAGGTTAGTGATTCCTGTAGCATGCACGTATGGTGAACCGCTATGTGACAAAGTTAGAGCATGAGGTATTTGTAAAGTGTCAACCTTTGTGTGGAGGTCGGGGGCGCGCGATGGTTAACTCCTACCAACCTCCCCCCTAGGAGCATGCGTTGATTGCTTTGTTTTGATGACTCGTAGATTTTTGCAAGAAGTATATGAGTTATTATGACTAATGTTGAATCCATGGATTATACGCACTCTCACCCTTCCACCATTGCTAGCCTCTCTTGTATCGCGCAACTTTCGCCGGTACCATACACCCACTATATATCCTTTCTCAAAACAGCCACCATATTATTTCTCAAAACAGCCACCATACCTACCTATCATGCCATTTCCGTAGCCATTCCGAGATATATTGCCATGCAACTTTCCACTGTTCCGTTCATATGACACGCATCATATTGTCATATTGCCATGCATGATCATGTAGTTGACATCGTGTTTGTGGCAAAGCCACCATGAATAATTTTTCATACATGTCACTCTAGATTCATTGCACATCCCGGTACACCACCGGAGGCATTCATATAGAGCCATACTTTGTTCTAGTATCGAGTTGTAATGAAAGTGTGATGATCATCATTATTAGAGCATTTTCCCATGTGAGGAAAGTCTAAATCAATAAAGCCCCTCCAAAAAAAGGCCAAAGAAAAAAATGCCCAAAAAAGAAAAAAAAAGAAAAGAAAAAGGGACAATTGCTACTATCTTTTTCCACACGTGTGCTTCAAAGTAGCACCATGTTCTTCATGATAGGGAGTCTCATGTTTAGTCACTTTCATATACTAGTGGGAATTCTCATTATAGAACTTGGCTTGTATGTTCCAACGATGGGCTTCCTCAAATGCCCTAGGTCTTCGTGAGCAAGCAAGTTAGATGCACACCCACTAGTTTCTTTTGTTGAGCTTTCATACATATTTAGCTCTAGTGCATCCGTTGCGTGGCAATCCCTACTCACTCACATTGATATCTATTGATGGGCATCTCCATAGCCCGTTGATACGCCTAGTCGATGTGAAACTATATCCCTCCTTTTTGTCTTCTCCACAACCACCACTCTATTCCACCCATAGTGCTATATCCATGGCCCACGCTCATGTATTGCGTGAAAGTTGAAAGGTTTGAAAGAATAGAGTATGAAAACAAGTGCTTGGCTGAAACCGGGGTTGTGCATGATATGAATATTTTGTGTGATAACGAGGGAGCATAGCCAAACTATATGA
Source organism: Secale cereale (assembly GCA_902687465.1). Taxonomy (NCBI): domain Eukaryota; kingdom Viridiplantae; phylum Streptophyta; class Magnoliopsida; order Poales; family Poaceae; genus Secale; species Secale cereale. Next base: position 680,041,839 of record LR738714.1, read on the forward strand.
TTTTGTAGGGATAACTTTCTTTAGCCATAGTATTTTGAGAAGACATGATTGCTTTGTTAGTATGCTTGAAGTATTATTATTTCTTATGTCAATATAGACTTTTGTCTTGAATCTTTCAGATCTGAACATTCATGCCAGAATAAAGAGAAGTACATTGAAAAATATGTTGGTTAGCATTCCACATCAAAAATTCTGTTTTTATCATTTACCTACTCGAGGACGGGCAGGAATTAAGCTTGGGGATGCTTGATGCGTCTCCAACGTATCTATAATTTTTTATTGTTCCATGCTATTATATTATCCTTCTAGGGTGTTTTATGGGCTTTTATATACACTTTTATATGATTTTTGGGACTAACCTATTAACCTAGAGCCTAATGCCAGTTTCTGTTTTTTCCTTGTTTTTGAGTTTTACAAAAAATGAATATCAAACGGAGTCCAATTGACGTGTCAGTTTTTGATGATTTTTTCTGGACCAAAAGAAGCCCCCGAAGTAAAAGAGTTTGGCCAGGAGAGCCACAGGCTGCCCACGAGGGTGGGGGGCGCGCCCTGGGCAGGTGGTGGTGCCGCCCTATCTCGTGGACGGCCCGGAGGGCCCCCTGACTTGTGCCCTACGCCAAAAATCCTATAAATACTGAAACCTTCGGAAATTAACCTAGATCAGGAGTTCCGCCGCCGAAAGCCTCTGTTGCCATCGAAAACCAATCTAGACCCGTTCTGGCACCCTGCCGGAGGGGGGAATCCCTCTCCGGTGGCTATCTTCATCATCCCGCCGCTCTCCATGACGAGGAGGGAGTAGTCCACCCTCGGGGCTCAGGGTATGTACCAGTAGCTATGTGTTTGATCTCTCTCTCTCTCTCTCTCTCTCTCTCTCTCTCTCTCTCTCTCGTGTTCTTGAGATGGCACGATCTTGATGTATCGTGAGATTTGCTATTCTAGTTGGATCTTATAATGCTTATCCCCCTCTACTCTCTTGTAATGGATTGAGTTTTCCCTTTGAAGTTATCTTATCGGATTCAGTCTGTAAGGATTTGAGAACACTTGATGTATGTCTTGCACGTGTTTATATGTGGTGACAATGGGATATCATGTGATCTACTTGATGTATGTTTTGGTGATCGACTTGCGGGTTCCGTGACCTTGGGAATCTATGCATAGGGGTTGGCACACGTTTTTGTCTTGACTTTCCGGTAGAAACTTTGGGGCACTCTTTGAAGTTCTATGTGTTGGTTGAATAGATGTTTCTGAGATTGTGTGATGCATATCGTATAATCATGCCCACGGATACTTGAGGTGACAATGGAGTATCTAGGTGACATTAGGGTTTTGATTGATTTGTGTCTTAAGGTGTTATTCTAGTACGAACTCTATGATAGATTGAACGTTACTACGGACTCTTGAATAGATCGATCAGAAAGAATAACTTTGAGGTGGTTTCGTATCCTACCATAATCTCTTCGTTTGTTCTCCGCTATTAGTTACTTTGGAGTGACTCTTTGTTCCATGTTGAGGGCTAGTAATATGATCCAATTATGTTATCCATGTTGAGAGAACTTCCACTAGTGAAAGTATGAAACCTAGGCCTTGTTTCCTACCATTGCAACACCGTTTATGCTCACTTTTAACACTTGCTATCTTGCTATTTTTATATTTTCTTATTACAAAAACCTATATCTACCATCCATATTGCACTTGTATCACCATCTCTTCGCCGAACTAGTGAACTATACAATTTACCATTGTATTGGGTGTGTTGGGGACACTGATGGGGAACGTAGTATTTCAAAAATTTCCTACGATCACGCAAGATCTATCTACTAGATGCATAGCAACGAGAGGGGAGAGTGTGTCTACGTACCCTCGTAGACCGAAAGCGGAAGCGTTTATCAATGTGGTTGATGTAGTCGTGCACCTTCACGATCCGTCCCGATCTAGTACCGAACGTACGGCACCTCTGCGTTCAGCACACGTTCATCTCGATGATGTCCTCGCCTTCTTGATCCAGCAAGACGGGCGAAGTAGTAGATGAGTTCCGGCAGCACGACGGCATGGTGACGGTTGTTGATGAAGAACAATCTCTGCAGGGCTTCGGCAAGCACTGCAGAAACTAGACGGAGGATAAATTAGAGGGTCAGGGTTGCCGGCACCGGCTTGGTGTATCTTGATGTGTCTTGGGTGCTAGCCCTACCCCTCTATTTATATGTTGAGCCCTGGGGTCGAAACTTGCAGCAAAAGCCTCCTCAAAGTCGGTTTTGCCCGAAAGGAAAGAGTCCCACTCGGACTCCAGGCTAGACACCAGGGTTCCCGGCGTCTACCCCCTAGATGCCAGGGTTCTTGGTGTCTAGCCTCTAGTCTCCGCAAAACTTCCTTTTGCACTTTCCTAAAGCCTCGTGGGCTTTCCCCTTTGGCCCAAATAAAGTGTTCTCGTACCCAAACATTTCGGGAAACATCTGGAACCCCTTTCGGTGAATTCCGGAACCCTTCCGGAGGTCAAACACTATTGTCCCATATATTAATCTTTATCTTCGGACCATTCCGGATTTCCTCGTCATGTCCGTGATCACATCCGGGACTCCGAATAACATTCGGTCACCAACATACATAACTCATTAAATACTATATCGTCAACGAACGTTTAAGCATGCGGACCCTACGGGTTCGAGAACTATGTAGACATGACCGAGACATCTCTCCGGTCAATAACCAATAGCGGAACCTGGATGCTCATATTGGCTCCTACATATTCTACGAAGATCTTTATTGGTCGAACCGCATAACAACATACGTTGTTCCCTTTGTCATCGGTATGTTACTTGCCTGAGATTCGATCGTCTGTATCTCAATACCTAGTTCAATCTCGTTACCGGCAAGTCTCTTTACTCGTTCCGTAATACATCATCTCGTGACTAACTCATTAGTCATTTGCTTGCAAGGCTTATTATGATGTGCATTACCGAGAGGGCCCAGAGATACCTCCCCGACACTCGGAGTGACAAATCCTATTCTTGATCTATGCCAACACCACGAACACCTTCGGAGACACCTGTAGAGCATCTTTGTAATCACCCAGTTACGTTGTGACGTTTGATAGCACACAAGGTGTTCCTCCGGTATTCGGGAGTTGCATAATCTCATAGTCATAAGAACATGTATAAGTTATGAAGAAAGCAATAGCAGTAAAACTAAACGATCATAATGCTAAGCTAACGGATGGGTCTTGTCCATCACATCATTCTCCTAATGATGTGACCCCGTCGACCAAATGACAACTCATGTCTATGGCTAGGAAACATAACCATCTTTGATCAATGAGCTAGTCTAGTAGAGGCATACTAGGGACACTCTGTTTTGTCTATGTATTCACACGTGTACTCAGTTTCCAGTTAATACAATTCTAGCATGAATAATAAATATTTATCATGATATAAGGAAATAAATAATAACTTTATTATTGCCTCTAGTGCATATTTCCTTTAGTCTCCCACTTGCACTAGAGTCAATAATCTAGATCACATCACCATGTGATTAACACCAATAGTTCACATCACCATGTGACTAACACCCATAATTCTCATCGCCATGCGACCAATACCCAAAGGGTTTACTAGAGTCAATAATCTAGTTCACATCGCTATGTGATTAACACCCAAAGAGTACTAAGGTGTGATCATGTTTTGCTTCGTGAGAGAAGTTTAGTCAACGGGTCTGTTACATTCAGATCCGTATGTATTTTGCAAATTTCTATGTCTACAATGCTCTGCATGGAGCTACTCTAGCTAATTGCTCCCACTTTTAATACGCATCCAGATTGATACTTAGAGTCATTTGGATTAGTGTCAAAGCTTGCATCGGCGTAACTCTTTACGACGAACTCTTTATCACCTCCATAATCAAGAAACATTTCCTTAGTCATCCAGTTACTAAGGATAATTTTGACCGCTGTCCAGTGATCTACTCCTAGATCACTATTGTACCTCCTTGCCAAACTCATGGCAAGGTACACAACAGGTTTGGTACATAGCATGGCATACTTTATAGAACCTATGGGCGAGGCATAGGGAATGACTTTCATTCTTTCTCTATCTTCTGCCGAGGTCGGGTTTTGAGTCTTACTCAACTTCATGCCTTTTAACTCAGGCAATAACTCCTTCTCTGACTGGTCCATTTTGAACTGCTTCAAAATTTGTCAAGGTATGTGTCAGGGATATTACTAGCAGGTATGAACCGGCTAGTGTAAACCGGATTGTGGTAATATCATTGTATCATTGTAATACTTAGTAGAGGCTACGGCCCATGAGATCTTAGGGCCCATGTATAGAGTTACGGTTTGTAAACCGCCTGATCATGTAACTTGAGAGATAAGGAAGAAAAAGCAGAGACCGAGGCGGACACAAGTATGAGCCGGCCTCGGGACTCTGTAAACCGGACTGGGCGTCACCTCTATATAAAGGGACGACCCGGCGACGGTTCAGAGGGAGAGAAGAAACAACCCGTCGAGACACACGCAAGCGATCCGCTCCCTGTTCATCGACGCCCGAGCAATACCAAACCAAACTAGACGTAGGCTTTTACCTTCATCGAAGGGGCCGAACTAGTATAAACCCTATGTGTCCTTTGTGTGCTTTTAACCCCTTCAAGCTAACCCGTGCGATGGTTCCATTATCAAGTCCGTTAAACCGGACATCTGCCGTGTTAATTCCACGACAGTATGTACTCATTGAAAAAACTTATCGAGTGTCTCGGTCTATCTCTATAGATCTTGATGCTCAATATGTAAGCAGCTTCACCGAGGTCTTTCTTTGAAAAACTCCTTTCAAACACTCCTTTATGTTTTCCAGAAAATTCTACATCATTTCTGATTGACAATATGTCATTCACATATACTTATCAGAAATGGTGTAGTGCTCCCACTCACTTTCTTGTAAATACAGGCTTCACCGTAAGTCTGTATAAAACCATATGCTTTGATCACCTTATCAAAGCATATATTCCAACTCCGAGATGCTTGCACCAGTCCATGCATGGATCGCTGGAGCTTGCACACTTTGTTAGCACCTTTATGATTGGCAAAACCTTCTGGTTGCATCATATACAATTCTTCTTTAATAAATCCATTAAAGAATGCAGTTTTGTTATCCATTTGCCAGATTTTCACAAATTGCGGCAATAGCTAACATGATTCGGACTGACTTAAGCATCGCTACAGGTGAGAAAGTCTCATCGTAGTCAACTCCTTGAACTTGTCGAAAACCTTTCGCAACAAGTCAAGCTTTGTAAACAGTAACATTACCGTCAGCGTCAGTCTTCCTCCTGAAGATCCATATTTTCGATGGCTTGCCCATCATCGGGCAAGTCAACCAAAGTCCACACTTTGTTCTCATACATGGATCCCATCTCAGATTTCATGGACTCAAGCCATTTTGCGGAATCTGGGCTCATCATTGCTTCCTCATAGTTCGTAGGTTCATCATGGTCCAGTAACATGACTTCCAGAACCGGGTTGTCGTACCACTCTGGTGCGGAACGTACTCTGGTTGATCTACGAAGTTCAGCAGTAACTTGATCCGAAGTTTCATGATCATCATCATTAGCTTCCTCACTAATTGGTGTAGGAATCACTGGAACCAGTTTTTGTGATGTACTACTATCCAATTCGGGAGAAGGTACAATTACCTCATCAAGTTCCACTTTCCTCCCACTCACTTCTTTCGAGAGAAACTCCTTCTCTGGAAAGGATCCATTCTTAGCAGCGAATATCTTGCCTTCGGATCTGTGAATAGAAGGTGTACCCAATAGTCTCCTATGGGTAACCTATGAAGACACATTTCTCTGACTTGGGTTCGAGCTTATCAGGTTGAAGCTTTTTCACATAAGCATCGCAGCCCCAAACTTTAAGAAACAACAACTTTGGTTTCTTGCCAAACCACGGTTCATAAGGTGTTGTCTCAACGGATTTAGATGGTGCCCTAGTTATCGTGAATGCAGCTGTCTCTAATGCATAAGCCCAAAACGATAGTGGTAAATCGGTAAGAGACATCATAGACCGCACCATATCTAATAAAGTACGGTTACGACGTTGGGACACACCATTACGCCGTGGTGTTCCGGGTGGCGTGAGTTGTGAAACTATTCCACATTGTTTCAAATGAAGACCAAACTTGTAACTCAAATATTCACCTCCATGATCAGATCGTAGAAACTTTCTTTTCTTGTTACGATGATTCTCTACTTCACTCTAAAATTATTTGAACTTCTCAAATGTTTCAGACTTTTGCTTCATCAAGTAGATATACCCATATCTGCTCAAATCATCAATGAAGGTCAGAAAATAATGATACCCACCGCGAGTTTCAACACTCATCGGTCCACATACATCAGTATGTATGATTTCCAACAAATCTATTGCTCGCTCCATTGTTCCGGAGAACGGAGTTTTAGTCATCTTGCCCATGAGGCATGGTTCGCAAGCACCAAGTGCTTCATAATCAAGTGATTCCAAAAGTCCATCACTATGGAGTTTCTTCATGTGCTTTACACCAATATTGAAGGAAATATGCCCTAGAGGCAATAATAAAGTTGTTATTTATATTTCCTTATATCATGATAAATGTTTATTATTCATGCTAGTATTGTATTAACCGGAAACTTAGTACATGTGTGAATACATAGACAAAACAGAGTGTCCCTAGTGCGCCTCTACTAGACTAGCTCATTGATCAAAGATGGTTATGTTTCCTAACCATAGACATGAGTTGTCCTTTGATCAACGGGATCACATCATTAGGAGAATGATGTGATGGACAAGACCCATCCGTTAGCTTAGCACTATGATCGTTTAGTTTCACTGCTATTGCTTTCTTCATGACTTATACATGTTCCTATGACTATGAGATTATGCAACTCCCGAATACCGTAGGAACACCTTGTGTGCTATCAAACATCACAAAGTAACTGGGTGATCATAAAGATGCTCTACAGGTGTCTCCGAAAGTGTTCGTGGTGTTGGCGTAGATCAAGACTAGGATTTGTCACTCCGAGTGTCGGAGAGGTATCTCTGGTCCCTCTCGGTAATGCACATCATAATAAGCCTTGCAAGCAAAAGACTAATGAGTTAGTCACGAGAGGATGTATTACGGAACGAGTAAAGAAACTTGCCGGTAACAAGATTGAACTAGGTATAGAGATACCGACGATCGAATCTCGGGCAAGTAACATACCGATGACAAAAGGAACAACGTATGTTGTTATGCGGTTTGACCGATAAAGATCTTCGTAGAATATGTAGGAACCAATATGAGCATCCAGGTTCTGCTATTGGTTATTGACCGGAGATGAGTCTCGGTCATGTCTACATAGTTCTCGAGCCCGTAGGGTCCGCACGCTTAACGTTTGATGACGATCGGTATTATGAGTTTACGAGTTTTGATGTACCGAAGGAGTTCGGAGTCCCGGATGAGACCGGGGACATGACGAGGAGTCTCGAAATGGTCAAGACGTAAAGATCGATATATTGGACGACTATATTCGGACATCGGAAAGGTTCCGAGTGATTCGGGTATTTTTCGGAGTATATGGGCCTTATTGGGCCATATGGGAATAGAGGAAAAAGGCCAAAAGGAAGGAGGCGCGCGCCCCCCCTCTGGTCCGAATTGGACAAGGGGTGCAGCCCCCTTTTCCTTCTCCCTCTCCACCTCTTTCCTTCTCTCCTACTCCGGAAAGGAAAGGGGAATCCTACAAGGACTTGGGAGTCCTAGTAGGACTCCCCACACTTGGCGCGCCCCCTCTAGGGCCGGCCTCTCCCTTGCTCCTTTATATACGGGGGAAGGGGTCACCCAAAGGCACACAAGTTGAATTGTTTTAGCTGTGTGTTGTGCCCCCCTCCACAGAAACACACATCGGTCATACCGTTGCAGTGCTTAGGCGAAGCCCTGCGCCGGTAGATACATCATATTTGTCACCACGCCGTCGTGCTGACGAAACTCTCCCGTGAAGCTCAACTGGATCAAGAGCTCGTGGGACGTCATCAAGCTGAACGTGTACTGAACGCGGAGGTGCCGTACGTTCAGAGCTTGATCGGTTGGATCGCAAAGAAGTTCGACTACATCAACCGCGTCACTTGACGCTTCCGTTCCCGGTCTACGAGAGTACGTAGACACACTCTCCCCTCTCGTTGCTATACATCTGGTAGATAGATCTTGCATGATCGTAGGAAAATTTTAAATACTACGTTCCCCAACAGTGGCATCATGAGCCAGGTCTATGCGTAGATGATATGCACGAGTAGAACACAATGAGTTGTGGGCGATACTAGTCATACTGCTTACCAGCATGTCATATTTTGCTTCGGCGGCATTGTGAGATGAAGCGGCCCGGATCGACATTACGCGTACGTTTACACGAGACTGGTTTCACCGTTATGAGCACTCCTTGCTTAAAGGTGACTGGCGGGTGTCTGTCTCTCTCACTTTAGCTGAATCAAGTGTGGATACGCCCGGTCCTTGTGAAGGTTAAAACAGCACATACTTGACGAAACATCGTTGTGGTTTTTGTATGCGTAGGTAAGAACGGTTCTTGCTAAGCCCATAGCAGCCACGTAAAACTTGCAACAACAAAGTAGAGGACGTCTAACTTGTTTTTGCAGGCCATGTTGTGATGTGATATGTTCAAGACATGATGAGATATATGGTTTGTATGAGATGATCATGTTTTGTAAAGTTATCGGCAACTGGCAGGAGCCATATGGTTGTCGCTTTATTGTATGAAATACAATCGCCATGTAATTGCTTTACTTTATCACTAAGCGGTAGCGATAGTCGTAGAAGCAATAGTTGGCGAGACGACAACGATGCTACGATGGAGATCAAGGTATCCCGCCGGTGACGAAGGTGATCATGACGGTGCTTTGGAGATGGAGATCAAAAGCACAAGATGATGATGGCCATATCATGTCAGATATTTTGATTGCATGTGATGTTTATCTTATTATGCTTCTTATTTTGCTTAGAACGACGGTAGCATTATAAGATGATCCCTTACGAAATTTCAAGGTATAAGTGTTCTCCTTGAGTATGCACCGTTGCGAAAGTTTGTCGTGCCGAGACACCACGTGATGATCAGGTGTGATAAGCTCTACGTTCAAATACAACGGGTGTAAGCCAGTTTTGCACACGCAGAATACTCGGGTTAAACTTGACGAGCATAGCATATGCAGATATGGCCTCGGAACATTGGAGACCGTAAGGTCGAGCGTGAATCATATAGTAGATATGATCAACATAAGGTGTTCACCATTGAAACTACCCCATCTCACGTGATGATCGGACATGGTTTAGTTGATTTGGATCACGTGATCATTTAGATGACTAGAGGGATGTCTATCTAAGTGGGAGTTCTTAAGTAATATGATTAAATTGAACTTTAATTTATCATGAACTTAGTCCTGGTAGTATTAGCATATCTTTGTTGTAGATCAATAGCTCGCGATGTTGCTCCACGTTTATTTTTTTATATGTTCCTAGAGAAAACTAAGTTGAAAGATGTTAGTAGCAATGATGCGAAATTGTTTCGTGATCTGAGGATTATCCTCATTGCTGCAAAGAAGAATTATGTCCTTGATGCACCGCTAGGTGACAGACCTATTGCAGGAGCAGATGCAGACGTTATGAACGTTTTCACGAAAGCTCGGTATGATGACTAATTGATAGTTTAAGTGCACCATGCTTTACGGCTTAGAACCGGGACTTCAAAAACATTTTGAAACACCATGGAGCATATAAGATGTTCCAAGAGTTGAAACTAGTATTTCATACTCATGCCCGTGTCGAGAGGTATAAGACCTCTGACAGTACTTTGCCTATAAGATGGAGGAGAATAGCTCAACCAGTGAGCATGTGCTCAGATTGTTTGGGTACTACAATTACTTGAATCAAGTGGGAGTTAATCTTCCAGATAAGATAGTAATTGACAAAGTTCTTTAGTCACTATCACCAAGTTAGTAGAACTTCATGATGAACTATAATATGCAAGGGATGACGAAGGTAATTCCCGAGCTCTTCGCGATGCTGAAATCGGCGAAGGTAGAAATCAAGAAAGAGCATCAAGTGTTGATGGTTAATAAGAGCACTTGTTTCAAGTAAAGGGCAAAGGGATAGAAGGGGAACTTCAAGAAGAATGACAAGCAAGTTGTCACTCCCATGAAAAAACCCAAAGCTAAACTCAAGCCTGAAACTAAGTGCTTCTACCGCAAAGGAAATGGTCACTGGAAGTGGAACTGCCCTAGATACTTGGTGGATAAGAAGGATGGAAAAGTGAACAAAGGTATATTCGATATACAGATTATAGATGTGTACTTTACTAGTGTTCATAGCAACCCCTGGGTATTTGATACCGGTTCAGTTGCTAAAATTAGTAACTCGAAACGAGAATTGCAGAATGAACAGAGACTAGTTAAAGGTGAAGTGACGATGCGTGTTGGAAGTGGTTCCAAGATTGATATGATCATTATCGCACACTCCTTATACTTTCGGGGTTAGTGTAAGACCTAAATAAATGTTATTTGGCATTTGCGTTAAGCATGAATATGATTTGATCATGTTTGTTGCAATACGGTTATTCATTTAAAGTCATAGAATAATTGTTATTCTATTTACATGAATAAAGCCTTCAATGGTCATACACCCAATGAAAATAGTTTGTTGGATCGCGATCGTAGTTATACACATATTCATAATATTGAAGCCAAAAGATGCAAGGTTAATAATGATAGTGCAACTTACTTGTGGCACTGTCGTTTAGGTCATATTGGTGTAAAGCGCATGAAGAAACTCCATAGTGATGGACTTTTTGGAATCACTTGATTATGAATCACTTGGTACTTGCAAACCATGCCTCATGGGCAAGATGACTAAAACTCCATTCTCCGGAACAATGGAGCGAGCAACATATTTGTTGGAAATCATACATACTGATGTATGCAGACCAACGAGTGTTGAGGCTCGCGGCGGGTATCATTATTTTCTAACCTTCACTGATGATTTAAGCAGATATGGGTATATCTACTTGATGAAGCACAAATCTGAAACATTTGAAAAGTTCAAAGAATTTCAGAGTGAAGTAGAGAATCATCGTAACAAGAAAATAAAGTTTCAACGATCTGATCGTCGAGGTAAATATTTGAGTTACCAGTTTGGCTTTCATTTAAAACAATGTGGAATAGTTTCACAACTCACGCCACCCGGAACACCACAGCGTAATGGTGTGTCCGAACGTCGTAACCGTACTTTATTGGATATGGGGCGATCTATGATGTCTCTTACCGATTTACCACGATCATTTTTGGGTTATGCATCAGAGACAGCTGCATTCACGCTAAATAGGGCAACATCTAAATCCGTTGAGACGACGCCTTATGAACTGTGGTTTGGCAAAAAACCAAAGTTGTCGTTCTTAAAGTTTGGGGCTGCGATGCTTATGTGAAAAAGCTTCAACCTAATAAGCTCGAACCCAAGTCGGAGAAATGTGTCTTCATAGGATACCCAAAGGAGACTGTTGGGTACACCTTCTATCACAGATCTGAAGGCAAGATATTCGCTGCTATGAATGTGTCGGTGTACTAAAGTAGGGGTACCCTTAGTATCCCAAACTTGTGCACGGGCAGTCGTAGCGTCCCGCGGCAAGGCTTGCTAGGTGATCGCCAAGGTCCTCCGTGGTTCCTTTGGAGCCATTCAAGAACAAAGTATCCAAGCAAGGCCCCGGCAAGAGGCATAAGATCACTCAAGACACAAGACCCTGGCAAGAGGAGCTTGCCGGAAAGGCCAACCAAGGCGTTTCAAGAAACTTGCCGCGACGCGCCACGCATCCCGGCAAGGCCCGGTGAGCGACAAGCTCCCGGAAGCGACAAGATAGCAACCGCGGCAAGCTTCCACTCAGTACCCGCGCTCCAGTGCATCCACCCACGCGTCGCTTTGGGACCCTTCCAGGCGCACGTGGCGGAAGGCTGTGCAGCCAGGGGTACATGGTGGCAAGCGGCGATGACAAGGCTACCGTCGTGGCGGACGGTGGTGCCCCCGACGGCCGCTTTTTGCACTGTTTGGGCGACGGCGACGGGCATTTAATGCCCTTGTCCCCTGCCGTCAGGGTTAGGTGTTTGGAACACTGTACAAACACTGTACCAACTACCACCCTTTTTACACTTTTACCCTCACCTGCGTTGCCACCTGTCGGTGACCCCTTTGAGCCCATAAAAGGAGGCCCATGCGCAACATAGAGGGGGGTTAGACATTCAAACACTCTCACGCTCGGTCTCGCTAGCCGTTGAGGAGTACTATAGCTTCCAGCGCTCCCGAGCCAAGAACTCAATACAAATCAAAGCAGGAGTAGGGTTTTACGCATCCGTGCGGCCCGAACCTGGGTAAACTGCTCGTGTGCTCGCCTCGATCCGCTCTTTGTGCTACCTCCGCCCCCTGCCGTACCGAAAAGGGGCTCCGGTTCCATAGGTGTTCGTGGGCGATCAGTTTCCCCGACATCTTTGGCGCGCCAGGGAGGGGGTGCGTCGAGGTTGTGTGAATCTGATCCGGCGTCCACACGAGCTAGATCTTCCACATCTTCATCGCCATGCCGCCGAAGAAGAAGGCTTCGGAGGCAGCAGGTCCGTCCGCGTCGATCCCACCACCGCCGGAGCCAACGGCTGGTGAAGTAGACGCCGGCGGAAGAACGGACGTCGACGAGGGAGCTCACGGTGCCGCCAGGTCCAAGGACAAGGCTACGCTGCCCATCGGCGGCGTAGACGGTTCCCACGACGACCGGGCGCGCTCCAAGACCTCGGCGTCCGTGCATGCACCACGCCCATCTCAGGAGGCGCGGGACCGGCAGCGTCGTGGTACTCAAGGTACCATACGCTTGCTGGGCCAGGGTCAAGCCGGCGGATCTCGGGACGCTCAAGATCAGCATACGCGCCAACATGCTGGCACGAGCAAGGCGCGGTCGCCGGGACGGGATGTTGCTCCTTCTAACGTAGTTAGAAGTCCGAGCATATCCCGCTCCTCGCACCGTTCGCCACCGCTACCCGCCACTCCAGCAGAAGCTCTAGCACGAGCTCAACTGCTCCTAGACTTCCCTCCAGCGGCAGACAAGGCCGACGACTGGAGGGCCACCATTCAGAGTCTCATCGCCTTCGCCAACGGCGACACTCCGCAGCAGCCGAGCACGTCGTGGCCGCGGCAAGTCAGCCAGGCGCGGGCCGATGGCGACAAGACCGCTGGGGGTGCAACCACCGTGCACTCTCCGCCCCGAAGGCCAAGATCGCCGACTCGCCGGGTCAACCTCGACAGCGACTCCACCGCGTCGTCGGATCCGCAAGCTCGTCACGATCAGCGCCAAGTTCTTCAAGATTGCCGACAAGAAGACGCTCGTACTCGCATCGAGCGCCGAAGAGAAGCGTGGCGTCAGTCAGACCAGCGCGCTGGGCCCACTGTTGACATGCAAGCGCCAGGGGGACCAGGCGACTTGCTGTACGCGGTAGGTTGTCCTGCATTCACTCGTGAGCTACGGCAAGTCCAGTGGCCCAGCATGAAAAATTTCAAGCCTGACGTGCCGGAGAAGTACGACGGCAAGACACACCCGTCGGAGTTCCTCAGCATCTACACCATCGCGGTGCAAGCTGCCGGGGGGCGAGACGACAAGATCCTTGCCAACTACTTCCCTCTGGTACTCAAACCTAACGTCAGGTCCTGGCTCATGCACTTGTCGGACAACTCCATTTCTTCTTGGGCAGATCTCTGCCATCAGTTTGTCGGCGCCTTTACAAGCGGCCACAAACCCCATGGCCAAGAGAGTGACCTTCACCTGCTCGCCCAGAAGGAAGGAGAACCTCTGCGCAAGTATATCCAGAGATCCAGTCGTGTGCAACACAACATCCCAGACGTCCACCCTGCCGCAGTTATCAGCGCGTTCCATCAGAACGTGCGTAACCGCAGGATGAGGGAGGAGATGGCGATGTGCAAGATCAGGGACGTTAGCGAGCTGTACGCCCTGGCCGACAAGTGTGCACGCGCTGAAGAAGGGAGGAAACTCCCCGGAGAGGATACAGGAGCAGGAGGATCTGACAGCGAGGATGCCGCCCCGGCAAAGAAAAACCGGCGGCGGAACAACAGGAAGAAGAAGAACAAAGAGGTGCTGGTCGTTGAGCAGTCCGGCAAGGAAGCTGGCGCCAAGAAAGCCCAAGTTGGTAGCTCCGGCAAGGAAACTGCTGCATGCACCAACTGCCAGGCTGTGGCGGCCGCCGACAAGCAGGACGGCACCGACAAGCAGTATTGCAAGATCCACCGCACCAAGGGCCATGACGTCCGGAACTGCAAGAGAGTCGAGCAGCTTGTCGAGCAGCAGAAAGCTGAGTACGAGCGGCGCGACAAGGAGAAGGCCCAAGGAGGTGATGGAGGATCCGGCAAGAAGCGGCCATTCAATGGCCGGGAAGGACGCCGCGGCAAGGCCAAGCAGCGACAAGGAGACAGACCTCCCCGCGGCCGCGACAAGGATGAAGATGACGACGACGACGAAGACATGGATGATGGAGAGACCAGTGAGCAGGAGTTTCAGAAAGCCACAGAGGTTTTGTGCATTGACGGCGGTGCTTCTCTGCATACTTCACACCGCCAACTCAAACAGTGGGTGCGGGAAGTCAATGCGGCAGAACCACCTGTCGAATCACGCAAACTTCTGAAATGGTCCAGCACGCCTATCATCTTTGACATTGAGGACCACCCTGATCGCACAACTGCGGTCAGGTGCTTGCCGATGTTGGTTTCACCAACCATCCGCAACCTAAAGGTCACTAAGATGTTAGTCGACGGCGGGGCCGGCTTGAACCTGATCTCCTCCACTGTGCTCCACAAACTCCAGATCCCTGACAGCGAGCTCGAAGAGACCGGCACGTTCCAAGGAATCAACCCGGGAAGGAGCAAGCCGAAGGGGAAGATCACGTTGCCAGTGACATTTGGCGGCGAGCTGAACTTCAGAACTGAGAGGGTCACTTTTGACGTTGCCGATTTCCCATTGCCCTACAATGGGATACTTGGCCGTCCAGCACTCGCCAAGTTCATGGCGGCCTCTCACTATGCCTACAACATGCTCAAGATGCCAGGCCCGATAAGCGTCATCTCTGTCCCTGGCGACAAGAAGGATGCCCTTATCTGCGCCGACAAGATTTACCGGGAAGCAGCAGCCACAGCAGATAGCAAGACACTTGTCGCTGAAGCTCCCGGAGGGAAGAAGACAAAGTCCGGCAAGAGCTCTGGGGCCCACTCCGGCAAACGCACCTCTTCGGAGTGCTGCGCTGCCGTCGAGGACGCACCATCGAGCTCCACCGGCAAGTGTAAGAAGACGATGGCAGCTCCGCCAGAGACCAAGAAGGTGTCCGCCAAGGAGGACGGCACTGGTGGTACCTTCACCATCAGTGCCACGCTTGACCCTAAATAGGAAAGCGCGCTCGTTGCTTTCCTGCGGGCGAACGTCGACGTGTTTGCGTGGCAACCGTCTGACATCCCCGGCGTTCCCAGGAAAGTAATTGAGCACAAGCTTGCCGTCTATCCTCACGCGCGGCCCGTCAAGCAAAAAGTTAGGAAACAAGCAGTGGAGCGCCAAGAGTTCATAGTAGAAGAAATTAAGAAGTTGGAAGCAGCAGGCCTTGTCAGAGGCATGCTCCATCCTACGTGGTTGGCCAATCCTGTTGTCGTGCGTAAGGCAAACGGGAAATGGAGGCTTTGTATCGACTTCACCGGTGTGAATAAAGCTTGTCCCAAAGACCCATTTCCCTTGCCGCGCATTGACCAGATTGTTGACTCCACGGCTGGATGTGATTTGCTTTCATTTCTTGACGCATACTCAGGATACCATCAGATCTTCATGGCAGAAGAGGATGAAGAAAAGACCGCGTTCATCACTCCATGTGGCACATACTGTTTCATACGGATGCCTTTCGGTTTGAAGAATGTTGGTTCAACATTTGCAAGAGTTGTCCATACCGCTTTTGAGCCACAAATACACAGAAATGTGGAAGCCTACATGGATGACATAGTGGTCAAAAGCAAGGACAGGGCAACTCTAATCCAAGATTTAGACGAAACCTTTGCAAATCTGCGCAAGATCCAGCTCAAGCTCAACCCCGAGAAGTGCGTGTTTGGAGTCCCTTCCGGCAAGCTTCTCGGGTTCTTCGTGTCTCAGAGGGGGATTGAAGCCAATCCCGACAAGATCAAGGCCATCGAGCAGATTGAAGCACCCAAGCGCGTCAAGGATGTGCGAAGACTTGCCGGTTGTGTGGCTGCCCTCAGTAGGTTCATCTCTAAGTCAGCGGAGCGCGCCCTGCCGTTTTTCAAAATTTTGAAAAAGGCAGGTCCAATGAAATGGACTCCGGAAGCGGAGGCTGCGCTGCAAGACTTGAAGAGATACCTGTCCTCTACTCCAATACTTGTCGCACCTAAGCCACAAGAGAAGTTGCTGCTGTACCTAGCGGCAACCAATCAAGTGGTTAGTGTTGCGTTAGTAGCGGAGAGGGAGGCAGACGATGAGCCAACAACCACGGCAAGCACGTCTAGCGACAAGCAGGGGGCTTCCCCGACAAGCTCTGGTCCCGACAAAGATGGGTCTGCGCAGACGCAAGAGGAGATACGGAAGAAAATGGTGCAGCGCCCAGTGTACTTTGTCAGCTCCCTTCTGCAGGGGGCTAGATCAAGGTACTTTGGTGTGCAGAAGTTGCTTTTCGGCCTTCTCATGGCCTCGAGAAAGCTGCGCCATTACTTCCAAGCACATGAGATCACAGTTGTCACTCGCTTTCTGCTGAAGAGGATACTGCAGAATCCAGAAGCGACTGGCAGGATTGTTGAGTGGGCACTAGAACTGTCAAGCTTTGGCCTCAAGTTTGAAAGCACTTCAACTATCCAAAGCAGAGCATTGGCAGAGTTTATAGCAGAGTGGACGCCGACACCAGATAAAGAGATTCCAGAAACGAGCATCCCCGTCAAGGAAGCAAGCAAAGAGTGGCTGATGTACTTTGATGGTGCCTTTTCGCTGCAAGGCGCCGGGGCTGGCGTGCTGCTTGTCGCACCCACCGGAGAGCACCTCAAGTACGTAGTCCAGATGCACTTTCCCAAGGAGCAAGCGACAAACAATACTGCAGAGTATGAAGGTTTGCTTGCCGGTCTCAGGATCGCGGCAGACCTTGGGATTAAGAAGCTGATTGTCAGGGGTGACTCGCAGCTTGTCGTCCGCCAAGTGAACAAGAATTATTAGAGCCCGTTTATGGAAGCTTACGTTGATGAAGTGCGGAAGCTTGAAGAACACTTTGACGGCCTACAGATGGAGCATGTTCCAAGAGCTCAGAATGACATCGCCGACGGCCTGTCAAAGTGCGCTGCACTCAAGTTACCTGTGGAACCAGGGATCTTTGTGCTTAAGCTAACTCAACCGTCTGTAACACCATCGACTGGGCAGAGCAAGAAGAGGAAGTTGATCTCTGGAGACTATCTTCCGGCAGAGCTTCCCGAAGCTGCCGCCAACAAGGTCCCCAAGATCAACACCAAGAATGCTGAGGAGCAGTCCGCTCCGGCAAGCCCTAGGGTTTGTTCCGTTGAAGCAAACGCTCCCGACAAGTTTTGTTCCAGCAAGCTTGCCGAGGAATGTCAAGCTCCAGCTGAGCCACGGGTTCTTGCCGTAGAAGCGGACGTTCCCGCAGCAGCAGATGTGCCTTTAGTCCTCGCTGTCGAGCCACAAGCTCCAGTATGGGCGCAGCAGATTGTCAGTTTCCTTCAGATAGGAGAACTTCCCGAAGAACAAGAAGAAGCGGAAAGAGTAGCCCGGCAGTCAAGTATGTACCAGTTTGTTGACAACACACTGTACAGAAGAAGACTCAACGGTGTGAAATTGAAGTGTATTCCCCGGGAAGATGGACAAAAGTTGTTGGCAGAGATACACGGAGGCATATGTGGCCACCACATTGGCGCAAGAGCCCTTGCCGGCAAGGCATTCCGGCAAGGTTTCTTTTGGCCAAAAGCCCTCCAGGATGCAACTGCACAAGTAACCAAGTGTGAAGCGTGCCAGTTCCATTCCAAGCAGATACACCAACCAGCTCAAGCTCTCCAGACGATCCCTTTATCCTGGCCATTTTCGGTCTGGGGGCTCGACATCCTCGGCCCTTTCCCCGCGCAGCCGGGGGCTTTGAGTACTTGTACGTGGCAATCGACAAGTTCACAAAATGGCCAGAAGTGGAACCAGTGAGGAAGGTGACCGCACAGTCAGCAGTCAAGTTCTTCAGGTCGATTGTTTGTCGTTTCGGGATCCCTAACAGGATCATCACCGACAACGGTACGCAATTCACGAGCCGCACCTTCATGCAGTACGTCCAAGATCTTGGCGCCAAGGTCTGCTTCGCTTCTGTTGCTCACCCGAGAAGCAACGGTCAAGCGGAGAGGGCAAATGCTGAAGTGCTGCGTGGTCTCAAGACCAGAACTTTCGACAGGCTGCACAAGTGCGGAAGAAACTGGATCGAGGAGCTGTCGGCAGCTCTTTGGTCGATCAGAACGACGCCAAATCGAGCCACTGGACAGACACCTTTCGCTCTAGTCTATGGAGCAGAGGCAATTCTCCCCACGGAACTCGTATACGGGTCGCCTCGAGTGCTCGCCTATGATGACCTCGAGCAAGAGGAGCTGCGACAAGATGATGCGCTGCTCCTTGAGGAAGACCGTCTTCAGGCTGCTGTACGAGCTGCTCGCTACCAGCAAGCTTTGCGCCGCTACCATAGCCGCAAAGTTAACGCCAGAAGTCTCTAGGAAGGCGACCTTGTTCTTCGGCGCGTTCAGTCCGCCAAGAATTCCAACAAGTCGATGCCGAAGTGGGAAGGCCCTTATCGGGTGAAATGAGTCACTAGGCCCGGCGCTGTCCGCCTTGAGACCGAAGATGGCTTTCCGGTGAGCAACTCCTGGAACATCGAACATCTTCGTAAGTTTTACCCGTAAGGCGCGGTTGCCGTGATCCGCTCCGGCAACCACCTTTTGTACAAGTCTTGCCGCTGTTGCATGTAATCCTTTGTACAAAGCCGGGCGCAGACCCCGTGCATCAGTAAAGCTTATGTTCCCCGCACATCTTGTCATTTCATGCTTTCTATTTTCTTGCATGCATTATCTGACATTTTGTGCAGCACCTACCCCGGGAAAGCAAAAAAAAAAGAGAGCCAAAAGGCTCCATATCTATATTTTCTCTTCCTTCTTTTTTCTCAAGCAAAGGAAGGTTCCCTCGCGCACAAGTTTGTCGGGGGGGAGGAGAAGATAGTGGTATGGACCAAGTGCCGTTCAAGATAGTTCTGCCTTGCCGGGGAGCAAACGACACAAGAGCTAAGTTGCCAAAGTTTGAGCAATCAATTTTTTTAAAAAAATAAGTTATCTTCCTTGAACGACCACACTTTGTATGGAAAACCTGTGCACAGAGGAACCAACTCGTGGCTAGTTGCGCCCTTACTTTGTTTCGAGTTCGCTCAACAGCTTAAGTGTGTTGCGACTAGTGTCGCGCCCTTACTTTGTTTCCGAGCCCGCTCAACAACTTAAGTGTGCTGCAACTGGTTGCGACAAGGTTTCTTGTCGGCAACGGCACCGCCAGTAGGCTGCTGAAGTTCCGCACTCAGCGCTCGCGGCAAAGGTGCCTACGCCGGCAAGTTCCCTAAAAGCGTAGGGCAAAAACATGCAAAGCAAAGGGAGTCAAGTAAAGGAAATAACATTGCATTCACTACCCGAAATAGAGTTATATTACAAAGCAACTTGTCGCAACTCTAATAGACTGCTTTCATAACATGATTAACAGCGACAAGGAAGGAAGAAAATGAATAGCCTAATCTGCGTGATCACCCTCGACCCTCTTGATGCCGCTCACCTTGTCCACAATGGGTGCGACAAGGGCCTTGAGCGCCTCCTGGTCGGCGTCCGGCGGCAGAGATCTGAGGACGTTGGTGAGGTTGAGGCCCGGATTGCGGAAGGCCACCTTTACCAACACCTTTTGCAGGGCGCCCGCACAGAGCTTGCGCGACTCGTCCGCCAGCTACTTTGGGATCTTCTCCCGGAGTTGTTGGAGGGCCGTCGCCACGCCTCTGAAGAACAGAGTGAGCTTGGCGCTGGGGTGGAGGTTCTCATCGGTGGAGTACCCGAGATACTCCGCCCCCAGCTGCTCCAACTCCTTGTCGATGTCTGCGGCGGCGTTGACGAGACCTTCCGTCCAGTGCTCGACGGTCTGCCTAAAGTTATTCTGAGTGACGGCAGCACTCGCCAGCAATGCCTTCTCGGCCCTAATCTCCTCCTTCAGGGGCGCCTCCCGCTCCTTGGCACCGTCCAGCGTCTTGGTTAGGGTGGTCAGCTTCAGCTGGAGGTCCGCGTTGGAGTCCTTGGCGACGACGAGCTCCTTGCCTTTCTCAGAGAGGCGGACCTGCAGCTCGGAGTGGCTGTGGGCGTCCTTCTCCCGCTCGACCTTAAGCGCGGCGATTTCCTCGCCTCTCGCCTTGAGGTCGGCCTCGAGCTGCATCACTTTCACCCCCAGTTCCTTCTTGGCGGTCTCAGCGGTCGCGGCAGCATCCTTTGCTTCCTGTAGGGCCCCGCCAAGTGACTGCTCGCGCACGGCAAGCTCTTCCTCATGGCTGTCAAGGTTGACCTTCCACTGCGCCAGCTCACCCTCCAGCGTGGACAGCTTCTCAGCGGCAAGCCGCTGCTGTTCCTCCACTTCAGCCTTCTCAAGGATGAAGGCCTGCTGCTCCCCGGCAAGTTGCTCCCGCTCCTCTGCCAAGGACCGGAGAGCTGCTTGGTGAAGACCCCGGAGCTCCTCTGCACGCTTCTCCATATCAGCTCCCACCTTGGCGGCCAGAGCCTCTCGGGACTCCAGCTTGGCCTGCCGGGCGCGGTAAAGCGACAGCAGCTTGCGCAGCAGCCGCTCCTCCTCAGACTCGCTACTGCTGCTCGGCGCGTCGACAAGCTTCAGCCCGGTGGAGGCAAGCACCTCTCCGTCGAAGACCTCTCCCTCGACCGGCGCCTGGACATGGACGCCCAGGGGACCTTGATGAAGACGTTGTCGCCGGCCTTTAAGTAGGCGCCTGGCTCGGGCTCGTCGGAGCTGGGGGCTGCAGCGGCGGCGGAGGGCTCGGCGGTCGGTGTAGCGCCTGGCGCTCCTGCGGCCTCAGGGCCATCAGTGCGATCGCCAGCCCCTTCGCCGGCTGCTGCGGCGGCAGCCTTGGCAGCCTCTGCGCCGACGGGATCGTCTGCGCCAACCGTTTCTTCGGCAACGGCGGCGTCGTCAGCAACGACCTCCGTATCCATTGGCTCGGCTGCGGATGGGTCTGACGGAAGAAAAGGAAAGAAAAACAGTCAAGCAAATATCCAAAAAAAGGAAGAATCTAAAGAAGGAAAGCCAAGGGGAGCTTGAAGCAAAGAGATTACCTGCGCGGGCCGGCTCCTCGGTGAGGTTCCTTGCCGGGGAGCTCTCCCTCGGCGGCGTGGTTGTAGCTCCCGTCGGCGGAGGGCCGCTGGTGCTATCCCTCGCCGGAGAGCTCGCCCTTGGCGGAGTACTCGCCCTTGGCGGAGTGCTCGCCCTTGGCGGAGAATTCGTCCTTGGCGGATGACTCTCCCTTGCCGGAGAGCTTCCCCTTGGCGGTGTGGTCGAAGCGTGCGGCACGTTGGGGGCGGTCTCCTGGCGCTCCTGGTGCTGCTGCCCTGCTCCTACACGGATCAACCAACAAGACGTCAGTAAAGAAGAAGCACCCACGCGCGCCTAACAGCAGAAAATAAACTAGACACTTACGCTGGGGGATGCGCTAGGGGCTGCTCTGAAGACCAGTTGCCGGGTCCGGCAAGCTTGTCTCGGGCGCACCCCCTGCTATTGCGGCGGGCTCGTCCTCGATGACAATCACCGGGACCTTGGCTCTCTTCGCCGCCCTCTGGGCCAGAGTTCTGAAAAGAGAACAGGTTCGGAGTTAGGCAAAAGAGATACAAGACAAAACAACTGAAAATCGAAGAAATACAAGAATTGCAAGATCTTACTCTTCTTCTTCCTCGTCGGAGTTGAGCGCGGAGAAGTCAAAGTCTGGCTCGCGCGCCCCGGCGCGAGGAAGCGGAGGAGTGGGCTCCCTTGGCCGCTTGGCGGGGGCAGTGGCGGTGGTCTGAGACAACCCTGCTCCAGCTGCCATCATGGCGTGGGGAGCGGCAGGGGCAGAAGTTGCGGTCCGGGACGACCCCGCTCCAGTTGCCGCAGAAGCGCGAGGCGCTCCCGCCGCAACCTTGCTTGCCGTGGTGGAGCAAGTCGCGCGGCGCGGCGGCTGTTGGCCCGTCTGCCGCTCCGTCACGTCCCCGGCCTTGCGGAGACGCCTTCTTGGTGGAGCTGGAGGCTCTGCTGGTGGCGGCGAGCTGCCTGAGGATGAGGAAGAAGAGGAGCCGATCTCCAGTGAGCCGCTCGTGTCCCCAACGGGCCCGCTCGACTCGGCGCCCTGCTCGGCGGGCCCGCTCGACTCGACGCCCTGCTCGGCGGGCTCGTTTGGCTCGGCGTCTTGCCCGGCAGGCTTCCCTGCGTTGAGAAACGCTTCTCGCTCGGCAAGGCTTACCGCCTCCGCTGCCTCCGCCTCCTCCACAGTGAAACCGAACTCACCCGCGGCCCTGGCTGCCGCCGCCTCCTCCAGCCTGGTGGCGATGTACGCCATCTCCTTGTCGATGGTGTCGCGGGTGAGGCCTTTCTTCTCGTCGACGTGGATTGGCGTTTCCTCCAAGCTGTCGAAGAACGCCTGCACGGCTTCCTCAGTGGGCTCTTGCCAAGTTGGATCGATCCCGTGAGAGTCGCACAGCGGCATCATTGCGCAGATGCGGCTGAGTGCGGAGTTGTTGCACAGCGGAACTACGCCCTGCGGCAACCTAAACACCTCGGGATGATCTGGGTCATACTTGAACAACTCCTGGAGCATTGCGTTGAGCTCCATGACAGTGAAATTATAATTGAGGCCCGGGCGCAACCTCATGATATCTATCGCGTTCTCAAACTCCCAGGAGGGCCTCTTCCTATCCTGCAAGGGCGCAATGCGGCGGCGGAGGAAATCTGCGCCAACCGCGCGTACGATGAGCCCGGCACTCCTGAGGCGTAGGATCCGGGCAGTGGCAATCTTCAGTCTACTATCTTCCGGGGCCAAGTCGCTCCAGTCGTCGCCGCGTACTACTGGGGCTTGGTGCCGGGCGGTAAAATGCTGCGGGTTATCCTCTACAATCCAACACCAATTGGCTCTCCACTCATCCCACTTGCCGCGGAGCTCTCCCACTAAGTAAGCTTCCTTCTTGTGGGTCCTAGAGATCCAAGATATTCCGCCAGACAGAGGCTCTCCCGTCTCAACTCGGGGCGTGAAGTAGTGACGGAAAAGAGCTACATTTGGGAAGACTCCGACAAAGTTCTCGCAGAGGTGTGCGAAAACGGCCATTGTCAGAACGGCGTTGGGGTGAAGTCAAGGAGGTGGAACCCGTAAGTGTTCATGATATCGCAGAAGAATTCAGAGTACGGCGGGCAGAGCCCGCAGTAGAAGAACAGGGCAAAGAACGCATATCCGCCCGGAAACATTTCGCAAGCAATGGCTGGGAGTACCTTGGTGCACGGATGCGCCCGCGTCTCCCCCGACCAGAAAAGGTAGAAGGCCTCCCTCAGCTCCCTCGCGGCAAGCTTGGGGGGGAAGGTCGCCTTCTTCTTTCGCATCGCCGCAAGCCGCAGCGCCTCGGCCGACTTCTTAGTCTTCCCCTTCTCGCCTTTCGGAGCCATGGCGGAAGCGGTGAAGGAGGTCGACGATGCTGGTGGTGCTGGTGGCGACGGGGGGCGGAGCGCTGCTCTCTTTCGACTTTGGGGAGAAGGGGAGCGGCGGAGTTTCTTGAGGATTGAAGCAGCAATGGGCGGATGGGCGTACTGCCCCTGTTTCCCCTGCTTATAAGGGGGGAGGGGGCGGACGTTCCGCATTTCCGAATAAAGAAACCGCCCACGATCTCTCCCACGACACCACGATTGACGCGTGCCGTTAGGGGAGGGCGCGGCGGATACGGAGAAAGATACGGCGAAAACCAGGCCGCGCGTGCCCGTGCACTGTTTTGGGCCTGGCCCAACAGCGCTCGGCACCGTGTATGGCCCAGGCCCGGGGGCTCCTATCGGTGTACTAAAGTAGGGGTACCCTTAGTATCCCGAACTTGTGAACGGGCAGTCGCAGCGTCCCGTGGCAAGGCTTGACAGGTGATCGCCAAGGTCCTCCGTGGTTCCTTTGGAGCCATTCAAGAACAAAGTATCCAAGCAAGGCCCCGGCAAGAGGAGCTTGCCGAGAAGGACACTCAAGGCATAAGATCACTCAAGACACAAGACCCTGGCAAGAGGAGCTTGCCGGGAAGGCCAACCAAGGCGTTTCAAGAAACTTGCCGCGACGCGCCACGCGTCCCGGCAAGGCCCGGTGAGCGACAAGCTCCCGGAAGCGACAAGATAGCAACCGCGGCAAGGCGCTTGCCGTGGCAAGCTTCCACTCAGTACCCGCGCTCCAGCGCATCCACCCACGCGTCGCTTTGGGACCCTTCCAGGCGCACGTGGCGGAAGGCTGTGCAGCTAGGAGTACACGGTGGCAAGCGGCGATGACAAGGCAACCGTCGTGGCGGACGGTGGCACCCCTGACGGCCGCTTTTTGCACTGTTTGGGCGACGGCGACGGGCATTTAATGCCCTTGTCCCCTGCCGTCAGGGTTAGGTGTGGAACACTGTACAAACACTGTACCAACTACCACCCTTTTTACACTTTTACCCTCACCTGCGTTGCCACCTGTCGGTGACCCCTTTGAGCCTATAAAAGGAGGCCCATGTGCAACGTAGAAGGGGGTTAGACATTCAAACACTCTCACGCTCGGTCTCGCTAGCCGCTGAGGAGTACTGTAGCTTCCAGCGCTCCCGAGCCAAGAACTCAATACAAATCAAAGCAGGAGTAGGGTTTTACGCATCCGTGCGGCCCGAACCTGGGTAAACTGCTCGTGTGCTCGCCTCGATCCGCTCTTTGTGCTACCTCCGCCCCCTGCCGTACCGAAAAGGGGCTCCGTTCCCATAGGTGTTCGTGGGCGATCAGTTTCCCCGACAGAATGGATCCTTTCTAGAGAAGGAGTTTCTCTCGAAAGAAGTGAGTGGGAGGAAAGTAGAACTTGATGAGGTAATTGTACCATCTCCCGAATTGGAAAGTAGTACATCACAGAAACTAGTTCCAGTGATTCCTACACCAATTAGTGAGGAAGCTAATGATGATGATCATGAAACTTCAGATCAAGTTTCTGCTGAACTTCATAGATCAACCAGAGTTCGTTCCGCACCAGAGTGGTACAGCAACCCGGTTTCTGGAAGTCATGTTACTGGACCATGATGAACCTACGAACTATGAGGAAGCGATGATGAGCCCAGATTTCGCAAAATAGCTTGAGGCCATGAAATCTGAGATGGGATCCATGTATGAGAACAAAGTGTGGACTTTGGTTGACTTGCCCGATGATCGGCAAGCCATTGAAAATAAATGGATCTTCAAGAGGAAGACTGACGCTGACGGTAATGTTACTGTTTACAAAGCTCGACTTGTTGCGAAAGGTTTCCGACAAGTTCAAGGAGTTGACTACGATGAGACTTTCTCACCCGTAGCGATGCTTAAGTCTGTCTGAATCATGTTAGCAATTGCCGCATTTTATGAAATGGATAACAAAACTGCATTCTTTAATGGATTTATTAAAGAAGAATTGTATATGATGCAACCAGAAGGTTTTGTCAATCCTAAAGGTGCTAACAAAATGTGCAAGCTCCAGCGATCCATCTATGGACTGGTGCAAGCATCTCGGAGTTGGAATATATGCTTTGATAAGTTGATCAAAGCATATAGATTTAT
Organism: Secale cereale; assembly: GCA_902687465.1. Classification (NCBI taxonomy): domain Eukaryota; kingdom Viridiplantae; phylum Streptophyta; class Magnoliopsida; order Poales; family Poaceae; genus Secale; species Secale cereale. The sequence continues at coordinate 680,067,768 of LR738714.1, forward strand.
ACAGACTTGCGGTGAAGCCTGTATTTACAAGAAAGTGAGTGGGAGCACTACAACCTTTCTGATAAGTATATGTGAACGACATATTGTCGATCGGAAATGATGTAGAATTTTCTCGAAAGCATAAAGGAGTGTTTGAAAGGAGTTTTTCAAAGAAAGACCTTGGTGAAGCTGCTTACATATTGGGCATCAAGATCTTAGAGATAGATCAAGACGCTTGATAAGACTTTCGATGAGTACATACCTTGATAAGATTTTGAAGTAGTTCAAAATGGATCAGTCAAAGAAGGAGTTCTTGCCTGACTTGTAAGGTGTGAAGTTGAGTAAGACTCAAAGCCAGACCACGGCAGAAAAATATAGAGAGAATGAAAGTCATTCACTATGCCTCAGCCATAGGTTCTATAAAGTATGCCATGCTGTGTACCAAACATGTTGTGTACCTTCCCATGAGTTTGACAGGGAGGTACAATAGTGATCCAGGAGTAGATCACTGTACAGCGGTCAAAATTATCCTTAGTAATTGGATGACTAAGGAAATGTTTCTCGATTATGGAGGTGATAAAGAGTTCGTCGTAAAGGGTTACGCAGATGCAAGCTTTGACACTAAATCCAGATGACTCTAAGTATCAATCCGGATGCGTATTGAAAGTGGGAGCAATTAGCTAGAGTAGCTCCATGCAGAGCATTGTAGACATAGAAATTTGCGAAATACATACGGATCTGAATGTGACAGACCCGTTGACTAAACTTCTTTCACAAGCAAAACATGATCACACCTTATTACTCTTGGGTATTAATCACATAGCGATGTGAACTAGATTATTGACTCTAGTAAATCCTTTGGGTGTTGGTCACATGGCGATGTGAACTATGGGTGTTATTCACATAACGATGTGAACTATCGGTATTAAATCACATAGCGATGTGAGCTAGATTATTGACTGTAGTGCAAGTGGGAGACTGAAGGAAATATGCCCTATAGGCAATAATAAAGTTGTTATTTATATTTCCTTATATCATGATAAATGTTTATTATTCATGCTAGAATTGTATTAACCGTAAACTTAGTACATGTGTGAATACATAGACAAAACAGAGTGTCCCTAGTGTGCCTCTACTAGACTAGCTCATTGATCAAAGATGGTTATGTTGCCTAACCATAGACATGAGTTGTCATTTGATCAACGGGATCACATCATTAGGAGAATGATGTGATGGACAAGACCCATCCGTTAGCTTAGCACTATGATCGATTAGTTTCACTGCTATTGCTTTCTTCATGACTTATACACGTTCCTATGACTATGAGATTATGCAACTCCCGAATACCGTAGGAACACCTTGTGTGCTATCAAACGTCACAACGTAACTGTGTGATCATAAAGATGCTCTACAGGTGTCTCCGAAAGTGTTCGTGGTGTTGGCGTAGATCAAGACTAGGATTTGTCACTCCGAGTGTCGGAGAAGTATCTCTGGGCCCTCTCGGTAATGCACATCATAATAAGCCTTGCAAGCAAAATACTAATGAGTTAGTCACGAGATGATGTATTACGGAACGAGTAAAGAGACTTGTCGATAACAAGATTGAACTAGGTATAGAGATACCGACGATCGAATCTCGGGCAAGTAACATACCGATGACAAAAGGAACAACGTATGTCGTTATGCGGTTTGACCGATAAAGATCTTCGTAGAATATGTAGGAACTAATATGAGCATCCAGGTTCCGCTATTGGTTATTGACCGGAGATGAGTCTCGGTCATGTCTACATAGTTCTCGATCCCGTAGGGTCCGCACGCTTAACGTTTGATGACGATCGGTATTATGAGTTTATGAGTTTTGATGTACCGAAGGAGTTCGGAGTCCCGGATGAGACCGGGGACATGACGAGGATTCTCGAAATGGTTGAGACATAAAGATCGATATATTGGACGACTATATTCGGACATCGGAAAGGTTCCGAGTGATTCGGGTATTTTTCGGAGTATATGGGCCTTATTGGGCCATACGGGAATAGAGGAAAAGGCCAAAAGGAAGGAGGCGCGCGCCCCCCTGTGGTCCGAATTGGACAAGGGGTGCAGCCCCCTTTTCCTTCTCCCTCTCCACCTCTTTCCTTCTCTCCTACTCCGGAAAGGAAAGGGGAATCCTACTAGGACTTGGGAGTCCTAGTAGGACTCCCCACACTTGGCGCGCCCCCTCTAGGGCCGGCCTCTCCCTTGCTCCTTTATATTCGGGGGCAGGGGGGCACCCAAAGACACACAAGTTGAATTGTTTTAGCCGTGTGCGGTGCCCCCCTCCACAGAAACACACCTCGATCATACCGTTTCAGTGCTTAGGCGAAGCCCTGTGCCGGTAGATACATCATATCCGTCACCACGCCGTCGTGCTGACGAAACTCTCCCGTGAAGCTCAACTGGATCAAGAGCTCGTGGGACGTCATCAAGCTGAACGTGTGCTGAACGCGGAGGTGCCGTACGTTCGGTGCTTGATCGGTTGGATCGCGAAGAAGTTCGACTACATCAACTGTGTCACTTGACGCTTCCGCTCCCGGTCTACGAGGGTACGTAGACACACTCTCCCCTCTCGTTGCTATACATCTGGTAGATAGATCTTGCGTGATCGTAGGAAAATTTTAAAATACTACATTCCCCAAAAAATATGACCTAAACGGCAGTGCCACAAATGAGTTGCACTATCATTATTAACCTTGCATCTTTTGGCTTCAATATTATGAGTATGTGTATCACTGCGACCGAGATCCAACAAACTATTTTCATTGGGTGTATGACCATCGAAGGCTTTATTCATGTAAATAGAATAACAATTATTTTATGACTTTAAATGAATAACCGTATTGCAACAAATATGATCAAATCATATTCATGCTCAACGCAAATGCCAAATAACATTTATTTAGGTTTTACACTAATCCCGAAAGTATAGGGAGTGTGCGATGATGATCATATCAATCTTGGAACCACTTCCAACACACATCGTCACTTCACCTTTAACTAGTCTATGTTCATTCTGCAATTCTCGTTTCGAGTTACTAATTTTAGCAACTGAACCGGTATCAAATACCCAGGGGTTGCTATGAACACTAGTAAAGTATACATCAATAATCTGTATATCAAAATATACCTTTGTTCACTTTGCCATCCTTCTTATCCGCCAAGTATCTAGGGCAGTTCCACTTCCAGTGACCATTTCCTTTGCAGTAGAAGCACTTAGTTTCAGAGTTGAGTTTAGCTTTGGGTTTCTTCACGGGAGTGACAACTTGCTTGTCATTCTTCTTGAAGTTCCCATTCTATCCCTTTGCCCTTTTACTTGAAACAAGTGGTCTTATTAACCATCAACACTTGATGCTCTTTCTTGATTTCTACCTTCGCCGATTTCAGCATCGCGAAGAGCTCGGGAATTACCTTCATCATCCCTTGCATATTATAGTTCATCACGAAGTTCTACTAACTTGGTGATAGTGACTAGAGAACTTTGTCAATTACTATCTTATCTAGAAGATTAACTCCCACTTGATTCAAGTAATTGTAGTACCTAGACAATCTGAGCACATGCTCACTGGTTGAGCTATTCTCATCCATCTTGTAGGCAAAGTACTGTCAGAGGTCTCATACCTCTCGACACGGGCATGAGTATGAAATACTAATTTCAACTCTTGGAACATCTTATATGCTTTGTGGCATTCGAAACGTTTTTGAAGTCCTGGTTCTAAGCCGTAAAGCATGGTGCACTAAACTATCAAGTAGTCATCATACCAAGCTTTTGTCAAACATTCATAAAGTCTACATCTGCTCCTGCAATAGGTCTGTCACCTAGCGGTGCATCAAGGACATAATTATTCTGTGCAGCAATGAGGATAATCCTCAGATCACGGAACATTTCCGCATCATTGCTACTAACATCTTTCAACTTAGTTTTCTCTAGGAACATATAAAAAATAAACGGGGAGCAACATCGTGAGCTATTGATCTACAACATAGATATGCTAATACTACCAGAACTAAGTTCATGATAAATTAAAGTTCAATTTAATCATATTACTTAAGAACTCCCACTTAGATAGACATCCCTCTAGTCATCTAAATGATCACGTGATCCAAATCAACTAAACCATGTCTGATCATCACGTGAGATGGAGTAGTTTTCAATGGTGAACACCTTATGTTGATCATATCTACTATGACTCACGCTCGACCTTTCGGTCTCCAGTGTTCTGAGGCCATATCTGCATATGCTAGGCTCGTCAAGTTTAACCCGAGTATTCTGCGTGTGCAAAACTGGCTTGCACCCGTTGTATGTGAACGTAGAGCCTATCACACCCGATCATCACGTGGTGTCTCAGCACGAAGAACTTTCGCAACAGTGCATACTCACGGAGAACACTTGTACCTTGAAATTTTGTAAGGGATCATCTTATAATGCTACCGTCGTATTAAGCAAAATAAGAAGCATGATAAGATAAACATCACATGCAATCAAAATATAAGTGATATGATATGGCCATCATCATCTTTTGCCTTTGATCCCCATCTCCAAAGCACCGTCATGATCACCATCGTCACCGGCGCGACACCTTGATCTCCATCGTAGCATCGTTGTCGTCTCGCAAACTATTGCTTCCACGACTATCGCTACCACTTAGTGATAAAGAAAAGCAATTACATGGCGATTGCATTTCATACAATAAAGCGACAACCATATGGCTCCTACCAGTTGCCGATAACTTTACAAAACATGATCATCTCATACAATAACGTATAACTCATCATGTCTTGACCATATCACATCACAACATGCCCTGCAAAAAAAGTTAGATGTCCTCTACTTTGTTGTTGCAAGTTTTACGTGGCTGCTACGGGCTTAGCAAGAACCGTTCTTACCTACGCATACACAAACCAGAACGATTTTTCGTCAAGTTTGTGTTGTTTTAACCTTCACAAGGACCGGGCGTAGCCACACTCGATTCAGCTAAAGTGAGAGAGACAAACACCCGCCAGTCACCTTTAAGCAATGAGTGCTCATAACGGTGAAACCAGTCTCGCGTAAGCGTACGCGTAATGTTGGTTCAGGCCGCTTCATCTCACAATACCGCTGAACCAAAGTATGACATGCTGGTAAGCAGTATGACTAGTATCGTCCACAACTCACTTGTGTTCTACTCGTGCATATCATCTACGCATAGACCTGGCTCTGGTACCACTGATGGGGAACGTAGTATTTCAAAATTTTCTTACGATCACGCAAGATCTATCTACTAGATGCATAGCAACGAGAGGGGAGAGTGTGTCTACGTACCCTCGTAGACCGAAAGCGGAAGCGTTTATCAACGTGGTTGATGTAGTCGTGCACCTTCACGATCCGTCCCGATCTAGTACCGAACGTACGGCACCTCCGCGTTCAGCACACGTTCAGCTCGATGACGTCCTCGCCTTCTTGATGCAGCAAGACGGGCGAAGTAGTAGATGAGTTCCGGTAGCACGACGGCGTGGTGACGGTTGTTGATGAAGAACAATATCTGCAGGGCTTCGCCAAGCACTGCAGAAACTAGACGGAGGATAAATTAGAGGGTCGGGGTTGCCGGCACACGGCTTGGTGTATCTTGATGTGTCTTGGGTGCTAGCCCTACCCCTCTATTTATATGTTGAGCCCTGGGGTCGAAACTTGGAGCAAAAGCCTCCTCAAAGTCGGTTTTGCCCGAAAGGAAAGAGTCCCACTCGGACTCCAGGGCTAGACGCCAGGGTTCCCGGCGTCTACCCCCTAGACGCCAGGGTTCCCGGCGTCTACCCCCTAGACGCCAGGGTTCCTGATGTCTAGCCTCTGGTCTCCGCAAAACTTCCTTTTGCACTTTTCTAAAGCCTCGTGGGCTTTCCCCTTTGGCCCAAATAAAGTGTTCTCATACCCAAACATTTCGGGAAACATTCGGAACCCCTTCCGGTGAATTCCGGAACCCTTCCGGAGGTCAAACACTATTGTCCCATATATTAATCTTTATCTCCGGACCATTCTGGAGTTCCTCGTCATGTCCATGATCGCATCCGGGAATCCGAATAACATTCGGTCACCAACATACATAACTCATTAAATACTATATCGTCAACGAACGTTTAAGCATGCGGACCCTACGGGTTCGAGAACTATGTAGACATGACCGAGACATCTCTCCGGTCAATAACCAATAGCGGAACCTGGATGCCCATATTGGCTCCTACATATTCTACAAATATCTTTATCGGTCGAACCGCATAACAACATACGTTGTTCCCTTTGTCATCGATATGTTACTTGCCCGAGATTCGACGGTATCTCAATACCTAGTTCAATCTCGTTACCGGCAAGTCTCTTTACTCGTTCCGTAATACATCATCCCGTGACTAACTCATTAGTCATTTGCTTGCAAGGCTTATTATGATGTGCATTACCGAGAGGGCCCAGAGATACCTCCCCGACACTCGGAGTGACAAATCCTATTCTTGATCTATGCCAACACCACGAACACCTTCGGAGACACATGTAGAGCATCTTTATAATCACCCAATTACGTTATGACGTTTGATAGCACACAAGGTGTTCCTCCTGTATTCGGGAGTTGCATAATCTCATAGTCATAGGAACATGTATAAGTTATGAAGAAAGCAATAGCAGTAAAACTAAACGATCATAGTGCTAAGCTAACGGATGGGTCTTGTCCATCACATCATTCTCCTAATGATGTGACCCCGTTGATCAAATGACGACTCATGTCTATGGCTAGGAAACATAACCATCTTTGATCAATGAGCTAGTCTAGTAGAGGCATACTAGGGACACTCTGTTTTGTCTATGTATTCACACATGTACTAAGTTTCCAGTTAATACAATTCTAGCATGAATAATAAACATTTATAATGATATAAGGAAATAAATAATAACTTTATTATTGCCTCTAGGGCATATTTCCTTCAGACACAAGAGACTCTTTGTTATTTGGTTGCAGGGTTGTTTGAGAGAGACCATCTTCATCCTACGCCTCCCACGGATTGATAAACCTTAGGTCATCTACTTGAGGGAAATTTGCTACTATCCTACAAACCTCTGCACTTGGAGGCCCAACAACATCTACAAGAAGAAGGTTGTGTAGTAGACATCAAAGACATACATCAAGTGTTCTCAAATCCTTAAAGACTCAATCCGATAAGATAACTTCAAAGGGAAAACTCAATCCATTACAAGAGAGTAGAGGGGGAGAAGCATCATAAGATCCAACTAGAATTGCAAAGCTCGCGATACATCAAGATCGTGCCATCTTAAGAACACGAGAGAGAGAGAGAGAGAGAGAGAGAGAGAGAGATCAAACACATAGCTACTGATACATACCCTCGGCCCCGAGGGTGGACTACTCCCTCCTCGTCATGGAGAGCGCCGGGATGATGAAGATAGCCACCGGAGAGGGATTCCCCCTCCGGCAGGATGCTGGAACAGGGTCTAGATTGGTTTTTGATGGCACCAGAGGCTTTCAGCGGCGGAACTCCCGATCTAGGTTACTTTCCGGAGGTTTATGTATTTATAGGAATTTTTGGCGTAGGTCTCACGTCAGGGGGGTCTCTGGGCTGTCAACGAGACAAGGGCACACTACCACTTGGGGTGGGCGCGCCCCCACCCTCGTGGGCAGCCCGTGGCTCTCCTGGCCCAAATCTTTTACTTCATGGGCTTCTTTTGGTCCAGAAAAAATCATCAAAAATTGGCACGTCAATTGGACTCCGTTTGATATTCCTTTTCTATAAAACTCAAAAACAAGGAAAAACATAAACTGGCACTGGGCTCTAGGTTAATAGGTTAGTCCAAAAATCATATTAAAGTGTATATAAAAGCCCATAGAACATCCTACAAGGATAATATAATAGCATGGAACAATCAAAAATTATAGATACGTTGGAGACGTATCACATTTGCCTAGAAAGAAAATAAAATTACCTTATGAATCTATTATGAGAGCCACTTATGGATTGCCTACCAAAGATGGCAATATCTAGATCTATTCTTGTATCATGCCTAGCTAGGGGCGTTAAACGATAGCACTTGTTGGGACGCAACCCAATTTTACTTTCTTTGTTTTTGCTTCTGTTTAGTAATAAATAATGCATCTAGCTTATGTTTAGATGTGGTTTTGTGTTTTAATTAGTGTTTGTGCCAAGTAGAGCCTTTGGGAAGACTTGGGTGAAGTCTATGTGATCATGCTGTAAAAAACAGAAACTTTAGCGCTCACGAGATTAGCTACCATTTTTTACTGGAGAGTGCTTTTTAGTTGATTCTTTTTGCAGATGATTAATAGACAAATTCCCCATGTCCACCAGTTTATTTTAAAAAAATAGAGTTACAAAAGTATTAGAAAGTTACAGATTGCTACAGACTTTTCTGTTTTTGCCAAATTCTATTTTTCATGTGTTGTTTGCTTATTTTGATGAATCTATGAGTAGTATCGGGGGGTATGAATCATAGAGAAGTTGGAATATAGTAGGTTTAACACAAATATAAACAAAAAATGAGTTCATTACATTACCTTTTAGTGGGGTTTGTTTTCTTATACTAACGGAACTCACGAGATTTTTGGCTAAGTTTTGTGTTGTGGAGTTTTCAAGTTTTTGGGTAAGGATTTGATGGACTATGGAACAAAGAGTGTCAAGAGTCTAAGCTTGGGGATGCCCAAGGCACCCCAAGGTAAAATTCAAGGACAACCAAAAGCCTAAGCTTGGGGATGCCCCGGGAAGGCATCCCCTCTTTCGTGTTCGTCTATCGGTAACCTTACTTGAGACTATATTTTTATTCACCACATGATATGTGTTTTGCTTGGAGCGTCATGTATTATTTGAGTCTTTGCTTTTTAGTTTACCACAATCATCCTTGCTGGACACACCCTTTGAGAGAGATACACATGAATCGGAATTTATTAGAATACTCTATGTGTTTCACTTATATCTTTTGAGCTAGATAGTTTTGCTCTAGTGCTTCACTTATACCTTTTTAGAGCACGGTGGTGGTTTTATTTTGTAGAAATTATTGATCTCTAATGCTTCACTTATATTATTTCGAGGGTCTTTTTAGAACGTCATGGTAATGTGCTTTGGTTATAAATAATTCCTAATATGATAGGCATCCAAGAGGGGTATAGAAAAAACATTCATATAAAGTGCATTGAATATTATGAGAAGTTTGATACTTGATGATTGTTTTGAGATATGAGGATGGTGATATTAGAGTCATGCTAGTGGAGTAATTGTGAATTTGAGAAACACTTGTGTTAAAGTTTGTGATTCCCGTAGCATGCACGTATGGTGAACCGTTATGTGATGAAGTTGGAGCATGATTTATTCATTGATTGTCATCCTTTGTGTGGAGGTCGGGATCGCGCGATGGTTAACTCCTACCAACCCTTCCCCTAGGAGCATGCGTCGAATACTTTGTTTTGATAACTCATAGATTTTTGCAGTAAGTATATGAGTTCTTTATGACTAATGTTGAGTCCATGGATTATAAGCACTCTCAACGTTCCACCATTGCTAGCCCCTCTTGTGCCGCGCAACTTTCGCCGGTGCCATACACCCACCATATACCTTCCTCAAAACAGTCACCATACCTACCTATCATGGCATTTCCATAGCCATTCCGAGATATATTGCCATGCAACTTTCCACCATTTCGTTTACTATGACACACTTCATCATTGTCATATTGCCATGCATGATCATGTAGTTGACATCGTATTTGTGTCTAGGCCACCATGCATAATTTTTCATACATGTCTGTAGGATCGAAAGTATGTCTAGAGGGGGGGTGATTAGACTACTTGACAATATAAAAATCTGCCTTTTGATCATGCAATGTTTTTGGCAGTTTCACAATTAAGATCAATTCAAGTATCACCCTACACATGCAATTCTAGAGTAATAGCAGCGGAAAGTAAATTGCACATGTAAAAGAGAGGTGGAGAAGATCAAACGCAGTTTGGTGACACGAAGATTTTTGTCGTGGTTCCGATAGGTGGTGCTATCGTACATCCACGTTGATGGAGACTTCAACCCACGGAGGGTAACGGTTGCGCGAGTCCACGGAGGGCTCCACCCACGAAGGGTCCACGAAGAAGCAACCTTGTCTATTCCATCATGGCCTACGCCCACGGAGGACTAGCCTTACTCGGGGTAGATCTTCACGAAGTAGGCGATCTCCTTGCCCTTACAAACTTCTTGGTTCAACTCCACATCTCAAAGACGGAGGCTCCCAAGCGACACCTAACCAATCTAGGAGGCACCACCCTCCAAAAGGTAATAAATGGTGTTGATGATGATGAACTCCTTGCTCTTGTGCTTCAAATGATAATCTCCCCAACACTCAACTCTCCTCACTGATATGGCTGTGGTGGAAGAAAGGTTTGAGTGGAAAGCAACTTGGGAAGGCTAGAAATCAAGTTTCATATGGTAGGAATGGAATGGCTTGATCTCAACACAAGGGTAGGTGGTTCACTTCTCAGAAAGTGTATGGTAGGAGTGGTAGACTTTCTGATGGCTCTCTTCACGAATGAAGAGGGGGTGGAGGGGTATATATAGCCTCCACACAAAATCCAACCGTTACACACATATTTGACCAATCTCGGTGAGACCGAAGTGAAAACTCGGTCAGACCGAAAGTTCAAATATAGTGAACGTTGGGATTTTCGGTGGGACCGAAAATACCATCTCGGTGTGTCCGAAGTGAGTCAAAGGTTGGAGCTTGCCATCTCGGTGGGACCGAAATTAACAACTCGGATATTCCGAAGTGATGTCAATTGGTTACAGAAGGTTGGCAGTCCATTTTCGGTGAGACCGAAACTCAAAATCGGATGGACCGAGAAATTAGGGTTTGGAAGAATAACTGAGGTGGTTCATCTCGGTGGGACTGAGTTTGCAGAATCGGTTTGTCCGAGATTACTTAAGAGTGTGTTAAGTAGTGAAGAGTGCTGATAGTTGAGGGAGCTAGATCACCAAGCACTTGAGCAACCAGATCATTAACACAACCTCATCCCCTTTTAATAGTATTGGCTTTTCCTATGGACTCAATGTGATCTTTGATCACTAAACCAAAAATAGAGTCTTGAGCTTTTGCCAATGCTTGTCTTAGCATTTTGAGGGGTCCACTTCTTCAGACATTTCCATACCCATATCATCGAACTTCTCTGAAATGATTCTCAAGTAAATATTAGTTCAATGATATATATGTTGTTATTAATTACCAAAACCACCCGGGGATTAGTTGCACTTTCAATCTCCCCCTTTTTGGTAATTGATGACAACATATAGATCAAAGCTTCGACAAAAGATATAATCAATGAATAAAATCGTCGCTTTGAGAAGTATGTGATAAACAAGAGCTCCCCCTAAATTTGTGCATTATTTAAAATTTGCGTTTGAATGCAAATGCACAATCGATTAGGATTATGGGTCACTCTTCCATGTCACATACATCTTGGTGGAGCGCACAAAATGATAAGAATGAATAACATGCACTCAATCACCAAGACAAGAGTAAATAGCCATACAATAAGGAATAGCATATGATAAGCATTAAGCACACATTAAAGCATAGTATGACCAAGCACTAATTAAGGTAGCGTCAAACGTAGTAGCAAGCACACTTAAAGTTTCGAAAGACCAAAAGAAACCAATGTATTTCAAAGAAACCGGCAAAAGAACGAAAGACGAAAGAGCACTCTCTCTCTCGAAGCCCTATGATCTATAACAATTTCTCCCCCTTTGGCAACAAGTTACCAAAAAGTTCGAAAAGGTATAGAGCTAAGCGTCACTGCGGGCTCTGCTGGCGGCTCCCGTCTGGGTAGATGTCGGTGTAGAGATAGCTGCATCGGCGAAGACTTCTGCTGATGTCTGCACTGGAGGAGTGGATGCTGGAGCTGGAGCAACTGCTGGAGCTGTAGCTGGTGCTGAAGTGGTAGCCCTGGAGTCAGTCACTGGGATAGCTGCAGATCTGGATCCTCTGGGAACCTGAGCAGTCTGGCGATGAGAGTCCTGGACTAGATCATCCTGCATGAGCTCTGCTCTCTCCTGCCTTGTTTCCTCCATGTCTGCCTCAAGCTTGTTGACGGACACCTGAATCTCTGTCAGCTTCACGTCCAGAGCGTGGATCTTGTCCTCAACAATCCTCTCTAGGCTCTCCTGAGATTGCTCAATGCTGGCCAGGCGTTGTTCAATCCTCTGGGTAGCTTCAAGAATTTGTTCTCCAAAGCTCTTTGGCTTAGCTTCTGCTGCTGCTGCCTCTTTGTCAGCTTTAGCCTTCTTCGCAGCTTCGATTTTGGCCTGTCCTTCAACTGAGGTAGGATCCTCTTCATCCATCACAACTACGTTGTCCTCATGCTCTGGCTGCAGTGGCAAGTGCTTCCTATCCAACATGAATTTGCCTGTGCCAAACTTGGCGTTGATGAGCATCTGAATTTGCGGGGCAAACCCACACGACCTCTTCTGGTCAGCTGCAGTCCTCTTAATGGTCTCTACCATTAAGTCCATCACCTTAAAAGGTGCCTTCTCATCGAGAATGTGCAGCATGTTGATAGAATAGCCTCGAATCATGCGGTGGTCTCCAGACTTAGGCATTAATGTATGCCTCAGAATAGTGTTAGTGGTGGTCAGACCTGCCTGGAGATAGTACACTGAGCCAAGCTTCCATCCTTCCAAGTCAGCAGCGGGGATCTCCTTGTACATGTTCTTCATGGAATCATGACTCTTCTTAGGAATCCCATAGACATCAATGTCGTCCTCTCTCTGCACTGGAGCGTTCAGAAGTTCTGCCCATTCTTCAACAGACGAAGAAAACCTTTGACCTTCAGTCATCCAGGTGATCTTGCCATCAGGATAGAAGTGGGCTGTGGCGTAGAACTGCATGATCATCTCGTCATTCCAAGCTGTCAGCTCTTGACCCACAAAATCAGCAACTCCACATGCAGTAAAGCTCTCATGCACATGGGGAAAGAAGTCCCGGTGCTCTTCACTGTCAATATACTTCCAGTCAACATACCTGGTGTCAGCAACAATGGGCTTCTTATCCATCAGCACGGTCTCATAGAAATCCTGCTGCTCTCTGGTGTGGAATCTGGGGTCCACAGCAGTCCTTCTCCTTACAGCATATGGATCAGACTGTCTCCATAGCCTGAGACCTTTATCCTTCCTTGCCTTCATGTCCTCAGCTTGAGGATGAGCATCATTGTGGAGTGGCAACTTGGGACGGAGCTTAAGCAACACATGCTCTTCATCTGATTCAGACGGTGGCATCTCACCTTTGTTCTTCTCAGAAGCTGGAATGCTTCTGGTTGTTCTCTTGGGCTTGGCTGGAGCTGCCTTGGCTTGAGCAGTCTTCTTGGGCTTAGAGGAGGCTTGAGCCCGAATAGCATCACCCATGAACTTAGCTTTCTGAGGAGGAGGCTGGGGTGCATCTTCTTCTTCTTCTTCTGCAGCATCAACTTGAGGTTCAGCATATACTACCCTCTTCCTCTTGGAAGTCTTCTTCACCTTACTTGGAGCTGGCTCTTCCAAGTTGAGCTTCTTTGCAACAGCTGACTGCTTTACTTTGCTTGTGCCTTTCCTTGTCTCCTGCCCTTGGTGCTCTTTGGCAACCACATTTCTCTTTGGCTTGGAGGTAACTTCCTCAGCAACAAAGTCAGAGTCCTCATCATCAGAATTTCTCTTCTTCCTGGTTCTGGTGGCTGCAGGAGGCAAACCACTAGGGGTGCTCCTCTCACCATCATCACAGGAGCTGCTAGCAGGACTTGTATCTGCCTCTGGAATCTCAGCAAAAAGTGACTCAGACCTGTTCTGGCTGTCATTGACATCTGACATGGCTGACAACCTGTGAAAAGATAAGGTATAGGCAGAGTAGAAGAGTTATCACAACTGCAGAGGTTTTTGCAAAAAAAATGAGTTCAAAACTTAGTTTTGAGTTTTCACATAATGTATTTCGGTCAAACCGATTTTAAGTTTCGGTGAAACCGAAGTGTATACAGAGGCCTACACACCACTTTCGGTCAGACCGAAATGGGTTTCGGTCCTACCGATAACCTAGGGTTTCACTGAAACTACGTTTCGGTCACACCGATTTGCACAACTCGGTTAAACCGAATGATGCAGTGCAATGGCCAGAGGCCAAATCGGTCATTCCGAGTTTCAAAATCGGCTTCACCGAGATGCGTTCCGTGGAAACCTAAACCTAAGAATTTCGCTCGAAACTAGAGGATCTGATCTAATGTATAGGGAATATCTCAAACGTGGATTGAATCATGGCAAGCCTATCGTGCAAGAATCGGATGGGGAGCACGAAAGGGATCGGGACACACCCTAACTTGGTGGAGTCCCTCTACGGCGGCAACGGTGGAGATGATTACCGTTGACGGCGGCGGAGACCTACGGCGAGGGCGCACAGGCGACGACGGCGACGATCCGTAGACCAGGGCGACGGCAGCAGGGGTCTTGGGGGCGAACGGTTTGAAGAGTTAAATCGCGCGCAGCCCTCAGGTATATATAACCCCATGCTGTCGGTGGGACCGAGTTGAAAAACTCGGTGTCACCGAGATGTATAACTGTTGTGCAGTTATGCATACCGGTCAGACCGAGATTTTGAACTCGGTTTCACCGAGATGAAACCTAGATCAGTCTAAGCGTTTCGGTTGGACCGAGATTGAGAAGCCGGTCAGACCGAAATGGACTTAGAAGGTTTTGGAAGTCAGCCTTAGACGAATCGGTGGCTCCGAGTGCTCCTCACTCGGACTGTCCGAAAAAGACTTGTTCAAAGTTGTGATATGAGCATGAATAGAATTTGAGACAAGAAAGCATAGATAGCTAGGGAAGGTGCTTAGGCATTCTTGTCCATCCATTTGGCCAGAAAAATCAAAACAATCAAAACAACAAATGGATGTCCTTGAATGGATAAAATCATGCATTCAACATGCTCACACAATAAGATAGCAACTGAAATATGTGTCAAACATGCACAACCAACATTCTAGCTACTAGCACACAATTTGTCGATGACTAGGTCATCTATATATGAGTATATTGACTTAGGAGCCAAATGAGAATATTTGATCATAGGTCATACTCATCGTTTAAGCACAAGTGGGGTTACCACTTTTACATAAAGCATTTATGTGTTCACATCATTTGGAGATGCTTTAGCTCAATTTTTAGAGCAAAGCTCCCCCTAGATGTGAGAACCCCTTTTAAAGGGTCAAACTAACCTTGGGTTGTCGTAGAAGACTTCATGTAGATGTTGAAGATGTGGATGCTCAATGTTGATGTAGATCATCAAGAGTTGGGAGCAATCCTTTGGATTAGGGCACTTTCAATACCTACATGGGTTAGTCCCACAAGGAACAAACAAGAATATCCATAGACATAGATTGAAGTTCACAAAAGATGATGTCCATGAAAGCAATGATTACCTTGTCCCTTGACTTACCAACAAGAGGGTTTGTGACTCCATTAACTAGTGCATGATGTGGAAGTTGATTGCACAAGTTCTTGCCAAAATGAATATGAGTGAAGTTTGTTGGCGGAGTCACCCTCAAGAACCTTCTAGTTCTTCTTCTTTGGGATCCACATCATCTTGATGGGAATCCTTGGGGTTGTAGTTGAGCTTGACGAAGTAGAACTTGATGTGTCCTTGGGAACCCACTTGACCATGGCTTGAGGTGCTTCAATGAATGCATCAATCTCCTCTTGAAGCTTGTCCTTGGCCTTTAGCTTGTGGTCTTGTGGTGGAAGGTCATCTTGAGCTTGTTCCACATTGGAAGAAGTAGGATCATACTTCTCCTTTTGTGAAACAAACTGTGGAGTAGGGTATTGACCTTCTTCCCACTCAACACCTTCGGCGTTGAACTTTCGCTCAAAACCAATCCCTTGATTCTTCCGGTGTCTTCCTTGTTTGCGAACAATCTCCTCAAAGTTCTTGCTTCCGGCAAGACTCTTGTAGACACCTTTCTCTATGATTTCCTTCAATAAGCTATTTTCTTGCTCAAGTGTAACTTGGCTTGAAACATTGTTAGTGGAATCAAGAAAACTACTAGAAGCAACAATATTGGATTTAACATTGTTATTGTTACTACTAGAGGAAGAACTTTTCTTATGCTTGTCATGCTTAGTCTTAATAGGTGGCAAGAAATTAGACAAGAGAAGTCGTTTGGCAAGATATGAAGAACTCTTCTTTCGAAGATCGTCATTGATCGCTTTTAGAAACTCATGTTCTTGCTCTAGAGTGAGCTTCTCGAAGCGTAGCTTCTCATGAGATCTTAGGAGCTCTCTATGATCTTCTTGAGTTGTTTCATGAGCTAACTTAAGAGTGTTTAGTTCTTTAGTTAGACGCTCAATCTCCTTCATAGCATTGTCATTCGACTCTTCTCGACTATAAAGACTACTAGCATTTTCATCATTACTAAGCTCACTAGATTTATCATTCAAGAGCTCATCTTCACCAAGCAAGTCATCCTCATCACTATCAAAGTCAATGAATTCAGGGTGTGTTACCTTGGGGCCTTTAGCCATGAAGCATCTTCCAATTCCCTCATTTGGTGAATCAAATAAGTCGTAGGAGTTGGAGTTGGAGGATACGAGTGCAAGTCCGGCAACACCTTCATCTTGACTGTAGTCGGAGTCGGAGTGATAGCTTCCATCGGATTGATTGTCGGAGTCGGAGCCGGAGACCCATTCACCTACATGAGCTTGATGTCTTCTTCTTGTGTAGCTTCTTGATGACTTGTCTTTCCTCTCCGAATCCTTGCTTCTCCGAGAGGGTCTTCGTTCATAACGATCATCTCTACTCCTTCTCTCTCTCCGAGGTGACTCATCTCTTGCTCTTCTTCTTGGAGATTCTTCTCTTCTCTTGTGGGGAGTCATACACTCATTTGAGAAGTGTCCGGGTCTTCCACAATTGTAGCAGTTTCGATCACGACTAGAAGATCTCTTTTCATCATATGATCTAGACTTTGAGCTTCTTTCTTTGCTTCTATTCTTGTAGAACTTGTTGAAGTTCTTGACCATTGGGCTTATCTCTTCATTGGAAATTAGCTTGTCACTTGAGGTAGTAGGAGCATCACTTGTAGCTTTGTAAGCACCACTTGACTTATTGTGAAGCTCTTCCTTATCCTTAAGTGTCATCTCATGAGCAACAATTCTTCCAATGACTTCAGTTGGCTTGAGGGTCTTGTAGTTTGGCATCATTTGGATCAAAGTGCACACGGTGTCATACTTTCCATCCAAAGCTCTGAGAATCTTCTTAATGATGAATCGGTCGGTCATTTCTTCGCTTCCTAAGCCGGCAATCTCATTTGTGATGAGAGCAAGCCTAGAGTACATTTCAGCGACTCCTTCACCATCCTTCATCTTGAACTTGTCAAGTTGACCTTGAAGAATATCTAGCTTTGATTCCTTCACAGATTCAGTACCTTCGTGCATTTCAACCAAAGTATCCCAAATCTCTTTAGCATTCTCAAGACGGCTGATTTTGTTGAACTCTTCGGGACACAAAGCATTGAAGAGAATGTCACAAGCTTGAGCATTGTTTGGCAACATCCGCAACTCTTCCGGTGTAGCTTCGCGATCCGGAACTTTTCCTTCTTCGAAGAAATCACCTTGCATACCAACACAAATAATGCCCCATGCGGCTGGGTTATGACCAAGAATATGCATTTTCATTTTATGCTTCCAACTAGCAAAATTTGTACCATCAAAGTAAGGACCTCTACGATAATTACCCTCACTAGACGCCATACTCTCCTAGGTTGTGAAACCAAGCTTATGGAGTCCAATGCAATGGAGACCAAAACAATGGAGACCAAAGCTCTGATACCACTTGTAGGATCGAAAGTATGTCTAGAGGGGGGGTGATTAGACTACTTGACAATATAAAAAATCTGCCTTTTGATCATGCAATGTTTTTGGCAGTTTCACAATTAAGATCAATTCAAGTATCACCCTACACATGCAATTCTAGAGTAATAGCAGCGGAAAGTAAATTGCACATGTAAAAGAGAGGTGGAGAAGATCAAACGCAGTTTGGTGACACGAAGATTTTTGTCGTGGTTCCGATAGGTGGTGCTATCGTACATCCACGTTGATGGAGACTTCAACCCACGGAGGGTAACGGCTGCGCGAGTCCACGGAGGGCTCCACCCACGAAGGGTCCACGAAGAAGCAACCTTGTCTATTCCATCATGGCCTACACCCACGGAGGACTAGCCTTACTCGGGGTAGATCTTCACGAAGTAGGCGATCTCCTTGCCCTTACAAACTTCTTGGTTCAACTCCACATCTCAAAGACGGAGGCTCCCAAGCGACACCTAACCAATCTAGGAGGCACCACCCTCCAAAAGGTAATAGATGGTGTTGATGATGATGAACTCCTTGCTCTTGTGCTTCAAATGATAATCTCCCCAACACTCAACTCTCCTCACTGATATGGCTATGGTGGAAGAAAGGATTGAGTGGAAAGCAACTTGAGAAGGCTAGAAATCAAGTTTCATATGGTAGGAATGGAATGGCTTGATCTCAACACAAGGGTAGGTGGTTCTCTTCTCAGAAAGTGTATGGTAGGAGTGGTAGACTTTCTGATGGCTCTCTTCACGAATGAAGAGGGGGTGGAGGGGTATATATAGCCTCCACACAAAATCCAACCGTTACACACATATTTGACCAATCTCGGTGAGACCGAAGTGAAAACTCGGTCAGACCGAAAGTTCAAATATAGTGAACGTTGGGATTTTCGGTGGGACCGAAAATACCATCTCGGTGTGTCCGAAGTGAGTCAAAGGTTGGAGCTTGCCATCTCGGTGGGACCGAAATTAACAACTCGGATATTCCGAAGTGATGTCAATTGGTTACAGAAGGTTGGCAGTCCATTTTCGGTGAGACCGAAACTCAAAATCGGATGGACCGAGAAATTAGGGTTTGGAAGAATAACTGAGGTGGTTCATCTCGGTGGGACTGAGTTTGCAGAATCGGTTTGTCCGAGATTACTTAAGAGTGTGTTAAGTAGTGAAGAGTGCTGATAGTTGAGGGAGCTAGATCACCAAGCACTTGAGCAACCAGATCATTAACACAACCTCATCCCCTTTTAATAGTATTGGCTTTTCCTATGGACTCAATGTGATCTTTGATCACTAAACCAAAAATAGAGTCTTGAGCTTTTGCCAATGCTTGTCTTAGCATTTTGAGGGGTCCACTTCTTCAGACATTTCCATACCCATATCATCGAACTTCTCTGAAATGATTCTCAAGTAAATATTAGTTCAATGATATATATGTTGTTATTAATTACCAAAACCACCCGGGGATTAGTTGCACTTTCAATGTCACTCTTGATTCATTGCACATCCCGGTACACCGCTGGAGGCATTCATATAGAGTCATACTTTGTTCTAGTATCAAGTTGTAATATCTAGTTGTAAGTAAATAAAAGTGTGATGATCGTCATTATTAGAGCATTGTCTCAAAGAAAAAAAGGAAAGGCTAAAGAAAAAAGAAAGACCCTAAAAGGAAAAAAAGAAAAAAGGAAAAAGAAAAAAAGAAAAAGAAAAAAAAGGGACAATGCTACTATCTTTTTCCACACTTGTGCTTCAAAGTAGCACCATGATCTTCATGATATAGAGTCTCTTGTTTTGTCACTTTCATACACTAGTGGGAATTTTCATTATAGAACTTGGCTTGTATATTCCAATGATGGGCTTCCTCAAAATGCCCTAGGTCTTTGTGAGCAAGCAAGTTGGATGCACACCCACTTAGTTTCTTTTGTTGAGCTTTCATACATTTATAGCTCTAGTGCATCCGTTGCATGGCAATCCCTACTCACTCACATTGATATCTACTGATGGACATCTCCATAGCCCATTGATACGCCTAGTTGATGTGAGACTATCTTCCTCTTTTGTCTTCTCCACAACCACCACTCCATTCCACATATAGTGCTATATCCATGGCTCACGCTCATGTATTGCGTGAAAGTTGAAAAGTTTGGAAAAATTGAAGTGTGAAACAATTGCTTGGCTGAAACCGGGGTTGTGCATGATTTAAATATTTTGTGTGATGAAGATAGAGCATAGCCAGACTATATGATTTTGTAGGGATAACTTTCTTTGGCCATGTTATTTTGAGAAGACATGATTGCTTTGTTGGTATGCTTGAAGTATTACTATTCTTATGTCAATATAAACTTTTGTCTTGAATCTTTCGGATCTGAACATTCAGGCCACAATAAGGAAAACATTGAGAAATATGTTTGGTAGCATTCCACATCAAAAATTCCGTTTTTATCATTTACCTACTCAAGGACGAGCATGAATTAAGCTTGGGGATGCTTGATACGTCTCCAACGCATCTATAATTTTTGATTGTTCCATGCTATTATATATTCTGTTTTGGATGTTTAATGGGCTTTATTATACAGTTTAATATTATTTTTGGGACTAACCTACTAACCCAAGGCCCAATGCAAATTGATGTTTTTTGCATATTTCGGTGTTTCGCAGAAAAGGAATATCAAACACAGTCCAAACGGAATGAAACCTTCGGGAGAGTCATTTTTGGAACGATATCAACACAAAAGACTTGGAGTACATGCCAGGAAGCGAGAGAGGCGGCCACGGCGGTAGGGGGCGCGCCCAAGGGGGTAGGCCTGCCCCCACCGTCGTGGGGCCCCTGTTGCTCCCCTGGCGTCCCTCTTCCTCCTATATATACCTACGTACCCTGAAACCATCGTGAAGCACCACAAAACCCTGATTCCACCACCACAACCTTCTGTACCCGTGATATCCCATCTTGGGGCCTGTTCCGGAGCTCCACCGGAGGGGGAATCGATCATGGAGGGCTTCTACATCAACACCATAGCCTCTCCGATGAGTTGTGAGTAGTTTACCACAGACCTTTGGGTCCATAGTTATTAGCTAGATGGCTTCTTCTCTTTCTTTGGATCTCAATACAAAGTTCTCCTCGATATTCTTGGAGATCTATTCGATGTAATTCTTTTTGTGGTGTGTTTGTCGAGATCCGATTAATTGTGGGTTTATGATCAAGATTATCTATGAAGAATATTGGATTCTTTTCTGAAATATTTTATGCATGAGTTAAATATCCTTGCAAGTCTCTTCGAATTATCGGTTTGGTTTGGCCTACTAGATTGGTAGTTCTTGCAATGGGAGAAGTGCTTGGCTTTGGGTTCAATCTTGCGGTGTCCTTTCCCAGTGACAGCACGGGCAGCAAGGCATGTATTGTATTGTTGCCATCAAGGATAAAAAGATGGGCTTTATATCATATTGCTTGAGTTTATCCCTCTACATCATGTCATCTTGCTTAAGGCGTTACAACTGTTCTTATGAACTTAATACTCTAGATGCATGCTGGATAGAGGTCGATGTGTGGAGTAATAGTAGTAGATGCAGAATCGTTTCGGTCTACTTGTCACGGACGTGATGCCTATATACAATGATCATGCCTAGATATTCTCATAATTATGCGCTTTTCTATCAATTGCTCGACAGTAATTTGTTCACCCACCGTAGAAATCTGCTATCATGAGAGAAGCCACTAGTGAAACCTATGGCCCCCGGGTATATCTTCATCATATCAATCTTCCATCAACTATTTATCTTTACTTTACTTTCACTTTGCATTATTTACTTTCAATCTATACCAAAAATACCAAAAATATTATCTTATCATCTCTATCAGATCTCACTTTTGTAAGTGACCGAGAAGGGATTGACAACCCCTTTTATCGCGTTGGCTGCAAGGTTCTTATTTGTTTGTGCAGGTACGAGGGACTCGTGTGTGGTCTCCTACTGGATTGATACCTTGGTTCTCAAAAACTGAGGGAAATTCTTACGCTACCATGTTGCATCGCCCTTTCCTCTTCGAGGGAAAACAACGCAAGCTCGAGAAGTAGCAGCAGACATGACCGGACATCTCTCTAGCCAATAACCAACAGCGGGATCTGGATACCCATGTTGGCTCCCACATGTTCCACGATAATCTTATTGGATGAACCACGATGTCAAGGATTCAATCAATCCCGTATACAATTCCCTTTGTCTACCGGTATAGTACTTGCTCGAGATTCGATCGTCGGTATCCCTATACCTTGTTCAATCTCGTTACCGACAAGTCTCTTTACTCGTTCCGTAACACATCATCCCGTGACCAACTCCTTAGTAACATTGAGCTCATTACGATGATGTCTTACCGAGTGGGCCCAGAGATACCTCTCCGTCGTACGGAGTGACAAATCCTAGTCTCGATTTGTGCCAACCCAACAGATACTTTCGGGGATACCCGTAGTGCACCTTTATAGCCACCCACTTACGTTGTGACGTTTGGTACACCCAAAGCATTCCTACGGTATCCGGGAGTTGCACAATCTCATGGTCTAAGGAAATGATACTTGACATTGGAAAAGCTTTAGCAGACGGACTACACGATCTTGTGCTATGCTTAGGATTGGGTCTTATCCATCACATCATTCTCCCAATGATGTGATCCCGTTATCAACGACATCCAATGTCCATGGTCATGAAACCGTGACCATCTATTGATCAACGAGCTAGCCAACTAGAGGCTCACTAGGGACGTATTATGGTCTATGTATTCACACATGTATTACGGTTTCCAGTTAACACAATTATAGCATGAACAATAGACGATTATCATGAACAAGGAAATATAATAATAACCATTTTATTATTGCCTCTAGGGCATATTTCCAACAGTCTCCCACTTGCACTAGAGTCAATAATCTAGTTACATTGTGATGAATCGAACAGCCATAGAGTTCTGGTGTTGATCATGTTTTGCTCGTGGAAGAGGTTTAGTCAACGGATCTGCGACATTCAGAACCGTGTGAACTTTACAAATATCTATGTCTCCATCTTGAATATAACCACAAATGAAGTTGAAACGAGGCTTGATGTGCTTGGTCTTCTTGTGAAACCTGGGCTCCTTGGCAATGGCAATAGCTCTAGTGTTGTCACAGACGAGAGTCATCGGGCCCGACGCGCCTGGAATAACTCTGTCGGGGAAACTGATCGCCCACGAACACCTATGGGACCGGAGCCCCTTTTCGGTACGACAAGGGAGCGGAGGGAGCACAAAGAGCGGATCGAGGTGCACACGCGAGCAGTTTACCCAGGTTCGGGCCGCACGGATGTGTAAAACCCTACTCCTGCCTTGGTTTGTTATTGAGTTCTTGGCTCGGGAGCGAGAAGATCTACAGTACTTGCCGCTTGCAACACCGAGCGTGAGAGTGGTCTGGATTCCGAACCCCCTCTACGTTGTGCATGGGCCTCCTTTTATAGTTCAAAGGGGTCACCGACAGGTGGCAACGTAGGTGAGGGTAAAAACGTAAAAATGGTGGTAGTTGTAACAGTGTTTGTACAGTGCTTTGTACCTAACCCTGACGGTGGGGGACAAGGGCATTGAATTCCTGTCGCCGTCGCCCCAAACAGTGCAAAAAGCGTTCGTCCGGGCGTCTCCGTTCGCCATGATGGTGGCTTCGTCATCGTGGCTTGCCACCGTGTCCCCCAGGCTGCACAGCCTTCCGCCACGTGCCCCTGGAAGGGCCCCAGGGCGACGCGTGGCCGGATGAGCTGGAGCGCGGGCACACAGCGGGAGCTTGCCGCGGCAAGCACCTTGCCGCGGTTGCCATCTTGCCGCGCCCGGAAGCTTGTCGCTCTCCGGGCCTTGCCGGGGCGCGCGATGCGCCACGGCAGGTCTTCTAAAATGCCACGCTTTGGCCTTCCTGGCAAGCTCCTCTTGCCAGGGTCTTGTGCTAAAAAGGGGTGGTTATGAGCCTGGAGTGGCCTTCCCGGCAAGCTCCTCTTGCCGGGGCCTTGTTTCTTTGACTTGAATACTTTGTTCTTGAATGTCTCCAAAGGAACCAAAGCGGGCCTTGGCGAGCGCGTGGCAAGCCCTTCCACGGGACGCTGCTACTGCCCGTGCACAAGTCGGGATACTAAGGTACCCCTACTTTAGTACACCGACAGGAGCCCCTGGGCCTGGGCCACACATGGTGCCGAACGCTGTTGGGCCAGGCCCAAAACAATGCACGGGCACACGCGGCCCACGGCGCGCCGCAGCCCTCTCCATATCCGCCGCATCCCTCCCTAACGGCATGCGTCGATTGCGGCGTCGTGGGAGAGATCGTGGCCTGTTTCTTTAATGGGAAAATGCGGAATGTCCCCTTCTCCCCCTTAAAAGCAGAGGAAACAGGGGCAGTTTCCCCCATTGCTTCATTGCGTCTTCAACCTCCAGAAACCCCCGCCGCTCTCCTCCTCCCCAAAGGTCGAAAGAGAGCTGAGCTCCACCCTTCTTTCGCCGCCGCCAGCCTCCCCAGCGCCGCCGGCCCCCCTTGCTGTCTCCGCCATGGCCCCAAAGGGCGACAAGGCAAAAGCCGCGAAGACCGAGCGGGCGGCGAAGCTTGCAGCAATGCGGAAGAAGATGGTGGTCTTCCCGCCGAGGCTTGGCGCGAGGGAGCTGAAGGACAAGTTCTACCTCTTCTGGTCGAGGGAGACGAAAGCTCACCCGCGCACCAGGGTTCTCCCCGCCGAAGCCTGCGACATGTTTCCGGGAGGTTATCCTTACTTCGCTCTGTTCTTCCATTGTGGACTCTGCCCTCCATACTCCGAGTTCTTCTGCGATGTTATGAACACGTATGGATTCCACCTTCTGGATTTCACCCCGAACGCTGTCCTAACCATGGCCGTTTTCGCACATCTGTGCGAAAACTTTGTCGGAGTCATCCCCAACGTAGCCCTCTTCCGCCATTTTTTCACGCCTCGGGTAGAGTCTGGGTCTCCTCTGTCCGGTGGTATTTCTTGGATCTTTAGGCCCAATAAGAAAGAGGCGTACTTGATTGGAGAGCTCCTCGGCAAGTGGGAGGAGTGGAGGGCTGACTGGTGCTGGATCATGGAGGATGAACCCCAGCAGTTTACTTCCACGCGCCGAGCTGCAATAGTGCGCGGCAAGGATTGGAGTGATCTGGCCCCGGAGGACGAGAAGTTGAAGATAGCTCTCACTAGGATTCTTCGCCTCCGGCAAGCCAATCTTACTATAGGCGAGGTCGGGGCAGATTTCCTTCGCCGCCGCATTGCTCCCTTGCAGGAGAGGGGGAGGCGTGCTTGGGAGTTTGGTAATGCGGCAGACTGTATGAGGTTGCGCCCCGGCCTCAACTATAACTTCACTGTCCTGGAGCTCAAGGGGATGCTCCGGGAACTATTCAAGCATGACCCCAAACACCCGGAGTGGTTTGCCGCGTCGCGGGGGGTAGTTCCACTATGTAACAACTCGTCACTTAGTGCTATCTGCGCAGCGATGCCGTTGTGCGACTCCCATGGTGTTGACCCCACTTGGCTGGCGCCTTCTGATGAAGCCGCGCAAACCTTCTTTGACAACTTGGTGGAGCTGCCCATCAATCTCGATGAGAAGAAAGGTCTGTTGGGTAACGTAGCATAATTCAAAAAAATTCTACGTCTTCACCAAGATCCAAGTATGGAGACATCTAGCAACGAGCAACTAAGAGTGCATCTACATACCGTTATGAAGATTGCGTGCGGAAGCTTTCAACGAAGCAAGGATGAAGTAATCGTACTCTTCACGTTCTTCGTCACCGATGATCTAGCGCCGAACGGACGGCACCTCCGCGTTCAACACACGTACGGTGCAGCAACGTCACCTCCTTCTTGATCCAGCAAGGGGGGAGGAGAAGTCGTCAGAGATCCGGCAGCACGACGGCGTGATGACGGATGCAGTGGAGATCGCAGCAGGGCTTCGCCGGGCGCCCTGCGTGGGAGTTGGGAGGTGTGACGGGAGGGGGAGAGGCGCCAGGGCTGAGGTGCGGCTGCCCTCTCCCCCCCCCCCACATATATATAGGGGGCCAGGGGGGCGCCAGCCCCTTGCAGATCCAATCTGCAAGGGGGGGCGGCGGCCTCCCCCAAGGCAAGTGGTGGCCCCCCTCCCCTTAGGGTTTTATCCCTATGCGCATGGGGAGGTGGGGCCCCCTTGTGGTGCGCCAGCCCAGAGGGCTGCACGCATCCCCTTGCGGCCTAGGGGCCCCACCGGGAAGGGTGGCCCCACCCGGTGGACCCCCGGGGCCCCTCCGGTGGTCCCGGGACGCTCCCGGTGACCCCCGGAGATCACCCGTTGGCCGAAACTGGACTTCCCATATATCAATCTTTACCTCCGGACCATTCCGGAACTCCTCGTGACGTCCGGGATCTCATCCGGGACTCCGAACAACTTTCGGGTTTCCACGTGCATTAATCTCTACGACCCTAGCGTTACCGAACCTTAAGTGTGTAGACCCTACGGGTTCGGGAGACACGTAGACATGACCGAGACCACTCTCCGGTCAATAACCAACAGCGGGATCTGGATACCCATGTTGGTTCCCACGTGTTCCTCGATGATCTTCATCGGATGAACCACTATGTCAAGGATTCACCCAATCCCGTATGTTATTCCCTTTGTCCATCGGTACGGTACTTGCCCGAGATTCGATCGTCGGTATTCCCAATACCTTGTTCAATATTGTTATGGCAAGTCTCTTTACTCGATCCGTAATCCATCATCCCGTGACTAACTACTTAGTCACATTGAGCTCATTATGATGATGTATTACCGAGTGGGCCCAGAGGTACCTCTCCGTCATACGGAGTGACAACATCCCAGTCTCGGTTCGTACCAACTCAACAGACACTTTCGGAGATACCCGATGCGTACCTTTATAGCCACCCAGTTACGTTGTGACGGTTGGCACACCCAAAGCACTCCTACGGTATCCGGGAGTTGTACAACCTCATGGTCTAAGGAATAAATACTTGACACTGGAAAGCTTATGCATTACGAACTATACGATCTCGTGTTATGCTCAAGTTTGGGTCTTGTCCATCACATCATTCTTCTAATGATGTGATACCGTTATCACTGACATCTCATGTCCATGGTCAGGAAACCGTGACCATCTGTTGATCAACGAGTTGGTTACTAGAGGCCTACCAGGGACTCATTTTGGTCTATGTATTCACACATGTATCGCTGTTTCCGTACAATACAATTCAAGCATGAATAACAGACAATTATCATGAACAAGGAGATATAATAATAATGCTTTTATTATTGCCTCTAGGGCATATCTCCAATAGTCTCCCACTTGCACTAGAGTCAATAATCTAGTTACATTGTGATGAATCGAACACCCATAGAGTTCTGGTGTTGATCATGTTTTGCTCGTGAAAGAGGTTTAGTCAACGGGTCTGCTACATTCAGATCCGTATGCACTTTACAAATATCTATGTCTCCATCCTGAACATAATTCCGGATGGAGTTGAAACGGCGCTTGATGTGCTTGGTCTTCTTGTGAAACCTGGGCTCCTTGGTAATAGCAATAGCACCAGTGTTGTCACAGAAGAGAGTCATCGGGCTTGACGCGCTTGGAATGACTCCTAAGTCGGTGATGAACTCCTTCATCCAGACTCCTTCCTGCGCTGCTTCAGAAGCAGCTATGTACTCCGCTTCACATGTAGATGCTGCCACCACGCTTTGCTTGCAACTGCACCAGCTGACTGCCCCTCCATTCAAAATATACACGTATCCGGTTTGCGACTTAGAGTCATCCAGATCTGTGTCGAAGCTAGCATCGACGTAACCCTTTACGACGAGCTCTTCGTCACCTCCATAAACGAGAAACATATCCTTAGTCCTTTTCAGGTACTTCAGGATGTTCTTGACCGTTGTCCAGTGTTCCGTACCGGGATCACTTTGGTACCTCCCTACCAAACTTATGGCAAGGTTCACATCAGGTCTGGTACACAGCATGGCATACATGATAGAACCTATTGCCGAGGCATAGGGAATGACACTCATTTTTTCTCTATCTTCTGCCGTGGTCGGCGACTGAGTCTTACTCAATCTCATACCTTGCAAAACAGGCAAGAATCCTTTCTTAGACTGATCCATATTGAACTTCTTCAATATTTTGTCAAGGTATGTACTTTGTGAAAGACCAATGAGGCGTCTCGATCTATCTCTATAGATCTTGATGCCTAATATGTAAGCAGCTTCTCCAAGGTCCTTCATTGAAAAACTTTTATTCAAATAGGCCTTTACATTTTCCAAGAATTCTATATCATTTCCCATCAGCAATATGTCATCCACATATAATATGAGAAATGCCATAGAGCTCCCACTCACTTTCTTGTAAATACAGGCTTCTCCATAAGTCTGTATAAAGCCAAACGCTTTGATCACCTCATCAAAGCGTATATTCCAACTCCGAGATGCTTGCACCAGCCCGTAAATCGAGCGCTGGAGCTTGCATACCTTGTTAGCGTTTTCTGGATCGACAAAACCTTCCGGTTGCATCATATACAACTCTTCCTTGAGGAAGCCATTAAGGAATGCTGTTTTGACGTCCATTTGCCATATCTCATAATCATAGAATGCGGCAATAGCTAACGTGATTCTGACTGACTTCAGCATCGCTACGGGAGAGAAAGTCTCGTCGTAGTCAATCCCTTGAACTTGTCGATAACCCTTAGCGACAAGCCGAGCCTTATAGATGGTCACATTACCATCCGCGTCTGTCTTCTTCTTAAATATCCATTTATTTTCTATGGCGTGCCTATCATCAGGCAAGTCCACCAAAGTCCATACTTTGTTTTCATACATGGATTCTATCTCGGATTTCATGGCTCCAAGCCATTTATTGGAATCTGGGCCCGCCATCGCTTCTTCATACTTCGAAGGTTCACCGTTGTCTAACAACATGATTTCCAGTACAGGGTTGTCGTACCACTCTGGTGTGGAACGTACCCTTGTGGACCTTCGAAGTTCAGTAGTAACTTGATCTGTATCTTCATGATCATTATTATTATCTTCCTCCCTTGTCGGTGCAGGCACCTCAGGAACAGTTTCCTGCGTCGCGCTACTTTCCGGTACAGGAGTGGTGACTATCACCTCATCAAGTTCTACTTTCCTCCCACTCACTTCTTTCGAGAGAAACTCTTTCTCCAGAAAGTATCCATTCTTGGCAACAAAGACTTTGCCTTCGGATCTGTGGTAGAAGGTGTACCCAATAGTTTCCTTTGGGTATCCTATGAAGACGCATTTCTCCGATTTGGGTTCGAGCTTTATAGGTTGAAGTTTCTTGACATAAGCATCGCAACCCCAAACTTTCAGAAACGACAGCTTCGGTTTCTTGCCAAACCAAAGTTCATATGGAGTCGTCTCAACGGATTTTGACGGAGCCCTATTTAAAGTGAATGCGGGAGTCTCTAAAGCATAACCCCAAAATGATAGCGGTAAATCGGTGAGGGACATCATAGATCGCACCATGTCCAACAGAGTACGATTTCGACGTTCGGACACACCGTTACGTTGAGGTGTTCCGGGCGGTGTCAATTGTGAAACAATTCCACAGCTCCTAAGGTGTGTGCCAAATTCATGACTTAAATATTCACCCCCACGATCCGATCGCAAGAACTTTATTTTTCTGTCACGTTGATTCTCAACCTCATTCTGAAATTCCTTGAACTTTTCAAAGGTCTCAGACTTGTGTTTCATCAAATAGATATACCCATATCTACTCAAGTCATCCGTGAGGGTGAGAACATAACGGTAGCCTCCGCGAGCCTCAACACTCATTGGACCGCACACATCGGTATGTATGATTTCCAACAAGTTGGATGCTCGCTCCATTGTTCCGGAGAACGGAGTCTTGGTCATTTTGCCCAAGAGGCATGGTTCGCACGTGTCAAATGATTCATAATCAAGAGACTCTAGAAGTCCATCTGAATGGAGCTTCTTCATACGTTTGACACCAATATGACCAAGGCGGCAATGCCATAAGTATGTGGGACTATCATTATCAACTTTACATCTTTTGGCATCTACACTATGAATATGTGTATTACTACGTTCGAGATTCATCAAAAATAAACCATTGACCAGCGGGGCATGACCATAAAACATATCTCTCAAATAAATAGAACAACCATTATTCTCCGATTTGAAAGAATATCCATCTCGCATAAGACGAGATCCAGAAACAATGTTCATGCTCAAAGCTGGTACTAAATACAATTATTCGGGTTCAAAACTAATCCCGAGGGTGATGTAGAGGCAGCGTGCCGACGGCGATCACATCGACCTTGGAACCATTCCCGACGCGCATCGTCACCTCATCCTTCGCCAGTCTCCGTTTATTCCGCGGCTCCTGTTTTGAGTTACAAATGTGAGCAACTGCACCGGTATCGAATACCCAGGAGCTACTACGAGTGCTGGTAAGGTACACATCAATAACATGTATATCATATATACCTTTGACGTTGCCGGCCTTCTTGTCTGCTAAGTATTTGGGCAGTTCCGCTTCCAGTGACCCGTTCCCTTGCAATAAAAGCACTCTGTCTCAGGCTTGGGTCCATACTTTGGCTTCTTCCCGGCAACAGGCTTGCCAGGCGCGGCAACTTGCTTGCCGTCCTTCTTGAAGTTCTTCTTACCCTTGCCTTTATTGAACTTAGTGGTTTTATTGACCATCAACACTTGATGTTCTTTCTTGATGTCTACCTCCGCTGATTTCAGCATCGAATACACCTCGGGAATGGACTTCTCCATCCCCTGCATATTGAAGTTCAGCACGAAGCTCTTGAAGCTTGGTGGGAGCGAATGGAGGATTCTGTCAACGACCGCTTCATCTGGGAGATTCATTCCCAGCTGAGACAAGCGGTTGTGCAATCCTGAAATCTTGAGGATGTGCTCACTGACAGAACTGTTCTCCTCCATCTTACAGCTGTAGAATGCGTCGGAGACATCATATCTCTCGACTCGGGCATGAGCTTGGAAAACCATTTTCAGCTCTTCGAACATCTCATATGCTCCATGGTGCTCAAAACGCTTTTGGAGACCCGATTCTAAACTGTAAAGCATGCCGCACTGAACCAGGGAGTAATCATCACTACGCGACTGCCAGACGTTCAAAACGTCTTGGTCAGCATCGGGAGCAGGTGCATCACCTAGCGGTGCTTCTAGGACATATGATCTCTTGGCAGCTATGAGGATAATCCTCAGGTTACGGACCCAATCCGTATAGTTGCTACCATCGTCTTTCAGCTTGGTTTTCTCTAGGAACGCGTTGAAGTTGAGGGAAACCTGAGCGTGGGCCATTTGATCTACAAGAGATATTGTAAAGAATTTAGACTAAGTTCATGATAATTAAGTTCATCTTAATCAAATTTTAATGAACTCCCACTTAGAATGACATCTCTCAAGTCATCCAAGTGATACACGATCCGAATCGAGTAGTCCGTGTCCGATCATCACGTGAGACGGACTAGTCAAAAACGGTGAACATCTTCATGTTGATCGTATCTTCTATACGACTCGTGTTCGACCTTTCGGTCTTCCGTGTTCCGAGGCCATGTATGTACATGCTAGGCTCGTCAAGTGAACCCTAAGTGTATCGCGTGTGTAAATCTGTCTTACACCCGTTGTATGTGAACGTTAGAACCTATCACACCCGATCATCACGTGGTGCTTCGGAACAACGAGCTTTAGCAACGGTGCACAGTTAGGGGAAACACATTACTTGAAATTTTAGTGAGAGATCATCTTATTTACTACCGTCGTTCTAAGTAAACAAGATGCAAAAACATGATAAACATCACATGCAATCAATTATAGTGACATGATATGGCCAATATCATCTTGCTCCTTGGATCTCCTATCTTCGGGGCACCATGATCATCTTGTCACCGGCTCGACACCATGATCTTCATCATCATGATCTCCATCATCGTGTCTTGAGGAAGTCGTCACGCCAACTATTACTTCTACTACTATAACTAACGTTTAGCAACGAAGTAAAGTAATTACATGGCGTTATTCAGTGACACGCAGGTCATACAATAATAAAGACAACTCCTATGGCTCCTGCCGGTTGTCAAGTTCATCGACATGCAAGTCGTGATTCCCTATTACAAAAACATGATCAATCTCATACATCACATATATCATTCATCACATCTTCGTTCTTGGCCATACCACGTCACAAAACACATGCTGCAAAAACAAGTTAGACGTCCTCTAATTGTTGTTGCAAGTTTTACGTGGCTTCTATAGGATTTCTAGCAAGAACGTTTCTTACCTACGCCAAAACCACAACGTGATTTGTCAACTTCTATTTACCCTTCATAAGGACCCTTTTCATCGAATCCGATCCGACTAAAGTAGGAGAGACAGACACCCGCCAGCCACCTTATGCATCTAGTGCATGTCTGTCGGTGGAACCAGTCTCACGTAAGCGTACGTGTAAGGTCGGTCCGGGCCGCTTCATCCCACAATACCGCCGAATCAAGATTGACTAGTAACGGTAAGAAAGTTGAACAAGATCATACGCCCACAACTGCTTTGTGTTCTACTCGTGCCAAGATGCTACGCATAAAACCTAGGCTCAGATGCCACTGTTGGGTAACGTAGCATAATTCAAAAAAATTCTACGTCTTCACCAAGATCCAAGTATGGAGACATCTAGCAACGAGCAACTAAGAGTGCATCTACATACCGTTATGAAGATTGCGTGCGGAAGCTTTCAACGAAGCAAGGATGAAGTAATCGTACTCTTCACGTTCTTCGTCACCGATGATCTAGCGCGGAACGGACGGCACCTCTGCGTTCAACACACGTACGGTGCAGGAACGTCACCTCCTTCTTGATCCAGCAAGGGGGGAGGAGAAGTCGTCAGAGATCCGGCAGCACGACGGCGTGATGACGGATGCAGTGGAGATCGCAGCAGGGCTTCGCCGGGCGCCCTGCGTGGGAGTTGGGAGGTGTGACGGGAGGGGGAGAGGCGCCAGGGCTGAGGTGCGGCTGCCCTCTCCCGCCCCACATATATATAGGGGGCCAGGGGGGCGCCAGCCCCTTGCAGATCCAATCTGCAAGGGGGGCGGCGGCCAGGGAGGAGTCCTCCTCCCCCAAGGCAAGTGGTGGCCCCCCTCCCCTTAGGGTTTTATCCCTATGCGCATGGGGAGGTGGGGCCCCCTTGTGGTGCGCCAGCCCAGAGGGCTGCACGCATCCCCTTGCGGCCTAGGGGCCCCACCGAGAAGGGTGGCCCCACCCGGTGGACCCCCGGGGCCCCTCCGGTGGTCCCGGGACGCTCCCGGTGACCCCCGGAGATCACCCGTTGGCCGAAACTGGACTTCCCATATATCAATCTTTACCTCCGGACCATTCCGGAACTCCTCGTGACGTCCGAGATCTCATCCGGGACTCCGAACAACTTTCGGGTTTCCATGTGCATTAATCTCTACGACCCTAGCGTTACCGAACCTTAAGTGTGTAGACCCTACGGGTTCGGGAGACACGTAGACATGACCGAGACCACTCTCCGGTCAATAACCAACAGCGGGATCTGGATACCCATGTTGGTTCCCACGTGTTCCTCGATGATCTTCATTGGATGAACCACTGTGTCAAGGATTCACCCAATCCCGTATGTTATTCCCTTTGTCCATCGGTACGGTACTTGCCCGAGATTCGATCGTCGGTATTCCCAATACCTTGTTCAATATTGTTATGGCAAGTCTCTTTACTCGATCCGTAATCCATCATCCCGTGACTAACTACTTAGTCACATTGAGCTCATTATGATGATGTATTACCGAGTGGGCCCAGAGGTACCTCTCCGTCATACGGAGTGACAACATCCCAGTCTCGGTTCGTACCAACTCAACAGACACTTTCGGAGATACCCGATGCGTACCTTTATATCCACCCAGTTACGTTGTGACGGTTGGCACACCCAAAGCACTCCTACGGTATCCGGGAGTTGTACAACCTCATGGTCTAAGGAATAAATACTCGACACTGAAAAGCTTATGCATTACGAACTATACGATCTCGTGTTATGCTCAAGTTTGGGTCTTGTCCATCACATCATTCTCCTAATGATGTGATCCCGTTATCACTGACATCTCATGTCCATGGTCAGGAAACCGTGACCATCTGTTGATCAACGAGCTGGTTACTAGAGGCCTAGCAGGGACTCATTTTGGTCTATGTATTCACACATGTATCGTTGTTTCCGTACAATACAATTCAAGCATGAATAACAGACAATTATCATGAACAAGGAGATATAATAATAATGCTTTTATTATTGCCTCTAGGGCATATCTCCAACAAGGTCTCACCCGCGAGACCACCGACCGGGATGTGGCGTATATCGCCAGCAGAATGGAGGAGGCAGCCGCAGCTGAGGCCGCGGGTGAGTTTGGGTACTCCTTGGATGAGGCGGATGCAGCGGATGCGGTGAGCCGGGTCGAGGAGGAAGAGATCCTCAAACTGCTGAAGCCTGCCGGGGAGCCTGCCGGGACGAGCGAGGCTGCCGGGCAGGGCAAAGAGTCAAGTGAGCCCGCCGAGGAGGACGCCGAATCGGGCGACTCTTCAGAAGACTCGGGCGGGTCTCTGGGCCTTGACGACTCCTCTTCATCCTCGGGGAGCTCTCCGCCACCGCCAAGTCCTCCGCCTGAACCAAAGAAGCGTCTCCGCAAGACTGTGGACACGGCGAAGCAGCCGGCGGGCCAGCAGCCGCAGCGTCGCTCGACGAGCGCCACCACGACGAGCAAGGCCGTCAAGGGGGCGCCTCGCGCCTCCGCAGCAGCTGGGGGAGGATCTTCCCGCACGGGCTCCACCGCTCCTTCCGCCCCTCGGGCCTCGGCGACGACCGGAGCGGGGTCTTCCCAGACCACTGCTCCGGCGCCCGCCAAGCGCCCGAGGGAGCCTACTCCTCCAGCTCCTCGCGCCGGGAAGCGCGAGGCGGACTTCGACTTCTCCGTCCTCAGTTTCGACGAGGAGGAGGAAGAGTAAGTACTTGTTTTCTTCAATTCGCTGTTTTTGTCTTGAATCTTGTTTGTCTGATCCTGATTCTGTTTGCTTTCCAGGACCCTGGCCCAGAGGATGGCGAAGAGGGCCAAGATCCCGGTGGTCGATCTCGAGGACGAGCCCGCCGCCGCGGCAGGGGATGCGCCCGCGACGGACTTGCCAGACCAGCCAGCTGCCTCGCAAGGCAGCCCCCAGCGCAGCCCCCAGCGTAAGTCTTCTGTTCGCTTTTTACTTGTCGGGCGCGTGCGTGGGCTTCTTATCCTTGCTAATATCTTGTTTGTTTGCTGATTTGTGCAGAAGCAGAGCCGCAGCCTCAGGAGCGTCAAGAGACTGCTCCCGACGAGCCGCTCGTCTCAGCCTCCCCGCCAAGGAGGAGCTCCCCGGCGAGGGAGAATACCCCGCCAAGGGCGAGCACTCCGCCAAGGGCGAGTACTCCGCCAAGGGCGAGTACTCCGGCAAGGGCGAGCACCCCGCCCAGGGAAGGCGCCGGCGGCCCTCCGCCGGCGGGGGCTACCACCACGCCGCCGAGGGAGGATCCCCCGGCGAGGAACCCCGTCGAAGAGGAGGCTCGCGCAGGTAACCCTTGTGCTTTTCTTCTCTTGAACTTCTCTTTTTTGGATATTTGCTTGACAATTCTTCTTTCTTTTTTCTTTCCTTGTCTTCAGACTCGTCTGCCCCGGAGCCGATGGAGACGGAGGCCACCGTCGATGAGACCGCCGCGGCCACTAACACGGCAGCTGATGAGGGGACAGGCGACCGCACTGATGGCCCTGAGGCCGCAGGAGCGCCGGACGCTACGCCGGCCGCCGACCCTTCTGCTGCCATGACCGAGCCGGGCGTCTATCTAGAGGCCGCCAACGGGGTCTTCATCCAAGTCCCGTGGGCTTCTACGTCGAGGGTGCCCGTGGAGGGAGAGGTCTTCGGTGGGGAAGTCCTGGCCTCCGCCGGGCTGAGGTTTGTTGACGCGCCCGGCAGCAGCAGCGAGCCCGAGGAGGAGCAGCTCCTGCGGAAGCTCCTGGCTCTGTATCGCGTCAGGCAGGCCAAGCTGGAGTCCCGAGAGGCTCTGGCTGCCAAGGCAGGCGTCGATCTGGAGAAGCGCGCCGAGGAGCTCCGCGCCGCCAACCAAGCGGCTCTCCGGAACTTGGCGGAGGAGCGGGAGGAGCTCGCCGAGGCGCACCAGGCGTTCATCCTCGAAAAGGCCGAGGCAGAGGAGCAGCAGCGGCTTGCCGCCGAAGACCTGTCTCGGCGGGAGGGTGAGTTGAGGCAGCGGAAGGTCGACCTCGATAGCCATGAGGACGACCTTACCGCGCGCGAGCAATCCCTTGGCGGGGCTCTGCAGGAGGCGAGGGATGCCGCTGCAGCTGCAGAGACCGCCAAGAGAGACTTGGAGGCGAGGGTGGCACAGTTGGAGCTTAACTTGAAGACGAGCGAGGAGAAGGTTGCCGCGCTCACACTGGAGAGGGAGAAAGACGCCCACAGCCACTCGGAGCTGCAGGTCCATCTCTCCGACAAGGCCCAGGAGCTCACCATCGCCAAGGATTCCATCGCGGACTTGGAATTGAAGCTGTCCACCCTCACTGATTCACTTGACGGCGCCAGGAACAGGGAGACAAAGCTGAAGGAAGATCTCCGGGCTGAGAGGGCATTGCTAGACAGCGCCGCCGTCACACAAAACAACTTTAGGCAAGCGGTGGAGCAGTGGACCGAGGAGCTCGTCGCCGCCGCCGCTGACATCGACAGGGAGATGGCGGCGCTGGGGACGGAGCACCTCGGGTACTCCCCCGACGCGAACCTCCCGCACAGCGCCAAGCTGAGTTTATTCTTCAGGGGAGTGGCGCCGGTCCTCGAGCAGCTCCGGGAAAGGATCCCTACGCAGCTGGCGGACGAGGCGCGCAGGCTTTGCACGGGAGTTGTGGAGAGAGTGCTAACAAAGATAGTCTACCGCAACCCCGGAATCAACCTTGTGAACGTCCTCCGGACCTTGCCGCCCGACGCCGACCAGGAGGCGCTGAAGGCTCTTGTCGCCCCCATCGTGGCCAAGGTAGGCAAGATCAGGAGGGTTGACGGCGATCGTGTAGACTAGGCTATTTTCTTTCCGCTTCCCTTGTCGCTGCCAATTAAGTCATGGACAGTAGTTTATTAGAACAGCAACAAGTCATCTTGTAATATAACTTTATTTTGGGTAATTGATGCAGTGTTACTTCCTTTGTTCGACTCCTTCACTTTGTATGCTTTTACCCTTTGCTTTTAGGGAACTTGCCGGCAAAGGGACCCTTGCCGCGAGCGCTGAGTGTGGAACTTCAGCAACCTGCTGGCAACGCCTCTGCCGGCAAGAAACCTTGCCGCAGCTAGTCGCAGCACACTTAGATTGTTGAGCGAACTCGAAAACGAAGTAAGGGCGCGACACTCATCGCAGCTCACTTAAGCCGTTGAGCGTGCTCGAAACAAAGTAAGGGCGCGGCTAGCCACGGGTAGGTTCCTCCGCGCACAGGTTTTTCATACAAAGTGTGGTCGTTCAAGGAAGATAACTTTTAAAAATTAAAATTTTGAATGCTCAAACTTTGGCAACTTAGCTTTTGTGGGTTGTTTGCTTCCCAGCAAGGCTTTCCTTTCTTGAACAGCACTTGGCTCATACTACTGTCTCCTCCCCCCCC
>LR738714.1:680105415-680132474 GCA_902687465.1 Secale cereale
CCCCCCCCCCCCCGGCAAACTTGTGCGCGAGGAACACTTCTTCTGCTTGGGAGAAAAAGGAAAAAGGGAGGAAACACAGATATGGAGCCTTGCGGCTTGTTATCGCTTACCGGGGGTGTGTGCTGCACAAAGTGTTAGATAACACATGCAAGAAAACGGAAAGGCATGAAATGACAAGTCGTGTTTTACTGATGCACGGGGTCTGCGCCCGGCTTTGTACAAAGGTTTACATGCAACAGCGGCAAGACTTGTACAAAAGGTGGTTGCCGGAGCGGATCACGGCAACCGCGCCTCATGGGTGAAACTTGCGAAGATGCTCAATGTTCCAGGAGTTGCTCACCGGTAAGCCCTCTTCGGTCTCAAGGCGGACAGCGTCGGGCCTTGTGACTTGTCTCACCCGATAAGGGCCTTCCCACTTCGGCGTCAACTTGTTGGAATTCTTGGCGGACTGAACGCGCCGAAGAACAAGGTCGCCTTCCTCGAGACTTCTGGCTCTAACTTTGCGGCTATGGTAGCGGCGCAAAGCTTGCTGGTATCGAGCAGCTCGTACAACAGCCTGAAGACGGTTCTCCTTGAGGAGCAGTGCATCATCTTGCCGCAGCTGCTCTTGCTCGAGCTCATCGTAAGCGAGCACTCGAGGAGACCCATATACGAGTTCCGTGGGGAGAACTGCCTCTGCTCCGTAGACAAGAGCAAAGGGTGTCTGTCCGGTGGCTCGATTTGGTGTCGTCCTGATTGACCAAAGAGCCGCCGGCAACTCCTCAATCCAATTTCTTCCGCACTTGTGCAGCCTGTCGAAAGTTCTTGTCTTGAGTCCGCGCAGCACTTCAGCATTTGCCCTCTCCGCTTGCCATTGCTCCTCGGGTGAGCAACAGAAGCGAATTAGACCTTGGCGCCAAGGTCCTGGACGTACTGCATGAAGGTGCGACTTGTGAACTGTGTGCCGTTATCGGTGATGATCCTGTTAGGGATTCCGAAACGGCAAACAATTGACCTGAAGAACTTGACTGCTGACTGTGCGGTCACCTTTCTCACTGGTTCCACTTCCGGCCACTTTGTGAACTTGTCGATGGCGACGTACAAGTATTCAAAACCCCCGGGTGCTCGGGGAAAAGGGCCGAGGATATCGAGCCCCCAGACCGAGAAGGGCCAGGACAAAGGGATCATCTGGAGAGCTTGAGCTGGCTAGTGTATTTGCTTGGCATGGAACTGGCATGCTTCACACTTGGTTACTTGTGCAGTTGCATCTTGGAGGGCTTCTGGCCAAAAGAAACCTTGCCGGAACGCCTTGCCGGCAAGTGCTCTTGCGCCAATGTGGTGGCCGCATATGCCTCCATGTATCTCTGCCAACAGCTTCTGTCCATCTTCCCGGGAAATGCACTTCAATCTGACACCATTGAGTCTTCTTCTGTACAGTTCATTGCCGACGAACTGGTACATACTTGACTGCCTGGTTATTCTCTCTATCTCTTCTGGTTCTTCGGGAAGTTCTCCAGTTTGAAGAAAACGGACAATTTGCTGTGCCCACGCTGGAGCCTGAGGCTCAACAACAAGGACTAAAGGCATCAGTGCTGCTGCGGGAACATCAGCTTTCACGGCAAGAACCTGCGGCTCGGCCGGAGCTGGACGCTCCCCGGCAGTCTTGCCGGGGCAAGACTTGCCGGGAACGCCTGCTTCAACTGTACGGACCCTTGGGCCCGCAGGAGCAGACTGTTCCTCAGCAACTTGGTTGTTGGTCTTGTGGACCTTGGCGGCGGCTTCAGGAAGATCCGCCGGCAAGTAGTCGTCGGAGACCAACTTTCTCTTCTTGCTTTGCCCAATTGATGGTGTCACGGATGGTTGAGTTAGCTTGAGCACGAAGATCCCTGGTTCCACAGGTAGCTTCAGTGCAGCACACTTTGACAGGCCGTCTGCGACGTCATTTTGAGCTCTTGGAACGTGCTCCATTTGTATGCCTTCAAAGCGTTCTTCAAGCTTTCTCACCTCGTCGACGTAAGCTTCCATCAGTGGGCTTTTGTAGCTCTTGTTCACTTGACGGACAACCAACTGTGAATCTCCCCGCACAATCAGCTTCTTGATCCCAAGTTCTGCTGCAATTCTAAGGCCGGCAAGCAAACCTTCATACTCTGCAGTATTGTTTGTTGCTTGCTCCTTGGGAAAGTGCATCTGGACAACGTACTTGAGGTGTTCTCCGGTGGGTGCGATAAGCAGTACACCAGCACCGGCGCCTTGCAGCGAGAAGGCACCATCGAAGTACATTACCCATTCTTTGCTCGCTTCTTTGACGGGGATGTTTGTCTCTGGAACCTCTTCGTCTGGTGTTTGTGTCCATTCTGCTATGAACTCTGCCAAGGCTCTGCTCTAGATAGTTGAAGTACTTTCAAACTTAAGACCAAAGCTTGACAGGTCCAGTGCCCACTCGACAATCTTGCCTGTTGCTTCCGGATTTTGCAATATCCTCTTCAGCGGAAAGCGAGTGACCACTATTATCTCATGGGCTTGGAAGTAGTGGCGCAGCTTTCTGGAGGCCATGAGGAGGCCGAAAAGTAGCTTCTGTACCCCAGAGTATCTTGACCTAGCCCCCTGCAAGAGGGAGCTAACAAAGTAAACTGGGTGCTGCACCATCTTCTTCCGCACCTCTTCTTGCATCTGCGCAGACTCATCCTTGTCGGGGCCAGAGCTTGTCGGGGAAGCCCCCTGCTTGTCGCTGGATGTGCTCGTCGGGGCCGTGGACTCCTCATCTGCCTCCCTTTCCGCTACCAACGCAGCACTAACCACTTGATTGGTTGCTGCTAAGTACAGTAGCAACTTCTCTTGTGGCTTAGGTGCGACAAGTATCGGAGTGGAGGACAGGTACCTTTTCAAATCTTGCAGCGCTGCCTCCGCTTCCGGAGTCCATTTCATTGGACCTGCCTTTTTCAAGATTTTGAAAAACGGCAGGGCGCGTTCTGCAGACTTAGAAATGAACCTGCTGAGGGCAGCCACACAGCCGGCAAGTCTTCGCACATCCTTGACGCGCTTCGGAGCTTCGATCTGCTCGATGGCTTTGATCTTGTCGGGATTGGCTTCAATCCCTCTCTGGGACACAAAGAACCCGAGAAGCTTGCCGGAGGGGACTCCGAATACGCACTTCTCGGGGTTAAGCTTGAGTTGTATCTTGCGCAGATTTGCAAAGGTTTCATGTAGGTCTTGAATCAGGGTATCCTTGTCCTTGCTCTTGACCACTATATCATCCATGTAAGCTTCTACATTTCGGTGTATCTGTGGCTCAAAAGCAGAGTGGACCACCCTTGCAAATGTTGAACCCGCATTCTTCAATCCAAAGGGCATGCGTATGAAGCAGTAAGTGACACATGGAGTAATGAATGCGGTCTTCTCTTCATCCTCTTCAGCCATGAATATCTGGTGGTATCCGGAGTAGGCATCAAGAAACGAACGCAACTCGCACCCAGCCGTGGAGTCAACGATCTGGTCAATGCGCGGCAAGGGAAATGGATCTTTAAGACAAGCTTTGTTTACATCAGTGAAGTCTATACAAAGTCTCCACTTCCCATTAGCTTTGCGCACGACAACTGGGTTGGCCAGCCACGTGGGATGAAGTACACCTCTAACAAGGCCTGCCGCTTCCAACTTCTTGATTTCTTCAGCTATAAACTATTGGCGCTCCACCGCTTGCTTTCTGACCTTCTGCTTGACGGGCCGCGTGTGAGGGCAAACGGCAAGCTTGTGCTCAATTACTTTCCTGGGAACACCGGGGATGTCAGACGGTTGCCATGCAAACACGTCGACATTCGCCCGCAGGAAAGCAACGAGCGCGCTTTCCTATTTAGGATCGAGCGTAGCACTGATGGTGAAAGTACCACCAGTGCCGTCCTCCTTGGCGGACACCTTCTTGGTTGCAGGTGGAGCTGCCATTCCCTTCTTGCACTTGCCGGTGGAGCTCGATGGTGCGTCCTCGACGGCAGCGCAGCACTCCGAAGAGGTGCGTTTGCCGGAGTGGGCCCTAGAGCTCTTGCCGGACTTGGTCTTGTTCTTCCCCCCGGGAGCTTCAGCGGCAAGTGTCTTGCTATCTGCTGCGGCTGCCGCGTCCCGGTAGATCTTGTCGGCGCAGATAAGTGCGTCTTTCTTGTCGCCGGGGACAGAGATGACGCTTATCGGGCCTGGCATCTTTAGCATGTTGTAGGCATAATGAGAGGCTGCCATGAACTTGGCGAGCGCTGGACGGCCAAGTATCCCATTATATGGCAATGGGATATCGGCAACATCGAAGGTAATCCTCTCAGTTCTGAAATTCAGCTCTCCGCCAAAGGTTACTGGCAGTGTAATCTTCCCCTTCGGCTTGCTCCTTCCCGGGTTAATTCCTTGGAAAGTTCCGGTTTCCTCAAGCTCGTTGTCGGGGATCTGCAGCTTCCGGACCACAGCAGAGGAGATCAAGTTTAGGCCGGCCCCGCCGTCAACCAGCATCTTGGTGACCTTGAGGTTGCGGATGGTTGTGGAAACCAACATCGGCAAGCACCCAACCGCAGTTGTGCGGTCAGGGTGGTCCTCAATGTCGAAGATGATGGGCGTGCTGGACCACTTCAGGAGTTTGCGCGACTCGACGGGTGGCTCTGCTGCATTAACTTCCCGCACCCATTGTTTGAGTTGGCGGTGGGAAGTATGCAGAGAGGCACCTCCATCGACGCACAAAACTTCTGTGGCCTTCTGGAACTCCTGCTCGTTGTTGTCTCCGTCGTCCATGTCCTCGTCGTCGTCTTCGTCTTCGTCCTTGTCGCGACCGCGGGGAGGACTATCTCCTTGCCGCTGCTTGGCCTTGCCGCGGCGTCCTCCCCGGCCATTGAATGGCCGCTTCTTGCCGGACTCTCCTCCGCCTCCCTGGGCCTTCTCCTTGTCGCGTCACTCGTACTCAGCTTTCTGCTGCTCGACGAGGTACTCGACCCTTTTGCAGTTCTGGAGATCGTGGCCCTTGGTGCGGTGGATCTTGCAGTACTGCTTGTCGGAGCCGTCCTGCTTGTCGGCGGCGGCTACAGTGGCGGCTTCCTTGCCGGAGCCACCAGCCTGAGCTTTCTTGGCGCCTGCCTCCTTGCCGGACTGCTCGACGGCCAGTACTTCCTTGTTCTTCTTCTTCTTATTGTTCCGCCGCCGGGTTTTCCTTGCCGGGGCGGCATCCTCACTGTCCGTTCCTCCTGCTCCAACATCCTCTCCGGGGAGTCTCCTCCCCTCTTCAGCGCGCGCGCACTTGTCTGCCAGGGCATAAAGCTCACTGACGTCTCGTATCTTGCACATCACCATTTCCTCCCTCATCCGGCGGTTATGCACGTTCTGATGGAACGCGCTAATAACCGCGGCAGGGTGGACGTCCGGGATGTTGTGCTGAACGCGGCTGAACCTCTGGATGTATTTCCGCAGGGACTCTCCTTCCTTCTGGGCAAGTATGTGGAGATCACTTTCCTGGCCATGGGGCTTGTGGCCGCCCGTGAAGGCGCCGACAAACTGGTGGCACAGGTCGGCCCAAGAAGAGATGGAGTTTTCCGGCAAGTGCATAAGCCAAGATCTGACGTTTGGCTTAAGCACGAGCGGGAAGTAGTTCGCCAGTATCTTCTCGTCGCGTCCCCCGGTAGCCTGCACCGCAATGGTGTAGATGCTGAGGAACTCTGAGGGATGGGTCTTGCCGTCGTACTTCTCGGGTACGTCGGGCTTGAAGTTCTTCATGTTGGGCCACTGGACTTGCCGCAGCTCACGGGTGAACGCGGGGCAACCTGCCGTGTACGGCAAGTCGCCTGGTTCGCCGGGCGCGTGCATGTCAACAGCGGTCCCAGCGCGCTGGTCGGACTGTCGTCACGCTTCTCTTCGACGCTCGATGCGAGTTCGAGCGTCT
This sequence comes from Secale cereale, assembly GCA_902687465.1. NCBI lineage: Eukaryota > Viridiplantae > Streptophyta > Magnoliopsida > Poales > Poaceae > Secale > Secale cereale. The sequence continues at coordinate 680,111,294 of LR738714.1, forward strand.
TCTTGTCGTCTGTCGTCGAGGACTTGGCATTGATCGCGGCGAGCTCGCGGATCCGACGACGCCGTGGAGTTGTCGTCAACGTTGATCCGGCGAGTTGGCGATTTTTGCTTCCGCGGCGGGGAGTGCACGGTAGTTGCACCCCCGGCGGTCTTGTCTCCATCAGCCCGCGCCTGGCTGACTTGCCGTGGCCGTGACGTCGCCGGCTGCTGCGGCGTGTCGTTGTTGGCGAAGGCGATGAGGCTTTGGATGGTAGCCCTCCAGTCTTCGGCCTTGTCCGCCGCTGGAGGGAAGTCGAGGAGCAGCTGAGCTCTAGCTAGAGCTTCTGCTGGAGTGGAGGGAAGCGGTGGTGAGCGGTGCGAGGAGCGAGATATGCTCGGACTTCTAACAGCGTCAGAAGGAGCAGGTTCTCGCCCCGGCGACCGCACTTTGCTCGTGCCAGCACGTTGGCCTTGAGCGTCCCGCATCCCGCCAACTTGTCCTTGGCCCAGCAAACGGATGGTACCTTGCGTACCACGCCGCTGCCGTTCCGGCACCTCCTGGGAGGGGCGCGGTGCGTGTACGGACACCGAGGTCTTGGAGTGCGCTCGGTCGTCCGTCTTGTCCTTGGACTTGGCGGCGCCGTGAGTTTCCTCGCCGGCGTCCGTCCTTCCGCCAGCGTCTACCCCACCAACCGTTGGTTCTGGTGGTGGCGGGATCGACGCGGACGGGCCTCCTACTTCCGAAGCTTTCTTCTTCGGCGGCATGTCAATGAAGCTAGCGAAGTTGGTGAAGTTGCTGAAGATTACGCCCGCGTGAGCGCCGGATCAGGTTCGCACAACCTCGACGCCCCCTACCTGGCGCGCCAAAGATATCAGGGAAACTGATCGCCCACGAACACCTATGGGACTGGAGCCCCTTTTCGGTACGGCAAGGGAGCGGAGGGAGCACAAAGAGCGGATCGAGGTGCACACGCGAGCAGTTTACCCAGGTTCGGGCCGCACGGATGCGTAAAACCCTACTCCTGCCTTGGTTTGTTATTGAGTTCTTGGCTCGGGAGCGAGAAGATCTACAGTACTTGCCCACCGAGCGTGAGAGTGGTCTGGATTTCGAACCCCCTCTACGTTGTGCATGGGCCTCCTTTTATAGTTCAAAGGGGTCACCGACAGGTGGCAACGTAGGTGAGGGTAAAAACGTAAAAATGGTGGTAGTTGTAACAGTGTTTGTACAGTGCTTTGTACCTAACCCTGACGGTGGGGGACAAGGGCATTGAATGCCCGTCGCCGTCGCCCCAAACAGTGCAAAAAGCGTCCGTCCGGGCGTCTCCGTTCGCCACGATGGTGGCTTCGTCATCGTGGCTTGCCACCGTGTCTCCCAGGCTGCACAGCCTTCCGCCACGTGCCCCTGGAAGGGCCCCAGGGCGACGCGTGGCCGGATGAGCTGGAGCGCGGGCACACAGCGGGAGCTTGCCGCGGCAAGCACCTTGCCGCGGTTGCCATCTTGCCGCGCCCGGAAGCTTGTCGCTCTCCGGGCCTTGCCGGGGCGCGCGATGCGCCACGGCAGGTCTTCTGAAATGCCACGCTTTGGCCTTCCTGGCAAGCTCCTCTTGCCAGGGTCTTGTGCTAAAAAGGGGTGGTTATGAGCCTGGAGCGGCCTTCCCGGCAAGCTCCTCTTGCCGGGGCCTTGTTTCTTTGACTTGAATACTTTGTTCTTGAATGTCTCCAAAGGAACCAAAGCGGGCCTTGGCGAGCGCGTGGCAAGCCCTTCCACGGGACGCCGCTACTGCCCGTGCACAAGTCGGGATACTAAGGTACCCCTACTTTAGTACACCGACAAACTCCTAGGTCGGTGATGATCTCCTTCATCCAGACTCCTTCATGTGTTGCTTCCGAAGCAGTTATGTACTCCGCTTCACATGTAGATGCCGCCACGACGCTTTACTTGCAACTGCACCAGCTGACTGCCCCACCATTCAAAATATACATGTATCCGGTTTGTGACTTGGAGTCATCCGGATCTGTGTCGAAGCTAGCATCGACGTAACCCTTTACGATGAGCTCTTCGTCACCTCCATAAACGAGAAACATATCCTTAGTCCTTTTCAGGTACTTCGGGATGTTCTTGACCGATGTCCAGTGGTCCACTCCGGGATCACTTTGGTACATCCCCACCAAACTTATGGCAAGTTTCACATTAGGTCTGGTACACAGCATGGCATACATAATAGAACCTATGGCTGAGGCATAGGGAATGACACTCATCTTTTCTCTATCTTCTACCGAGGTCGGACATTGAGCTGTGCTCAATCTCACACCTTGCAATACAGGCAAGAACCCTTTCTTGGACTGATCCATATTGAACTTCTTCAATATCTTGTCAAGGTATGTGCTTTGTGAAAGACCAATGAGGCGTCTCGATCTATCTCTATAGATCTTGATGCCTAATATGTAAGCAGCTTCTCCAAGGTCCTTCATTGAAGAACACTTATTCAAGTAGTCCTTTATGCTTTCCAAAAGTTCTATATCATTTCCCATCAATAATATGTCATACACATTTAATATGAGAAATGCTACAGAGCTCCCACTCACTTTCTTGTAAATACAGGCTTCTCCATAAGTCTGTATGAACCCAAACGCTTTGATCACTTCATCAAAGCGACTGTTCCAACTCCGATATGCTTGCACCAGCCCATAGATGGAGAGTTGGAGCTTGCATACCTTGTTAGCATTCTTAGGATCGACAAAACCTTCCGGTTGCATCATATACAATTCCTCCTTAAGGAATGCCGTTTTGACGTGCATTTGCCATATCTCATAATCATAGAATGCGGCAATTGCTAACATGATTCGGACGGACTTCAGCATCGCTACGGGAGAGAAAGTCTCATCGTAGTCAATTCCTTGAACTTGTTGATAACCCTTAGCGACAAGCCGAGCCTTATAGATGGTCACATTTCCATCCGCGTTAGTCTTATTCTTAAAGATCCATTTATTTTCTATGGCTTGCCGATCATCAGGCAAGTCAACCAAAGTCCATACTTTATTATCATACATGGATCCTATCTCGGATTTCATGGCTTCAAGCCATTTGTTGGAATCCGGGCCCGCCATCGCTTCTTCATAGTTCGAAGGTTCACCGTTGTCTAACAACATGATTTCCAGGATAGGGTTGTCATAGCACTCTGGTGCGGAACACGTCCTCGTTGACCTATGAAGTTTAGTAGTAACTTGATCCGAAGTTTCATGATCATTATCGTTAACTTCCTCTTTAGTCGGTGCAGGCACTACAGAAACATCTTCCTGTGCTGGGCTACTTTCCGATTCAAGAGGGGTTACAACCACCTCATCAAGTTCTACTTTCCTCCCACTTACTTCTTTCGAGAGAAACTCTTTCTCCAGAAAGGATCCATTCTTGGCAACGAAGACCTTGCCTTTGGATCTGAGGTAGAAGGTATACCCAATAGTTTCCTTAGGGTATCATATGAAGACGCATTTTTCCGAATTGGGTTCGAGCTTTTCAGGTTGAAGTTTCTTGACATAAGCATCGCATCCCCAAACTTTTAGAAACGACAACTTAGGTTTCTTCCCAAACCATAATTCATACGATGTCATCTCAAAGGATTTAGATGGTGCCCTATTTAAAGTGAATGGGGCAGTCTCTAAAGCATAACCCCAAAATGATGGCGGTAAATCGGTAAGAGACATCATAGACCGCACCATGTCCAACAGAGTACGATTACGACGTTCGGACACACAGTTATGCTGAGGTGTTCCAGGCGGCGTCAGTTGTGAAACAATTCCACATTTCCTTAGGTGCGTGCCAAATTTGTGACTTAAATATTCTCCTCCATGATTTGATCGTAAGAACTTTATTTTTCTGTCACGTTGATTCTCAACCTCACTCTGAAATTCCTTGAACTTTTCAAAGGTCTCAGACTTGTGTTTCATCAAGTAGACATACCCATATCTACTTAAGTCATCAGTGAGGGTGAGAACATAACGATAACCACCGCGAGCCTCAACGCTCATCGGACCGCACACATCGGTATGTATGATTTCCAACAAGTTGGTTGCTCGCTCCATTGTTCCGGAGAACGGAGTCTTGGTCATCTTGCCCAAGAGGCACGTTTCGCACGTGTCAAATGATTCATAATCAAGAGACTCCAAAAGTCCATCTGCATGGAGTTTCTTCATGCGTTTGACACCAATATGACCAAGGCGACAGTGCCACAAGTATGTGGGACTATCATTATCAACCTTACATCTTTTGGCATTCACACTATGAATATGTGTAACATCACGTTCGAGATTTAATAAAAATAAACCATTTGACCAGCGGGGCATGACCATAAAACATTTCTCTCATATAAATGGAACAACCATTATTCTCAGATTTAAATGAGTAGCCATCTCGCATTAAACGAGATCCAGATACAATGTTCATGCTCAAAGCTGGTACTAGATAACAATTATTGAGGTTTGAAACTAAATCCGAAGGTAGATGTAGAGGTAGCGTGCCGATGGCGATCACATCGACCTTGGAACCATTCCCGACGCGCATCGTCACCTCATCCTTTGCCAGTCTCCGCTTATTCCGCAGCTCCTGTTTTGAGTTACAAATGTGAGCAACTGCACCGGTATCAAATACCCAGGAGCTACTACGAGCGCTGGTAAGGTACACATCAATAACATGTATATCACATATACCTTTGACGTTGCTGGCCTTCTTATCTGCTAAGTATTTGGGGCAATTCCGCTTCCAGTGACCCATTCCCTTGCAATAAAAGCACTCAGTCTCAGGCTTGGGTCCATTCTTTGGCTTCTTCTCGGCAACTGGCTTGCCGGGCGCGGCAACTCCCTTGCCATCCTTCTTGAAGTTCTTCTTACCCTTGCCTTTTTTGAACTTAGTGGTTTTATTCACCATCAACACTTGTTCCTTTTTTATCTCCACCTCCGCTGATTTCAGCATTGAATATAACTCGGGAGTGGCCTTCTCCATCCCTTGCATATTGTAGTTCATCACAAAGCTCGTGTAGCTAGATGGAAGCGACTGGAGGATTCTATCAACGACCGCGTCATCTGGGAGATTAGCTACAAGCGGTTGTGCAACCCAGACATTCTGAGTATATGCTCGCTTACAGAACTGTTTTCCTCCATCTTACAACTGTTGAACTTGTTAGAGACTTCATATCTTTCGACCCGGGCATGAGCTTGGAAAACCATTTTCAGTTCTTGGAACATCTCGTATGCTCCGTGTTGCTCAAAACGCTTTTGGAGCCCCGATTCTAAGTTGTAAAGCATGCTGCACTAAACCAGGGAGTAATCATCACTACGTGACTGCCAAGCGTTCATAACATCTTGAGTTGCTGGAAAAATGGGTGCGTCACCTAGCGGTGCTTCAAGGACATCTGCTTTCTTGGCAGCTATGAGGATGATCCTCAAGTTACGAACCCAGACCGTATAGTTGCTACCATCGTCTTTCGGCTTGGTTTTCTCTAGGAACACGTTGAAGTTGAGGGCAACATTAGCGTGGGCCATTTGATCTACAAGACATATTGTAAAGATTTTAGACTATGTTCATGATAATTAAGTTCATCTAAACAAATTTAATGAACTCCCACTTAGATAGACATCTCTCTAGTCATCCAAGTGATACATGATCTGAATCGACTAGGCCGTGCCGATCATCACGTGAGATGGACTAGTCATCAACGGTGAACATCTCCATGTTGATCGTATCTTCTATATGAGTCATGTTCGACCTTTCGGTCTTCCGTGTCCCGAGGCCATGTCTGTACATGCTAGGCTCGTCAAGTCAACCTAAGTGTATTGCGTGTGTAAATCTGGCTTACACCTATTGTATGCGAATGTTAGAGCCTATCACACCCGATCATCACGTGGTGCTTCGGAACAACGAACCTTAGCAACGGTGCACAGTTAGGGGGGACAAAATTCTTGAAATTTTAGTGAGAGATCATCTTATTTAAGCTACCGTCGTTCTAAGCAAATAAGATGTAAATCGTGATAAACATCACATGCAATCAAATAGTGACATGATATGGCCAATATCATTTTGCTCCTTTTGATATCCATCTTCGGGGCTCCATGATCATCATCGTCACCGGCATGACACCATGATCTCCATCAGCGTGTCTTCATGAAGTTGTCTCGCCAACTGTTACTTCTACTACTATGGCTAATGGTTAGCAATAAAGTAAAGTAATTACATGGCATTTTCATTGACACACATGTCATACAATAAAATAAGACAACTCCTATGGCTCCTGCCGGTTGTCATACTCATCGACATGCAAGTCGTGATTCCAATTACAAGAACATGATCAATCTCATACATCACATATATCATTCATCACATCCTTTTGGCCATATCACATCAGACGACATATGCTGCAAGAACAAGTTAGATGTCCTCTAATTGTTGTTGCAAGTTTTTACGTGGCTGCTATAGGTTTCTAGCAAGAACGTTTCTTACCTACGCCAAAACCACAACGTGATATGCCAATTACTATTTACCCTTCATAAGGACCCTTTTCATCGAATCCGATCCGACTAAAGTGGGAGAGACAGACACCCGCTAGCCACCTTATGCAACTAGTGTTGGAAATATGCCCTAGAGGCAATAATAAAAGAGTTATTATTATATTTCCTTGTTCATGATAATCGTTTATTATCCATGCTATAATTGTATTGATTGGAAACTCAAATACATGTGTGGATGAATAGACAAACTTTGTGTCCCTAGTAAGCCTCTACAGGACTAGCTCGTTGATCAAAGATGACCGCGGTTTCCAGGTCATAGACATGAGTTGTCATTTGATAACGGGATCACATCATTAGGAGAATGATGTGATGGACGAGACCCAAACGTTAAACATAGCTTTTGATCGTATCAGTTATCGCTATAGTTTTCTGCATGTCAAGTATAAGTTCCTATGACCATGAGATCATGTAACTCACTGACTCCGTAGGAGTGCTTTGTGTGTACCAAACGTCGCAACGTAACTGGGTGACTATAAAGGTACTCTACAGGTATCTCCGAAGGTGTCTGTTGAGTTGACATGGATCGAGACTGGGATTTGTCACTCCGTGTGACGGAGAGGTATCTCCGGGCCCACTCGGTAATACGTCATCTCAATGAGCTCAAAATGACTAAGTAGTTGGTCACGGGATTATGTATTACGGTAACGAGTAAAGAGACTTGCCGGTAACGAGATTTAACTAGGTATAGAGATACCGACGATCGAATCTCGGGCAAGTAACATACCGACGAGACAAAGGGAACTGTATACGGGATTGCCTGAATCCTTGACATCGTGGTTCATCCGATGAGATCATCGAGGAACGTGTGGGAACCAATATGGGTATCCAGATCCCGCTATTGGTTATTGACCTGGGAGTGTCTCGGTCATGTCTACATGGTTTCCGAACCCGCAGGGTCTACACACTTAAGGTTCGGTGACGCTAGGGTTGTTAGTGAGAACAGTGCATGGTTGCCGAAGGTTGTTCGGAGTCCCGGATGAGATCCCGGACGTGACGAGGGTCTCCGGAATGGTCCGGGGACAAAGATTGATATATAGGATGAAAGGTTTCGGAGTCCGGAAGTGTTCCGGGGAGCATCGGGAAATCGGCGGATGACCGAAAGGGGTTTCGGGGTCCCGGAAGGGGTTTCGGGCCTAATGGGCCACAAAGGGGGGACACAACAGCCCTCATAGGGCTGTGCGCCCCCCCTGGGCCCTCTCCTAGTGCGCATGGGGGGCTGGCCCCTCCTAGGGCAGCCGCACCCCCTGGCTTGGGGGGCAAGGCACCTAGGGGGGAAACCCTAGGGCCTGGCGCAGCCCTTGGCCGCCGCCCCCCCTCTGCCCTGGCCGCCGGCCCCCCTAGGGGAAACCCTAGGGCGCCCCCCTCCCCTCTATTCCCCCTATATATAGAGAGGTAGAGGGAGGGCAGCCAACACACGTTTGTGCCTCGGTGCTGCCCTCCCTCTCCCATAACATCTTCGTCTTCCCGCGGTGCTTGGCGAAGCCCTGCTGGAATCCTCCACCACCATTACCACCACGCCGTCGTGCTGCCGGTCTCTCCATCAACCTCTCCTCCACCCCTTGCTGGATCAAGAAGGAGGAGACGTCCCCGAGCCGTACGTGTGAAGAACGCGGAGGCACCGTTGCTTCGGTGCTAGGATCTTCGGCGATCTGAATCGCGGCGAGTACGACTCCATCAACCGCGTTCTTAACGCTTCCGCTTAGCGATCTACAAGGGTATGTGGATCCAACTCTCCCCTCGTAGTTGCATCTCCTAGATTGATCTTGGTGAACGTAGAGAAAATTTTTGTTTCCCATGCAACGTTCCCCATCAGTGGTATCAGAGCTAGGATCTTGCGTAGATGCTTTCACGAGTAGAACACAAAAGGGTTTGTGGACGTTGATGTTTAGATTGCTTCCCTCCTTAGTCTTTCTTGATTCAGCGGTATTATGGGATGAAGCGGCCCGGACCAACTTTACATGTCCACGTACATGAGACCGGTTCCATCGACAGACATGTGACTTTTGTTGCATAAGATGGCTGGCGGGTGTCTGTCTCTCCTATCTTAGTTGAATCGGAACAGAACAAGGCGGTCCTTGTAGAAGGTTAAATAGCAACTTGAATATCACCGTTGTGGCTTTGCGTAGGTAAGAAGCGTTCTTGCTAGATACCCATAGCAGCCACGTAAAACATGCAACAACAAATTAGAGGACGTCTAACTTGTTTTTGCAGGGTATGTATGTGATATGATATGGCCAATGACATGATGAAATATATTTGATGTATGAGATGATCATGTTGTAATAGTTAATATCGACTTGCATGTCGATGCATACGGCAACCGGCAGGAGCCATAGGGTTGTCTTTAATTTTTGTATGACCTGCGTGTCAATCATTAAGCGCTATGTAATGCTTTACTTTATCGCTAAACGGTAACAATAGTAGTAAGAGCATGGTGGGAGCGCGACAACCCCGATGGCGACACGATGATGGAGATCATGATGATGGAGATCATGGTGTGGCGCCGGTGACGATGGAGATCATGCCGGTGCTTTGGAGATGGAGATCAAAAGCACGAGTTGATGGCCATATCATGTCACTTATGATTTGCATGTGATGTTAATCCTTTTATGCATCTTATTTTGCTTAGGACGACGGTAGCATTATAAGATGATCCTTCACTAAAATTTCAAGATAAAATTGTGTTCCCCCCGAGTGTGCGCCGTTGCGAAGGTTCGTCGTTTCGAAGCACCACGTGATGATCGGGTGTGATAGACTCTACGTTCGCATACAATGGGTGCAAGCCAGTTTTGCACATGCAGAACACTCGGGTTAGACTTGACGAGCCTAGCATGTACAGACATGGCCTCGGAACACGGAGGACCGAAAGGTCGAGCATGAGTCATATAGTAGATATGATCAACATGTAGATGTTCACCATTGACACCACCTCATCTCACGTGATGATCGGACTTGGGTTGGTGAATCTGGATCATGTCACGCTCGAATGACCAGAGGGATGTCAATTTGAGTGGGAGTTATAATTAATTTGATTAGGTAATAACTCACTTATCATGAACAATAGTCTAAAATGTCTTTGCAAATATTTTGTTGTAGATGGCTCGCGCAGTAGCTCCCCTGAATTTTAATGCGTTCCTAGAGAAAGCTAAACTGAAAGATGATGGGAGCAACTTTGCGGACTGGCTCCGCAATCTGAGGATCATCCTCACTGCTGCCCAAAAGGTTTATGTCCTAAGTGCACCGCTAGGTGAACCCCCCGCTCCTCAGGCCTCTGCGGACGTTATGAACGCCTGGCAGTCGCGTTCGGATGACTACTCAGTGGTGCAGTGTGCCATTTTGTATAGCTTGGAAGGAGGACTTCAAAGGCGTTTTGAACGTCATGGAGCATATGAGATGTTCCAGGAGTTGAAGTTCATCTTTGAAAAGAATGCTAAGATCGAGAGGTATGAGACCACCGATAAATTCTTTGCTTGCAAGATGGAGGAGAATTCGTCTGTCAGTGAGCACTTACTGAAGATGTCTGGGTACTATACCCGCATAGCTGATCTGGGACTTGTGTTCCCGGACGAGGCTATCATTGACAGAATTCTCCAGTCACTCCCGCCTAGCTACAAGAGCTTCGTGCAGCAGTACAACATGCAAGGGATGAACAAAACCATCGCCGAGCTGTTTTCGATGCTGAAAGTCGCTGAGGCAGACATCAAAAAGGAGTATCAAGTGTTGATGGTCGATAAAACCACCAGTTTCAAGAAGAATGGCAAGGGCAAGAAGGGTAACTCTAAGAAGGGTGGCAAGGCAGTTCCTCATCCAGTGAAGAAACCCAAGGTTGGGCCCAAGCCAGAGACTGAGTGTTTCTATTGCAAGGGGAGCGGCCACTGGAAGCGGAACTGCCCCAAGTATCTGGCAGACAAGAAAGGGGCCAACAACAACAACAAGCAAGGTATATGTGATATACATGTTATTGATGTGTACCTTACCAACTCTCGTTGTAGTGCCTGGGTATTTGATACCGGTTCGGTTGCTCACATTTGCAACTCTAAACAGGAACTGCGGAATGAACGGAGGCTGGCGAAGGACGAAGTGACGATGCGCGTGGGAAATGGTTCCAAGGTTGATGTGATCGCCGTCGGCACGCTCGCTCTTCGATTACCATCGGGATTAGTTATGAACCTGAATAATTGTTATTTAGTGCCTGCGTTGAGCATGAACATTATATCTGGATCTTGTTTATTGCGAGACGGTTACTCGTTTAAATCAGAGAATAAAGGTTGTTCTATTTATATGGGTAATATCTTTTATGGTCATGCACCCGAAGTGAGGGGTTTATTCTTATTGAATCTCGATAGTGATGATACACATGTTCATAACATTGATGCCAAAAGATGTAGAGTAGTTAGCGATAGTACCACTTACTTGTGGCACTGCCGTCTGGGTCATATCGGCGTGAAACGCATGAGGAAGCTCCATGCTGATGGACTTTTGGAGTCTCTTGATTTTGAATCACTTGACACATGCGAGCCGTGCCTCATGGGCAAGATGACAAGGACCCCGTTTTCAGGAACAATGGAACGGGCAAGTGACTTATTGGAAATCATACATACTGATGTGTGTGGTCCGATGAGTGTCACGACGCGCGGTGGATATCGTTATTTTCTCACCTTCACTGACGACTTAAGTAGATATGGGTATATTTACTTAATGAAGCATAAGTCTGAAACTTTTGAAAAGTTCAAGAAATTTCAGAGTGAAGTTGAAAATCATCGTAACAAGAAGATCAAGTTCCTACGATCTGATCGAGGGGGAGAATATCTGAGTTATGAGTTTGGCAATCACTTAAGAAAATGTGGAATCGTTTCACAGTTGACGCCACCTGGAACACCACAGCGTAATGGTGTGTCCGAACGTCGTAATCGAACCCTATTAGATATGGTGCGTTCTATGATGTCTCTTGCCGATTTGCCACTATCATTTTGGGGATATGCGTTAGAGACAGCTGCATTCACTTTAAATAGGGCTCCATCCAAGTCCGTTGAGACAACACCGTATGAACTATGGTTTGGTAAGAAACCTAAGTTGTCTTTTCTCAAGGTTTGGGGTTGCGATGCTTATGTCAAAAGGCTTCAGCCAGAAAAGCTCGAACCCAAAGCGGACAAATGTGTCTTCATAGGATACCCAAAAGAAACTGTTGGGTACGCCTTCTATCTCAGATCCGAAGGCAAAGTGTTTGTCGCTAAGAACGGGTCCTTTCTCGAGAAAGAGTTTCTCTCGAAAGAATTGAGTGGGAGGAAGGTAGAACTTGATGAGGTTATTGAACCTCTGCTTCAACCAGAGAGTTGCGTAGCACAGAAAGATGTTTTTGTGGAACCTGCAGCGGTTGAAGAGGAAGTCAATGATGATGATCAAGAAGCTTCTGATCAAGTTACTACCGAACCTCGTAGGTCGACAAGGGTACGCACTGCACCTGAGTGGTATGGTAACCCTGTCTTGGAGGTCATGTTGTTAGACAACGGTGAACCTACGAGCTATGAAGAAGCGATGGTGGGCCCAGATTCCGACAAATGGTTAGAAGCCATGAAATCCGAGATGGGATCCATGTATGAAAACAAAGTATGGACTTTGGAAGTATTACCTGAAGGGCGGAAGGCCATTCAGAATAAATGGATTTTTAAGAGGAAGACGGACGCTGACGGTAATGTCACCGTGTATAAAGCTCGACTTGTGGCAAAGGGTTTTTCACAAGTTCAAGGGATTGACTACGATGAGACTTTCTCACCCGTAGCGATGCTTAAATCCGTCCGAATCATGTTAGCAATAGCTGCATATTTCGATTATGAAATTTGGCAGATGGATGTCAAAACAGCGTTCCTTAACGGTTTTCTTAAGGAAGAGTTGTATATGATACAACCGGAAGGTTTTGTCGATCCAGAGAATGCTGACAAAGTATGCAAGCTCCAGCGTTCCATTTATGGGCTGGTGCAAGCATCTCGGAGTTGGAATCTTCGCTTTGATGAGGTGATCAAAGCGTTTGGGTTTGTACAAGTTTACAATGAAGCTTGTATTTACAAGAAAGTGAGTGGGAGCTTTATAGCGTTTCTAATATTATATGTGGATGACATATTGCTGATTGGAAACAATATAGAATTTTTGGATAGCGTAAAGGGGTATTTGAACAAGAGTTTTTCAATGAAGGATCTCGGTGAAGCTGCTTTCATATTGGGCATCAAGATCTATAGAGATAGATCAAGACGCTTGATAGGACTTTCACAAAGTACATACCTTGATAAAGTTTTGAAGAAGTTCAAAATGGATCAATCCAAGAAGGGGTTCTTGCCGGTATTGCAAGGTACAAAGTTGAGTAAGACTCAATGCCCAGTGACTGCGGAAGATAGAGAAAAGATGAGTGTCGTCCCCTATGCTTCAGCCATAGGCTCTATCATGTATGCAATGCTGTGCACAAGACCAGATGTCAGCCTTGCCATAAGTATGGCCGGAAGGTTTCAAAGTAATCCTGGTATGGATCACTAGACAGCGGTCAAGAATATCCTAAAGTACCTGAAAAGGACTAAGGAGATGTTTCTCGTTTATGGAGGTGATCAAGAGCTCGTCGTAAAGGGTTACGTCGATGCAAGCTTTGACACTGATCCGGATGACTCTAAGTCTCAAACCGGATACGTATATATTCTCAACGGGGGAGCGGTAAGCTGGTGCAGTTCCAAGCAAAGCGTGGTAGCCGATTCTACATGCAAAGCGGAGTACATAGCTGCCTCGGAGGCGGCAAAGGAAGGTGTCTGGATGAAGGAGTTCATGACAGATCTTGGAGTTGTGCCTAGTGCACTAAACCCAATGACTCTGTTCTGTGACAACACTGGTGCCATTGCTCTAGCCAAGGAACCAAGGTTTCACAAGAGGACCAGACACATAAAGCGACGCTTCAATTCCATCCGCGATTCAGTCAAGGAGGAGGACATAAACATTTGCAAAGTGCACACGGATTTGAATGTTGCAGATCCGTTGACTAAGCCTCTTCCACGGGCTAAGCACGATCAACACCAAGACTCTATGGGTGTTAGATTCATTACCTTGTAATGCTAGATTATTGACTCTAGTGCAAGTGGGAGACTGTTGGAAATATGCCCTAGAGGCAATAATAAAAGAGTTATTATTATATTTCCTTGTTCATGATAATCGTTTATTATCCATGCTATAATTGTATTGATTGGAAACTCAAATACATGTGTGGATGAATAGACAAACTTTGTGTCCCTAGTAAGCCTCTACAGGACTAGCTCGTTGATCAAAGATGACCGCGGTTTCCAGGTCATAGACATGAGTTGTCATTTGATAACGGGATCACATCATTAGGAGAATGATGTGATGGACGAGACCCAAACGTTAAACATAGCTTTTGATCGTATCAGTTATCGCTATAGTTTTCTGCATGTCAAGTATAAGTTCCTATGACCATGAGATCATGTAACTCACTGACTCCGTAGGAGTGCTTTGTGTGTACCAAACGTCGCAACGTAACTGGGTGACTATAAAGGTACTCTACAGGTATCTCCGAAGGTGTCTGTTGAGTTGACATGGATCGAGACTGGGATTTGTCACTCCGTGTGACGGAGAGGTATCTCCGGGCCCACTCGGTAATACGTCATCTCAATGAGCTCAAAATGACTAAGTAGTTGGTCACGGGATTATGTATTACGGTAACGAGTAAAGAGACTTGTCGGTAACGAGATTGAACTAGGTATAGAGATACCGACGATCGAATCTCGGGCAAGTAACATACCGACGAGACAAAGGGAACTGTATATGGGATTGCCTGAATCCTTGACATCGTGGTTCATCCGATGAGATCATCGAGGAACGTGTGGGAACCAATATGGGTATCCAGATCCCGCTATTGGTTATTGACCTGGGAGTGTCTCGGTCATGTCTACATGGTTTCCGAACCCGCAGGGTCTACACACTTAAGGTTCGGTGACGCTAGGGTTGTTAGTGAGAACAGTGCATGGTTGCCGAAGGTTGTTCGGAGTCCCGGATGAGATCCCGGACGTGACGAGGGTCTCCGGAATGGTCCGGGGACAAAGATTGATATATAGGATGAAAGGTTTCGGAGTCCGGAAGTGTTCCGGGGAGCATCGGGAAATCGGCGGATGACCGAAAGGGGTTTCGGGGTCCCGGAAGGGGTTTCGGGCCTAATGGGCCACAAAGGGGGGACACAACAGCCCTCATAGGGCTGTGCGCCCCCCCTAGGCCCTCTCCTAGTGCGCATGGGGGGCTGGCCCCTCCTAGGGCAGCCGCACCCCCTGGCTTGGGGGGCAAGGCACCTAGGGGGGGAAACCCTAGGGCCTGGCGCAGCCCTTGGCCGCCGCCCCCCCTCTGCCCTGGCCGCCGGCCCCCCTAGGGGAAACCCTAGGGCGCCCCCCTCCCCTCTATTCCCCCTATATATAGAGAGGTAGAGGGAGGGCAGCCAACACACGTTTGTGCCTCGGTGCTGCCCTCCCTCTCCCATAACATCTTCGTCTTCCCGTGGTGCTTGGCGAAGCCCTGCTGGAATCCTCCACCACCATTACCACCACGCCGTCGTGCTGCCGGTCTCTCCATCAACCTCTCCTCCACCCCTTGCTGGATCAAGAAGGAGGAGACGTCCCCGAGCCGTACGTGTGAAGAACGCGGAGGCACCGTTGCTTCGGTGCTAGGATCTTCGGCGATCTGAATCGCGGCGAGTACGACTCCATCAACCGCGTTCTTAACGCTTCCGCTTAGCGATCTACAAGGGTATGTGGATCCAACTCTCCCCTCGTAGTTGCATCTCCTAGATTGATCTTGGTGAACGTAGAGAAAATTTTTGTTTCCCATGCAACGTTCCCCATCAACTAGTGCATGTCAGTCGGTGGAACCTGTCTCACGTAAGCGTACGTGTAAGGTCGGTTCGGGCCATTTCATCCCACGATGCCGCCGAATCAAGATAAGACTAGTAACGACAAGTAATTTGACAAAATCTACGCCCACAACAACTTGTGTTCTACTCGTGCATAGAAACTACGCATAGACCTAGCTCATGATGCCACTGTTGGGGATCGTTGCAGAAATCCAAAAAAATCTACGCATCACCAAGATCAATCTATGGAGTGACTAGCAACGAGAGAGGGGAGTGCATCTTCATACCTTTGAAGATCGCGATACGGAAGCGTTGCAAGAACGCGGTTGGTGGAGTCGTACATAAAGCGATTCAGACCGCGACCGAATCCGATCTAAGCGCCGAACAACGGCGCCTCCGCGTTCAACACACGTGCAGCCCGGTGACGTCTCCCACGCCTTGAACCAGCAAGGAGAGAGGGAGATGTTGGGGAAGACCTCATCCAGCAGTAGCACGACGGCGTGGTGGTGGTGGAGGAGCGTGGTACTCCGGCAGAGCTTCACCAAGCGCTACGAGAGACGAGGAGGGGGAGAGGTAGGGTTGCACCGAGAGCGAGAGGAACTCGAGTGTGTGGCAGCCCCAAAAAACCCCACTATATATAGGGGAAGGGGAGGGGTGCGCCCCCTCTAGGGTTCCCACCCTAGGGGGGGAGCCCTAGATTGGTATGGGGGGGGGCACAGGGGAAGAGAGGGGGCGTGCCCTAGGGTGGGCCTTAGGCCCATCTGCGCCTAGGGTTTCCCCCTCTTATCCTCCTTGCGCCTTGGGCCCTAGTGGGAGGTGCATCAGCCCACCTAGGGGCTGGTCCCTTCCCACTCTTGGCCCACGCAAGCCTCCGGGGCCGATGGACCCCCGAAACCCTTCCGATGGTCCCGGTAGATTACCGGTGATGCCCGGAACACTTCCGGTGGCCAAATCCTCACTTCCTATATATAATTCTTTACCTCCAGACCATTCCTGAACTCCTCGTGATGTCTGGGATCTCATACAGGACTCCGAACAACATTCGGTAACCACGTACATATATTCCCTATAACCCGAGTGTCATCGAACTTTAAGTGTGTAGAACCTACGGGTTCGGGAACCATGCAGACATGACCGAGACATCTCTCCGACCAATAACCAACAGCGGGATCTGGATACCCATGTTGGCTCCCACATGTCCCACGATGATCTTGTCGGATGAACCACGATGTCAAGGATTCAATCAATCCCGTATACAATTCCCTTTCTCTACTGGTATAGTACTTGCCCGAGATTCGATCGTCAGTATCCCGATACCTTGTTCAATCTCGTTATCGACAAGTCTCTTTACTAGTTCCGTAACACATCATCCCGTGACCAACCCCTTAGTCACGTTGAGCTCATTACGATGATGTCTTACCAAGTGGGCCCAGAGATACCTCTCTGTCATACGGAGTGACAAATCCCAGTCTCGATTCGTGCCAACCCAACAGATACTTTTGAGGATACCCGTAGTGTACCTTTATAGCCACCCAGTTACGTTGTGATGTTTGGCACACCCAAAGCATTCCTACGGTATCCGGGAGTTGCACAATCTCATGGTCTAAGGAAAATATACTTGACATTGGAAAAGCTTTAGCATACGAACTACACGATCGCGTGCTATGCTTAGGATTGGGTCTTGTCCATCACATCATTCTCCTAATGATGTGATCCCGTTATCAATGACATCCAATGTCCGTGGTCAGGAAACCGTAACCATCCATTGATCAACGAGCTAGTCAACTAGAGGCTCACTAGGGACGTATTATGGTCTATGTATTCACACATGTATTACGGTTTCCGGTTAAACAATTATAGCATGAACAATAGATGATTATCATGAACAAGGAAATATAATAATAATCATTTTATTATTGCCTCTAGGGCATATTTTCAACAATTTCCATCACATGTGTCTGGTCAGTCAATGATGATACCGTAATACGGAGTGGCCCCCAAGAGTATCTCTCAACTATCGGACGATAAAACTCCGTAGGTTTGATTTGCTTCACGACATGCATGTGTAAGGCAGTCGAAGTATGTGTCATTAGTTGCTCGTGATGTGGATTCAGATAAAGATTTCATTGACTTGAAGAGAAAATTGTATATGTATACTGTAAATTTTGTGTGTTTGACAAATATTTTTGCACTATTTGTTTTTTTTTACTATAAAAAAAATTTGACTATACTTTTTTTTGCACTATTTGTATTAACTGTGATGTGGCTTGCATATATATGGTGAATAAGAACGGCCTTTTCCATTGTAGTTCCTAGTGTGAAGCAACAATTTCAAATAGGAGATATTTGTTATTTGGTGAGCTATTTAAGATTACATGTACACATCGATATAAGTTTAAAGAAATAAATGAGGAATATTTTATTCAATATACAATAAACTACGTGCATTTACATGTGCATGATCTGTGATGGTTTGTAATGCTCATCCATGCTTGAAATAAATAGAATATATATGTACATATCTTCACTTGTTGAATATTAATTTTGTACATATCTAATCAAATAAATATAACATATTAATATTATATATATATATATATATATATATATATATTAATTCATTTGGTGTCTATTAATTTGGGAAATATCACCAAATCTCTAGTTTAATGTGATAAATCCACTATAAAAAGGCTTGCCAAGTTCTTTTGCTCTCGTCAAAACTTACGTCAAAACTTATATATCACACAAAGATCAACAACTCGCTCCTTCACCACAAACGACGAGTTGAAATGAGGAATACCCATGTGTTGCTTATGTCATTGGTCTTACTCGTGCTAGCATCAGGTAATTATTTGTCCATGTAATACATGTGTGCTTAATCTCCCTCAACAAATAATGGTTATGTTGCGATCGTTCTTTTTTCACCGTGAGATTTTGCAGATGTTCTAGTGGAGGCATCAAGATATTCTAGCATTAAAGAATTCGTATGCGTGGAGAAAATTTTCCCACCTCGAACATGCGAGACCAATGCTTGTGAACAGTCATGCTACAAACATACAAGGCAATACAAATCTGGCGAGTGTGTTGCTGAGGGGTGCAAGTGCAAGTTATGCATATATCAGCCTCCGGCCATCCATGATAATGGAAAAATGGGTTCTAACTAGCTAAGATAGGATTGTTTTTTAGCAAATAATGTGGCACAATCACAAATGGTGTAGAGGCAAGGTTTTTCACTCATATGAGCCATATGAAGAGTGATGAACTTCGTCTTGCTTCTTGAATTATCTGGAAATAAGAAATGGTTTATAAAATCTGAAGAAGTGGTCTATAAATTTTGGGTGCTTGACTTTGCATGTGTATTTAGTTGAATAAACTGTTTTTTTATGAAGAAAATGATATGTTTGTTTACTTTCTATTTTCTTCAAACTCGAACTTTTTTATAATGAAGGTGTTGTGATGCCCCCGATTTGACCGTACATCGATCATGCATGCAAATGTGTATGAGCAAGATCAGGGACTCACGGAAAGATATCACGACACAACTTTAAACACAAATTTGTTGAAAACGTAGCATGCAATTTAAAAAAAAAATCATACGCTCACGCAAGATCTATCTTGGAGAAGCATAGCAACGAGACAGGAAGAGTGTGTCCACGTACCCTCGTAGACCGAAAACAGAATCGTTAAATTAATGCGGTTGATGTAGTCGAACGTCTTCGCGATTCAACCGATCAAGCACAGAACGTACGTCACCTCCGAGTTCTGCACACGTTCAGCTCGATGACGTCCCACGAACTCTTGATCCAACAGAGTGCCGGGGAAGAGTTCCAGCAGCACGACAACGTGATGAAGGTGATGGCGAAGTTGATCACGCAGAGAGAGGTGTCGATTAAAAATATGAAAATAGTAGCATCATCATCGTTATTATAACAACAATTATCAATCACATAACTTCTCATGATCAAGTAACAATTCGTTCACGAGCTAACGTGTAAACAATAAACTTTCTTGAAAACTAACGAACTAGGTTCTCAGTCATCAAAATAATTGCAACTCATTAGCTCCAAATAATCTTCACTAAGCAAACCAACTAGCATCAACTACACGTTGTAATCAACACAACTAGCAACCCACATGTACAAATATGAGGTTTGAGATAAATATTGAATACAAGAGATGAACTAGGGTTTGGAGATGAGATGATGCTAGTGAGGATGTAGACGGAGACGGGTCCTCCCACGATGAGAGGAGCGTTGGTGATGATGACAACTTCGATTTCCCCCTCCCGGAGGGAAGTATCCCCGACGAAATCGCTTCGCCATAGTGGAAAAGTGCTCCTGCCCAGGTTCGGCCTCGAGACTGCGACGGCTCGTCCCGAAAGTCTTATTTTGATTTTTTTCTAGTGCAAATGGCTTCATATAGTAGAAGATGGGATTTAGGGGCCTACAAGCTCCCCAGGCGCGCCCTAGGGGGGTGGGCACGCCCCGTGAGCTTGAGGCCCCCCGGAGGGTCCTCTGTGGAACACTTTTTCCCAGTATTTTTTATGTATTTCAAAATAAATATCCGTAAATTTCCAGGTCGTGGTACACAACTATCTTGGTAGTGGACCGCCTCACGAATGCGAGGGCGTCTAGTTGGACCTCGTTAAACACTCGTATCGCCGAGCACACGAGAGATATCGTCGAGGGATATCTTCGCCTCGACGAGATCACATATGCCACTAGACATGCCTAAGAATCATAGGAGGTCACTGAGAATCCCCATGGTGGTGGCAGGCGGCGCTGAAGTATCTCTCGGGGTTCAGGCCGTCGGCTAAGGACGGTCACCCTACCTCTCCTCTGAGAGGTGACCCGACTCAGTGATCGGGCGGCCTTGGGTCCTTCCTGGGCCCATCGAGATCTCACTCGGAAGTATGCCAAGGGCGCCTCCACGTGTTTATGGGACCGGGAGAGGTGCTCCTCCTCCTCACGCGACCCTTCAAAGAAACCATGCACATTTTTTGGCAGATCCTATTGGGCGCTTCAGGCGTCGATATAGTAGATTTAGCAAACGGGCGCACACACCGCCTGCGAGCTGGGCCGGCCCATCAAATTTCTCCTTCTTTGGATTTGACCGGCAAAAACTAGGCGCGTAACGGGATCAAACTTGGCTCCTCATTGTTCTAAAGAAGCACAACAACCACCGAGTTATCCAACCCGCTTGTGCATAGTTATTTTGTTTCGTTCTTTAGTTTGGTTTTTCATTTTTTTCTTGTTTCTTTTTTTTTCATAAATGCGAGTTTTTTTGAAATCCATGATTTTGTTTTTCAAAATCATTGAACTTTTTTCAAATTTTAGGAACTTTTTTTTCAAAGCTGGTGATTTGTTTTTATGATCGCTGAATTTTTTTCCATAATCGATAAAAGTTTTTCAAATTCGTGAACTTTTCTCAAATCCATGAGCTTCCTTTAAAATTCTTGCACCTTTTTCAAATTCTCAAATTTGTTTAAATTCTTGAATAGTCAATGGTCAACATTTTTATATTATTTAAAAAACCGTTCAACAGACGAACCAACGACCGAGCGAGGAAAAGAATCGAGACGAGCGATCTGACTGCTTTTGCGCTTACTGGGCCGGCTCAGCCGGCAGTACACGCTCGTCACTTTTTCACATCCTTCTTTCGTTTTTTTCCCCTTTCCGTGGAGGCTTTCACACCCATATTTTTCTGACACGGCTTTCACACCCTTCCCAGTTTCACACCGTGGTGCCCGGCCGGGAGGGGG
>LR738714.1:680132700-680225206 GCA_902687465.1 Secale cereale
CCATCGCCGCCCGCCCGCCCCAATTCTAAAACCCCCAGCCCTCCCCCCTCTCCCACACCCATTCCAATCCCCCCCAAACCCCCAGCCGCCGAAGCCCCTCCGTCCCAGATCCGGATCTCCGACCGGAACCCTAGCCGGCCGCAGGGGACCCATGGCGCCGCCAAGCTCGCCGCCCTCGGCCGTCGCGCCGGCGCGCTCCTCCTCGCGCAAGCGCTCCGCCTCCGCCAAGGCCGCGCCCGAGGCCGACCAGGAGGCCTCGGTCACCAAGCGCCCGCGCAAGGGCACCACGTCCGGCAAGAAGAAGCCGCCGGCGGCGGGCAAGAAGAAGCAGCAGAAGGCCACCAAGGCGCCGCGGGAGAAGAAGGAGGAGAAGCCGGCGCCGGAGGACGAGGTGTGCGCGGAGGAGCCCGACGAGGAGGAGCTGGCGCTCGGGGAGGAGGACGAGCCCTCCGCCTCCGGCGAGCAGCAGCAGCAGGAGGAGGGGCAGGCGGTGGCGGCGGCGGCCAAGAGGCGCGTGGCGCAGCCGTCCAAGAAGGCCCGGAACGTCGCCGCCGGCGACAAGGAGCCCGAGTTCCTCGGCGAGCCCGTCCCCACCGACGAGGCCCGCGCCAAGTGGCCCCTGCGCTACCAGCGCGGCTCGCCCAAGAGGTGCGTGCGCCGTCTCTCCCGGATCTGATCCCTGGCTTTACTTTTTCGTTGGTCGCTAAGACTTCTGTGTTTGTCGTCGCAGGCCGGAGGATGAGGAGGACATGAAGGCGCGCGTCCACTACCGCTCCGCCATGGTCGACGGCGTGGTCTACGCGTTGGGTGACGACGTCTACGTCATGGTAAAAGATCGACTCTGCATCTCCCTACCGTAAAAGCGACTGCTTTCCTCCGTGAAACTGTACTTGGCTTGCGATGTTCGTTCAATGCAGCAAGACGAAAATCCCTGTTTTTCTTCTTCTGAATAAATAATAGCAATTGCTACATTCGCATAGACTAGTTGCTGCTAAGCCTGACACCGCATAAAAATGCTCCTGCTAGGATTTTAAATGGATGTACTCTAGAATAGCCAGATTTTCTTACAATGTCTTTCCATTTCTGGCATTAACATTTACCTGATTATACAATGGATGCGCTAAATGCTGCTTAATGTGGATCTGGTTGGCAAAGTTTGTATTACTTGTTTTCACAATGTTCTTCACTTGTGAACTGAATTATTGGGCATACAATGTATAACAACCAGATAGTCGAGCTTTTGTATTTTTACCATGCTTCAGTAATCACTTCCTATCTTAAATTGTGATTTGTTTATTGCCATTTATAGGCCGGGGAGAATGAGGCTGATTACATTGGCCGTATAACTGAGTTTTTTGAGGGTGTTGACAAGACCAGCTACTTTACCTGTCGTTGGTACTTCCGTCCAGAGGACACGGTGCGTGTTGATTGGGCATTGTTGTGGTATGCACTGTCTGTACTAATGCCTGGACAGCTTATAACTAACAGTTATCTTGCAGGTTATATCTAGAGCCAAATTTGTCAATGATCATACGCATGACCCAAAGCGTGTCTTTCTCTCTGAGGAAAAGAATGATAATCCACTTGACTGCATCATATCGAAGGTCAAGATAATCCATGTTGATCCCAATGTAGGTGCCACTGTTCAAAACTTTGTCAAGTGTTAAAGTGCCATTTATATATTGTTTTTTTTTCGAGAAACTTTTATATATTGTTTCTCACTGTCTGTTCTCCTTGATTTCAGATGGACCCAGCAGCCAAGGCCAAACTGGTTGCTCGCACTGACTTATACTATGACATGTCATACACTGTTGCTTATTCTACATTTGCTAACATCCCATCAGGTAATTGCAGTTTCTTGCTTACATTATTTGCACATGGCATTGCTCGTACACAAACTAGTTATTGATCTGTGCTCATACGCAAACTGCATGTTTCACACACTATTGTTTATTTATTTTAGCTCCACAGTTCATTGCAAGGGGTGCTTTTGTTTTTGGTTAACTCATATGCCTTAAAAATAATAATAATAAGATATTCTTTCACCATTCCTTGGTGATCGTAATCATGTCTGGTTCTGAGTTTTGTCGCTTGAACTTGCACATGCAACTTTCAACATATGCTGCCGAGCTAAAATTTCTATGATCCTCCAATGTTAAATCTAATCCAAGTTGTTAGCTTGTGATCTAAAAACTGATTACTTTATGACTCGATGTTTTATTAGTGACAGAATGAACTGGTTGACAGATTACTTACTCCCAGAATTTAAACAATTGATTTGCACATGTATTCTTCCATCTTATGATCAATATTCACTTTGCAATTTGCATTTTATGTAGACACAACAGAGAATTCTGGTATTTCTACTGATGTTGATTCAGAGAATGGGACCCCAGTAAAAACAGCATCCCTGCTTGACCTGTATTCTGGTTGCGGTGGGATGTCAACAGGGCTGTGCTTGGGTTCAGCACTTGCTGGCCTGAAACTTGAAACAGTAATACGCCTGCCCAACATTTTGTTTAAGGTTGTTTTTGACATTCCTCAGCACTAACTGTTCTATTTCTTCTTTATAGAAATGGGCTGTTGACCTGAACAGCTTTGCATGCAAGAGCCTTAAATATAACCATCCCAAAACAGAGGTGCGGCTTCTAAATTTCATTCTTAGATTCCGCTTCCTCTGTCCCATAACATAAGAATGTTCTTAACACTAGTGCAGTGTTAAAAACGTTCTTATATGTTGGGACAGTGGGAGTAGTATTTGTTCTTTAGACCTGGTATAAAAGATCTTTATCTATGGTTGTAGGTTCGAAATGAAAAAGCCGAGGATTTTCTTGCCCTTCTTAAGGAATGGGAGATTCTATGCAAAAAATATGTCCATGGCAATGATTCTGATTCAGCAGATGCTGTTGAGGAAGAGGAAGATGATGAGCCCCTTGGAAAGGATGAGTTTGTGGTTGAAAAGCTACTTGAGATCTGCTATGGTGGCAGTGGGAGGAAAAATGGAATCTATTTTAAGGTGCTAATCCCATTTTCTCTTTGGCCTTCCCCTTGCGGTGGTGTTAATACTTCTGGTTTTTATGTACAGATCAATTTATCTAACAATTTGTTACAGGTTCAATGGAAAGGATATGGGCCAGAAGAGGATACTTGGGAGCCCATAGAAAACCTGAGGTAGGTACCTCATCTGCTGTATGCTCACATCATGGCAATTTCAGTTTTCAATGAACTGACTTTTGTTTCTTACCTAGTGATTGCCCGTTGAAAATTAAAGAGTTTGTGCAACAAGGGCACAGGCGAAACATTCTACCCCAGCCTGTGAGTAACTTCTCTTCTCTCAGTTCTTTAGTTCCACTCCAAATTGTCTGATCTCATTTACTCGTGCTGTCAAAATCCACAGGGTCAGGTTGATGTTATTTGTGGTGGCCCGCCCTGCCAAGGGATAAGTGGGTTCAACCGATTTAGAAACCGTGATAACCCTTTAGAAGACGAGAAAAATCAACAAATGGTTACCTATATGGACATTGTCTCTTATCTGCAACCAAAGTTTGTTCTGATGGAGAATGTGGTGGACATTCTGAAATTTGCTGATGGCTATCTTGGAAGATATGCATTGAGCCGTCTTGTATCTCTGAACTACCAAGCCCGCCTTGGAATGATGGTAGCTGGTTGCTACGGGCTCCCTCAGTTCAGAATGCGGGTGTTCCTTTGGGGAGCTCTTCCTACCATGGTTTGTTCTGTTTCTTTGTCTAAATTTCTGCCACAAATATGTTGCCTCATGGAGTGATCTGATGTATTTTGCCTGCCAGGTCCTCCCAAAGTATCCTCTCCCTACCCATGATGTAGTTGTACGTGGTGGTGCTCCAAATGCTTTCTCGGTAAGTCTGATCACAAATTTAATGAAAAGAATTGGGAGAAAAGTAAATCTGCTGACTAGTTTGTTTCATTTGCAGCAAAGCATTGTTGCATATGATGAGACACAAAGACCGACCTTGAAGAAAGCTCTCCTTCTTGGTGATGCCATTTCAGATTTGCCCAAGGCAAGTGCTTTCTTCCCTTATTCATTTCTTTCTCTTCTACATTTGTTCTTACATTCATTATTATGCAGGTAGATAACTATCAACCTCATGAGGTAATTGAATATGGTGGTCAACCCAAGACTGAGTTCCAGCGGTACATACGACTTAGCCGTAAAGGTAAGACATATAGCTCTACCAATAAGATGAATTTCACTTCTTTACTTTGTAAAGGGCCTTTCCTTTTGCATTCAGATTCGAGTTCCTGTCTTATGCCTGTATATGTATAGTGAATTTTGTTCTTGCTGCTTCAAATTTCCAGATATGTTGGACCATTCCTTTGGTGATGACACTTGTCCTGAAGAAGGCAAGCTCTTGGACCACCAGCCTTTGAGGCTGAACCAAGATGATTATGACCGTGTTCAACAGATTCCAATAAAGAAGGTAGGTGAATGAATAGTTTCAGTGCTTGTTCTCCCCTTTTGCCTTCTGAGTGACCATGCTGGACCTGTCTTCCAGGGAGCGAATTTCCGTGACTTGCCAGGTGTCAAGGTCGGAGCAAATAACATTGTGGAGTGGGACCCAGAGGTTGAGCGTGTCTACCTCAAGTCTGGCAAACCTTTGGTACAGATTCTACTCTCTAACTTCCCTTTTGAACATTTGTATGTTTGTGCAAATTTTCTGTTACATTTTCCAAGATGTTACTTGAACATATGACTTACTGCTAATATTGAAAATGGAGACAATGTTGCATGTTTGCTATCCTTCAACAAAACTATACTCAGTTTAGCCCTTTGTTTCATAACTAGTTACAACTTATAATTGCTGATGTGCTAGCTTGTTTATGTGTACAGGTCCCTGACTATGCAATGTCGTTCATCAAGGGCAGATCACCGAAGTAAGTGCCTTTGAATCTCTGCTTTCATTTCTCTAACCGTACTGTGTTAGTACATCTTCTTTTACTCACACACAATGTGTCATGATGTTTTTGCAGGCCGTTTGGTCGGTTGTGGTGGGATGAGACAGTTCCCACGGTCGTGACCAGAGCAGAGCCACATAACCAGGTCAGTTTTCTCACAAATTCTAATGTCGTCTGCAATCAGTTTGGTCCTTGTTGCTGAGTTTGTTTGTTTGTGCTGCCTGCAGATCATACTGCACCCGAACCAGGGGCGTGTTTTGACTGTCCGTGAGAACGCAAGGCTGCAGGGTTTCCCTGACTACTACCGAATGAACGGTCCCATGAAGGAGAAGTAAGTTTCCTCTATTCTGTTCAAAATTGTAAACTGAAACTGTTCTGAAAAACTGGAGACAAACTGAAACATCTTGATGATTGTTGCAGGTACATCCAAGTCGGCAACGCGGTGGCTGTCCCTGTTGCACGGGCACTGGGCTACTCTCTGGGCCGAGCATACCAGGGCGAGGTGGACGCGGGTTATGATGCGCTGTTTGTTCTTCCTGACAGCTTCACCAACATCGGACAGACCGGTGCGAGGGCGAGGGCCTCCTCCGTTGGGACCCCGGCAGGCGAGGTTGTCGAGCAGTAGAGCAGAGCCTATCTGTTGTGTTATGTGGTGGGGTTCGAGTCTAGTCCATTTGTCGCGGGAACTAAATTGCTGCAGCATGTAAGGATTGCTCGAGTTATTACTGTACTGTCGATGGCTGAACTTGTGATCGTTGAGATCCTTGGTTCTGGATGAAGAAACTAGTAGTATGTTGTTCCATTGCTGCTACCCATTGACAATTATTATTGTCTGTTGTGCCATCGCTGGAATTGGTCTGGTGTATGTGGGATTTCTTCTGTTTGCTGGGAATTTACTGGCAGTCAAGTTATGTGAAGCTCAGATTGTAGATTTGGGCATGGAGCAGTGTAAAGAAATATAAGGCCTCCTTTGGTTCATAGGGTAGGAAACTTGTACGAATAGGGAAGTCATAGGAAATGAGATGACATGTATCTCAAATCCTATGAGTAGAAATAGGAAAGAAGATGCCCTTTGATTCATATCGTAGGATTTTTTCCATTGAGTCTAGGCTAATGTTTATTTTCCTATGAAATGTGAAGGATAGGAAGAATTCCTCCACAAGAATAGGTTTCCATTCTTACAAATCAAAGGGCTCTAAAGGAATTTTTTCTATAGAAATCCTATCCTATGAAATTCCTACCAAGATTCCTCTAAACAAAAGGAGGCCTAAGAATTTTTAGGTCACTAATTTAGTGATCTAAATGCTTTTATATTTCTTTACGGAGGGAGTACAAAGTTAATGTGGGGGATTCACACATGTTGATGGGTGTGTTATAATTGTTTGAAGCTGCACTTTGTCAAATCATATACTCCATCTGTCTCAAAATAAGTGACTCAACTTTGTACTATACAAAGTTGAGTCATTTTTGAGTCACTTATTTTGGGACAGAGGGAGTATAACATATCAGTGTGAAAAGAAAGAATCGAAAAGGTAGAAAAGCGCAAAACGGTCTTCAGCTTTTTAAAATATGGGTTGAAAAAGAGAAAACATCAGAGGGAGGTTTGAACCCGCAGCTCTACATTAGATAGAGCATTTAACGATTTTTTATTATTTAGAACAACATTAGGTTTTATCTAAAAGATGAGAAAACACACCACGGTCGATAGGACGCGCCTCTTGCAGGCTACAACCGTGATCCGGGGGGTTGTCTTCATCACCGGCGAATCAACCGTTCCAATCCGGAACTCTATCGCTGACTCTTCAATTTTTTTAATTTAAATTTAAAATAAAGATGCACAAAAGACATCATGTGTGTGGCAATTATGAAGGGAACACAATAGACAATACAGTAAAAGGTCAACAAAATGCAAAACGATTAATAAAACTTGCAAAAAATAGAAATGAAATCTCTCCATGCCGCGGCCAGGCGCTTCTATCTGATCTACGGAGACAAAAAGTGGAGCATTTTGCAGTTTCTCCCCTCGAACTCCTCTGGGTCTTTCAATGCCGCCCCCCTCCGCTCGCCGCCTCGCCGCCCACTGGCACTGGCTCGTCGACGCCCTCGCCGGCGACGAGGCCGTCGACTTCTCCGTCATCAAAGGTAACACCACACCGTAAGAGGACCCCTTGCGTGCTCCGTTCGCCTCGACCGACGCCTTCGGTCATCTCACCTAGGGTTAGTTTTCGGTGCTCCGCAGCGCTGGTGGGCGCCTCGCCGGAGCTCCTCGCGGGTGCGCCGGAGGCAACGCGGGAGAGGTTCGCGCTCCGATGCCTGCAGGAGGTTGCCGCCCAGGGCGAGGTCCCGGTTGCAGCGGCGACGGCGGCGGGGGGCAGGAGGATGCTTAGGGTTGATGCCGCCCGCTCCTGCGAGCAGTTGCTGCTCGAGCTACTCGGACAGGTATGCGGCGCTTCTGTTACCACGTGCACTCATTCTGGTTGTTCAGAGCTTCAGATTTCGGATCTACCTTTTGTCACTGAAGTAATATCTGCGTAATGGAACATTTGAAGTTTCACCCAGGTAGAAATTATAGCATATCACGGGCTCATGGCAGTATCTGATTGCAGCCACACATTATCGTTTATCACAGTGAGTTGAAAGAAAATAAAACCAGGGAAGTTTGCACAATTTGCATTGTGCGATACGGACTGGATCTGTGGTTCCTGGTGTTGATTAGATGCGCCCCTCTAATAAGGAAGAACAATTGGAATTTTGTCGTGGGAGGTTGAAAGACTGTAATATGGTGAATTAAATTTAAGGGATTACCTTGTTCACACGATTTGGTAAGAATAGCACACTATCAGATCATGTGTCTGTGGTTCCCCTGTGATACACACAGTCTTGTCTCTGTAAGCAGAAAATGACAGGTGGACAATTCATGATGCAACATACCGTCGCTGCATTTACTACTCAGTGATGTTGCCAGGTGAATTAAATTTTGCCCAGATAATGATGCAAACTCGGCCGGAAATCATACTCTTGAATGCTTCCTTCAAGAATGCAAATCATACTCTCATTCAGGCTTGATTCTCCCGATGGCCGAAGTGTAGCCCTTGCAGTTAAAAGTTGGAGATTACAGGCCACGCTGTACAGCAATTGATCCCATGGATAGTCCTGCTTATTTAATTGTAATTCTACACTGTTCATTAATTCATAAAGTGATTGTGTCTAGCGACAATAACTGTGAACATAACAGGGGAAGACTTTGCATATTGTTTGTACTATGTAACAACATGTGTTTATTAAGGGCTCAAAATATGGCAGCATTCTAAATTCTGACTGCCATCTCATTGCTGGTATTTTAGTTAAATAGTAATGGGCTCTTGCGTTCTCTGTGGAGAACTTATCTGCTTCTGCCTGATGAGTTGTTCACTGAACAATGTTGCTACGCTAGATGATCTTATTATTTGAGCTCATGTTTTCTTGTGATATGAAACGTGATATATCCCTTTGCAATTATGTCTAAAGTCCTGCCAAGTGCCAATGGTATTCTAGCTAGTTATAAGTTTACGATGCCCCTAAAGATCAAAACAGCATCACTTTACAGATTAATAAATTCTTCAATTTGTGTAAGGACTAAGGAGCAGGGATGCGGCGGATGCCATGTTAGATATTTGCATCAGATAATTATGCATGTGTTCTAACAGCTACACCATTTTTTGTGTATAATTTGGCAAAATAATCATCATATGTTTTGGTGTCTTTAATTTGTGGAAGCTAATACATGCTGCAGTTTAGTCAGTGCCTAGATGTTGATGTTTTTGATGTTTTGCTTTACATGAATGTGACATCTGCAGGTTGGTAGTTCAGGAAGCTTGGAGAAAGATACGGTTTCGCCTTTTATCAACGATATCCAAAAGTTTATATGTACCAAAACACCGGCTTTACCAGAAACTTCTTTTGAGTTGGTATGTGAAAACAGTTATTCTCAAAAGCAAAAATAAAAAAGGACTCGATTCACTTATGATTAAGCTTCTCATTTTATGTTCAGCTTAGAGAAGTGAACCCAGAGATCACATCTATGGTCCCACCGTCCCCAGTGGAGCAGGGTGGCAAGAACAATGGCAATGACCAGTCGTTCTGCAGCATCAGCCCTGATCATGTAAATACAGAGAGGCATGGGTGCCATACAGATAGTTCTGATTTTCAGCGACAGAAGGATCCTATGGAGCGAACTCCAGATTTGCATGAACCATCTAGGCTGTACAATCGCCCTCAAGAAGATACCATTGGTGTCAGTGTCAGGTCCGCACAAACGAGTCCAAGTAAAGATAGTAGAAACATGTCCATTACAACTGAGCCTACTTCAGCTAGCTGCAGTGCTGCTTTGCTCCGAAGTAAGGCTAAACTTATGTCAAAGCAGGATGCGGTGGAGACTACCATGTCCCAAGAAAAGAGTCCAACTGCCATTCTTCAACAAGAATCCTGTGGAGAGAAGTACAGAAATCCATGCCACAAAAGTGATGGAGAGAGACGACATGGTGATGACACCAACATTCAATTATCAAAGAATCTTTGCCATGAAGGATTGACCATGCAGGCTACGGTGGCTCCAGCTTCTGACAGAACTGATGCTTTGCCGACAAATACATCTGAAACAAAACACTTGCCTGAGTTTGTTGCTGCAGATGTTACAGGCATGATCACAGAATTAAATGGTAGAAAAACTGAAAGGAATTCACCGCAACATGACAGTGGCGAGACAGCAGGTCAAGTTCTGGATGAGGGTAGTCCCAGGATTCAGCCAGTGGAAAAGGATCCTGGTCATAATGAACTGAATCTGCAAACTGCTGGTGTTGTACCTTCTGTAAGCTGCAACAGGGCTGTTCAAGGAGATAAATCTGAAACCAACCTTCAAAAAGAGAATGCTACAGGACATTCTGAAATATTTGAGGATAAGAATGGCAATAAGGCTCATCTCGAAGTCAGTTGTGCTGACAAAGCTAATCCAGCACTACTTGATGATGGCAACGTGTTGAAAAATAATACATCCGGTGGTAGGCAGACTGCTCTAGACTCTCGTTGCTGCAACGTGGTGGAAACATTAAATGTGCATCACTCTGATGACAGTTCCAGTGGGTTTGCAGCTGCTTGTCTTCTACCATTGATTGGCAATATGCCGTCCTCTAGTCAGGATAAAGATGCCAATGTCATCAAGGGCTTTACGGAGGAAGACTTGTGCATAAAATGTGGTAAAGATGGACGGTTGCTGAAATGTAGCAGCTGCGCATTAGCTGGTCATGATGGCTGTTTTGGTTCATCAGTAACTTTTGATGCTTCTGGCCAGTTTCATTGCCCTGTATGCTTCTATACTAAAGCTACTGAAGCATATCAAAAGGCTAAAAAAGCATATTTGGAAGCTAGGAAGAACCTATCTGCTTTCCTTGGCACAAAGCAATTCCCAAGGCAACATGAACAATCTACTGGAAAACAACAAACAGCTACCAACAGCAAGGATCACTTGAATGAGTGTAATACGTCCAAAAGGCAAGGTAACCATCAATCTGAAGCAGATAATCTTTCTCACATGGATGAAGAACCTAGTCAGCAGAGGAATAAGCAGAGAACAAATGATACAAGTGTTGCGTGTCCCGAGGATCAGTTGAATGGGTGTAATACATCCGAAAGGCAAGGTAACCATCAGCCTGAAGCTGACAACCTTTCTCATAAGGATGAAGAACCTGGTGAGCAGAGGAAGAAGCAGAAAACAAATGATACAAGTGATGCATGTCCTGAGGAGGATCAGTTGAATGGGTGTAATACTCCCAAAAGGCAAGGTAACAATAAGTCTGATGCATATAACCTTTCTCATAAGGATCTAGAACCTGGTCAGCAGAGGAAGAAGCAGAAGACAAATGCGACAAGAGATGCTTGTCGTGAGGAGGTAGTCACCGAAAAGGCATCTTTTGGTCTGAATTCTAATATTGCACCAAATAGAGATTCTGTACTCCAAAATAAAAGAAAACAAGTTCATGTTACAGAGCATGAGCAGTCTGTGGAAAATGCAGAAACCCATGAAGATGGTAATGGCAATTCATTTTGTGAACCGCAACATTCATCTCAGAACAGATGTAGTCCTGTTGTCAGTCAGAATGTTGAGGCTGACAAACATGTCACTCTTACAAATTCTCATGATTCTGTCAAGCAGTCGTCACCCCCTTGGCGAAACATGAGACACCACAAAGCAAAATTTCAAGAAAATGAGACGGTAGTATCAAAAAATTCTAAAAAGGCATTGGGATGCCAGGATCAGCTCATGCCTTCACCATCAAGGAAACGGAAGCATGCATATCCACACAAGCGTTAGTAAGTGTTAGGATGGTGCTTCATAAACACTTATTTTCCTGATTCTATTCTTTGGATTAATTAAAAATGTCTTTGAGACTGATTAACCTAGAATTAAGTGACATTGAACATCTTTTTAGACTTGTGATTAATAGAGTTGTAGGGTGGATGTTTATGAGATCAAACCTACCGAGTCCCAGTGGTCTTGCACAAGCACTTTCTATTACTCGAAGTTCTTAGTTCAACACCATAGATAGTATGGTGCTAATTAGCTTCATGATGATCGAAACTTTAGGAGATGTTGTATCTCTAGAGGAAGTGGCAACTCTATGTCATGATATTGATACAAGGGTAAGTTGCCTCTCTATTCACGGTTAATTTCAAATTCAAGAGCTTTTGAGAACTCATGGTCAGAATGAAGTTACATACGGGACAGTGAAGTGAAGACTGTAGTTAACTGAATATGGTACTGAATGCTGGCATATATTAAGGCATGTTATTATTTTAAAGCAGTTTTGCACAAGCACAACTGGGCATTACTCTCGTCTGTGAGAGAATGCCTGCATTAACATAATCTGCACACATAGAATGGTAGTGGAAATGTATATTTTGCTATTTTTTCCTCATACTTCATTATAGAGTACTAATGTTTCTTAGCAGAGTCCTATTCGGATGTTTTCCAGTTATTGTGAAATTTTCTGTATTTTGAAGTGTACAATGTAATAGCGTCTGTTTTCGCAATTCCAAAAACTGAGCCATACTGTCTTTGCAGCTGTAATTCTCTTGCACCAGCTGGAAGGCGCTCAAAGCTCTGTTGGACAGAAGAAGAAGAGCAAGCTTTGAGGGTAAGCATACCCATCCCAGGCTGTTAAATTCATTACTTATGCTGAAATCTTGCACGACTGAACTTTCCTTGTTACCAACGTGTATGTACTCGTTTCCTTGCTAGCATACTGACATCAATTCATTGGCTATTCTGGCTCAGGATGCAATGTTAAAATTCACCCCAAAGGACGATGGGCTGATTCCATGGATTCAGATATTAGAATATGGTAGGAATGTGTTTCACAAGACACGCCTCCCGAGTGATCTGAGAGTCAAATGGAGGAGTATGAAGAAGAAATCAGAATCCTAGTATTGACTGGCCATCTGACACCTTATGCAGCAATTGTGCCATGTCTGCCTAACCCATTATTAACCTCCTCGAGCTAGCCACTTGTTCATCGGACACCTAATGCAGCAAAGGAGCAAGACGAGGAGGAGCTGGTGCTGCGGGTGGATATCACCTCGTCCTCGGGGGAGCAGCAGGAGGGGATGGAGCACGCGGCGGCCAAGGAGGCGCGTGGTGCAGCCGACCAAGAAGGCCAGGAACGCGTCTGGTGGCGGCAAGGAGCCCGATTTCCTCGGCGAGCCATTCAACGCCGATGAGGCGCGCACCAAGTGGCCGCAATGCTACCAGCGAGGCCCCGCAAAGAGGTATGTACGCCGGTGTCTGTCCCGGATCTGGGCTCCGTCTTTTCCGTTCGGTGGGTGGTCTTGTGTTGAACCGTGTGCGTTGTTGCACAGGCCAGATAAGGAGGAGGACGTCATGGCGCGGTGCCAATACCGCTCTGCCAAGGTTGACGACGTAGTCTACACGCTGGGCGACGACGACTATGTCATGGTAACAGCAGATCTACTCTGCATCTCCTGTTCCCTGGCTTTCTTCTATCAGAAAAACTCCCCGCATTTTCTGATTGCAAAATAAGTGTATCTGCGAGCTATCTATGCCATTACTGGTTGTAAGCCTGTTAAAAGTGCCTGCTCACTAGTTTAGTGTGTTCTCCCTGAACTTCAAATACACCGAGGAAGTCCGCTTTCCTCTGTTAAACTCATGTACTTGTATTCTGTTGCTTCGTTTGTTCAATGTCACGGGGGGAACCCTAGCGAATGACGGGTATCGGCGCGGGCGGTGGACACCTGGACCTGAGAGCCAAAACGCCTCTCCCATCCCTTGTTTCTGTAAAATAATAGTAATTGCCCTGCTTGCATAGAGTAGCTACTGTTTACATCTGTATACAGATGTCTTGATACATGCATAAAAATGCTCCCGATAGGATTTGAAGCGGGGTAGTTTAGAACATTTGGATTTTCTTACAAAGGCTCTATTCATTTCTGGCATTATGATTTTTCTGATTGTATGATGGATGCTCTAAATGTTGCTTAACCTGGACCTAACTTGCAAAGTTAGTACTTGCTTACACCCTGTTCTTCACTGCAAACTCACATGAATCTATGGCTCTTTATCCAAAAAGTTCCACTTTGATTAAAATGCGTAACGACCAGATAATTGAGCTCTTATATTGCTATCACTCTTTAATAATCACTGTCTATCTTAAAATCGTCATTTTCTTTTTCCATTCTCAAGCTGGGGAAAATGAGGCTGATTACGTTGGCCGAATAACCGAGTTTTTTGAGGGCACCGACCGGTGCCACTACTTTACATAATTACATGTCGTTGGTTCTTTCGTCCAGAGGACAAGGTGCATATTAATTACAAGACAAAATTCATAAATTTGGATTAAGTTAATAGAAAATCCATCCGATATTTTTGTGCAAGAATACACACAGATACTTACTTCTCATATTCTTGAGCCCCGTGAAAATAACATTTTTGAAGGAACGAGCTATACCAACTAAAGAACAATGAAAGGCCCTAAAAAAAGAATAAAGAAAGGAACGGAGCACCAGACTTTTCTTTTAGGATCAATGTTGTGGCTTTATTTAAACAAATGTGTTCAGAATCTCGTCCGGGATTACATCTAGCACACGATCTCGGGTAGTACCCAACCAAACCTTACATAGTTCATCAGCAACGCCGACTCTAGCTAACTTATGCGCGACAACATTAGCCGAACGACGAACCCATGACACTTTAAATTCAGAGAAAGATGCAAGGATGGACTTGATTTCCTATAGAAAAAAGTCCATTTTACTATTCCAAATAAAGTGAGTGGTTCACTTTACCCCCCGATCTATTTTTTGGCCTCTTCTCCCCCCAAATAAACCAAAACCGGGCAAAACACCCCCTCTGGCTGGTTTGTCTCTACGCGCGGCTGATGTGGCACTAGTCAACGGTGGTTCTGACCTCGGTGGGCCCCTCTTGTCAGGTCGGGCTGGGATAGACCTGCGGCCTAGGGTTTGATCCGAACCAAAATTCCCCTTTCTTTTCTACTCTTTGTCGTCACCGATGGCACCATCGGGGCAACGCTGATCGGAGGCGAGCAACGGTGGTCGGAGTGCTGGTGGCGGCTCTGGCGGTGGTGCATCCACGAATCTTCCCCGAGGTGTTGCTTCTCCCACGGCCGTTGTCCTGCCCCCGTCCTCAAACCCTAGTTCGACGCCTCCGCCGATGGGGCGGCGGCCGATGCTGTAGGGAGGGGTCAGACTGTTTCCGCAGCGGCGCATGCGAACTGAGGTGAGTCCCATCCCCTTCCCGCTGTGGAGCATAGCGTACATCCCTTGGTCTGTTTGTTATCTTCTCTAGTTGTTGTAGAAAGAAGAAAAAGCTCATGTCTTTAGGTTCTCATTGTTGATTTCTTGCTGTTTTAATTCTGTAGGTTAAGCAATGGATGAGCTAGATTGGTTAGGCATTCATTTCTTTTACAATGGCCAATTTGAGAAGTCAGGGAAGTGTTTGTCATATGTTGGTGGTCATATACAACTCTCACATATTCAGAGGGACAATGTTTCCATAGAAATTGTCAGGGATCAGCTTGCAAACATAATGATGGCTTACCATGTTCAAGACCTTACTAATAATCACATGCTGTACTCGTTGTTTCCTAGAACAAATGTTAGAGATGGGCTGAGAAGGTTGGACACTGATGCAAATGTGAATTTCATGGATAAGTGCATTACAGATGGTGGTGTTGTGGATGTCTATGTGAACTACTAAGATAATGCTGCTGAAGATGGACATGATAGTGGGTCTGAAAGTGGAGAAGAGAAGGAAGAAAATAATGTTTTAAATGAAGACGATAGGTCACAAGAGAACACTAAAAGTGATTGGGAGGTTGAGCATGAAAATTGCTCTGTTGAGGAGGACCTGGAGCCTGAGAAGAACGAGGATGCTGCACAAGATGATGTAACTGTTCCTTTAGTGGATGTTGCACAAGATGAAATCAGCGATGAATGTGAAAATCTAGATTGGTGCCCTAGAGATGAAGACATCTCAGGGGAAGATGATGAGGCAGAGGAGCTCAGAAAGCATGCTAAGGAAGTGCTCAGAAAGCTCAGAATGAAGTTGCCACTAGTTGACAAGAAGGAAGTGAAAGAAAGTATGACACAGATAATTCTTGTAGATGAAATGGATGAAGGAACACTTCATACATGGATTCAATTGAGGAATACAATTATCATGAGAATGAGCATGGAAATTCAGTTAGGATGAAATCAAGATTTCCCAGATTTGATAGCAAGGCTGCAATTCCTATCTTCAGCCTAGGCATGACATCTAGGCGAAGAGGTCAATTCAAGAGGGCTGTTGTGAAGTATAGTCTAGCTATGAAGATGCATATTTCCTTTGTAAAAGATGAGGCTGGTAGGATTAGGGCAAAAATGTTCTTGGCCAAAGTGTCCATGGTTGATATATGTTGCAAAGAGGAGCTCAAATGAATGGTTTCAGGTCATTACACTTGTAGACAACCATATATGCCCACAGAGGAGAGATAAGAGATTGGTAACTGCCCCTAGAATTGCAGACAAGTATGAGAGAATCATGAAGGCAAATCCAGGTTGGAAAGTCAAATCTATTAAGGCCACTGTCAGGTTGGAGATGTTTGTAGATGTGCATGTTTCCAAGATGAAGAAAGCAAAAGCAATAGTCAAAAATAGAGTTAGAGAAGCAATGCATGAAGAATATGCAAGGGTGTTTGATTACCAGCTAGAAATATTGAGGAGCAATCCAGGCAACACTGTTGTAGTAGTGCTTAATCCAAAAGAAACTGCCCCTATTTTTCAGAGGTTGTATGTGTGCTTTCAGGCCTGCAAGAGAGATTTCATAGAAGGGTGCATGAAAGTTGTGGGATTGGATGGTTGCTTCCTTAAGGGGGCTCAAAGTGGAGAACTATTGTGTGCTCTTGGAAGAGATGCAAATGGGCAAATGTATCCCATTGCTTTTGCTGTCGTTGAGGTTGAAAATAAGGACTCCTGGTTCTGGTTTATGGCATTGTTAAATAAAGACTCGAAGATTACAAATCAAGGTGAAAGATGGGTGTTCATATCAGATCAGCAGAAAGGTCTTATCAATGCTCTCTCAAAAGTTGTACCAAATGCTGAACATAGAAATTATGCTAGGCACATTTATGCTAACTAGAAGAAAAATCATAGGGATCAATCATACAAGAAGATATTTTGGGCTTGTGCAAAATCCTCAAACAGAGTACAATTCAACTTAAAAAGAGCAAAGCTTGCTCAGCTCACACTAGATGGAGCAAGAGATATGATGCAGTCAGGGCCAAAGCATTGGTGCAGAGCATGGTTCAGAGAAGGATCATGTTGTGATTCAGTAGACAACAATATGTGTGAAAGTTTTAACAACTCGATAGTAGAATACAAAGGACTTCCTATTATCAGCATGTTCGAAGCAATCGGAGCAAATGTGACAGTAAGGATTCAAGTTAACAGATCCATGCCTGCCAAATGGAATGGAACAATTTGTCCAAAAATCCTAAAAAAGGTGAACAAGTTGATATAACTAATTAAAAAGTGTGAGACAATATGGAATGGAAAAGATGGATATGAGGTGAAATTAGGACAACATGCATGCAAAGTTGACATGCAAGCAAGGACATGTTCTTGTAGATATTGGTAATTGTGTGGAATTCTATGTGTTCATGGTCTTGCAGCTTCACAGTGTGGTCCTGGTGACATTGAATCACTTATTGCACCTTGCTACAACATTGAGGCCTACAACAGGACCTATGAACACTTCATGATGCCAATGGGGGGCATGCCCAGTTGGCTAATATTTGATAGACCAATGCCTTTAGTTCCAGACTATGTGCAAATGCTTGGGAGGCCTAGGACAGAGAGAAGAAGAGATAGTGATGAGCCTCCTAAACATGCACACAAACTATCGAAGATTGGGACAAAGATGAAGTGTAGTCTATGTGGGTAACCTGGGCATAACATGAGGAAATGCAATACAAACCCCAACAAAGGAAAGTACAAGAATAAGAAGAGGACACATGAAACAAAAGTGTGTAATGATTTTTCTAGTTGTTTCTTCAAGATTCTTGAAATTTGAAGTTTCTTATGTCTTTGAGAAATTCCAGCTATGAGAAACAAGTAACAATTAGTATGCCTTTCTATTTGTTTTGTAGGAAAGTCCTCCAAGGACATCTAAAAGAGTGGCAAAAGAAACTACTACAGGGGGAGGGCCTAATCTTCACAGTAGGCAACTCAAGCACAAACCACAGAACAAGCTTCACAAAACCATGCTACACAACAGCCTAGAATGGGAAGACCTCCAAAACAAGCTAGCAGAACACCTGGAGCTAGTACTAGTCAGAGAAGGAGGAGATCTACAAGGAATGTTAGCATGTTTGATGAACTCATGAGTTAAACATGTAACTATTGTTGTTTGCAGACCTGGAAATGTTAGTTGCTTTCTTAGTTGCATGAACATGTGGTGTTAAGTTTAAATTTTCACATGTATTTTGGTTGAAATGTTGGAATTGGAACATGTGTTTGACAATATGGTTGCTCACTGTTAATTAAGTTGGAATGTTCACTATGCTTGCTCACTGTGAATTAAGTTGGAATGTGTTTGCAAGCTGTGAGGATACTGTACAGTTTGTATTGTCAGTTCTTTTGGCAACGTCACATTGGTTTGCAAAAGGCTAATGGTAACAGAGTTACACACAAGAAGATCTGGATAGAAGTAGCCTGAGCATTTCACACACACACATAGTACACATTTGCCACTAATTTGGCACACAACAACCAGTACACATAAGCTTAAAGTACAACACAAACTAGCTCAAAGTTTCTTGACATAAGGTAGCTCGAAGTTTCACACACAAACCAACTGCCAAAGTGCCAAATAGTTAACACAAACTAGCTCAAACGGCTTCAGCGTCATCACTGCAATCAATCTTGCCCAACATAGTCTTGAAGATGTGCTTGCGACTCATGTCCTCGCCTTCTACTCATAGCCACTCAGCCAGCAAGTCTTCAACGAGTAGAGTACCATGATTGAAAACCTCCTTCATATGACACAATACTGGATACAATAGCGTATTCTTCCTCCTCGACGACGATGGTCCGTAGTCACCCAATTCAAATTGCATTGCTTCGTACTCGTCCATGGACTCGGGTGTCTTGTTTATCAGCTTTGGCTTAGCTATCTCAACTGTCACCACCTTGCCAACAAAGAATGGGTCACGAAGCCAAGCCATTACCTCGAGCTTGCACTGGCCTGTCGGCGGTAGGATATCGATCAACTCGCCACCAAGTTCCTTCAGAACATCTTGCACCGAAGCCGTCGTCCAGGCCTGGTTCGGGAGGCCATCGAAGCTAAGCTTGCTCCTATACTCCAGAGCCCCCGGCTGAGCACACATCATTCTGCTCCAGCGTGAAAACTGCATCCAGTGTCGTCAACACTTGATCTTCATCGACGAAAAGAGCACATCAGTGCACTTCTCCTCCGTCGAGAAGGTCAGCCACAAGTCGTGTGGTGGGCATGCGACCTCAATGACGACCTCCGACGGCAGCACGCCGCAACGCTGCTCCAAGGTCGCCAATAGAGCTGCCGATGTCACTTTCTCCTCGCCATCTCCGACCGTCGTCGCTAGAAGAACGTAGCGGCCGTAGCGCACCTCGAGGACATCCATGGCCGGAGTGCGCTAAATCAGCACATGACTCGTCTCCCGATGGAGCGACGGCTCTCCTCGCTGCCACACCTCCTGCGGGAACGACCGATCCAACAAGCTACAACTCGGTGGCACTGTGGCGACGACCGACGCCGCGCGGCCACTGCCGTCAGCGCTCACGTCGTCCTTCGACATGGTGGTGGAGATCATGCTACCGCCGCCCATGGCAACTAGGGTTAGAGATTTGGCTGGGAGAAAGGGGATTTTTGGTTTGGATTGAACCCTAGGCCGCAGCTATATCCCAGTCCGACCTAACTTCGAGCGGGTCAGCCTGCGGCTTCAACCACCTATCTCGAAGGCGGAGTGCTTTTCGTTAGGCCAGTCTAGCAAACTAAACTTGAGCGGCTTGAGAGAGAAATCAGGCTACCCGACTATTGACCACACACCCGCGTCGAAAAAAGAGTGATAGAAAAATATTTTGCAACGACTAAGAAGAAAAATATATATATTATAAAACGGCTCATGTAAATTTATGAGCCCCCAGTTAACTTGGGTCAAAGTTATTTTCTAACAAACAACATTTTTGATAAACTGAGTTTAACACAAAAATAATATTTGGTCGAACCGAACAAGAATTAAAAAAAAACAGAGCATGAAAGCGACTTAGCTGGTTAATGTGCTCGGCGTTGATGACGCGGTCTGGGCTTGTGACGGGACGAAGACATAGTCCTCGGCCTGGCCGAGGTCTCAGGCCCAAGCCCGAGGTGATCGGGCAAAGAGTTCGGGAACACAGCATGGTCGATGTAGTGAGGCGAAGCCCCCAGTCCAGCTAATCATGATGAAGCTAGTTGGCTGGTGACGCTGAAGTCCCCAAAGTAGGTTGATGAAGATATGGTGAAGCCACCGGTCTAGCCGAGGTGACGGAGCATGTTGGTAAGGAGATGTTGCGGCTGCCATGTCAGCCGAGGTGTTGAAGCAGTTCGACGTGATGGACATCGGCTTGAAGAAGCAATAGTGCAGCCATGCCGACGCATGTTGTAACTTGTGACGCGGTCAATGCCGGCTTGATGAAGTGGCCGTGCGGCGATGTCGGTGTGCCCGCTCCGTGTAATCCGTGGGGCGACGATGTTGGTGATGATTTATCCTTCGCGATGCCGAACTCTTGTTCAGCTCGCCGAGATGATGATCCGAAAAAGTTGAGCTTGGCTCGACAAAGTGACGATGGGTGTAGCGCAGGTCGGCAGCCGTGGAGCAATGTAATCGGACTGGTTTGACACCAGCGTGATGGTAAAGAGTACCTCAGAGAAGGCTTAAAATTTTATGAGCACGTGTTTAAGAACAACGCACAATACCCTAGAAGGAAATTCCGTTAAAAAGGTTGTCCAATATCCCGTTCATGAAGAAATATGAACTCGGGTCGGATTCGTATTCGCGCAGAAAACATATCCGAAAGTTGGATCACTCATCGGAAGGTTTCAGGAGTTTGAACGGTCGGATCGAGCTAAAATTTTGAGAGGTGGTAATTATGAGAATTCCGCAGCCGATCAACGATTGGATCTTCCAAAAGACTTCCAAGTTGGACGCCGGACCGCTCGCCCTAAACTCGTCCAGATTCCCATCCAGATTCGACATAGTTCCGGTATATCGTAGATCGCCGGAGATTCCTCCATCGGAACGTGACGGAATTTTACAGGGTTGTTGACTTGTTGTAGACTCAGTTTCACACAATTCCACAAAACCAATCGTCAAAGCGATGCTCGAGGAGGCAGTGACGATGGATACAAATTTGCCGTCCAGAAAAGCAGCACGGTCACCCGAGGACAATGTTGACGTTGAGCCCCCAAGCTTCATGGATGATTCCTCCGTGGTCTTGAGAGAGATTGGAGTTGATGTTGATGAAGGTCGTCGTCCGCACACGCCGATCTAAGGCGGAGTGCAATCCTCGGTCGAGCAAAGGTGACTAGTTGAGCTAGTGACGAAGATGCCGACGTCGTAGTTGATCTGCACACGAGCCATTAATCCTTCGTTGATCTCACAACGAAACTCTCAATGAAAGCACCATTGTTGGTGTGAAAATCGACAGACCTCGGGGTAGGGGTCCCGAGCTATGGATCATGGATCGATGGGTAAAAGGAGACAATGTTTACCCAGGTTCGGGCCCTCTTGATGGAGGTTAAACCCTACTCCTGCTTGATTATATTCAATGTGTATGGTTAAAAAGTTGATCTACCTCGAGATCGTATGTTGTGATCTAAACCCTAAGGGTATGATGAATACCTCCTCTATCGACTAGCCTGGCCTCGGCTTATATAATGTACCAGAGGCCTAGGATAACAAGAGTCCTAGTCGAATACATCGAGGGAGAGGAGTCCTTGTATTGATCATCAAGTCTTGTGGAATCTTCCTCGTGTATGTCATCGGCTGCCTGAAGTGGCCCATGAGTAAACAACCATGGGGGTCCTCGGCCCGATCCAATTGATCGGGACACGACGTGGTGATCACCCCTAGTCTAGGACACCGTCACCTGGTCCCATGCACGCGTGTGTGGTTGCACAGGAGGCTGGAGAGGGCGAGGTGGGCTCTCGGGGCTAAGCCAAGGACTTCGGCATGAGGGGATGCGGCGATCGTGGTGGCAGCGCGGGCGGAGTGGAGGAGAGCTGCAGGGAGGCCGGTGGCGTCCACTAGGTGTGGACGGAGGCGGAGAAAGCCGGAGCCCAGCAGAGCAGCTCGTCTGATCTGCTTTGATGGTCAGTGCAAAGGGAGATGAGCAGAGGACGAGCATGTTGGAAAATATGCTCTAAAGGCAATAATAAAATGGTTATTATTATATTTCCTTGTTCATGATAATTGTCTATTGTTCATGCTATCATTGTATTAACCAAAAACCGTAATACATGTGTGAATACATAGACCACAACATGTCCCTAGTGAACCTCTAGTTGGCTAGCTCGTTGATCAATATATGGTCATGGTTTCATGGCCATGGACATTGGATGCCATTGATAACGGGATCACATCATTAGGTGAATGATGTGATGGACAAGACCCAATCCTAAGCATAACACAATATCGTGTAGTTCATCTGCTAAAGCTTTTCTAAATGTCAAGTATCATTTCCTTAGACCATGAGATTGTGCAACTCCCGGATACCGTAGGAATGCTTTGGGTGTGCCAAAGGTCACAACGTAACTGGGTGGCTATAAAGGTACACTACGGGTATCCCCGAAAGTATCTGTTGGGTTGGTACGAATCGATACTGGGATTTGTCACTCCGTATGACGGAGAGGTATCTCTGGGCCCACTCGGTAAGACATCATCATAATGAGCTCAATGTGACTAAGGAGTTGGTCACGGGATGATGTATTATAGAACGAGTAAAGAGACTTGCCGGTAACGAGATTGAACAAGGTATAGGGATACCGACGATCGAATCTCGGGCAAGTACCATACCGATAGACAAAGGGGATTGTATACGGGATTGATTGAATCACCGACATCGTGGTTCATCTGATGAGATCATCGTGGAACATGTGGGAGCCAACATGTGTATCTATATCCCACTATTGGTTATTGGCCGGAGAGATGTCTCGGTCATGTCTGCATGGTTCCCGAACCCGTAGGGTCTACACACTTAAGGTTCGGTGACGCTAGAGTTGTTATGGGAAATTGTATGTGGTTACCGAGTGTTGTTCGGAGTCCTGGATGAGATCGCGGACGTCACGAGGAGTTCCAAAATGGTCCGGAGGTGAAGATTTATATATGGGAAGCCACCATACGGTCACCGAAAGTGTTCGGGGGATTGCCGGTATTGTACCGGGACCACCGAAGGGGTTCCGGGGGTCCACCTGCCCCGAAGGGCCCTATGGGCTGTATGTGGATGGGAACCAGCCCCTAAGTGGGCTGTGCGCCATCCCCCCTAGGGCCCATGCGCCTAGGGTTGAGGAGAAACCCTAAGGGGGGCGCTTCCCTTGACTTGGGGGGCAAGCCCCCTCTCCCTGGCCGCTGCCCCCCCTTAGATGGGATCTGAGGGGGCCGCCCCTCTCCCTTGCCCTTATAAATAGTGGTGGGGTGGGATGGCAGCCGCACCCTCTTACCTGGCGCAACCCTCCCCCTCCCAACTCCTCCTCTTCCTCCGTAGAGCTTGGCGAAGCCCTGCCTGAGAACTGCAAGCTCCACTACCACGCCGTCGTGCTGCCGGAGCTCTTCCCCAACTTCTCCTCCCCCCTTGCTGGATCAAGAAGGAGGAGACGTCCCCGGGCTGTACGTGTGTTGAACGCGAAGGTGCCGTTGTTCGGCGCTTAGATTGGAATCGACCGCGATCTAAATCGCTGCGTGTACGACTCCAGCAACCACGATCTAGTAACGCTTCCGCTTTGCGATCTTCAATGGTACGAAGATTCACCCCTTCTCATTGCTGGTTTCTCCATAGATTGATCTTGGTGATGCGTATAATTTTTTTGATTTCTGCAACGATCCCCAAAAGTGATATCAGAGCTAGGTCTATGCGTAGTTTCTATGCACGAGTAGAACACAAGTTGTTGTGGGCGTCGATTTTGTCAATTTGCTTGTCATTACTAGTCTTATCTTGATTCGGCGGCATCGTGGGATGAAGCGGCCCGGATCGAACTTACACGTACGCTTACGTGAGATAGGTTCCACCGACTGACATGCACTAGTTGAATAAGGTGGC
Organism: Secale cereale; assembly: GCA_902687465.1. Classification (NCBI taxonomy): domain Eukaryota; kingdom Viridiplantae; phylum Streptophyta; class Magnoliopsida; order Poales; family Poaceae; genus Secale; species Secale cereale. The sequence goes on from LR738714.1 coordinate 680,156,503, forward strand.
TAGCGGATGTCTGTCTCTCCCACTTTACTCGGATCAGATTCGATGAAAAGGGTCCTTATGAAGGGTAAATAGAAATTGGCATATCACGTTGTGGTTTTGGCATAGGTAAGAAACGTTCTTGATAGAAACCTATAGCAGCCACGTAAAAACTTGCAACAACAATTAGAGGACGTCTAACTTGTTCTTGCAACATATGTCGTGTGATGTGATATGACCAAAAGGATGTGATGAATGATATATGTGATGTATGAGATTGATCATGTTCTTGTAATAGGAATCACGACTTGCATGTCGATGAGTATGACAACCGACATGAGCTATAGGAGTTGTCTTAATTTATTGTATGACCTGCGTGTCAATGAAAACGCCATGTAATTACTTTACTTTATTGCTAACCGTTAGCCATAGTAGTAGAAGTAACAGTTGGCGAGACAACTTCATGAAGACACGATGATGGAGATCATGGTGTCATGCCGGTGACGAAGATGATCATGGCGCCCCGAAGATGGAGATCAAAAGGAGCAAAATGATATTGGCCATATCATGTCATTATTTGATTGCATGTGATGCTTATCATGTTTTTACATCTTATTTGCTTAGAACTACGATAGCTTAAATAAGATGATCTCTCACTAAAATTTCAAGAATTGTCTTCCCCCTAACTGTGCACCGTTACTAAGGTTCGTTGTTCCGAAGCACCACGTGATGATCGGGTGTGATAGGCTCTAACGTTCGCATACAATGGGTGTAAGCCAGATTTACACACACAATACACTTAGGTTGACTTGACGAGCCTAGCATGTACAGACATGGCCTCACAACATGGAAGCCCGAAAGGTCGAACATGAGTCATATAGAAGATACGATCAACATGGAGATGTTCATCGTTGATGGCTAGTCCGTCTCACGTGATGATCGGACATGGCCTAGTCGATTCGGATCATGTATCACTTAGATGACTAGAGGGATGTCTATCTGAGTGGGAGTTCATTAAATAATTTGATTAGATGAACTTAATTGTCATGAACATAGTCTAAATATCTTTACAATATGTCTTGTAGATAAAATGGCCCACGCTAATGTTGCCCTCAACTTCAACGCATTCCTAGAGAAAACCAAGCTAAAAGACGATGGTAGCAACTATACGGATTGGGTCCGTAACTTGAGGATCATCCTCATAGCTGCCAAGAAAGCATATGTCCTTGAAGCACCGCTAGGTGACACACCATTTTCCCAGCAACTCAGGACATTATGAACGCCTGACAGTCGCGTAGTGATGATTACTCCCTGGTTCAGTGCGGCATGCTTTACAACTTAGAATCGGGGCTCCAAAAGTGTTTTGAGAAACACGGAGCATATGAGATGTTCCAAGAGCTGAAAATGGTTTTCCAAGCTCATGCCCGGGTCGAGATATATGAAGTCTCCGTCAAGTTCTAGAGTTGTAAGATGTAGGAAAATAGTTTTGTTAGCGAGCATATACTCAAAATGTCTGGGTTACACAACCGCTTGTCTCAGCTGGGAGTTAATCTCCCAGATGACTCGGTCATTGACAGAATCCTCCAGTCGCTCCCATCTAGCTACAAGATCTTTGTGATGAACTACAATATGCAAGGGATGGAGAAGTCCATTCCCGAGTTGTATTTAATGCTGAAAATAGCGGAGGTGGAGATAAAAAAGGAACATCAAGTGTTGATGGTGAATAAGACCACTAAGTTCAAGAAAGGCAAGGGTAAAAAGAACTTCAAGAAGGACAACAAGGGAGTTGCCGCGCCTGGTAAGCCAGTTCCCGGGAAGAAGCCAAAGAATGGATCCAATCCTAAGACTGAGTGCTTTTATTGCAAGGGAACGGGTCACTGGAAGCGGAATCGCCCCAAGTACTTAGCGGATAAGAAGGCCGGCAACGTCAAAGGTATATGTGATATACATGTTATTGATGTGTACCTTACCAGCGCTCGTAGTAGCTCCTCGGTATTTGATACCGGTGTAGTTGCTCACATTTGTAACTCTAAGCAGGAGCTGCGGAATAAGCGGAGACTGGCGAAGGACGAGGTGATGATGCGCGTCGGGAATGGTTCCAAGGTCGATGTTGAAAGATCGTGGATGTCGCCTAGAGGGGGGGGTGAATAGGCGCTTTAAAATAATTACGGTTTAGGCTTGAACAAATGCGGAATAAACCTAGCGGTTAATTTGTCAAGCACAAACCTACAACAACTAGGCTCACCTATGTGCACCAACAACTTATGCTAAGCAAGATAAACAACTAGGTGATAGCAAGATATATGACAAGAAACAATATATCTATCACAACGTATAGTGCATAAGTAAAGGGCTCGGGTAAGAGATAACCGAGGCACGCGGAGACGACGATGTATCCCGAAGTTCACACCCTTGCGGATGCTAATCTCCGTTTGGAGCGGTGTGGAGGCACAATGCTCCCCAAGAAGCCACTAGGGCCACCGTAATCTCCTCACGCCCTCGCACAATGCAAGATGCCGTGATTCCACTAAGGGACCCTTGAGGGCGGTCACCGAACCCGTACAAATGGCAACCCTTGGGGGCGGTCACCGAACCCGTACAAAATGCTCGGGGCGATCTCCACAACCTAATTGGAGACCCCGACGCTTGCCCGGAGCTTTGCACCACAATGATTGAGCTCCGAACACCACAAGGTTGGGGCTATCTCCCCAACGACACCACGAAGCTTCACCACAATGGAATATGGCTTCGAGGTGACCACAACCGTCTAGGGCACCCAAGCACCCAAGAGGAACAAGTTCAAGGGTACCAAGCACCCAAGAGTAATAAGCTTCTCAACTTGTAATTTCCACGTATCACCGTGGAGAACTCAAACCGATGCACCAAATGCAATGGCAAGGGCACACGGAGTGCCTAAGTCCTTCTCTCCCAAATCCCACCGAAGCAACTAATGCTAGGGAGGGAAATGAGAGGAAGAACAAGAAGGAGAACACCAAGAACTCCAAGATCAAGATCCAAGGGGTTCCCCTCACCTAGAGGAGAAAGTGATTGGTGGAAATGTGGATCTAGATCTCCTCTCTCTTTTCCCCCAAAAACTAGCAAGAATCCATGGAGGGATTGAGAGATAGCAAGCTCGAAGAAGGTCAACAATGGGGGAAGAACACGAGCTCAAAGGATAAGGTTCATTGGGGAAGAAGAGCCCCTTTTATAGGTGGGGAAAAATCCAACCGTTATGCTCACAGCCCGCACAGAGCGGTACTACCGCTCTAGGAGCGGTACTACCGCTAGGGCATTAGTACTCCTTAGAAAAACAACAGCGAGGAGGCAAAAAGTCCAGAAAAACCGTCGGAGCGGTAGTACCGCTTGACCTCACGGTACTACCGCTAGGGGTAGCGGTAGTACTGCTAAGGGTAGCGGTACTACTGCTTGCGAGCGGTACTAAAAAATTACATCCGTGCCTACCACCGCTGGACTTGTGACGAGTTTTTGGTCCCGAGCGGAAGTAGCCACGGAAGTAGCCGCGGTAGTACTGCTCCAAGCGGTAGCGGTACTACTGCTTGCGAGCGGTACTAAAAAATTACATCCGTGCCTACCACCGCTGGACTTGTGACGAGTTTTTGGTCCCGAGCGGAAGTAGCCACGGAAGTAGCCACGGTAGTACTGCTCCAAGCGGTAGTACCGCTCCCGAAAGCGGTAGTACCGCTTCCGAAAGCGGTAGTAAAAAAATACTTCCGCTCCTACCCGCGGTAGTACCGCTGCAGCCTTTTCAGTACACCAAAACGTCAATAACTTTTGCATACGGACTCCGAATTCGATGAAACCAAGTTTGTTGGAAAGCTAGCGACAAGGGCTAACACAATCTTGATAGAAAAACCAATAATAAGCAAATTAGAAAAGGCCCATAAGAAAATGGAGAGAACCCTTCCTCGTATAAGACCGGTAAAACACCCAACACCGAAAACATCATAGAAGACACATGTGAACTCCGTTTTCGATGAACTCAAGCTTGTCATCAAGATGACCATAAGCTCTAAGACTCACAAAGAGAACCAAACAAGAACCAAGAAACATGATGCAAGGATGCAATGGTTTGAGCTCTCTACTAACGATACGATCAAGCTACCAACTTGAGAGCCCCCCTTGATAGTACGGCAAACGATCCTATAACCCGGTCCCCCAACTACCACCACGAGACCGGTAAAATAGAAAACCTATCAAGGGCAAACCTTTGCTTTGCACAAAGCCCACTTGAGCTAGATGTAGACGATCTTGACTTCCTCAAGTTGGACCACCTTTCTTGATTGCGTTGTCTCGGTGAAGACTAGTAGATTGCTCCCCCATACTCCTCTATGGGAGAGCCACTCTTCGGCATATCTTCACAAGTCCATTGTCACGACAATGGATGGCAAGCTTCAAGCACTTGATTTCTTCGTGATGCTCCACTTGAACTTGCACACCGCAACCTAACCCCACAAAGAACTCTCACGAAGACCATGGGTTAGTACACAAAGCGTGATTGACAATGCTTACCATACCATAGGATTGCTTGATCCCTCTCGGTACATCTTCTACGCTTTGTGTGTTGATCAACTTGATTCACTCCTTCACTTAGTCTTGATCAACCTTGAATCTTTCCAACTCTTCATTTGGATGATGTCTTGAAGGTAAACATGAATGTTAACACACTCTTCTTCTTCAAGACATGCTTGCAATAAGCTCAACACTCACAAGACCAATCTTTGGATAATTCCTTAATAGCACCTTGGTCATCACAAACTCTCCTTGAAACCAACAAATGAACTCCAAGAAAAGCCTATGGACAAACCCTTCAAATATAACTCAAGGAAACCATTAGTCCATAGAGATTGTCATCAATTACCAAAACCAAACATGGGGGCACCGCATGTTCTTTCAATCTCCCCCATTTTGGTAATTGATGACAATCACTTTCAAGAGAGTTTATATAAGGAATTATGCATCACAATACCATGCAACAATAATGTATGTGCATGAGATGCAAAAGCTTAGGAACAAAACCAAAGCAAGAAGAGCGAAGAGACAACTCTCTAAACTTCCTCACAAAACTCAACTCTCTGAAACTTCTCCCCCATTGGCATCGATTGCCAAAATGGGCGAAAAGCTTAGAAGTTCAATATAAATTGTGTTCCTCCATAAATTATGTATTCCTCAAAATAGAGAGTGGAAGGCAATACATATATCCAACTGTAAATACCTGGAGGAAGACAAACTATATTGAGGCCCAAAGATTGCAAAAGAATGATATGCCACAAAGGCATAACAAAGGGAGAAAAACACGCAATCAAGCAATCAAAGGATACCAATTGAATCAAGCTATCAAAAGATACCAATTGACCCAACTAGACCAATGATCCTACATGCCAAATGAATAAAAGATATTATGATAGGAGCAAAGGAGTGTTCTATAGAAACTAGGGAAGCTCCCCATGATTTGTGCACAATTTAGTTTTGTATTTGGATACAACGAGCACAAAGTAGGATCGTCGCTCCCCCAAGATCAATAGAACCTCACAACATAGCAACGGAGTGTTCTAAAGACATTAGTGAAGCTCCCCATAATTTATGCACTCCTTAGAATATTTTCATTAGGATACCAAGTGCACAAAATAGGATCATCACTCCCCCAAGATCAATAGACACTCACACCAAGTGCAAGTGAGCATGAAGGAAACAAAGCCTAGCACTTGCAACAAAAAAACTGGTTGAGCAATATATAAAAGAGTCAACTTAAGAGTAGGCTCAACCAAAATGATGTGTGTGAGTCATGGCAAAGCACTTGAGAAGATTAATGTATGGATGAACATTAAGCATCAGTATACTCTTGAATGAATGAGATACACAGTGCAAGGCCTATCATTCCCACACAAAACAGCAAATGGGTTCACAAGCTGACTAATAATCATATAAATAACCTATGCTTGTGACAACCTGTGGTGAAGATATAAAAAGGATAGCTTTGTCATGAGGAGGGATACCAGTAGAAATGGCAAAGCCTCATCAAGACAAGCAATAGAGAATGATCTTCACCACAAAAGAGTGCATCTAGATGAAACGATATAAGATCCGCACTCGAGACACACACCTTCACGGAGCCACCAAAGAAATAAAACAGGAACAAAAAGGTGGACGTGAAAGAAGGGGATATCAAATAGATATGCAACTTCTCAAAAGTGTATAAGATTCTAGGTAGATGAAGATCATGATGATATCAATCCACAAAGAAGGATGTAGTAGATACCAATTGAAGGTAGATAGTAGTTCATTGATCATCCTAGCTTGACTCCAATAAGCACATGGTGACACCACCTTCCTTTTGAATGAGCCGAGCATCCAATGCATCTCCAATTGTTCCTAGAACAACAACGCAAACAAAATGGTACCCAAACTCATTGGGACCAAAGAGTTAGAAACACCAATACATAGGACAAACTCCACAAACACATGTGCATTTATATATGAAAATGAATTTCATGCACATCTCATCCAAATTGAGACTAGGTGGAGTTTCCCCTATATATTGGGTTAAAGAAAGAAAGCATGCCAAAGAAAATACATGAAGTAAATATGCATGCTCAAGACTTTCAAGAAACGAAACAAAATGAAAAAGAAATACCAAGTGAAAATATGATACCAAATGGAGAAATCATCACTTGGAAGATATCTATTAGAAGATACATCAAGGAATGAGATATCCATTGATACACGCAAAAGGAAAGATATCGGACTCCCAAAAGAGAGGATGGTTCCAAACAAACCAACCCATCTACAAAGTTTCATGATGGCACAAAGTACCAAAAAGAAACGGCTTGCCTTCCATCAACACACACTTGAAATGAATCACAATAAGAGTGTTCTATCGAAAATAGGATAGCTCCCCCAAGAATTGTGCATTATAGAGAATTTGCAGTTGAATAAGAAATGCACACGATGGGATCACCACTTTCGCTATATCCATAAAACACTAGACAAGATCAAGAAAACAACAAGATCCACAAGTGGCACAGAAGGGAATGGGAGTTGATGCAATCTTGGAAAGAAATAGGCCGAACAAAAGCAAAAGCCAATGTAAAGATGATCAACAATTTCTACCACATATATGATTACCAATTGTCAAGAGACAAGAAGTATTTGGGAATAATTTCCGGTGATGGATAGCAATGATATCCAACATCATCTTCACACCAAGCACAAGCAAATTGGAACTTGTAGAGCTAACATGTCACCTAGGAACAACATAATTTATACTATCAACTCTAGGTGACAAAATCTCAAATTTACACATTTTCTAGGCTTGTAATATGCACATAGAATATTACTCCCCCATAATGTGATACCAATGAAAAACTTACCAAGATGCAAAAGAGGAACCAACAAGAGATAATTAATGGACACTTTATAATTTGAATTTCTCATGAGAAGATATACCACATAGTGACTAGATAATCTTGTAATATCAAAACTAGATGGTATTCCTCATGTACACACATTTTTAGGATTGTGAGGTGCACAAAGTACATCACTCCCCCAAAATGGGATGTTCCATTAATCTCTCACAAGAGCCAACTAAGATATAAACAAGATGCAAAAAGGCTCAACACACGACACACGCGTACATGATGTACAAACCAACATACACAAACTTGATTTCTCAAGATAAGCAAATTGGAAGCACAACATATACAAGCACATGCAAGGTACAAAACCACAACATGCAAAGGGGCAAGTAACTTTCAATGTAAACAATTTAAGCACGAGTTACCGCAAGGAGGAACATTGGATATAAGATAGAAACTTGATCATCCGAATGACTTGGCTTGAGACAATATGAATGATGAAGACCCCTTAATTATTCATAATGTACCAAGTCTCCAATGCCCTCCAACAACGCCTATTGATCAAGTTTTAGCTTGTTGGTCCCCAACCAAGTTGGGTCCTAGGAGGTTAGTCACAATAGGCTTGGCCACCCAAATGGTTCTTTTCTTGACACCACTTTGAGTACCAAAAAACTTGGCAAACACATTGCCAACATTATCCTTCCCAAGAAAATAGACATCATCAATAATAATTGGGTTGGATAAGTTACCACTAGTGCATGAAGAAGCAAGGTGACCCTTCTCACGGCATAGGTAGCAACATCTACTCTTTACTTTCTTCTCATTTGATTTCTCAAAATGAGAAGCATTACCATGAGTCTTCTTGGGAAGCGGCCTTTCTCCAACTTGCGGTTGAGCACGAGATTGAACTTGTGGCCTCTTCCCTTGTTGCTTGTCACTAATGACCTTCTTATTCAATGGGCAAGATCTAACATGATGCCCTTCAATTTTGCACTTGAAGCAAATAATCTTGGCCGAATTCTTGAGTTGTTCTTGGCCCTTCTTCTTGTTGCTCTTGGACTTCTTCTTCTTGTTGGAGTTGAATCCAAGTCCACCTTTGTCATTGGGGGATTTTTGCACACTCAAGATATTGTTGAGTGTGGACTTCCCTTCATGACACTTTTCCAAGTCTTTCTTCAAGGAAGAGACTTGGGCCATGAGCTATTTGATTTCCTCTACATGGTTAGTATCAACACAAGTACTAGAGGAAGTATAGGCTTCATTGTTAGAGCAACAAGGCAAGGAAAGCAATTCATCACAAGATGTACCAATGTTATGCATTGATGAATTACGAGGACTAGCACATGGCAATATAGCATTTTGACTAGAAGTAGTGCTAGCAACCACATGAGACTCACTAGATGTTACCTTGATGATCATGGCCTCATGAGCTATCTTTAGCACATTATGGGATACTAGAAGATCATCATGAGAGCTTGTGAGCTTTACATGACTTTCTTCCAATCTCCCATAATTGCTAGATAGCAACTCAAGTTGAGCCCTTAGCTCAACATTCTCCTTCAAAATGGATGCTTCACTAGAAATAGAGTTAGTATCACAAGCATCATCAATAATAGCAAGAGAAGAAGGCAACTTGGCAAGCTCTTTAGAATATGAAGCTTTAAGTTGAGCATGAGACTCGGTGAGTTTGATGAGCTCACTCTTAATGACCCTTGAGCCATTTTTGAGGTGATCAAAATCCTCAAGGAGTTTAGCATGTGCAACTTCAAGCTTCTCATTTTTAGTTTCAAAATCATTAGCCACCTCGAGAGCTCTATCACGGGATTCCTTTATTCTAGATAGTTCTAGAGCAAAAGTCTCCTCAAGAGATTCCTTGGTGGTTTTTTCAAATTCAAGAGCTTGCGAGAGGTCGGCGATCTCATTAGCGTAATCACGCTCATGACCTTCCATTTTCTCAATGGTGACCTCATGCTCCTCTAGATGAGATTCCAACTCCTCTATATATTTCTTGCCCTCAATGGCAATAGACATGATTTCCATGAAGTTGGAACGAGCAATTTTATTCTTATGAAGAGCTTTAAAAATTATTTCCCCCTTAATTTTTAAGGAGGCAACATTGTCATTCTCTTCATCATTTTCTACATCATGATCATTCTCATCATCACTATCATGACAAGATATATTGGGGTTCAAAGTGGGAGATACCTTTGAAGCCTTAGCCATAAGGCAAAATGCAGTAGATGATGATGTAGGATCCCTTGAAGCACCATTCAAGACTACATCTTGTTCCATGGGGTGTTGGGTTTCCTCTATATTGTTAGCACAACAATTCGAGGGAATAGATGCATTTTTATCATGGCAACAAGACATAGCAAGCATATCATCATGAGTTTTAGTCAAGCAATTTCTACAAGATATGCAAGGACTATCAACACAAGCATGTGAAACATGTAGGGTGCTCGAAGTGTTAAGGTCCAAAGAAGATGCATTGCAATAAGATAGTGATGAAGGATCATCCACAATAAGCATACTATCATCATTGCAATGACCAACACTACTCACCATATCATTACCTTGTGGCAAACCACATGTAGGTGAAGTAGAAGAAGTTGAGAACACAACACGGCCGGAGGTGGAGGGAGAACAATCGTTCCTACAATTCTTGGACACACCATATTTATATTGAAGCTTTGTCCACAACTCATGAGCATCCCGGAACGGCATGAGTTGAAATATAACTACATTGCTCAAAGCATCAAAAAGCACATTAGAAGCTTGAGCATTGAGATAAGAGTTTTTCTCATCCTCTAAAGATAATCTTTGTGGATCCTTTGGAGGAGAAAAACCCATATCTACAATTCGCTCTAAATTTGGGTCCATGACCCTAAAGAGATTAAGCATGCGAATTACCCAAACATCAAAATTTGTGCCATTGAAACTAAGAGTGTCAGAGAAACCTAAACCCCTAGTCGACATCCTTACTCTCTAGGCGGTGAAGCCCTATAAAGAGAGACGAGGCTCTGATACCAATTGAAAGATCGTGGATGTCGCCTAGAGGGGGGGGGGGTGAATAGGCGCTTTAAAATAATTACGGTTTAGGCTTGAACAAATGCGGAATAAACCTAGCGGTTAATTTGTCAAGCACAAACCTACAACAACTAGGCTCACCTATGTGCACCAACAACTTATGCTAAGCAAGATAAACAACTAGGTGATAGCAAGATATATGACAAGAAACAATATATCTATCACAACGTATAGTGCATAAGTAAAGGGCTCGGGTAAGAGATAACCGAGGCACGCGGAGACGACGATGTATCCCGAAGTTCACACCCTTGCGGATGCTAATCTCCGTTTGGAGCGGTGTGGAGGCACAATGCTCCCCAAGAAGCCACTAGGGCCACCGTAATCTCCTCACGCCCTCGCACAATGCAAGATGCCGTGATTCCACTAAGGGACCCTTGAGGGCGGTCACCGAACCCGTACAAATGGCAACCCTTGGGGGCGGTCACCGAACCCGTACAAAATGCTCGGGGCGATCTCCACAACCTAATTGGAGACCCCGACGCTTGCCCGGAGCTTTGCACCACAATGATTGAGCTCCGAACACCACAAGGTTGGGGCTATCTCCCCAACGACACCACGAAGCTTCACCACAATGGAATATGGCTTCGAGGTGACCACAACCGTCTAGGGCACCCAAGCACCCAAGAGGAACAAGTTCAAGGGTACCAAGCACCCAAGAGTAATAAGCTTCTCAACTTGTAATTTCCACGTATCACCGTGGAGAACTCAAACCGATGCACCAAATGCAATGGCAAGGGCACACGGAGTGCCTAAGTCCTTCTCTCCCAAATCCCACCGAAGCAACTAATGCTAGGGAGGGAAATGAGAGGAAGAACAAGAAGGAGAACACCAAGAACTCCAAGATCAAGATCCAAGGGGTTCCCCTCACCTAGAGGAGAAAGTGATTGGTGGAAATGTGGATCTAGATCTCCTCTCTCTTTTCCCCCAAAAACTAGCAAGAATCCATGGAGGGATTGAGAGATAGCAAGCTCGAAGAAGGTCAACAATGGGGGAAGAACACGAGCTCAAAGGATAAGGTTCATTGGGGAAGAAGAGCCCCTTTTATAGGTGGGGAAAAATCCAACCGTTATGCTCACAGCCCGCACAGAGCGGTACTACCGCTCTAGGAGCGGTACTACCGCTAGGGCATTAGTACTCCTTAGAAAAACAACAGCGAGGAGGCAAAAAGTCCAGAAAAACCGTCGGAGCGGTAGTACCGCTTGACCTCACGGTACTACCGCTAGGGGTAGCGGTAGTACTGCTAAGGGTAGCGGTACTACTGCTTGCGAGCGGTACTAAAAAATTACATCCGTGCCTACCACCGCTGGACTTGTGACGAGTTTTTGGTCCCGAGCGGAAGTAGCCACGGAAGTAGCCGCGGTAGTACTGCTCCAAGCGGTAGCGGTACTACTGCTTGCGAGCGGTACTAAAAAATTACATCCGTGCCTACCACCGCTGGACTTGTGACGAGTTTTTGGTCCCGAGCGGAAGTAGCCACGGAAGTAGCCACGGTAGTACTGCTCCAAGCGGTAGTACCGCTCCCGAAAGCGGTAGTACCGCTTCCGAAAGCGGTAGTAAAAAAATACTTCCGCTCCTACCCGCGGTAGTACCGCTGCAGCCTTTTCAGTACACCAAAACGTCAATAACTTTTGCATACGGACTCCGAATTCGATGAAACCAAGTTTGTTGGAAAGCTAGCGACAAGGGCTAACACAATCTTGATAGAAAAACCAATAATAAGCAAATTAGAAAAGGCCCATAAGAAAATGGTGAGAATCCTTCCTCGTATAAGACCGGTAAAACACCCAACACCGAAAACATCATAGAAGACACATGTGAACTCCGTTTTCGATGAACTCAAGCTTGTCATCAAGATGACCATAAGCTCTAAGACTCACAAAGAGAACCAAACAAGAACCAAGAAACATGATGCAAGGATGCAATGGTTTGAGCTCTCTACTAACGATACGATCAAGCTACCAACTTGAGAGCCCCCCTTGATAGTACGGCAAACGATCCTATAACCCGGTCCCCCAACTACCACCACGAGACCGGTAAAATAGAAAACCTATCAAGGGCAAACCTTTGCTTTGCACAAAGCCCACTTGAGCTAGATGTAGACGATCTTGACTTCCTCAAGTTGGACCACCTTTCTTGATTGCGTTGTCTCGGTGAAGACTAGTAGATTGCTCCCCCATACTCCTCTATGGGAGAGCCACTCTTCGGCATATCTTCACAAGTCCATTGTCACGACAATGGATGGCAAGCTTCAAGCACTTGATTTCTTCGTGATGCTCCACTTGAACTTGCACACCGCAACCTAACCCCACAAAGAACTCTCACGAAGACCATGGGTTAGTACACAAAGCGTGATTGACAATGCTTACAATACCATAGGATTGCTTGATCCCTCTCGGTACATCTTCTACGCTTTGTGTGTTGATCAACTTGATTCACTCCTTCACTTAGTCTTGATCAACCTTGAATCTTTCCAACTCTTCATTTGGATGATGTCTTGAAGGTAAACATGAATGATAACACACTCTTCTTCTTCAAGACATGCTTGCAATAAGCTCAACACTCACAAGACCAATCTTTGGATAATTCCTTAATAGCACCTTGGTCATCACAAACTCTCCTTGAAACCAACAAATGAACTCCAAGAAAAGCCTATGGGCAAACCCTTCAAATATAACTCAAGGAAACCATTAGTCCATAGAGATTTTCATCAATTACCAAAACCAAACATGGGGGCACCGCATGTTCTTTCAGATGTGATCGCCGTCGGCACGCTACCTCTACATCTACCTTCGGGATTAGTTTTAAACCTCAATAATTGCTACTTAGTGCCAGCTTTGAGCATGAACATTGTATCTGGATCTCGTTTAATGCAAGATGGCTACTCACTTAAATCCGAGAATAATGGTTGTTCTATTTATATGAGAGATATGGTTTATGGTCATGCCCCGCTGGTCAATGGTTTATTTTTATTGAATCTCGAACGTGATGTTACACATATTCATAGTGTGAATACCAAAAGATGTAATGTTGATAATGATAGTGCCACATACTTGTGGCACTGCCGCCTTGGTCATATTGGTGTCAAACGCATGAAGAAACTCCATGCAGATGGACTTTTGGAATCTCTTGATTATGAATCATTTGACACATGCGAACCATGCCTCTTGGGCAAGAGGACCAAGACTCCGTTCTCCGGAACAATGGAGCGAGCAACCAACTTGTTGGAAATCATACATACTGATGTGTGCGGTCCAATGAGCGTTGAGGATGGCGGTGGCTATCGTTATGTTCTCACCCTCACTGATGACTTAAGTAGATATGGGTATGTCTACTTAATGAAACACAAGTCTGAGACCTTTGAAAAGTTCAAGGAATTTCAGAATGAGGTAGAGAATCAACGTGACAGGAAAATAAAGTTCTTATGATCAGATCGTGGAGGAGAATATTTGAGTCATGAGTTTGGTACGCACCTAAGGAAATGTGGAATTGTTTCGCAACTAACGCCGCCTGGAACACCTCAGCGTAATGGTGTGTCCGAACGTCGTAATCACACTCTGTTGGATATGGTGCGATCTATGATGTCTCTTACTGATTTATCGCTATCATTTTGGGGTTATGCTTTAGAGACTGCCGCATTCACTTTAAATAGGGCACCATCTAAATCCGTTGAGATGACACCGTATGAATTTTGGTTTGGGAAGAAACCCAAGTTGTTGTTTCTAAAAGTTTGGGGATGCGATGCTTATGTCAAGAAACTTCAACCTAAAAACTTCGAACCCAAATCGGAATAATGCGTAACTATTGGGTATACCTTCTACCTCAGATCCGAAGGCAAGGTCATTGTTGCCAAGAATGGATCCTTTCTGGAGAAAGAGTTTCTCTCGAAAGAAGTAAGTGGGAGGAAAGTAGAACTTGATGAGGTGATTGTAACCCCTCTTGAACAGGAAAGTAGCGTAGCACAGGAAGATGTTTCTGTGGTGCGTGCACCAACTAGAGAGGAAGTTAATGATAATGATCATGAAACTTCAGATCAATTTGCTACCGAACTTTGTAGGTCCACGAGGACACATTTCACACCAGAGTGGTACGGCAACCCTGTCCTGGAAATCATGTTGTTAGACAATGGTGAACCTTCGAACTATGAAGAAGCGATGGTGGGCCCGGATTCCAACAGATGGCTTGAAGCCATGAAATCCGAGATAGGATCCATGTATGATAACAAAGTATGGACTTTGGTGGACTTGCACGATGATTGGCAGGCCATAGAAAACAAGTGGATCTTTAAGAAGAAGACTAATGCGGATGGAAATGTGACCATCTATAAGGCTCGGCTTGTCGCTAAGGGTTATCGACAAGTTCAAGGAATTGACTATGATGAGACTTTCTCTCCCGTAACGATGCTGAAGTCCGTCCGAATCATGTTAGAAATTTCCGCGTTTTATGATTATGAGATCTGGCAAATGGACGTCAAAATGGCATTCCTTAACGGTTTCCTTAAGGAAGAATTGTATATGATGTAGTCGGAAGGTTTTGTCGATCCTAAGAATGCGGACAAGGTATGCAAGATCCATCACTCCATCTATGAGCGGGTGCAAGCATCTTGGAGTTGGAACATTCGTTTTGATGAAGTGATCAAAGCATCTGGTTTCATGCAGACTTATGGAGAAGCCTGTATTTACAAGAAAGTGAGTGGGAGCTCTATAGCATTTCTCATATTATATGTGGATGACATATTGTTGATGGTAAATGATATATAACTTTTGGAAAGCATAAAGGCCTACATGAATAAGTGTTTTTCAATGAAGGACCTTGGAGAAGCTGCTTACATATTAGGCATCAAGATCTATAGGGATAGACTGAGATGCCTCATTGGTCTTTCACAAAGCACATACCTTGACAAGATATTGAAGAAGTTCAATATGGATCAGTCCAGGAGAGGGTTCTTGCCTGTACTGCAAGGTGTGAGATTGAGCACAACTCAATGCCCGACCTCGGCAGAAGATAGAGAAAAGATGCGAGTCATCCCCTATGCCTCAGCCATAGGTTCTATTATGTATGCCATGCTGCGTACCAGACCTGATGTGAACCTTGCCATAAGTTTGGTGGGGAGGTACCAAAGTGATCCCGGAATGGAACATTGGACAGTGGTCAAGAACATCCTGAAGTACCTGAAAAGGACTAAGGATACGTGCTACCTCTTAAGCTTGCATTGTTTTTCTCTTGAAGAGGAAAGGCTGATGCAGTAAAGTAGCGTAAGTATTTCCCTCAGTTTTTGAGAACCAAGGTATCAATCCAGTAGGAGACTACACGCGAGTCCCTCGTACCTGCACAAACAAATAAGAAACTTGCAACCAATGCGATAAAGTGGTTGTCAATGCCTTCTCGGCCACTTGCAAAAGTGAGATCTGATAGAGATAATAAGATATATATTTTTG
The DNA here is from genome assembly GCA_902687465.1 of Secale cereale. Taxonomy (NCBI): domain Eukaryota; kingdom Viridiplantae; phylum Streptophyta; class Magnoliopsida; order Poales; family Poaceae; genus Secale; species Secale cereale. Next base: position 680,172,374 of record LR738714.1, read on the forward strand.
GTATATTTATATAGATTGAAAGTAAAGATTGCAAAATAAAAGTAAAGTCAAGATAAATAGTTGATGGAAGATAGACCCGAGGGGCATAGGTTTCACTAGTGGCTTCTCTCAAGATAGCAGATTTCTACGGTGGGTGAACAAATTACTGTCGAGCAATTGATAGAAAAGTGCATAGTTATGAGAATATTTAGGCATGATCATTGTATATAGGCATCACGTCTGTGACAAGTAGACCGAAACAATTCTGCATCTACTACTATTACGCCACACATCAACCGCTATCCAGCATGCATCTAGAGTATTAAGTTCATAAGAACAGAGTAACGCTTTAAGCAAGATGACATGATGTAGAGGGATAAACTCATGCAATATGATATAAACCCCATCTTTTTATCCTTGATGGCAACAATACAATACATGCCTTGCTGCCCCTACTGTCACTGGAAAAGGACACTGCAAGATTGAGCCCAAAGTTAAGCACTTCTCCCATTGCAAGAAAGATCAATCTAGTAGGCCAAACCAAACTGATAATTCGAAGAGACTTGCAAAGATATTTAAATAATGCATAAAAGAACTCATAGAAGAATCAAATATTGTTCATAGATAATCTTGATCATAAACCCACAATTCATCGGATCTCGACAAACACACCGCAAAAAGAATTACATCAAATAGATCTCCAAGAAGATCAAGGAGAACTTTGTATTGAGATCCAAAGAGAGAGAAGAAGCCATCTAGCTAATAACTATAGACCCGAAGGTTTGTGGTAAACTACTCACAACTCATCGGAGAGGCTATGGTGTTGATGTAGAAGCCCTCCGTGATCGATTCCTCCTCCGGTGGAGCTCCGGAACAGGCCCCAAGATGGGATCTCATGGGTACAGAAGGTTGCGGCGGTGGAATTAGGGTTTCGTGGTGCTCCCGGATGCTTTCAGGGTACATGGGTATATATAGGACGAAGAGGCATGTCAGTGGAGCTACGAGGGGCCCACGAGGGTGGGGGCGCACCCCTGCCTCGTGGCCACCTCGTGGCTTCCCTGGCGTGTACTCCAAGCCTTCTGGGTTGCGTTTGTTCCAAAAACGATCCTCCCGAAGGTTTCATTCCATTTGGACTCCGTTTGATATTCCTTTTCTACGAAACACTGAAATAGGCAAAAAAACAGCAATTTGCACTGGGCCTTGGGTTAGTAGGTTAGTCCCAAAAATAATATAAAAGTGTATAATAAAGCCCATTAAACAACCAAAACAGATAATATAATAGCATGGAACAATAAAAAATTATAGATACGTTGGAGACGTATCAAGCATCCCCAAGCATAATTCCTGCTCGTCCTCGAGTAGGTAAATGATAAAAACAGAATTTTTGATGTGGAATGCTACCTAACATAATTCTCAATGTAATTTTCTTTGTTGTGGCATGAATGTTCAGATCCGAAAGATTCAAGACAAAAGTTTAATATTGACATAAGAATAATAACACTTCAAGCATACTAACAAAGCAATTATGTCTTCTCAAAATAACATGGCCAAAGAAAGTTCATCCCTACAAAATCATATAGTTTGGCTATGCTCGATGTTCGTCACACAAAATACTCAAATCATGCACAACCCCGGTTTCAGCCAAGCAATTGTTTCATACTTAAAGTTTTTCAAACCTTTTCAACTTTCACGCAATACATGAGCGTGAGCCATGATTATGTCACAATAGGTGGAATAGAATGGTGGTTGTGGAGAAGACAAAAGAGGAAGATGGTCTCACATCAACTTGGCGTATTAATGGGCTATGGAGATGCCCATCAATAGATATTAATGTGGGTGAGTAGGGATTGCCATGCAACGGATGCACTAGAGCTATAAATGTATGGAAGCTTAACAAAAGAAACTAAGTGGGCGTGCATCCAACTTTCTTGCTCACGAAGACCTAGGGCATCTGAGGAAGCCCATCGTTGGAATATACAAGCCAAGTTCTATAATGAAAATTCCCACTAGTATATGAAAGTGACAAAACACGAGACTCTCTATCATGAAGATCATGATGCTACCTTGAAGCACAAGTGTGGAAAAAGATAGTAGCATTGTCCCCTTTTCTTTTTTCTGTTCTTTTTTTGGGGCCTTTTTTTTGGCCATTTCTTTTTTTTATTTGAAATTTCCTTTTTTTATTTGGCCATTCTCTTTTTTCCGGGACAATGCTCTAATAATGATGATCATCACACTTCTATTTATTTACAACTCATAGATTACAACTCGATACTAGAACAAAATATGACTCTATATGAATGCCTCCGGCAGTGTACCGGGATGTGCAATGAATCCAGAGTGACATGTATGAAAAATTATGCATGGTGGACTTGCCACAAATACGATGTCAACTACCTGATCATGCATGGCAATATGACAATGATGAAGCATGTCATAATAAATGGAACGGTGGAAAGTTGCATGGCAATATATCTCTGAATGGCTATGGAAATGCCATAATAGGTAGGTATGATGGTTGTTTTGAGGAAGGTATAAGGTGGGTGTATGGTATCGGCGAAAGTTGTGCGGTATAAGAGAGGCTAGCAATGGTGGAAGGGTGAGAGTGCGTATAATCCATGGACTCAACATTAGTCATAAAGAACTCACATACTTATTGCAAAAATCTACAAGTCATCAAAACAAAGTACTACACACATGCTCTTAGGGGAAGGGTTGGTAGGAGTTAACCATCGCGCGATCTCGATCTCCACACAAAGGATTACAATCAATGAAATACCTCATGCTTCAAATTTGTCACACAACGTGTCGGGGATATACCCCGCGACGTAACCCGGCCGGGGCGGTTTACTTGAGACGGTTTACACTTGGTGATTCACTGGCGATCTGTCCTAACCAGACGGTTTACAAGCAACCTGCCTGAATAATATCACTCACTGGTAACCTGGCTGGCGGATCACGGATGACAAGGCCCAAGGCCCAGAAGGCCGGTTCATGTTATGGTGGGCCGGTTTATGAAGAAAGCACAAGGAATATTCTCCTACAAAGGAAGCAAGACTAGGACTCCATGTAACCCGCCCCTTCAACATATATAAGGAGGGGCAGGGCTCCCCAAAGAGGGACAAGTTCTCACAAGTTGGAGGCGCCATATTCTTTAGGGCTAGACACAACTAAAGGATCGCCGGTTTACCGGCGACACCATGAGGATCATAATGAGACCTAGCCTCAAACAACACGTAGGGCTATTACCGGATGATGTTTCCCAGGGCCCGAAGCTGTCTAAATCCTTGTCTTGCATTGCGTCTCTCGATTCCGCTCAACCCCTTCAAGCTACTACATAGATGCGCGGCCTCACGACTAAGTCCTTACCCTAGGACATCTGCCGTGACAATTCCACGACAGTTGGCGCACGGTGGTGTTGAGTTCTTGGAGGGATCTTTTTCCAGGGTATCGAGAAGTTTGCAATTGGCCAGATGAAGAAAAATTCGGCAGGAGATAGTCTTTGGCAGAGCCGGCAAATCCTGTCTTGGTGATCAGAATTGTTGTTAACTTTGGAACTGGCCGAATTATACTACAACCGCTGTGCGCCGCGTCAGATCAATCAACAAGCGCATGGACACACACGGTTTAAACCCCGAGGCGGTTTCGTAAAGCAATACTCCGTGGGAGCTGTTCGGATAAAGTGGTCCACCGAGTACTTGAGTACTGTCTACATGAAAGCTGATGTTTTGGGAGTTAATCTGTCTAGCGAAGGAAAAAGGCCACAACCCGTGGCTGGTCTGGACTCCACCTTTTCGTCCGAGTCGTCATCAAGCCTCCGAGTGGCAGTCGCGCTATCTCGTTTATACCAAAACAGTGCTAGCACTACTAAACTGGGTGTGGATCAAAGAATCGTACGTTTCTGAAAATTAAAATCCGAGCATATCAACATTACACGTCGGGCCGGTGGCCGGTCTCCGCTTCGGTCTCCACTTCGAGTCACCCCTACCTTGACTACTGTGGCTCGGCCTCGGTTTTCAAACCACCTCGCCGGCTCCCAGCGACATTACAAAGTACTACAAGTCAGAGTACTGCATCTACATCAGATACTGGAAACTGATGGATCAAATAGATTACATATATGTTGAATCTGGGCGCGATCGTACAAATTTGATACATAACCAGCTGGCTTGATGGACACCGGCCATCGATGGAAGGAGCTTACAACGCAAAGACTGAGCCGCCCTCGCCGGCGCATGGAGCCGCAGCTGCGGCCATCCCCTCGCTCCTCCTTGCCGAGTCGTCGACTGCCTCTTCTGCCGCCTCAAACCACCGCCGCCGACTGGTGCCGGGCGGCTCTGGTGGGCGTGGACTCGTTTCACTGCCGCTGCGGCCATTACTGTGCCTCGAGTCGTATCTGCCTCTGGAGCCGCAGACAGTCCGCGGTCGCTGTCTCGTTTTCCACTGATGCTGTGATTTGTGGATGCAACCCTGCTGTGTGGAGTTGGCTTGCGGAGGCGAGGCCCGAGACCCGGGCGGCTCAACGGCACAAAGGCTCACGGTGGAGGACGCTACTACTGCTCCACGAGAGGTTAAGGCTACAGTCAAAACGTTGTCCGCGTTTCGTCCGATGAAAACACCAGTGTCAAATCCAAAGAATCCCAAGCACTTCCACTAGTACTATAAATAAGGAATAGTACTGTTTGAGTACTAGTACATGGCTGAGAAACCAAAGTTCGGATTTTTTTTCATTTATGGACGGGAGCCGGCGGTAGATTGAAGATTGTTTGATCTGGTCACGGCTGCGATCTCGTCCGCAAGTCGCCGCCCCCGAGCGGATTACCCCTGTCACTGCTCCAAGTCGCCGCCGACAGCATTACCGAGTGAAAGAATCATGACCCAAAGATGAATTGGTCAAAACATCCACGATCATCCGGCAAAAATACCAGGTGTTATTTTTTCTACGTATTTTATCAGCACATGTTAATTCATCCGACAATAATTACTCTCGCATGTAATATTTTTTACGCAGGAAAATCATTCATTGCAAAGTGGTATTATACCGTGGAGATGGAGGCACGCCAACATCATTTGGCACGAGTGGTCGTCGTTACTCAACGGACTCCCGCACCGACTTACAGCGCCGTGGCCGTCTCTCGCGATCGCGCCGATTTACCACGCCGTGGCCGCCTTTCGCACCGGTTTACTACGCGGAGGACAACTTGCTCATCTGCGCCAGTTTACAACTGCGGCCGACTCATATGTCTGTGCTGCCTCTGATGCTGCGGTCGTTTTACTGTCTGCCCTGCGGTCCGGTCTATTCAACATACCGGGTTGGCTAACAGACACCGATGAGGATCATAAGGTCCAAATACATCAGGTGATATCCATCTAAATCTATTTTCTTGATATATATCGTTTTCATCAAGAAAACAGTTACTTTGATCCGTATATTTTGATATGCAGGACAATTATTTATTAAAGGGACCAAAGAGAGTTTATTGCACAGCATAACTCAAACATAGGTACCTGGCGAGCACAACTCAAAAAGAGTATCACATGGGGGCTTCGAAAGAAACCTTCCATGGCCTCTTAAACCGGCGGCCCTGATAGTATCAGGGAATCAGCCGTGGCTTTTATACACAAGAGTATCACATGGGAGTTTTCTACGAAAGCTCACCATGGCCTCCTAAACCGGCGCCCCTGATAGCTAGAGGGAATCAACCGTGTTTTTCAAAGGAGTATCACATGGGAGTTTTCTACGAAAGCTCACCATGGCCTCCTAAACCGGCACCCCTGATAGCTACAGGGAATCAGCCATGTTTTTCAAAGGAGTATCACATGGGAGTTTTCTACGAAAGCTCACCATGGCCTCCTAAACTGGCGCCCTTGATGCATCAAGGAATCAGCCATTGACGATCATCGAGTTGATCACCTAAAGACAAGATCCTTCAGAGGTTTTGAAACATTGGGTGGCTTGTCATCGATAAAAAAATCTTGAATTTGGAGCCTGGCAGCTCATAAAAAACCTCGAATTTGGAGCATGGCGGCTCGTAAAAAGCCTCGACTACATGGTCTTATTTGCCCAAAAAACCTTATTTATATTTTTTATGATTTCACAAATCTTGGTCGTCATGATCATTGGTTTTTAACCAAGTCCATTGATGCGAGACTGGACAACTACAAGGTTGACCATACGTATACAGAGATAAAAGTCTGGGTCATGAACACCAGCGAGAGTTAAACCGGCGTTGATTGTAACCCGGATCGGCTTTCATAATAAGCCGACAGAGAGCCAAGGGAGTCATCAACACTCACGTCTTGGATTGTTCCTACCGGATTAAGGTTTGCAGATACACTTAATAACAGGTATGATATATGATTATATCTTATACACAGTTCAAGTTATTAACTTAGATCGTGTGTTTGTGCACTATGACCCGTCCGGCGATAAACCGCCAGGACACTTTAAACATTGTTTTATGCAGAGGCAGATAAGATAAATGACCGGTGTTTATTAAACCGGCCTGGCTTTTGACTATAAGTCGCTAGTATGAGATAAGATAAATGACCGTGTTTATTAAACCGGCCTGGCTTTTGACTATAAATCGCCAGTATGAGATAAAATAATGACCGGTGTTTATTAACCCGGCCTGGTTGTGATCAAACATTACTAGAACCGGTCTTCAAACCGGATTATATTCTTCAAATCTTTAAATAGCCAACATGGCTCGATGTTTATTATGGTTATCAATAACCAATATTATGATTGAGGTTTTCAAAGTCGTTTCAGCGCAATGGATATCATATTGTCAATGGTATGATTTATTTTACAAAGGAATAGTCCCGAGTCGCTGCAGGCTTGCAACCCGACACTTGGGGGCTACATTATTCAAGTTGAGATTACATCAAATATGCAAGTCTCATGTCGCTGCAAGCATGCACCATGACACTTGGGGGCTAATGCAAAGTCATTTTTTGCTCACTTTATTGAAGACCCGACTCATCACATTATAATGAGTCGGCCCTTGGGGGCTACCAATTGGTCCTGTCAACAATTCAAGGTACACAAGTATTAATCCATTATATTGAAGGGTCCACTGCTTAGTTGGTAAAGCACAAAGCTCTTAACCTTGTGGACGTGGGTTCAAACCCCATGATGGGAGTTATATTATATATTGTTATTTTCAATGAAGCATATACAAAGTCCCTTCTCATTATTACATAATGACCCGGCCCTTGGGGGCTACATGTTGCTGGTCAAGTCTACATGATTATATCTATAAAAGTCCCTGCTCATTATTACATAATAACCCGGCCCTTGGGGGCTACACTGGTTAAAGTTTTTTGAGCATCAGGCAATTACAAGTCCCAGGTTGGTGCAAGCATGACAACCCGACACTTGGGGGCTACATAATATGAAGTATTCAGTTTTGACTAGTGACTGAGATGAACAATCTAGATTTCTTCAAGATTGCAACCATTATATTCAAACAAGTCTTAAGATATCACTATGTTCTCCTCTTAATACTTGGGGGCTACAGGAAATATGCATATAAAGGAGGAACATCTTCAAATTCTCAGTTTCCGGCAAATCAGGAAGATTAATTGTGTGACCCGGTGTTGGCAACAATCATAACCCGGCGTCTATAAACATTCATGATCCGGAAGTATCAGTTTTTATAACCCGACAATTTTGGCAAATCATAAACCGGCTGGTTGGATATCAGTTGAATATTTCAAAGACCAATATTTTTGTCAAGTCAGAGCATTGAAGGCTGAATCAAATGGATTCTTTATTTACAAAATATCTTCTGCAAGCAAATTAATTATGAAGCTGGACTATTGACCCGGAGTTTCCAGAAGAAGTGCCTGGATTTTTTGCATTGGTAATGTTTGAATATATCTGCTAAGGAGATTGGCTATGAGATCATGGATACATATCAAGGAGAAAATGACTAGGATTTAAGGATGATCAGGTGCCGGTTCAAGAAATTCTTAACCCGGAGCACAACCTGTCAGATTTGTTCTTGTGTTTATTTTGCAGCGTAAGTTTACCATGGATAAATCCAAGCTAAACTGGGGGCTAATGTCGGGGATATACCCCGCGACGTAACCCGGCCAGAGGTATAACCCGGCCGGGGCGGTTTACTTGAGACGGTTTACACTTGGTGATTCACTGGCGATCTGTCCTAACCAGACGGTTTACAAGTAACCTGCCTGAATAATATCACTCACTGGTAACCCGGCTGGCGGATCACAGATGACAAGGCCCACGGCCCAGAAGGTCGGTTCATGTTATGGTGGGCCGGTTTATGAAGAAAGCACAAGGAATATTCTCCTACAAAGGAAGCAAGACTAGGACTCCTTGTAATAGAGTAATCCTAATCCTACTAGGACTAGTCATGTAACCTGCCCCTTCAACATATATAAGGAGGGGCAGGGCTCCCCAAAGAGGGGCAAGTTCTCACAAGTTGGAGGCGCCATATTCTTTAGGGCTAGACACAACTAAAGGATCGTCGGTTTACCGGCGACACCATGAGGATCATAATGAGACCTAGCCTCAAACAGCACGTAGGGCTATTACCGGATGATGTTTCCCGGGGCCCGAAGCTGTCTAAATCCTTGTCTTGCATTGTGTCTCTTGATTCCGCTCAACCCCTTCAAGCTACTACATAGATGCACGGCCTCACGACTAAGTCCTTACCCTAGGACATCTGCCGTGACAATTCCACGACACAACGGTTACCATATGTGCATGTTACGGGACTTGCAAACCTCAACACAAATATTTATCAATTTCACAACTACTCTACTAGCATGACTATAATATCACCATCCACATATCTCAAAACAATCATCAAGTATCAAACTTCTCATAGTATTCAATGCACTTTATATGAAAGTTTTTTTTATACCCATCTTGGATGCCTATCATATTGGGACTAATTTTATAACCAAAGCAAATTACCATGCTGTTCTAAAGGACTCTCAAAATAATAAGTGAATCATGAGAGACCAATAATTTCTATAAAATAAAACCACCACCGCGCTCTAAAAAGATATAAGTGAAGCACTAGAGCAAAGCTATCTAGCTCAAAAGATATAAGTGAAGCACATAGAGTATTCTAATAATTTCTGATTCATGAGTATCTCTCTCAAAAGGTGTGTACACCAAGGATGATTATGGTAAACTAAAAAGCAAAGACTCGAATTACTGTCGAGCAATTGATAGAAAAGCGCATAGTTATGAGAATATCTAGGCATGATCATTGTATATAGGCATCACCGTGCTCTAAAGGACTCCACACATCGACCACTATCCAGCATGCACCTAGAGTATTAAGTTCATAAGAACATAGTAACGCTTTAAGCAAGATGACATGATGTAGAGGGATAAACTCATGCAATATGATATAAACCCCATCTTTTTATCCTCGATGGCAACAATACAATACGTGCCTTGCTGCCCCTGCTGTCACTGGGAAAGGACACCGCAAGATTGAACCCAAAGCTAAGCACTTCTCCCATTGCAAGAAAGATCAATCTAGTAGGCCAAACCAAACTGATAATTCGAAGAGACTTGCAAAGATATTTAAATCATGCATAAAAGAATTCAGAGATGAATCAAATATTGTTCATAGATAATCTTGATCATAAACCCACAATTCATCGGATCTCGACAAACACACCGCAAAAAGAATTACGTCAAATAGATCTCCAAGAAGATCGAGGAGAACTTTGTATTGAGATCCAAAGAGAGAGAAGAAGCCATCTAGCTAATAACTATGGACCCGAAGGTCTGTGGTAAACTACTCACAACTCATCGGAGATGCTATGGTGTTGATGTAGAAGCCCTCCGTCATCGATTCCCCCTCCGGTGGAGCTCTAGAATAGGCCCCAAGATGGGATCTCATGGGTACAGAAGGTTGCGGCGGTGGATTTCTGGTTTTGTGGTGCTCCCGGATGTTTTCAGGGTACATGGGTATATATAGGACGAAGAGGCATGTCGGTGGAGCTACGAGGGGCCCACAAGGGTGGGGGGCGCGCCTACCCCCCTGCCTCGTGGCCACATCGTGGCTTCCTTGGCGTGTACTCCAAGTCTTCTGGGTTGCGTTTGTTCAAAAAACAATCCTCCCGAAGGTTTCATTCTATTTGGACTCCGTTTGATATTCATTTTCTGCGAAACACTGGAATAGGCAAAAAAAATAGCAATTTGCACTGGGCCTTGGGTTAGTAGGTTAGTCCCAAAAATAATATAAAAGTGTATAATAAAGCCCATTAAACATCCAAAACACATAATATAATAGCATGGAACAATAAAAAATTATAGATACGTTGGAGACGTATCAACATGTTTCTCGTTTATGGAGGTGACGAAGAGCTCTTCGTAAAGGGTTATGTTGATGCTAGCTTCGACACAGATCTGGATGACTCCAAGTCATAAACCGAATACGTGTATATTTTGAATGGTGGGGCAGTCAGCTGGTGCAGTTGCAAGCAAAGCGTCGTGGCGGCATCTACAGGTGAATCGGAGTACATAGCTGCTTCCGAAGCAGCACATGAAGGAGTCTGGATGAAGGAGTTCATCACCGACCTAGGAGTCATTCCAAGTGCGTCGGGCCTGATGACTCTCTTCTGCGACAACACTGGAGTTATTGCCATTGCCAAGGAGCCCAGGTTTCACAAGAAGACCAAGCACATCAAGCGCCGTTTCAACTCCATTCGTGGTTATATTCAAGATGGATACATAGATATTTGTAAAGTACATACGGATCTGAATGTCGCAGATCCGTTGACTAAACCTCTTCCACGAGCAAAACATGATCGACACCAGAACTCTATGGGTGTTCGATTCATCACAATGTAACTAGATTATTGACTCTATTGCAAGTGGGAGACTGTTGGAAATATGCCCTAGAGGCAACAATAAAATGGTTATTATTATATTTCCTTGTTCATGATAATTGTCTATTGTTCATGCTATAATTGTATTAACCGGAAACCGTAATACATGTGTGAATACGTAGACCACAACATGTCCCTAGTGAGCCTCTAGTTGGCTAGATCGTTGATCAATAGATGGTCACAGTTTCATGGCCATGGACATTGGATGTCATTGATAACGGGATCACATCATTAGGTGAATGATGTGATGGACAAGACCCAATCCTAAGCATAGCACAAGATCGTGTATTTCGTCTGCTAAAGCTTTTCTAAATGGCAAGTATCATTTCCTTAGACCATGAGATTGTGCAACTCCCGGATACCGTAGGAATGCTTTGGGTGTGCTAAGCATCACAACGTAACTGGGTGGCTATAAAGGTACACTACGGGTATCCCCGAAAGTATCTGTTGGGTTGGCACGAATCGAGACTGGGATTTGTCACTCCGTGTGATGGAGAGGTATCTCTGGGCCCACTCGGTAAGACATCATCATAATGAGCTCAGTGTGACTAAGGAGTTGGTCACGGGATGATGTGTTACAGAACGAGTAAAGAGACTTGCCGGTAACGAGATTGAACAAGGTATAGGGATACCGACGATCGAATCTCGGGTAAGTACCATACCTGTAGACAAAGGGAATTGTATACGTGATTGATGAATCACCGACATCGTGGTTCATCCGATGAGATCATCGTGGAACATGTGGGAGCCAACATGGGTATCCAGATCCCGCTGTCGGTTATTGGCCGGAGAGATGTCTCAGTCATGTCTGCATGGTTCCCGAACCCGTAGGGTCTACACACTTAAGGTTCGGTGACGCTAGAGTTGTTATGGGAAATTGTATGTGGTTACCGAGGGTCGTTCGAAGTCCCGGATGAGATCCCGGATGTCACGAGGAGTTCCCGAATGGTCCGGAGGTGAAGATTCATATATGGGAAGTCACCATACGGTCATCGGAAGTGTTCGGGGGATTGCTGGCATTATACCGGGACCACCGAAGGGGTTCCGGGGGTCCACCGGGAGGGTCCACCTGCCACGGAGAGCCCTATGTGCTGTATGTGGAGGGGAACCAGCCCCTAAGTGGGATGGGCGCCATCCCCCCTACGGCCCATGCGCCTAGGGTTGAGGGGAAACCCTAAGGGGGGCGCCCCCTTGGCTTGGGGGGCAAGCCCCCTCTCCCTGGCCGCCCCCCCCCTCAGATGGGATCCGAGGGGGCCGGCCCCCCTCTCCCTTGCCCCTATAAATAGTTGGGGGGTGGGAGGGCAGCCGCACCCCCTTACCTGGCGCAGCCCTCCCCCTCCCAACTCCTCCTCTTCCTCTGTAGAGCTCTGTGAAGCCTTGCTGGAGAACTACAAGCTCCACCACCATGCCGTCGTGCTGCCGGAGCTCTTCGCCAACTTCTCCTCCCCCTTGCTGGATCAATAAGGAGGAGACTGTTGGGGAACGTAGTATTTTCAAAATTTTCCTACGATCACGCAAGATCTATCTACTAGATGCATAGCAACGAGGGGGAGAGTGTGTCTACGTACCCTCGTAGACCGGGAGCGGAAGCGTCAAGTGACGCGGTTGATGTAGTTGAACTTCCTCGCGATCCAACCGATCAAGCACCGAACGTACGGCACCTCTGCGTTCATCACACGTTCAGCTTGATGACGTCCCGGGAGCTCTTGATCCAGTTGAGCTTCACGTGAGAGTTTCATCAGCACGACGGCGTGGTAACAGATATGATGTATCTACTGACGCAGAGCTTCGCCTAAGCACTGCAACGATATGACCGAGGTGTGTTTCTGTGGAGGGGGGCACCGCACACGGCTAAAACAATTCAACTTGTGTGTCATTGGGTGCCCCCTGCCCCCGTATATAAAGGAGCAAGGGGGGAGGCCGGACGGCCCCTATTGGCGCGCCAAGGAGGAGCAATCCTACTAGGAATAGGATTGCAGTAGGAACTACCAAAAGGGAGAAGGAGGGAAGGAAGGAGAGGGAGAAGGAGAAGGAAAGGGGCGCCGGCCCCCCCTCCTTCCTTGTACAATTCGGACCAAGGGGTGGGGGGCGCGCGGCCCAGCCCTGGCCCTCCTTCTCTCTTTCTCCTATGGCCCATTAAGGCCCATAACTTCCCCGGGGGTTCCCGTAACCCTCCCGGTACTCCGGTAAATTTCGAAACTTTACGGAACACTTCCTTTGTCCGAATATAGTCGTCCAATATATCAATCTTTACGTCTCGGACATTCCGAGACTCCTCGTCATGTCCGTGATCTCATCCGGGACTCCGAACTACCTTCAGTACATCAAAACTCATAAACTCATAATATCGATCGTCATCAAACGTTAAACGTGCGGACCCTACGGGTTCGAGAACTATGTAGACATGACCGAGACTCATCCCGGTCAATAACCAATAGCGGAACCTGGATGCTCATATTGGCTCCTACATATTCTATGAAGATCTTTATCGGTCAAACCGCATAACAACATTCGTTGTTCCTTTTATCATCGGTATGTTACTTGCCCGAGATTCGATCGTCGGTATCTCCATACCTAGTTCAATCTCGTTACCGGCAAGTCTCTTTACTCGTTCCGTAATACATCATCTCGTGACTAACTCATTAGTCATTTGCTTGCAAGGCTTATTATGATGTGCATTACCGAGAGGGCCCAGAGATACCTCTCCGACACTCGGAGTGACAAATCCTACTCTTGATCTATGCCAACACCACGAACACTTTCGGAGACACCTGTAGAGCATCTTTTTGATCACCCAGTTACGTTGTGACGTTTGATAGCACACAAGGCGTTCCTACGGTATTCGGGAGTTGCATAATCTCATAGTCATAGGAACATGTATAAGTCATGAAGAAAGCAATAGCAGTAAAACTAAACGATCATAGTGCTAAGCTAACGGATGGGTCTAGTCCATCACATCATTCTCCTAATGATGTGATCCCGTTGATCAAATGACAACTCATGTCTATAGTTAGGAAACATAACCATCTTTGATCAATGAGCTAGTCTAGTAGAGGCATACTAGGGACATGCTGTTTTGTCTATGTATTCACACATGTACTAAGTTTCCGGTTAATACAATTCTAGCATGAATAAAAGACATTTATCATGATATAAGGAAATACAAATAACATCTTTATTATTGCCTCTAGGGCATATTTCCTTCATAGACGTCCCCGGGTTGTATGTGTGTTGAACACGGAGGTGCCGTTGTTTGACGCTTAGATCGGACTCGACCTTGATATGAATCGCTGTGTGTACGACTCCACCAAGCGCGTTCTAGTAACGCTTCCGCTTTGCGATCTTCAAGGGTATGATGATGCACCCCCCCTTCTCGTTGCTAGTTTCGCCATAGATCGATCTTGGTGATGCGTAGAATTTTCTTTGATTTCTGCAATGATCCCCAACAGAGCACCCATGAGCGTAGGCGACTGAGAGAGGGGAAGAATGCTGGGTGTGCGAGCATGCCGATGCGAGGAGGCCCCTAGGGTCTTTTATCGACAGACGCCTAGGGGACACGGTCTTTTATCGACAGACGCCCAGGGGACACGGGGCACTGCAGATGGCGGCTTTGCACTGTACATGATGGTGTGCACTATAGATGATGATGATGAATAGCGCGCGTCTGCGCATCAACAGTGAACACGGGATGGCCGTCAAGTCCGTGCGTGTCCAATGGGACGCCGTAGTTGACTTCGAGCAGCCGGCTGGCTGGAGCAGCCAGAGCAGCCGGCCCAGGCAGGCCGGCACCCCGTCCGTCTCGCCGTCTTGGGACTACCCGGTGGCCATCCACCGACGAATGGCCTATGTTTTGCCGGAATGTTGATTCATTTCCGTTCCGGCAAATTTCAGGCGCTCGATATGTCCTATTTTAGCAAAGGTCATGCCGAATTTTTTCGTGAATTTTGGCATGACATGTGCTAGAAAGTAGGAAACATCGAGTGCACATGATTTACCGGGACGGGATTTAATCAACATTCCGGCAGAACAGAGGCCATTTTTATGTCATTGCTCCATATATGTAACGGGTTGACTTTTAGTCTGTTGAGGCTCCTTGCTTCATATATGAGAGAGAAGAATCCCGACTGTTGTCGTGAGCTTAATTCTACCATTTTCGAAGGTGCTAGACATTTTGGTGTAATGCACTCTCGGGCGAAAGTAGGAGCAACCTTCACCGGCGGTCGCAATATGAGAGAGGGAGTGTCCACCATATATGAACGCAACAAGAATCCCGACTGTTGTCGTGGGGGTCGTGGTGTATTCTAGGCCTCCAAAGGTCACGATCTGACACGGGGCGTAGTTGCCGACGGAGGCCAGACGATCCGTTGAGTCGGTGCAGAACACCATGCTGTCGAACATGAAGAGTTGGCCATGGACGTAAACGTGCCTGGCATCGTTGCTGCAGTTGATCCACTTGTGAGCCATCGATCTTTTGTTGACCGCACAACGGAACTCTCAACGAAAGCACCAATGTCGGTGTCAAAACCGTCAGACCTCGGGGTAGGGAGTCCCGAGTAGTGGATCTCAGATCAATAGTAACATGGATAAGGGAGACGATGTTTGCCCTGGTTCGGGCCCTCTCGATGGAGGTAAGACCCTATGTCCTACTCTTGTTTATATTGATGGAGATGTATTGAATACATAGTTAATCTACCTCGAGATCATAATGTATGGTCTAACTTTACGGCTAGGTGAATGATATTTGCGTTGATGTCCCCTCTACGAGCTAAACTATTTGGCTTATATACACGCTAGATAGGGGATCTAGGGTTACAAGGTCAGTATCTCAGAGCAAGGTGGCAGGATAGATATTGGAGTATACGTCAAGCCTTTGGTGGAGGCAGTCTTGATCACACCTCGTGTGTACGGCCTCCGGAGTCCACCTTGATCACGCCTGAGGGCCCATTAGCCCAACCGAAGAGACGGGACGAATAGGTTAGCACCCCCTAATCCAGGACACCATCAGGTCCCATGAAGGCCACTACAGAGGCGAAGTCGACGTACACGGCCGGTGTCTTGCCCAGCCACAGTCCATCGTCGTCCCCTTCCTCTCTGGTTGAAGCACAATCCGATGGTTCCACTCTGATGAGCGTTGCTGCCAAACGTGGGTAAACGAGCTGCCCTTTGCGCTCAAGCATATACCTCTGGGGCTCAGGGCAATCCGATGAGGGGGCTGCCGGACATTGGGGAAACAATGGAGATCCGCCACGGCCGGTTGTAGACTAGTCAACGGTATTTCCTGTCGTGGGAATGAATATCTGCCGACACCGGCCTTAGACTAGTTCTACCTTAGTCCTGTACAATTTTTATTTAAAAATTATCCAAAATGTAATGAATTATGTCCGGTTTATAAAAAATCCATCGTGTTTGCATGAATTTTGCCCGGTTAGTTTAAACAGTGGTTGAAACGTATGCGTGCGGATCCCTCCAGAGCAAATTTGGAGATGCCCTTAACCCACAACCCCCTCCCCCCCCTCACACACACACAAATATCGAGCGACAATTCATCACGTCTCTTCTCTCTTTGTTTCTCCTCCAAGAAAAGGCGGCTAGGGTTCCTGCCTCCCGTAGACGGCGCCACCGATCTACCACGTCTCTTGTGGCCTTAGGGTCATGGGTGCGCTGTGGTCCCGGCCCTTGCCGGCGGGAGGGCTCCTTTTTTTGTGCTTCTTCAAGTTTTGTTAGGGTTTGTGTCATGCTTAGGAAGATGAGACGACGGCGGCTTCTTGAAGATGGAATAAGGTTCTCCCTGCCTAGCCCCGTCCCGATGGTGCGTCTAGCATCGTCGGCTGGCGTGTGGTGATGTGTCTCCGACGGATCTCTCGGGATTCCTTCGGTGGTTGTCTTTGGTGGATATGCTCGGATCTAGTCTTTGTTCATGTGTCTTTAGATTGGATCATTCCGATCTAAACTTCTTTTTATCGGCGTCGGTTGCTGTTCTGGTGCATTGGTCATATAGGGTCTTAGCTCGACGACTTCCCGACTGTCTACTACAACAAGTTGTGCCTGGCTCCAGCAAGGAAGGGATGACGGTGGCGCGCCTTCGACTCGTTTCAGTTCAGGCTGGCGATGGGCATTACCCAGGCGGGTATTGGACTCCCATCCCCATCCCCGTGACAGCCTTACCATGCCCGTCCCCGTCCCCATACCCGTGTGCGGGGATAAAAATATTCCCATCCCCATCCCCATCGGGTTTTTTATACCCGTGGGGAAACTCATACACACAATCAACAACAACATCAGATTGCATTTCAGTAGAAAAAATATAGTATTTTAGCATATTAAATAGTATGTTATGTCTAGGTTAGGGTTTTCTTCGGGATATTTGGCCAAAGGGGTGGGATGGTGAAAATATCGGTGGGTAAGGGCGGTAATTACATGGGTTCTACTAATTTTTGAGGCCCAGTGTAAGGCCTTCACGGGTAAGGCGGGTAACGGGTATGGGTAATGCTATCCCGTCCCCATCCCCGTCATGCATGTTGGGTAAGGTATTTGACCCACAAGCTTCCCCATGGGTATTAAAACTTGCCCATCCCGTTCCCTAATAGAGTAATTACCCACGGGGACGTGGGTAACGGTTAACCATTGCCAGTTTGAGTTTCAGTGTTTGTAGTCGCCGTTAGATGGTCTACGAATCTGAATGTAATTTTTATTATTTCTAGTGTTTGTTATATTGTCATAATTAAAGATGAATAAATTGAATTTTTTTTCCGAAAAAGTAAATCGAGCGGCGATTTGCTGGACTAGTTCCTCTTTCCTTTTCTTCATGATTTCAAGTGGTTAGGCACCATTATACTGCTGTGGTACCGGTAGACAGCGCCGATTTATGAGCCGGTAGAATCGGCTGGCTGAATTTAGAGCTAACTAACAAACGTACGATCGAGTTAATGGTGCTTGCCTGCGTGTCGAGTGCCAGTTTGCCACCATTGCAATCTATCATTGGCACCGTGGCACACTACCACACATATATGCGAGGACCGATCCATCTAGGGCGGCTAACCATTTGCAACAGCTGAGGTGCATGTTCTCTATGTCAAACAGTGTGTGACGACTGAGGTACCTGCGATCTCCGCCACCGCCGGCGGTGGCTAGACGTAGTACGGCTCTCAGCAGGAGCGCCGCACTGACAACCCTCGTTTGTCCACGCTGGCTGTCTCCTAGAGCGCCGTCCCGAGTCACTGCACTACCCACGGCATCTCGATCGACTCCATCAGGTCAGGGTTCACTCGAGTTTATTTTTCTCTTTAAATTTTATACTTCCTTCGTCCAGAATTACTTGTCGAAGAAATAGATGCATCTAGATGTATTTTAATTGTATCTCATTTTTATCATTTTTACGACAAGTAATTTCGGGAGGAGTGAGCATCTGCTAGTACTCCAGCCATTTCGAAATATTTGAAGATTTAGATTTGTCCTAAGTCAAGCCAAGTGTATAGATATTTTTTTTTGCAAGACATAGATAAATATATACAAATATATCAACATCTACATCATCAACATAATATCATTTGATTCGTCATAAATTATATTTCCATACTATATATATATATATATATATATATATATATATATATATATATATATATATATTATGAATATTAGTATTTTTTTAATAAATTTGGTCAAACTTGGGAAAGTTAAACTTCAAATATATCTTTCTCATTACACATGCTGGCATTTTTATCCTATTTTCTCACAACAAATAAACATTTTTATCCTATTTAATTTGTTCATACATTGCTGTTTATATATCATTCAAATATAATATTACTTTTAGCAAAATAAGTACACCTATAGGAAACATGGACTAATTTAATTAGAATTTAGAGAGAAATCCATATTACGAACCTAAACTCTTCCATTTGGCTAAGATTCAACTCTGAAACATGTTTAAGAATCAACCCTGGACTATCAAAACCGGCTAAGAACCAATCCTCTCTCTCCTAAAACGAGTTTTCGCTGAGTAGACCTGGTTTTGTCTCGTTGACTGGTCAGTCAACATCCCGGTTAGTAGCCATGTCAGCGCAATCACTTAACCCATTTTTGGTCAAATTATGTTAAAAAAATGAAAGTGTCCAAATTATTTTGAAAATATTTTGTAAAATCAACACTAAGATAGTGATCATTATGGGAAAGTTTCACACAATTGGGCCGAACATATTTGAAAATACCCTGGAATTACAATTTTAACCCTTTTTGGGAAAATTTTGTCAAAAAATGGAAGTGTCCAGAAAAAATATTAAAAATACCTTGTATTGTGTGAAACTTTATGTGTCATTTGACCAAAAATGATCTGAAATTGTAACTTCAAGGTATTTCTAAATCTGTTTGGCCAAATTATGTGAAACTTTCTCAGAATGATCACTATGTTAGTGTTTGAGTTGAGATGTAAAGGGGAGGGTTAAGCGTACCAAGTCCGTAGAGAACTCCCCGTAGGTCTTGCGTTCCAGCTTACCGCCACGGATCAAGCGAGGCAACCCCCTGGAGATGGAGGGGTTGACGTCGCGCCGCCGCAGATCACGCCCATTCCGGCTTGGTGGCCGATGTGCACCTTGAGGGTCGAGCCTGCTTCCTCAGCCCTCCTCCGTAGCCATCTGAGCCCCCTGCGTCGGCCCGGCCACTGGAGCCACTGCAAAACCGAACATGGTTCCCCTTGGATGCATCATCCATGGGACCAACACGGATCTCGCCTGCCTCACTACGCGCTACCTCCTTCCACGCTTTGCTGGCTTGCTGCCCTGGGCACTTCTCTACTCTCTCAAAACATGCTTTTGCCCCATTTTATATATAAAGCAACACCTAAAAAAATACACAAACGAATAATACAAGACGGTGAGGTAGCCCTCTTACAAAGTCAATCATGAGATAATTAACCGGCAAACACAGAACGTACGCGACTATGCTACCAGAGCAAAGAGCACCAGAAGAACCAAGTACACCTCACGCTACGACATAGCACACCTAAGCTCCATGACAACGGTCCCAACAGGGAGAACGACATAGAGTGTCGCCGCTTCCGAGTCCACGCGGACAAAGATCTTCACCCGGAGCCCTGACACGGAGAGAAGAACCACAACAACGTCTTCAAGAAGAGCACGGCACCCACGGGTGTCGCCGTCGTCGGCGCCGAGGCACGGAGCTTTCACTCGGCAACTCATCCATGCCACCATGAGGCCGCCATGAGGAATGCGACGGTGTCAAATCCCCAGATCCAGATCAAGATGCCACACTCCGAGAGAGAGGGCACATCCAAGCTACCCGTCGCAACACCTCTCGTTGCCCACACAACCCAGTAGGAGAGCCACCACCACCGCAATGATGACCGTCGAAGAGAAACCATGCTAACCATCATCCGCGGCCGCCGCCCCACCATCCTTGTCGCGAGATAGCATGCGTCGCTCACATCACAATGCACTCAACCAAGGTAGGAAGAGCGATGACACACCATCTACTCCAAGCCCGATATCGGCCCCCGAATCTGGGTCGACGCCTCCACCGTAGGAGGCCCCAACACCTGCGTCCCTAGCCAATCCCGGTGGACTGGTAGGGACACGACTCCGAGACTATCGACAACCGCCACCAAGCCAGCCCCAGCCCTTCGCCATGCGAGCTTGACGCCATGTCCGTAGTCATCGGCGTCGATCCATGCACCGACGCAATGGTTACACGACCACCACCATCGAGCACCATACCCGCGAGCACATCTGTGGCCAAGCCCAACCTATCCTGCCCGAAGCACTTGCTCCGACCCACCCCGGGCCCTGACCTGGCCGGCCCGAGCATAAACCCTAGATCTAAACCTTGCGTGTGCGGCCGGCACCTCTAGCGCCCGACCAGCCCCACGCATCGTCGGTCCAAACCTAGGAGAAGGAGGCGGCCACCATCACCCTGCACCCCGTCGTCAGACGACCACACCGACGACCAGTGCAGACCACCACGAGCTCCCACCCCACGCCGACCAACCCTAAGGACGGTAGAACCCCAGCTGGAGCCAGCACCTGTCACCGGAGGGGAGTCCTATCCAGGGGCCGCCAGCACAATCGTAGGGGAGCGCCATGCCCCCCAAGGAGCCGGCGGCCAGATCTGGACAAACCAGATCGAGCCACTACGGCCACCCTAGAGGCGTCCATGCGTAGCCCTCCACGCCACATCCAGACGCAACTGTGAGAATGGAGCACACATGAGCACCCGCCGCCGCCTCCCTTCGTCCCGCCGCCGCGCGTCGCCACCAGCCAGAGGACGCCCGCATGTGCTAGCCCCCGCCAGCCGAGGGGAGAGGACGCCCCGCCGCCAACCAGGCTTTTCTCGACGGCGCGACTCGGCAGTGGCGAAGGGAGGATATGGGAGGAGGGTAGAGACCGGCGGCGTTGGGGTGGCCCTCCCGGTCGCCTGCGGTAGCGGCGCGAGAGGGTTACCAATGTAATCTAGTCACTTTGCTGTTTAGTTTCGTGGTGCCCCTTTTCCAGAATTTTACCACCATACTCAACCCCAAAACTTCAATTACTCTCTACAGTTTCTTGCCGAGGGGAAAACAAACTACTTTCTACAGTTAGTTTATATCGATTAGGATCCAAAATTTACTTGCCAATTTGTTTCCTTAATCACTTGATTGATCAGCTAAATTGTATATCCACCTTCCCAGCGAGTTTATAATCATTTATAGGATAAATGTACTCACCACATGGACATCACAAAGTTTCTTTGTACAAGTTATTACTACTATTTTGAGTACATATGGAGTACAAGTTATTACTACTATTTTGCCCTTTAACGAGTATAAGCAAAGCATGATGTAGAGTTTATAATCATTTCTAGGATAAATGTACTCACCACATGGACATTGATTTGAGTACCTTACTATGTAATTGTAGTATCCAGGTGAACAAGATGTTCTCCATGAACTTAGTGGTATCAACCCTTGCAACCTCCATTCTCGGAAAGGTTGCATCCTTTGGTACTGACTGGGCTGTTAATGAGATCAAGTCAGCCTGGAACGCCCAGGAAGAGCTTCACAAGTTGGAAAACTCATTGAAATTTATCTGTGGTGTTCTCCGAGATGCTGAGAACAGGGAGTCAACTTCTCATGTCCTTCAGGAGTGGCTGGACTGTTTGAAGGATGCGGTCTATGACATAGATGATCTTTTGGACGATGCATCCACCGAAGCTCTCATGCTACAAGTTCATAAGGGTTTATCTCGCATTCAGTCTATGAGCCTTCTCATTAGTGGTCCATTCAAATTGAGTCACAAAATAGAACAAGTTCGTAAAAACCTTGATGAGATAGCAAAGGACAGAGGGCAGTTTTTATTAAGTGAGCAACCAATTATTGACAGCCGGATGTTCAGGAGCAGCCATAGGGAAACTCATTCCTTCATCACTGAATCAGATATTATTGGAAGAGCAGAATCTAAAAAGGAGATAATTGAAAAGATATTGACAGCTAAAGACTCAAAACCCTTGTCTGTTCTTCCGATTGTCGGTTTAGGAGGAATTGGAAAAACTGCTTTAGCAAAATGGATTTACAATGATGTTCAGGTTGCCCGGAATTTTGAGATGAGATTATGGGTTTGTGTATCTGATGTGTTTAATTTAAAAAAGATCTTGGATGATATAATACAATCAGGTACAGGTGAAAGCAACATGAAGCTAAATCTAGAGATGGTGCAAAGGAAGTTGTGTGAACTCTTGAAGGAAAGAAGATATTTTCTAGTGCTAGATGACCTCTGGAATGATAAACTTGCAGACTGGGAAGAGCTGAGAAGGCTGCTATCTAGTGGTGGAAGAGGAAGTGTCATTATAGTTACCACACGCAGTTCAAATGTTGCATCAATGGTGAAGACTATGGAGCCATATGATGTGGCAAAACTGCCAGATGATAAGTGCATGCAAATATTTACCCAGTACGCGTTCAGAGGCGAGGAAGAGGACAAGATGGACCAACAGTTAGTAAGTATTGGGGAGTCCATTGTGAAAAAGTGTAGTGGTGTTCCTTTGGCAGCCAGGACGCTGGGTTCCCTATTGTCAAGATGTCGAGATGTTGAAGATTGGCGACACGTTCTGGAGGACAATTTGTGGAATATGGAGCAGAACACAGATGATATCTTGCCAGCATTGAAATTGAGTTATGATGCACTTCCACCTCATCTACAACCATGCTTTTCTTGCTTGTCAGTTTTTCCAAAAGGCCAAAAAATTTACCAGGACATTTTAATTATGTATTGGATGGCTCTGGGATTGATTCGTCCATCTAATAAACGCACTCAGCTACAAACCGGAGAGAAGTATTTTAAAGAACTACTTGGGAGATCTTTATTCCAGGATCAGTGTGTCCTTTTTGGTAACAGGGTTTTTTACTGTAAAATGCATGATCTTATTCATGACCTTGCAACCTTGGTATCCCAAAAGGAGCATGCCATTGTAAGTTCTGAAAAGGTAACAGTCTCTGAGAGTGTCAGGCACCTAGTTTGGGACCGTGAGAACTTCTCCGTAGGACTCAATTTTCCTGAGGAACTGAAGAAGGCAAGTAAGACAAGAACATTTACAATCAGATCAAGCTTTGGTACCGTGAGCAATACCTTCATTCATGACCTTTTCTCAAGTTTCACACTCCTCCGTGTGGTGACATTTCTTGAAGTTGACTTTGAGTTACTGCCGAGTTCCATTGGAAATTTGAAGCACCTGAGGTACCTGCATATACAGTTTAATAGAAAGCTCATATTATTGCCAGAGTCTTTATGTAAGCTGGTGAATTTAGAATTGCTTCATCTCTATGGCTGCAACCAGTTAGAGGAGCTCCCAAATGAAGCTCGCAACCTTGTTAGCCTTGTATACTTAAACCTCACATCAAAGCAGAAGTATCTAAGGCCGTGTGGTTGGTCCTCTCTCGCAATTCTAAAAATGAGCTATTGTTATGAACTGATATCATTGGAAGAGGGTTTTGAAAGCTTGAAAGCACTCCGAGAGCTACTCATCTATGATTGTCCGAAGCTGGCCGCTCTCCCCTCCAGCATGTGGCAACTCTCTACACTTGTTGCATTGAGTATTAGTGGCTGTGAAGAGCTAGATTTGATGGTACCAGCTGGGGAAGCCTCGGGAGGACTACATAGTCTTCAGAACCTGCAGCTTGGTCGTCTTCCAAAGTTGGCACACCTTCCAGAGAGCTTTAAGTCTGCTTCTTCCTCTCTTCAATATATAAAGATTGTCGGTTGCAGAAACCTGAAGAGGCTTCCAAGTTACATCCAAGATTTCCGTTCTCTTAAGAGAGCCGTGATTAACGACTGCCCTGAGCTGAGCATAAGATGCGCGGTCGAATCCGGAGAGGATTACCCGTTTATAAGCCATATTCCCGAGGTGTACATCGAAGGGACACTACTACCAAAAGCAGGCCCATCTGCTGGAGAATGTTCTTCACTCGATTTAGTGCGTTTGGTAGAACCAAGCCCATGGCCTGGGCTCCTAGCCCCCTCGGGTAGGACCGGTAGGTATGTGTCCGAGTTAAATTAGAGTCTAAGGTAGCAGGATTTGGAAATAAGAAGGTTTTGTCCCGTAGAAGGTTTTCCCTGTTATTTCCGAATCTGTACAAGTCGGTTTCTCTTTCTTTTTTAAGTTGGTTCAGTCTCCAGGTTGTATAGAGATAAAATTACTCGCTCCACTCTACTCCCTCCGTTCCTAAATATAAATCTTTGTAGGGATTCCACTATGAACTACATACGGAGCAAAATGAGTGAATCTATACTCTAAAATGCATCTATATACATCCGTATGTGGTTCATAGTGAAATCTCTACAAAGACTTATATTTAGGAACGGAGGGAGTATAATATAAGATGTTATTATAATATATTATAATATTGTCTCGTGCCAATCTAGTAAATCATGGATCCTCGTTAAAGAAGTCCATGGATTAGGGATTCTTATGATTATTATTTTTGCGCGTGATCTTGCTCTTTTCGGGCAAAAACTGTAATGTTTGTGAATAATGCCGCTTTTGCTGCTGCTTGTAATGTGTGTTAATTCAGCATCATCTAGACATCGCTACTAGTGACCGAAATATTTTGTAATCATCCATTTCCTCAGATCTTTATCGTGCTAGTGCGCCTGAGGAATTACAACATTTGGAGTTGCTTCAGTCACAGGATTTCGGTTGCATAAAATCCATGCAGGTTCAGTTGAACTTTTAGAACCCCATACGGAACTCGAGTTTTTGGCTCGTGAATTGCCCGAAATCTTCTTGGTTCTTGGAAGTGGGCGGCGGTGGCAGCCTATACAGCCAAAACAGGGGAGAAGGGGCATCCAGGTGAGCTGCAAAACAGAGCATACACACGCATGTGATTTTCTCTGTTTTAGAAAACTCCTAATTGTGCTGCGTGACAGAAAAGCAAATCCAAGTAATACCCCCTACTTGGCAGTTATAGTACTTATAATATTTGTAAGAATTCATAAATTTGGATTAAGTTAATAGAAAATTCATCCGATATTTTTGTGCAAGAATACACACATATACTTACTTTTCATATTCTTGAGCCCGGTGAAAATAACATTTTTTAAGGAACGAGCTATCCCAACTAAAGAACAGCGAAAGGACCCTAAAAAAAGAACAAAGGAAGGAAGGAACGGAGAACCGTTTTTTTTTTAAGGATCAATGTTGCCGCTTTATTTAATCAAATGCGCTCGGAATCTTGTCCGAGATTACATCTAGCACACAGTCCAGGGTAGTCCCCAACCAAACCTTACACGGTTCATCACCAACACCGACATCACTTCATTGGCTATTCTGGCTCAGGATGCAATGTTAAAATTCACCCCGAAGGACGATGAGCTGATTCCATGGATTCGGATATTAGAATATGGTAGGAATGTGTTTCACAAGACACGCCTCCCGAGTGATTTGAGAGTCAAATGGAGGAATATGAAGAAGAAATCAGAATCCTAGTATTGACTGGCCATCTGACACCTTATGCAGCAATTGTGCCATGCCTGCCTAACCCATTATTAACCTCCTCGAGCTAGCCACTTGTTCATCGGACACCTAATGCAGCAAAGGAGCAAGACGAGGAGGAGCTGGTGCTGCGGGTGGATATCACCTCGTCCTCGGGGGAGCAGCAGGAGGGGATGGAGCACGCGTCGGCCAAGGAGGCGCATGGTGCAGCCGACCAAGAAGGCCAGGAACGCGTCTGGTGGTGACAAGGAGCACGATTTCCTCGGCGAGCCATTCAACGCCGATGAGGCGCGCACCAAGTGGCCGCAATGCTACCAGCGAGGCCCCGCAAAGAAGGTATGTACGCCGGTGTCTGTCCTGGATCTTGTCTCCGGCTTTTCCCTTTGGTGGGTGGTCTTGTGTTGAACCGTGTGCGTTGTTTCACAGGCCAGATGAGCAGGAGGACGTCATGGCGCGGTGCCAATAACGCTCTGCCAAGGTTGACGGCGTAGTCTGCACGCTGGGCGACGACGACTATGTCATGGTAACAGATCTACTCTGCATCTCCTGTTCCCTGGCTTTCTTCTACCAGAAAAACTCCCTGCATTTTCTGATTGCAAAATAAGTGTATCTGCAGGCTATCTATGCCATGACTGGTTGTAAGCCTGTTAAACGTGCCTGCTCACTCACTTGCTTAGTGTGTTCTCCCTGAACTTCAAATACACCGAGGAAGTCTGCTTCCTCCGTGAAACTCATGCACTTGTATTATGTTGCTTCGTTTGTTCAATGTAGCATGGGGGAAACCCTTGTTTTTGTAAAATAATAGTAATTGCTCCGCTTGCATAGAGTAACTACAGTTTACATCTGTATACAGATGGCTTGACACATGCATAAAAATGCTCCCGGTAGGATTTGAAGTGGGGTAGTTTAGAACATTTGGATTTTCTTACATTTCTGGCATCATGATTTTTCTGATTGTGTGATGGATGCTCTGAATGTTGCTTAACCCGGACCTACCTTGCAAAGTTAGTACTTGCTTACACCCTGTTCTTCAGTGCAAACTTATACGTATGAATCTATGTCTCTTTATCGAAAAAGTTCCACTTTGATTAAAATGCGTAACGACCAGATAGTTGAGCTCTTATATTGTTATCACTCTTTAATAATCACTATCTATCTTAAATCGTGATTTTCTTTTGCCATTCACAAGCTGGGGAAAATGAGGCCGATTACATTGGCTGAATAACTTAGTTCTTTGAGGGTACTGACCGGTGCCACTACTTTACATCTCGTTGGTTCTTTCGTCCAGAGGACCAAGGTGCGTCATTAAGCATTGTGGTATCTTGCAGGTGATATCCAGAACCAAGCTTGTCCAAATGTAGGTGTCTTTCTCCGTGAGGAAAGAATGATAATGTGCTCTATTGCATCCGTATGTAGGTGTACATGTTCAAAACTTGGTTAAAACATGTGCACACACACGCACACACGCGCGTGCACACACACATACATTACACATACATTAGTATTTGATTTGGTGAGATGTATCAAATTAATAGCCATTAGCTGAATATATAATATAATTTGATAACATTCACCAAATCTTGTTTTTTAATTGTATATGTATTCAGTTAATGAATGCTACTAATTTAATACATTTCATCAAATCAAATAAACATAATATATAAATATATTAATTCACTCATTGGCAATTAATTTCATTAGATTCACCAAATCTTGTACTTTAATGTGGTGAATCAGCTATAAAAAGCCTTGCCCATTTCGTTTGTTCTCCTCCAGAACTCACAAATCACACTAAGATCGACAATTATCTCCTTAAACACTGCAACTAGTTAAGATGAGGGCTACGCAGTTGTTGCTCCTGGCCTTCGCCTTACTCATGGTAGCATCAGGTACTCATTTGTTCTTGTAATACATTTCTGAACAGTTTCATCCAACAAATAATGGACATGCTGTGACCATCCTTTTCTTCATGGAGATTTTGCAGATGTGGTAACAGAGGCGTCAATGGATGGTAGCGTTAAAATCTTGAGGTGTGCGGCAACCCGTATACCATCACCAAAGCCATGTGACAACTTCACTTGCGAACTGGCATGCTTCAAACTTATAAGGTTGCCCAAACAAGGCAAGTGTACTGATTTCGGGTGTAAGTGCATGATATGCGAAAACACCCCTCCAGCTAAGATATGATGACAGAGGAAATCGAAAATGGTGTAGCAGCAAGGTTGTTCACTAATAATTGACATATGATGAAGAATGATGGATTCGATCTGCTTCTTGAATGATCTAAAATTATGAAGCTATTGCTACATAATGTTTATGTGCACTTTCTTCGGGCGTATTATGGTGGAATGTTTGGGCTTGGACCAATAGCTAAATCCTAATAAATCTCAAAGACAGATGAATCAATGCAAGAGTGGAGCTGCAATCTTTGATCCCACACCGGAAGTGGAGGTCATGTGAGACCAACTTATATAGTGGAGTCTGCCTACGGAAATATCTAGTGGGTCTCGGGTCCCAACGGACCTGAATTGAAAATAATACTCCCTCCGTTCTCCATATTTGTCTTTCTAAAGATTTCAGATGGGCTACAACATATAGATGTATGTAGACATATTTTAGAGTGTAGTTCACTTATTTTGCTTCATATATAGTCACTTGTTGAAATCTCTAAAAAGATACAAATATTTGAGAACGGAGGAAGTAATTTAGAAAATTCAAAAAGACTCAAAAAAATTTGAAGGGTGAAAAGTTTTGTGAAGGAATAGCTTCCAGCCTACGACCGACTCCATGGCCAAGAAAACAAAATTGCGAGTACAAAAAGTGTGAATAGTAACTCTTTTTTTTTCTTGAACACGCACAAGCATGTGTATCATATATTGATAGAAGAAAGGGTGAAGAGACCCATCCACGGTTTGAGTACAATGCCAAAAGGAAAAACACACCACACTAATCCTTGGGATTAGAACCACACCTGCTACAAACGAGAATGAGGGAACCTGCCTTGCCCTATCCCTAGCCAAGAAAGCAAAGAAGACGGGGCACGAGGCAAACATGCTGCATCACTACCATTGCAAGCAACATCCAAGCCACATCACTACCATTGCAAGCAACATCCAAGCCACACCGACGACTACAGAACTAACTAGATCAATGTACCTCCCACCACATAGTGCTTAGAGGAGTCGGCAGGTGGATGACAGGACCTAGCCGGGCCTGAAAACGAAGACACGCAGGATGTGCCGCGATGGCATACATAGCGCCCTGGAGGCCCATGTCCCGAGGGACAACCCACACCAAAAGCGACACGCTCCAAACTCTAGCTCTGAGGAGTCCACGAGCAGCCAAGGCGGCGCCTTCATGAAGGTAACGACGCCGTGACGCCGCCGCCGCCTGTTCCGGAGGGCCGGAACAAGGGTTTCCCCTGGCGATCGAGAAGGGACATGATCAGGACCATGGCAGCGCCCCCAAGAAGGAAACGACACCCACAGGCGTCGTTACTGTCAGCATCGGCAAGCCGTGCGGGGATTTCGCCCCATCCATGAACAAAATCCAAACCACCAGAGCGACGACCAGGGAGCAGGTTGCCGGGTGAGTTCACCACTACAGGAAGGCGAGACACACTCATCAACTTTGCAGAGAGGTGACACCGGACGCCGCCGGCCTCCCCTCCACCAACGACGACCACGACCGGCCGTCCTCATCGCACGAGGCAGACCCGTCAGACCACCACCTAGAGCTGCCACTCTAGCATCCGGGATCCACAGCTGGCCGTAGCCTACCGGAATTCCATCGCCGGGCGCGCTGACCGTCAGACAAAGCCAACCTTGAGCATCGCCGGTACCACGCCACCACCACCAGCCATCCTCAACCACGCCAGAGAAGGGAGCAACCCAGGCGCGCAACCACCATCGCTTAGGGCCGTCGGCCGGCGCCCGAGCCCACACCACCTGGAGGAAACCAGATCTGGGCCGGATGCCCTAGATCCGTCGCCACAAGCCACCAAGGCCGCCCCCACGCTACCCCTGCAGCCGTGGCGGCACAGCAACCGTCGGAGACCCCTGGTGCGGCCGCCTTAGCATCCCACATCTGCCGCGCCGCCGGGCGCCCAGGGGCGCCGCCATGCCGCAGCCGAAGGCCTCCTCGCGAGGAACGGAGGCGAGCCCGCCACCGCCGTCAGCCAAGCAAGCTTCGCTCGCCGACCTCCTTCGACGGCGGTGGGGAGAGGAGAGGGGAGGAGAGTCGGGGGCGGCGGCAGTTAGGGTTCGCTCGAGCCGCCCCTGGAGGCAGCACGGGCGATGGGGTGGTTGTCCAGCCCGTATACTGCGTGTTACCTGTGCTCAGGCAGACAGGAAATATTGAATAGTAACTTTTATATAGTGTTGATTTTTTTCCCGCCTAGAATATCATGACAGTCATTCATTCTCGAGAATTTTCACATGAGTGTAACACCCGATCATGTTTGGTTCCAAAATGTTTCAGGAATTTTTGACTCTTTTTGATTTTTTTTCTTTCAACTCGGTGTATTGGCACCCGAGACCCAAAGATCACCGTCAAGTCTCCCAACTCCCTTAAGACAGGCCCGAAACACAGCGCGCAATGAGCCGGAGGCTCCTCCTCCAAGGCGGACGGCTACACGAGCTCGATTTTATGTTGATATGGTGTTCCAGCATCTCTACAAGACCCTCCCTGCTACTAGGCGTGAGCCCACAGCTTGTAGCTACAATTGGGCTCCGCCGCCGCAGGGTTCTGTGTAGGTGTCTTCTGATGAGGCGCTGGATCTTGCTCGTCGTTTTTCTGCGGGGGGTGTGGTGATTCTGGATCATGATGGCCGGTTTGTGGCTGCTGCTTCTGAACCTTTTCCTGACGTCTCTTCCCCGGAGGTTGCTGAAGCTCTTGCCCTTCGAAGTGTTGTAAGGCTCTCATTGAAACAAAGAGTCATTCTGAGCATGCAAAGAAATGGCGTTGGCTTTTGAAAACGAGCCGTTGGCGCAGCTCGCTGGTGGCGACGGCGACGTCCCCCGCGCTGGAGATGCGATCGAGGCGGACGCGCCGCACTGGCCTCGGGACGGCGACGCGCCGGCGTGCAGGGCCTCGACCGATCCCCTCCCGCGGGTGGGTGGGGTGCGTGCGCTGGGGCGCCGCGGTCTGCCCGGCCGCTGCTCGCGTCGGGGGGATGGACGGTGGTTAGCCACAGCGGTGGCTCCCCCGCGGCAGCAAACCTCGGGCGGAGGTAGGGGCGCCGGCGGGGGCTGCGTGCTCCTCAGGCTCCCGGGCGAATCGATTCTGGGCCCTTGCGGCGGTGGACTCCGATGTGGAGGAGGAGGAGACGACGGCGGGGGAGCGCTCCCCGTCGGGGTACGAGGCGCGCAAGATCCCGGCGGGGTCGACGGTGGCAGACTTTGTGGCCTTCGCTGCGGCGGCGTCCCGGTCGGCGCGGTCTCCGGCCCGGCGTTTTGCCCCTGGTGGCAAGGGTTCCCGTGCCATGGCGCGGCGGATCTGGCGGCCGTCGGTGCCCTCTGGCTTTGGGGGGGCGGACTGCGGTGGATGGTTCCAGCCGACCCTCGTCGGCGGTGAGGACGCCGCTGGCTGGCCCAGGGTCTCCCTTCGCGGAGTGGCCGGAGCTGCGGTCTCCTGCTCTGCCTCCGGCGCTGGGGGCGGCGGCGCTGCCACGCGACGGGGCGGGGGAGCTGTCGGCGGCTGGCCCTAGGGCTGGGCCTGTCGTTCTTCCTGGGCCGTGCGGTCAGGCTGGGCCTGCTCCTGTGGGCTCGACCGCGGGGGCCAGCTTTGGCTCTGGGTCGGATGCCCCGCTCTGTGGCCCTTCGTCGAGGGGTGTCCCCGCTGGGCCTATGCGGTTGGGCCTATGCGGTCGGATCCGGTCGGGCCCCCCGGCCCCCTCGGCCCATAGCAACACGGCCCGCGACGGCGTTGGGAGGGGGGTATATATGGGTGCGAAGAGGGAGTCTGGATCCCCATTTAGGGTTTCCAGCCACTCATCTTGAGGTGCGGCGATTTGCTCACTGCGCCCGCACCCTCAAGCCTCTCGCCCCCCCTCCTCCCCTTCTTCGTTCCTTCGCGGCGGCGGTGATGGGCGACCGGCGTGCGGAGAAACGCCCCATGGAAGAGGCGGATCCGGAGGCTGAACGGCGGTGGGAGAAAGAGCTACGGGACAAGGCCAAGAGATCGATGCAAGACCGCTCGGACGGGCGAGACGGCCGTGCGTGGGCCGATGGGGCGCGCGAGCACGACGGGCGCGAGGGGGATTGGGGTCCCCCTCCCCCATGGTGGATCCAGCAACAAGCTAAGAAGAGCAAGAAGCTGAGTTTCCAGCGGCGGCGTGCGCTGGAGAAGAAAGCGGACGGGCATCTCCATGCGGGGGGCAACATGGAGGCCCCGCTGCCTAAGAAGCCTAGGGCCACCCCAGATCCAGCGGGTCTGGCTCTCCCTGGTGCTTCCAAGGGCACGGCGGCGGAGCCTATTCCGGTGGAGGAAGCCCCGGAGGTGGAGTGCTTCAAATGCGGCCGCCTCGGCCACTACCAGTCAAAGTGTAGGTTCAAGCCTCTTTGCGTGCTATGAAAAGAGGAAGGACATGCTTCGGCTAACTGTCCGACGAGGGGGCGGCAACTCCATCTGCAGATTATGGGGAGTGCCATCTCCGGAGAGGGCTTCTTCTACCTGGAATACGATGACGACGACGAGATGGAGACGCCCATCGACGAGCGCATCAAGAACGCGGCGATTCTTTCTGCGGAGCCTGGGAAGCTGACGCTCCGAATTCTCAAACAAGAACTGAAGCATATGGTGGCTACCGACTGGGATTGGCAGGTGACTCAAGTCGGGGACGACGATTTTCTTGTGGTTTTTCCTTCTGCTAACCTCCTTCACATGGCCAAGTCTAGTGGCAAGCTCTTCCTCTCTATCCACTACATAACCGCAAGGGTGCGGGATATGCTTCATGAAGAGATCCAACCTATGTTGATGCCAGAGACCTGGGTCCGTCTCTACGGCATCCCGAAGAAGCACAGGCGCGAAGATCGCATCAAGGAGGGCCTACGGATGCTTGGTCGGCCAATTGTGGTCGATGAACTATCGCTGATCAGGTTGGGGCCTGTTCGGATGAAAATTGCCTGCCGGGCGCCCGAGAAGCTCAACGGTGTGGTGGAAGTTTGGTTCAATAGTGAGGGATATCAAATCAAAGTGGAACGGGAGGTTCTTCCTAAGCGCGGCGGCGAGCGTGCTCACATGGTGGTGGCAGCCACAAACCCTCCCAAAATCACGGTGCCGGCCAAGGGGCCGTGTGCGCAACTGCCACCCACCCTGGGCTCCATCCCCAGCGGCTCTAGTGGGGTGCGAGTGCCGGGCCCGACCAAGGACGCCATCCCCCCTTTGCCTGTGGCTGCGGAGGAGCCTGATGAGATCCTACATGACACTTCCATTGATACCGAAACGTGGGAGAAGCTGGGAGCTTTGACCTCTGAGGTTGGGGCCATAGGGTTGGCGACCCAAGATACGGCCGTGAGTGTTCCCCCGCTTGCCCGGTCACTTGACAACTCCTTCAATGAGTACGGGTCCAACCTTGAGGCTTTACCACTTGCGTGTAAGGTTGGGGCCGGGGCGGCTAAGCTGCCTCCTCCCACCTCTACCCCTACGATTGAAGACTCGGAGCTGGTGGTGCTTGGGGACTCTGAGCTGACTCCGGGCCCACGTCGGGGCTCGAATAGTGCGGGTCGTCAACCTAAGAAGACGGCGGGCCGGAAGCCGGCCTCCAAAGCAGCATCGACGGTGGCGACGGGGAATCCTTTGGAACTGGGCGGGGAGTTGGGCGCGGTTCTTGGAGCCACCGGGACCAATAGCAAGGCCAAGCGTTCGAAGGCGACGCCGGTGGCGCAACGTGCTCCTAGTGCCCGTGCCAAGGCCAAGCTGGGCGAGCTCTCTTCCTTGGAAAGTGCGCAACTACGCATCGCCGACAAAAACATGGAGGCTGCAGGTAACCCCCCTCCCTCTTTCCGTATTCTTAATGCTTTTTCCGACGAGCATCTCGCGTCCATTCTCGATGATTCGGGTGTTTGTGTCCCCAATCCCCCTGGCGAACTCATATCCTTAATTAGGGCTCGGGAAGAGGCCCATGCCTCCTTGGCTGAGGCTGCAGCCAGGTGCGCTGCGGCCGACCAACTTGCTACCATGCCAGTGGGGGCTGGTGAGGTAGTTGCGCCCGGTGAGGTAACACAGACTAGGGAAGCCTGTGTTCCTCCTTCTTCATCGCTGGCTCCGCAGGGACGGGGTCAGTCAAAGAAGCGAGTGGCCAAAGCGATCACCTCTAGAGGTGTTCGCCTTCGTAATCGTGTGATTTAGATGCGGTTCCTTTTTGGGAACATTAGGGGCTGCGGCCATGCCGGCCGTCGCACCCAACTTAGGGAGTACATTGCCAAGGAACGAATCGATTTTATTGCTCTTCAAGAAACGATTAAACTTGACTTCTCTCATAGAGACCTCCTTGCCTATGACCCTCTTCAACGTTTTGAGTGGCACTGGTTACCCTCTACGGGGCACTCCGGTGGCATTCTTATGGGTTGCAACCGCGATATCTGCGAGGTGTTGGCTTGGGAGGTGGGGGCGTTTTGTCTTTATGCTACTACTAAACACAAGGGTACGGGGCTCACTTGGGTGACCATCTGCGTCTACGGCCCTGCTAACCACGAGCGCTCCCACGAGTTTCTTCGTGAGATCTCTACGGTAGTGGGAGTTAAGCGAAACCTCAATCTTCCTGTGGTTGTTGGGGGTGATTTCAACTTGATCCGCTCGGGTGCGGACAAGAACAACGACCATATTGACTGGACAAGGGTGTACATGTTCAATCAGGCGATTGCCTCTGCTGTTCTCCGAGAGGCGGCGCGGACCGGAGCTAGGTTTACTTGGACCAACAAACAAACCAATCCGGTTCGGAGCGTCCTGGACAGGGTGTTCTTCTCCCCCGAGTGGGAAACCCTGTTTCCCCTATGCTCGCTAGTGGCAGAAACGCGCATAGGGTCGGATCACGTGCCTCTCATCTTCTCCTCAGGGGAGGAGTCGATTTGTCGCAGCCAACGTTTCTACTTTGAAACGGCTTGGTTCGAGTCTGAGGGGTTCGAGCAGTTGGTCCGTGAGCGATGGGATACCATCTGCGCTGCTTTGGGGCCTCAAAGGGGCCCGGCAGAACTGTGGACCGCCGCGGCAGCCAAGCTGAGGACTTTTCTGCGTGGCTGGGGGGCCAACCAGGGCAGCTCGTCTAAGAAAGATCGGGCCAGGCTCACGGAGGAGATTGCTAATCTCGATCTGGAAGCAGACCAGCGTCTCTTCTATGAATCTGAGTGGGCCCATAGATACGCGTTGGAAGACCAAGTCCTTGCTCTCCTGAGAGCCGAGGAGGAATATTGGCGTCGTAGGGGCGGTGTCAAATGGGTGACGAAGGGTGATGCTAACACTAGATACTTTCACGCATTTGCGAACGGACGGAAAAGGAAAAAGCACTATCCTCCATCTACAATCCAGCACGGGACTGCTGCTCACCCAGGAACAAATCTCGGCCCACATTTATGAGTTTTTCATTGGCCTTCTGGGGACTGCGAATGACAAACTTCTTTGCCTGCGCACGGACCTGTGGGATCCCGCGGAAAAGGTGTCTCAGGAGGAAAATGATCGTCTGGCCCTCTCCTTCCTCCCCTAGGAGATTGATCACGCGTTAATGGATATGAAGAACGACACGGCGCCCGGCCCGGACGGCTGGCCCATGGAGTTCTTCAAGCGCTTTTGGCCCAACCTTAAACACTTGTTCTATGCGATTGTGAACGGTTTTGCCTTAGGGACGACTGACCTCTGGCGTCTTAACTATGGGGCCATTAGCCTTATCCCAAAGGTTAAAGGGGCAGACAATATCAGGCTTTTTCGACCGATCACTCTCATTAATGTTCCCTTTAAGATTTGTGCAAAGGCATATGCCTCTCGCCTCGCCCCAATTGCCCAAAGGATCATTAGCCATAGCCAAACGGGTTTCCTTAAAAATAGAAACATCCTAGAGGGACCGATTGTTCTCTTGGAAATCGTACACGAACTCAAAAGGACTAAAGCTAAGGGTGTGCTCCTTAAGCTCGATTTCGAGAAGGCTTACGATCGAGTGAATTGGGCCTTTGTTCAAGAAGTCTTCCTCAAAAAGGGTTTTGAGGCAGGTTTTGTGCATCGTCTTATGCACCTAGTTTCCAGCGGACATACGGCCGTTACCATTAACGGTGTGTTGGGAAGGTTCTTTCGTAATAAAAGGGGCCTCAGACAGGGTGATCCGAGCTCCCCCCTGATCTTCAATTTTGTGGCCGATGCCCTAGCAGCATTAATTAACCGTGCTAGGGCTGCCGGTCACATCTCCGGCTTAGTACCTCACCTCAACCCCGGCGGCGTCTCTCACCTACAATATGCGGATGACACGATGCTACTATTTGAATCCAATGATAGTAGCGTGGCATCCGTCAAACTGCTGCTCGTCGCCTTCGAACTCATGTTGGGGCTCAAGATCAATTTCCTTAAGAGCGAAGTGATCACCATAGGGATGGACGATCATGCGAGCGCTAGGGTGGCGAACTCCCTGAATTGTAAGCGTGGCTCTTTCCCGATCAAATACCTGGGGCTGCCCATCTCTACCAGAGGCCTTACCATCGCGGAATGGGAGCCCCTCTACGGGAAAGTGTTCAATAGGGTTAGTCCTTGGAGGGGTAGATTTATGTCCTCGGCGGCTAGACTGATCCTGACCAACTCGAGCCTATCCTCTCTGCCCATTTTTACTATGGGTATGTACCTTTTGGCCGACGGCGTGCATGCTAAATTGGACACCCCGCGGTCCCGGTTCTTTTGGGAAGGAGCTGGGACCAAACGGAAATATCACTTGGTTAAATGGGCGGCAGTATGCCGTCCTAAAAAGCTCGGAGGCCTCGGAGTCACAAATTCCAAACTTATGAATGTGGCCCTCCTAACCAAATGGTGGTGGCGTCTGGCACACAACGAGTTGGGTCTCTGGGCCAGAATTCTTCGGGCTAAGTACTTCCCGGACGGAAACGTCTTCAAGGCGCAGCCTTCCGGGTCGGCCTTTTGGAAAGGGATCCAAGAAGTAAGACCGGCTTTCGCTCTGGGGGCACTTTTTGGAGTCAAGAACGGCGAATCTACACGCTTCTCGCTAGATCACTGGTGGGAAAATGCTCGGTTGTGGCAATCTCACCCTGATCTATACCATCTTGCCACTGACACTACTATTATGGTTGCCGACGCCCTTAGAGTGCATCTTCCGGCGATCTCTTTTATCCGCACATTAGGGAAAGACGAGGCCTCTAGCTGGGATGGTCTTGTGGTAGCTTGGAGGGATATTAACCTATCTAATGAGACATATAGCATATCCTAGAAACTTACGGCCTCTAAACAATTTTCGGTTAAGTCCATATATTCCAAGTTGACCGACGGACCTGTGTTAGCCATGGTCAGGGGACTATGGAAGGCGGGTCTGCCGCTTAAAATCAAGATCTTCTTGTGGCAAACAATGCGGAACCAGCTGCCAACGTCCGATAATGTGGCGAAACGCAATGGGCCCGCTAACGGCTCTTGCTCTATCTGCGGGTTGGGCGAAAATGCAAACCACGTCTTTTTTCAATGCGTGCTGGCTAAGTTTGCGTGGAGTGCGGTTCGTGAGACCTTTGCCAAAAATTGGAACCCCCAATCTTCTTCGGACCTCTTAACTATTCTTAACGCTCAGAAAGGGTCGAACGCGCGTATCATGTGGCGTTGCGCTGGGGCGCTATTATGGTCTCTCTGGACGGTTCGGAATAAAATTACCATCGAACACAAGTTCCCAACCCATCCAGCTGACATCTTCTTCAAATGCCATCTCTTTCTTCAGGTGTGGATGCCGTTGGGGAAAGCGCGTGACGAGCAGGACATGCATGCAGTGATGGAGAAGATCAAGACGGTGTCGAGGCTCACTCGCCAAAATGAGGGAGCCCCTCCCCCTGCCACTTAGATGCTGCGGTTTTTGGATTTTATGCTCCTTACGTGCCACTATGTTATGATACTTGTTGGTTGGGCATTAAGTTTCTTATTCGCGCGAACTTATATGGTCTGTAATATCGAACTATATGTGTGTATTGACGTTGCCTTGATGGCTTTATTAATTTAAAGCCGGACGCCTCTAGCGTATTCGTTCCGAAAAAAAAAGTGCTGTCAGGCTGGCTCGGGAGAAGCATCTTCCTAGTGTGGTGTTTCAATCGGACTGCCTCTCTCTGGTTCAGCGCCTAAATTCTTCAGTCAGTGACAGATCTTTGGTGGGCACCATCGTGGCTGAGATCAAGACGGAGTGTGATGCCCTGGCTTCGTTCTCTTTTATGCATGTTCGTCGGCACTGCAATGTTGTAGCTCATGTTTTAGCTAAGTCTAGTTTGAACTATGTGAGTCCTTGTGTTTTCCTTTCTGCTTCGGATTGTATCCGGGAGACTTTGCGTAATTTGGTTGCTTAATTAATAAAGGCCGACGTTCTCCAAAAAAAAACTCCCTTAAGTGATGAGTATGAAGAGAGAAAAAGAACCCCACATGCGGGCGCTTGCCTCACCGGGCTCGAGCACGTTCCAGGGCCGAGACAAAGGTGCAGGCCTGCGACATGTACGTGAATGGTCTGCTAAAATGCTGTTCGTGGCCTTACAGGAGCGTGGCCCTTTTGCCCCCCACACACATTAGGCTGGCCATAGTGGGAGTAACATAGCTAGTAACATCACACATCCCAACACAGTTTTGCTAATGTGGCATGTAATTAATGAGGAGAGAAGTGCTTGTGGTAACTAGCTATGTTACTGTAACATCACACATACCAATGCAAATTGAGTCTATAGACTAATAAATGAACTCTTGCATGACACCACATCTATGTTTCTACCCACTATGAAGGTAGTAACATAGTCTAGTAATACGTGTATGTTACTAGTGTAAGTTACTCCCCACTATGACTAGTCTTATATTTATTTGATTTGTTGAGATGTGTCAAATGAATAGTCATTAACTGAATATATAATATAATATTATTTCATAAGATTCACCAAATCTTGTACTTTAATGAATATATAGCTGCAGTTAATGAATATAATTTAATACATCTCACCAAACCAAATAAATAGAATATAAATATATTAATTCACTTATTGTCTATTAATTTCATATGACTCGCCAAATCTTGTACTTTAGTGCGCTAAATTTGCTATAAAAAAGCCTTGTCCATTTCATTTGTTCTCCTTCAGAACTCGCATATCACACAACAATCGACGACTCTCTCCTTGAACACTGCAACTATAGTTAAGATGAGGACTACTCGGGTGTTGCTCCTAGCCCTCGCCTTGCTCATGGTGGCATCGGGTACTCACTTGTTCTTTTAACACGTTTCTTCACAATCTCATCCAACAAATAATGGTCATCCATGTTGTGACCATCCCTTTTCTTCATGGAGATTTTGCAGGCGTGGTAACGGAGGCGTCAATGGACGGTAGCGCTAAGTCCAACTACAAGTGTGGGTCAACCCTTATCCCATTACCAAAACCATGTGACGACGACACTTGTGATATGGCATGCTTCAACCTTATGAGGGTACCCAAACAAGGCAAGTGTGATGCTGTCGGGTGCAAGTGTGCGATGTGTGAAGCCCAGCTTCCACTGTAATGAAGAAATGCGTAGCAGCAAGGTTGTTCACTGGTAATCGGCGTATAAATAATGATGAGTTTGGCCTAGCTTCTTGAACTATAGTATAAAATTATGAAGCCATGCAACATAAGGTTTGTGGGTACTTTCTATCATGATCCCGGTAGTTACAGATCAAGAGGGCCATCTCTCACAAGTTCCAGGAACAACTCTCTACATCACGGGAAACAATTCTCTCCTTTCACAGGGACCAAGTAGAGAGATAGGAGGGATTCGAGAGGGAAAGAGAGGAACGCATGTGCTGTTCATCTGGCTTCGTCTGAAACAACACTCTCATCTAACTCGCGATAGGAGGGATCAAGAGGGAAAGAGAGGAACGCAATGTGTTTTGGGTGGTATGTTTGTTTGGATGGGTGGTGTGTCTGTTTGAATGGACGGTGTTGGAGATGCCCTGAGCGGTGCGTGGATAAAAGAAGGGTCTAAATATATCTCATCTAGATGACTAGATGTGAGATAATACCTTACGTTGACGTATGACATCAGCACTGTTTGTGGCCCCTTTTTATTTGTTTGTTTCTCTTTTGTTTGTCTTGGGTCTGTTTGCTTGTCTCAATTTTTTTGTTTGGTTGTGCAGCTACTCGACGTTGCGTCTGACTGTCAAGCTGTTGGGTGTTGCATTTTTATAAGTTGAACATTTTTTAAAATGTGCATTTGTTAGGAAATGTGGACATTGTTTCAAACATTTGAACTTGTTTGAAAAAACACGAACAATTTTTGAAAAAACATGAACACATTTTTAAATTCTCATTTTATATAAACATGAACAATTTTTAAAAATGTAACAAATTTATGATTTATGATTTATTTTTCTTCTGAAACTTGTGAATTTATGAAAAAAATGAGATCAACTTTTGAAAAATATAAAAAATTAAAAGGACAGGGAAATTTGTGAAGAAAAAAGAGAAAAAGGAAAAAATAGAAAAAACATGAAAAATGTATCCTAGCTACTTTGACCGGCTCATATGCGGTTTCGTTGTCGAGAATGGACTTACAACTGAGACAAAAAAAGATTGGACCCCAGTTACGAGTCAAGGGTGGACTTGCAACTGAGACAAAAAAAGGCCGGGCCCCAGTTGCAAGTTGGGTTTGGAATTGCAACCGGGACAAAAAAAAGGGTGGACCCCAGATGCGAGTCGAGGGTGGACTTGCAACTGGGAGAAAAAAAATATCGGACCCTAGTTGTGAGTCACGAGTGGACTTGCAACTGTGACAAAAAAAGGTTGGGCCCTAGTTGCGAGTCAATGGTGAACTTGCAACTAAGAAAAAAAATGATCATGCCGCAGTTCCGAGTCAAGAGTGGAATTGCAGCTGGAACAAAAAAGGTCGGGCCCCAATTGTGAATCATGGGTAGAATTGACACTCGGACAAAAAAAGGTCGGCCCGAGTTGCGATTCGAGGGTGGACTAGTCGAGCCTTAGTTGCGATTCGAGGCTGGACTTGCAACTAGGAAAAAAATGGAGGGTCCCGGTTGCGAGTCGTGGGTGGACTTGCAACTTAGACAAAAAAGGTCGGGACCTAGTTGTGAGTCAAGCCTGGACTTGCAACTAGGAAAAAAAATGCCAGGCCCAGTTGTAAGTCGAGGGTGGAATTACAACTGCAAAAAAATGTCGGACCCAATTACGAGTCAAGTGTAGACTTGCAATTGGGACAAAAAAAGGCAAGGCCCAAGTCGCGAGTTAAAGATGGACTTGCAAGTGGGACAAAAAAAAGATAAGCCCTAA
The DNA here is from genome assembly GCA_902687465.1 of Secale cereale. Classification (NCBI taxonomy): domain Eukaryota; kingdom Viridiplantae; phylum Streptophyta; class Magnoliopsida; order Poales; family Poaceae; genus Secale; species Secale cereale. The sequence continues at coordinate 680,213,680 of LR738714.1, forward strand.
TTGTTAGTCGAGGATGAACTTGTATTTGAGACAAAAAAAAAAATACCGTCAGACCCTTGCAACTGGCAAAAGAAGGTTCCCCTGTTGTTAGCCGAGGATGAATTTGTATTTGAGACAAAAAAAAGCGAAATCACTAGTTAAGGAGTATTCGTTGCAAAGGTCACTCCAACCTCCCCAGGTCGCGACAAGTGGCACGCTGCATGTGCGCCACTTGTCGTAACCTGAGAGTTTTCCTTTTTTCGTAGATCCGTTTATTCAAAACATTTTATCTCTTAAACCATGTGTCCAAATCTCAAACCGTTTTCACCGTCGGATTTCTCGCGTTGAGATTTTAAAAACTAGATCGCATGTTGGTGGGTTTTGATGAACTTTAAATAAAAAACTGGAAAAAAAACCGAACCGGGAGCATGGTTTTTTTCCCTTTCCGAAAGAGCTCTCACGAAATCACAACCATGCCTCTCGCGGAAGCAAAAACCGTGACTCTCGCAAAAAAAGAAGAAGAGTAAATATGGCCGTGACTCTCATAAAAGCATACCCGTGCCTCTCACGAAAGTAAAACCGTGACTCTCGCAAAAAAAAAAACACGTTTTTTTTTTGTTTCCGAGAGGCACAGTCGTGACTCTCGCGAAAGCACAACCGTGCCAAATTTTGTTTTCGCGAGTCACGGCCGTGTCTCGGAAAAGAAAAAAACATGTTTTTTGTTTTTTTCTTTCGTGAGAGTCACGGTTTTGCTTCCGCGAGAGGCACGGTTGTGCTTTAGCGAGAGTTACGGGCGTGCCTCGCGGAAATGAAAAAAAAAATTCCTTTCGCGAGAGACACGGTTGTGCTTTCGCGAGAGTCACGGCTGTGCCTCTCGAAAACAACAAACAAAACATGTTTTCTGTTTTTTTCGCGAGAGTCACGGTTTTGTTTCCGTGAGAGGCATGGTTGTGCTTTCGCAATAGTCACGGCCGTGCCTCATCGGAAAAGGAAAAAAAACACGTTTTCTCTTTTTTTTTTCCTTCCGCGAGAGTCATGGTTTTGTTTCCTCGAGAGGCACGGTTGTGATTTCGTGAGAGGCACGGGCGTGCCCCTTTTGGAAAGGGAAAAACCAATGCTCCCGGTTCGGTTTTTTCGTCTATTTTTTTCGTGAAAAAATAGTTCGTCAAAACCTATCAACATGAGTTCTAGTTTTGAAGATCTCAACGCGAAGAATTCAACGGTGAAGACGGTTCGAGATTCGAATGCACGGTTGAAGAGATAAACTATTTTGAATAAACAGATCCACGAAAAAGGGAGAACTCCCAGGTCATAACCTGAGAAAGTTAGAGTGATCTTTGCAACGAGTACTCTTCAACTAGTGATTTCGAGATCAAGTTTACACTATAATTAAGGACGAACAGATTTGAACAACGTATGACTTAGATTGAACTTAGATGTAAGGCTAGTATATTACATCTAGATCTGAAATAGCGACCCACGAGTAGAGGTTTCGGGTCCTCGGCCTCACTGGCTTCACGTGGCCTGTTCGATCGACGCGATCCAACGGCGCGCTGGGCCACCGGCGGAAGCGGACGATCGACCAGTCGGTTGATGCAAGTGGCAGGTTGTCCAAGAAGTTGGAAATAGCACAAATCTCACGAGAAATTAAACTGTGATAGGCTTTCAGGCCGGCCGAAAGCCAACTGAGCGCGTGCCAGATGAACGAGGCCTATATATCGATATAAGCCAACTGAGCGCGTGCAAGATGAACGAGGCCTATATATCGATATAAGCCAACTGAGCGCGTGCCAGATGAACGAGGCCTATATATCGATATAAGCCAACTGAGCGCGTGCCAGATGAACGAGGCCTATATATTGATCTGGGCGCCGGTTTGCGGTCGTGCCGAGGGTATCCTTCCAAATCATGACAATGGCTCCATGCATTGTTGCATCCGGCAATAATTAGCATTAGCACGGCTACGGCTACGTACTGCCCCAAAAGGCACATGCTTTGCATCCAGGACGTGCTTCGGACATGCCATATAATATGAAAAACCTAGTACGTACTACGTACTGAAGAATAGAGCCGGAAAAAACAATGGAGCGCCTCCAAGAACTACGATGCTAGCTAGCTCTTGATGGTGCTCCCGTAAAGCCGATATGCAGGCTGAAAAGCAAGGCCGCACACACAGTCAGTCAATAGAGAATGTGCTATTGTAAGTAGCAGTACCTCTCGATCACGGATCACGATGCCCGCATGCATTCCATGGCCGACGAGATAACGCTCCGATTAGAGCATCTCCAGCAGCGACCTCAAATTTCTTTTCCGCATCGATCTATGGACCGGTGCACAAAAAAATGTAAGTATTTTTAGTTTTTACATGCAAGATTCAAAAGAACATTAGTCCGAACGAGCTGCGACGAAGAAAACTCGGAGAAAAGCAGCCCCGCATTAACGTCGACGATGTAAGGCACCTTACCGGCGGGGCTTCCGAGCTGCTTGGTGGCGTAGTAGTACAAAAGCTTGTAATTCTCCTGCCACGGCATCGTCTGTACTATGGGTGCGCCCATCTGGGGACGTCCGCCACCTCTGCGACAACTACGCCCAACGCCAACTCCAGGCCCACCGGCAACCAACGGCTTCTTGAGTTTCTCCTTCTTTGCTGCCTTCGCTTTGATGTTGCGAGTTTGCCCCGTAGACGAGTTGATCTTCCGGGCGAGCGATGCCCGGATCCTCCGGCACCGCCTGCTCTTCCATCTTCGACTGGTTCATGCGTCAGCGGCGGAAGGAAGGATAGGGTGGGAGAAAAGAGCGAGAATTGGACGGAGATCGGCGGGATGCTACAAAAGCGCGGGCTTCGCCTTCCTTGTGGGTGGGCAAAGGAGGCAGATAGCGACGTTTCGCATGTCCGGACTCCGAAAAAAAACCATGTTTGATTCCGGTTTGCGGGAGAAAACACGCTCTGACTGTTCGGCGGATCGATTCAAATCCGCGTTAGATGACATTCACGATCCGAACGGATGCGGAAGGTTTGTGTGTCGGCGTTGAAGATGACTTGAACGAGACGAGAGGCCGAGATCACTCGATCGCTCCGAGTGGGTTTTCGTCGCTTGATTACAATCATGGGCGCTTCAAAGTTCCTGCACCTTTCTCTAACACGGGACGGAGGCAGGGAGTGAGCATGCCCGACTGACTGCGTGCCTTTGGAAGAAAGTGTGGTGATAGTTAATTGGATTCTTTTCTTGAGAGGGGCCGAGTGATAATTAATCCTATTCTACGATCGATGTGCATGCTGCTTGTGAACAGTGACCGATCGATTCAGTTCATGTGAGGGTTCAGGTCACTCTTCACCGGGCCTACATGTAGGAGATGAGGTGATATGAATTGACGGATGCAAGCGTGGTCCGGCCGGGGGGCAGGGGCCGGACATGGGGATGAAGAGCTTGTGTTTGTCTGACGTCTCTCCCCCATATGCCCGCCCCATGAGAGATGAGAAAAGGCAACTATGTACTAGCTTGTTCGGCCCCGGCATGCACTACACATCCGGCATGTAGGCTGTGCTAATCTCCAACTTTATCGTGCTTGCTTGCTTGGGGATGTGTGTGTTGAATGGCAACCTAGAGAATAGTCCTACCATCATCGTGCTCTCTACGAACAGGCAAAATCATGCACAAGAAAACACAACGCTTGCCTACTTGTTTAAGAGGCAAAATCGTGCTCTCTAAATGGACCTAAAAGATTAACCAGGGATTGTTGTTTTATATATATGGGCCTAAACCGAAAATGTCAAACGGAGACCGAGCTCCATGGAGGCATTTATTTGAAAACTTTAAAATTCAAACTTTTTAGTTTCAAAAAATTCTGAAAATAAATACACATATACCTAGATACATAATGTATATATATGCAAATTTTCAGGTCGAAATACATTAAAATGTGTGCTACACAAAAAGACAAATCTAGGGCCTTTTAGCATATGTATTGTTCATCTATAAAGTCCATGATTTTGGTTTTTTTGTACAGCTTGCAATTCAAGGTATTTCATCCTGAAATTTTTCACACATACACTTTACATCCTTGCATACATGTGTACTTTTTTTCAGAATTTTTTGAAACTAAAATTTATGAATTTTGAACTATTCAAAATAAAGGGCTCCATGGAGCTCGGTCTCCAAAATGCCCTACTCGGCCTAAACCCATTTATAATCCAACAATATGCACTGTCTGTACTAGATAGCATATAACTCACCTAAACAAGATAGCATATAACTAAATAGTTATTTTGCAGGTGATATACAGAACCAAGTTTGTCGATGATCACACACATGAGCCAAAGCGTGTCGTTATCTCTAAGGAAAAGAATGATAATGTGCTCACACCATACCTGACCATGGGCCGGGTCGGGCTTGGGCCAGGCCTAAAAAAACCCACAACAGAAAACTGAGGCACAGGCCCGCCCAGGCCCTACCATCGGGCCTACTTTTCAAGCCCAAGCTTGACCCATCTGATAAAAAGCCCTGAAAAACCCTTAGGGCTTAGGGCCGTGGGCCGGGGCTCTTCCTTAAAATGTTAATATGCCAAGCCCAAGCCCTGTTGGTGGGCTCAAAACTCAGGCCCAAGCCCGGCCCACGGGCAAGTCCATCGGGCCTAGACCCTAGATTTTATGGGCGGGCCTGGGTGGGCCGACAGGGCTGGGCTGGAGATGGCCAGGTATAGCTCACACACGCACTCACTCACTCAATCATGCTCTATATATTTGATTTGGTGAGATGCATCAAATTAATAGTCATTTACTGAATTTATAAAATAATTTCGTAAAATCCTATATACAGTTAATGAATATATTAACTCACCAAATCAAATATAAATATAGTACATTAATTCAGTTGTTGGTTATTAATTTCATAAGGTCCACCAAATCTTGTACTTTAATGCGCTAAATCAGCTATAAATTAAAAGCCTTGTCCATTTTGTTTGTTCTCCTTCAGAACTCGCATATCACACAATAATCGACGACTCTCTCCTTGAACACCGCAACTGCTAGTTAAGATGAGGACTACCCAGGTGTTGCTCCTGGGCCTCGCCTTGCTCATGCTAGCATCAGGTACTCGCTTGTTCTTGTAATGCATTTCTTCACAATCTCATGCCACAAATCATGTTGTGACCATCCCCTTTCTTCATGGAGATTTCACAGGTGCAGTAACTGGACGGTAGCGCTAAGTTCAGGTACAGGTGTGAGTCAACCCTTATCCCGTCACCAAAGCCATGTGACGACGACACTTGTAATGTGGCGTGCTACAACCTTATTGAGGTACCCCAAACAAGGCAAGTGTGACGCCGTCGGGTGCAAGTGCATGATATGCGAACGCCAGTCTCCAATGAGTAGTAACTAGCTAAGATAGGACGTGGCGTGTTCAATGGTATAATGCGACGAAATCGCAAATGGTGTAGCAGCAAGGTTGTTCACTGGTAATCGGCATGTTAGGAAGAGTGATGAATTTGGCCTGGCTTCTTGAATTATATACTGCTGTATAAAATTGCGAAGCTATGGTAGTACATAATGTTAGCGTGTAGGAGTACTTTATGTCATGATCCTAGTAGTTAGAGATCAAGAGGGGCCTCTCTCACAAGTTGCAGTACAGAGAGAGGAGGGATTCGAGAGGGAAAGAGAGGAAGGCTTGGTCTGAGACAACACTCTCTCATCTCATCAGCCTCCATGGCTTCACGTGTGCGATCCAACGGCGCGCTGGACGACCGGGCAATCAGTCGGTCGACGCAAAGCCTTTGAACGGCGACCGAAGTGGCAGGTTGTCCAAGAACAGACTCCAAGTAGTAATAATATGCAAAGTAAACTGTGATAGGCTTTCAGGGCGGCCGAAAGCCAAGTGAGCGCGTGCCAGATGAACGAGGCCTACATATCGATCCGGGCGCCGGTTTGCCGCCGTGCCGTGGGTATCCGAATCATGACAATGGTTCATCCGGCGATAATTAGCATTAGCACGGCTACGCCTACGTACGGTACTAGTACCCGAAAAGCCACATGCTTTGCATCCAGCACGTACTTGGGACATGCCATATAATATGAAAAACCTACTAGTACGTACAACCTGTGAATGAAGAGTGAAAAAGCCTGAAGAATAGAGCCGGAAAAAACAATGGAGCGGAGCGCCTCCAAGAACTAGCTAGCCCTTGATGGTGCTCCCGTAAGGCCGTAAAGCCGATAAGCATTTGGCTGAAAAGAAACGGAGTACCTAGAACTCATCTAGATGAGACATAATTTGTTCTCATTCACCTGGAAAACAAGAACAAATACAACCCACGTCAGCACACATGCATCTTATAGCATCACATCCAATGACTATAAAACGTGAATGAGACCAAATAATATCTCATCTAGATGAGTTCTAGCAAAACTGTGACAGAAAGGCCACGGAGTCAGTGAATAGAGAATGTGCTCTTGTGAGTAGCAGTTGGTCTCGATCACGAATCTCGATGCGCGCATGCATTGCATGACCGGCAACGAGATAATAAGGTTCCGATTAGACGAGACGAGAGGCCGAGATCACTCGGTCGCTCCGGGTGGGTTTTCCTCGCTTGATTACAATCATCATGGGCGCTTCAAAGTTCGTGCACCTTTCGCTAGCACGGCACGGGAGTTTGCATGCATGCCTGACTGACTGCATGCCGGTGGAAGAAAGCGCAGTGATACTAGTTGTTAATTGGCTTCTTTTCTTGAGACGGGTCGAGTGATAATTAATCGGATTCTAGTATCATAGGTGTGCATGTTATACTTGTCAACAGTGACCTTAAGGATTCAGGTCACTCTTCACCGGGCCTACATGTAGCATGTAGGAGATGAGGTGATATGAATTGACGGATGCAAGCGTGGTCCGGCCGGGGACGAAGAGCTTGTGTTTGTCCGATGTCTCACCCCCCATATGCCCGCCCCATGTCTGCCAGTATAGACGAGAAAAGGCAGCTGTGTACTAGCTTGTTCGGCCCCGGCAGGCATCACCTTCGGCCTGTGGTAATCTCCAACTTTATCGTGCTTGCTTGCTTGCTTGGGATGTGTGTGTTGAATGGCAACCTAGGGCGTGTTTGGTTACATTGCCAATCCAGCCTGGCTCGGCGAGTCTGGCTCTAGTGAGCCGGTTTGAGGGGTTGCAGACAAAAAGACCCCAGATGCACATAGTTTGATTGCATGCGTGTACCTAGTTGCACGACACAATCATTTTTGACCCGGCGTTTGGTTGCCCGCATTGCATTAGGCGCACATATGACATGGTGTTTGGTTGCAACTGTTGGACATATACCCTAGAGCCAATCATGTATGATGATATTTCCTATGTGTTTATGAATAAAGATAGTCCTTGGACATTATCAATGATGTGTATCGGCAAGTACGTGACTTGTTTTTGGGACTATGCATTGTATGATGACTGTCCTAAAAGGTCCCTAGTCGAAAGGGCTGTGTGGATGCGCAACCGACTAGACTAGCATATGACCCGGTCGATGGCTTGGTCTCACTAGCCATGGAGCATTGGATGCTAACCGGATAATATGGACTTGGAAAGGTCTGGTCGGATTCGACGTAGTCGGATCCGAGTCGAGATAAGGTCCGAGTCGGACAGATCCAACTATGAGACGCAGCGATATGTCATCTGTGAGTCTCTAGTACAACATACGTTCTATGTAAGACCTGAGCTGACGCATTTACTCGGTATGGTGACAGACTGCTTTGGGCCGACCAAACACTACTCTGTGACTGGGTAGTTACAAAGGTAGGTTTCGGGCTTGTCTAGACTCATGCTGCGAGACATGGTCGAGCAAGATGGGATTTGCCCCTCCGATCAGGAGAGATATACTCTAGGCCCCTCATGTGATCCGACCAGGATAAGCATGGCCATGCGACAAGGATTATGAGATAATCCGGTTTGTGATCGGCATCACTGGAATGAGAAAGAGGTCCGGCTAGCACAAGGATGACAGACTCGCCTTGAGCCCGACAACATATATCGTGTGGCAAAAGGAATGGAAGTATGATGTACAGGTTCGCTAACCAGCTTCATAGTCTGCTTGGTGTTCGGCATGCCTTGCTAGCGGCCGCTACCAACCGTGCAGTTCGGAGGTGATCCGAACTACGACCAAGCCGACTTGAAACTAAGGGGTTGCGCGCTTAAGGAAAGGAGCCTGCAAGTTCGGATACGAGGACACCGGTCGGATGTGATCCGAGCTGTTTTCGGATTGTGGCCGAGTAGACTTATGGGCTTTAGGGTCCGTGCGAGGCCCAAGTGTTGAGCCCGTGACGAACGCATATATAAAGTGGAGGTGCGGCACACTCATGCGGGGGATCGCTTCGGCGTTGTCACTAGGGCTTGCATGTGTTGCGAATAGACACCTCCACTCGCCGTCGGTTGTGTGATCGGACCTAGCAGTCCATCGCACGACGTTCCTCCTGCACGCACGGATACCGTTAGAGGCAGTGCACTTGCGCCGCTCCGGCGAACCTGTACATGGGATCCGACGATCGGCCGCTCGAGGGAGATTGGACGAGGAGGAGACGATCCACGCGGACGTGCTGCCCCAACTCTTCTTCCGCTGCACGACACTGCGCGTCTAGTGGTAACGAACTGTGATCCATCTCCCGTAGCATGTTCTTGGCTATTCTGCGTGTAGGAAATTTTAATTTGCTGTCGACGCACCCTACCGTAGAACCCAATAGCAACCTGCATAAGGTGTTGTCACCACTTCTAAATAGTGGTGAGCTTACCACACACAATTTGAACATGTAGTGCCAGCTAGTTAAACAAATAACAGTTCATACTAACTACTATCAAATGACAGTTCAAATTATTAAGAGCCATTGATTAAATAGGGGATAGTTCATCGGTGTTGCTGCTACCGAATCTTCCTCTTCCTCTTTCTCTTCTTCTTCTTCTTCTTCTTCTTCTTCTTCTTCTTCTTCTTCTTCTTCTTCTTCTTCTTCTTCTTCTTCTTCTTCTTCTTCTTCTTCTTCTTCCTCTTCTTCAAATCATGCACTGACCTCTGTTAAGCCACATTGCCTCTGCCCACTCCAACCTTTTGTTCTTCCAAGCATCATTGTCAAATGCCTCCACACTATGGCCGGAGCTAACAACATCGTCAGGCTCGACCTCTTCCTCCTTAGGCACGTGTTCATCAAAGCTCCACTGGAGGATCCAGTTATGCAGAATGCAACAAGTAAGAACAAGCTTAACCTGAGTGGAGTATGGGTGGAATGGCTTCTGATCCAGGATCTTAACCCTATTTTTCAGAGCTCCAAATGCCCTCTCAACAATTACTCTAAGGCTGGAGTGTCTGAGATTAAACAGCTCCTGTACAGTCCTAGGATAGTTCCTACCAGAGAACTCGTTGATATGGTACCTGGTTTTCCTGAAGGGTGGAAGAATATCCCACCGACATCCATAGCCAGCATCTCCAAGGTAGAACTTTCCGTCGGGGATGTTGATCCCATCAGGTCGACTCATGTTGTCACTAAGAATGTTAGCATCATGCGCTGAGCCCTCCCAGCCAGGCAGCACATATGTGAATTTGAGATCAAAGTCAACAGCAGCAAGCACATTCTGGCTTGTGTAGTGATTCCTCCCCATGTATGCTGCAGGCTGTGACCTAGGAACTTTGGTAGTGACATGAGTACCATCTATTGCCCCAATGCAATCCTGAAAATGGCATCACAAGCATGTGTTAGTGCTCAACTTGAACAATACAAGCATATCAAGCCATGAAAAGTGTATCTTGTCAATGCTCACCTTGAAGTATGGATACCATCTTGGGCTTCCGCGAATCTTGGGTAGAGTCTGACCAGATGGTCTCCTGATCATCTCTCCTCTAAGCTCCCTAATAGAAAAAAGCACCTACTTGAAGTACCTAGAGATGGTCTCCATTGATCTCCTGAACATGTTGTGAATGACCCTTAACCTCTGGTTATGCCCAACAACATGGAGGAACATGACTACTTGCTCTTCGACACTGGTGTTGATGTTATCTTGTAGCAGCCCCCTGCTCCTGAAGGTCCCGAGAAGCCTGGCAAATGGTGCTCTTTTCATTCGAAGCATCCACAGAGCCTCGACGTCATTGTAGTTGTAGATGTAGTTCAGATTTTGGATCCTCTCTTGTTCCGGATAAACAATGGACCATAGCGGATCAAATGTCTCCCAGCACGACGAACAACTCTCTGGTGCATGAACATGACCCATGCCTGAATCACACTAATCAGTGTTGCTGCCTGAATTATTAGCCTCATCCGTGCGTCCATAACCTAGTCGACATCAATGGTTCTTTCAGTGGAAAATCGATCCTACACCTAGCCTAACGGCCTAACCACCGAGCTAACAAAGGGACGAGGGGGTGTTGGTTACCGACATCGGAGATGAGGACGGCGTAGGGGGAGCCATGGCACAGACAAGGTCAACCAGACGATGGCCAACAGCAAGGGGAGCACCAGATCCCCCGCAAATGCCACCACCTCTTCCGCCGTCGCCTCTAGCGCAGATCTAAAATCGCAGCCGCCGCCGGTGGTGAGGCAGTAGGGAAGAAAGGGGGTACTGGCTATGGGTGAGCGAGTGAAAGGGGTGAGGCTAGATGTGGCGCCGGGACAGCGTGCCGGATTTCCATCTCCCGCCATCCCCCCTCGCCCTCGCGTCGCACCCGCCCGTGGGACCTTGCACCGCACTCAGACTAGCTCACGAGAAACTGCCGATCCAAGCGTTTCCAGCGAGCCAGGCTCTGGGCTGCTTTGAGAAGCGTGCGATGCAAGCCCAACAGTGAATCCAGACAACTAAACATGTCTCTTCCTTCCCGCGTGGGCCTAGTTGGGCTCGAGGCGGGCAACCAAACACGCCCCTAGAGAATAGTCCTACCATCATCGTGTTCTCTACGAATAGGGAAAATCATGCAGAAGAAAACACAATGCTTGCCTATTTGTTTAACTACGAATCAACAGCTTCGACATTTCACTATAGAGGTAGATTTATTATTATTCGAGAGTATGCCTAAGCTTATCATATGTAGAAGACGGAAGACAAATGCAAAAAACTATTATTTCGAGAGTGTGCCATTAACAGGTGCATGTTATGCATATTGAATTAGGGCTTTAGTCAATTTATCCAGAAAACCGAATCTTTGAAAAGAGTCGAGCAATTTATTTCATCAATGCACACTTGAAAGTTAAAAACAGGGCAAGATACTGAAAAAGGAAGACGGAACTTAGAGGATCTACTACCGGACACCCCATATGACCCGAGCTTCTTGCCCGGTCATTATCCGGATATAAAAGTCCACCCAATCGACCTCCCCAAACTAAGCCCAAACCTTTGGAGTGTCTGGTAACCCTCCATACCCAACCCATATGAGGGGCGGATATGGGGGGGGGGGGCAGACACGTTCGGACACTGCCGCCATGTCGAACCAACCCACTATGGCCCACGCTATCCCCACACATGTCTTCAACTTGATGACGGACAATCAAACTATAGTCAATCACACTCTCTCGATGGACAATCAAACTATAGTCAATCACACACTC
>LR738714.1:680225307-680283441 GCA_902687465.1 Secale cereale
CTCCGCCTGGCATCGAACAAATCCGGCAGTGACTCTGACTCCATCGATGCGAGAAGCTCGCCAGAGACTCCTTGAGCACGCCGGCGCTGGATGACGAGGAGCTAGGGCTTCACATTGCCCTCCACTGGTCGCGGATGGACCGAGGCAGGAGCTCCTCGTTCACGGTGTCGCCGGTGGCCTGGGTGGGCAGCTGTAGCTCCGCGGCCGCACGACGTGGTCCCTTCCTTCCTCGGTCAGGCGATAGAGGGACTAGCGGTGCCTGATACCGCACGACGCGGTCCCTTCCTTCCTCGGGTCAGGCGACAGAGGGACTAGCTGTAATGCCCAGTATGAGACTATACCTCCTACGTGTCGAGGCACGACTTAAAGGCATAATCTCATACTAGAATGATCTCAAGTATGGTATGTTTGCACGACTCATGTAAAAGAAGGATGAAATTGCAAAAGAGTAGTTGGCTTACACTCGCCACGTCACACAATGCATTACATAAACATTCATCATCCAAATAACATCAGAGTCCGACTACAAACGAAGATCCAAATGAAAGATACCATAAATTAAATAACAACACGAGGTCCCGATCATCCTAGTAAGAGCCCTACTGATCTTCTGGATAAGACACGTAGTATCGCCCACGTTCTTCGTCGAACTCCCAGTACAACTCTGAACCACCTGCTGTGTAGTTCTCCACGGTACCTGCATCTGGTGTTGTGTAGAATCTGTGAGCCACGGAGGACTCAGCAATCCCGTTCCCGGGTAGCAAAACTATATAAGCCTTGGGTGTGGAACAAGGCTGAAGAACAAGGTTGCAGTTGCACTAGCACTAGCTTACGTGTTTAGAGCGAGAAGAGAAGTGCCAACGATTGCTAAAGTGATCACGAAGTGATCCTATCTAAGCACGTCAAACATAACCCCACCGTGTTCACTTCCCGAACCCCTTCGGAAAATGACCGTCACGGTTACTCACGCTGGTAGTGTATTATGAACATAGTGTCAAGTTTTCTACAACCGGATATTAACAAATTCCCATCTGCCACATAACCGCGGGCACGGCTTTCGAAAGATCAAAACCCTGCAGGGGTGTCCCAACTTAGCCCATCACAAGCTCACGATCTGCGGAGTCGCAACTCCAAGGTGGGAAGACCCAAGTATTCTCGGAATCCCGTGCTCAAGATATTCCGACTAAGGTAAAACTAATCCAGCAAGACCTCCCGGCGTGCCGACACCCTGATTGTAGCCGCGCGTATCTCGTCTCAGGCCACGACCGGATGGGTGATGCTATAGGTTTTTACCAGCCCTCGGGTTCCCCCAAGGTGGCCCTGCAGGACCCCCAGTTTGGACCAACACTCATGTGGAGCACTGGCCCGGGTTGTTGATTAAGAAAAGGGTTTATAACTCCCCATGCAAGTTTTAGTTATTAGGCAAAAGTAAAACCAAAGTTGGGCCTTGCTGGAAAAGCTTTAGCGCTAAGCGGGTTATCGAGGGGGGCCCGTAAACCCCAACCATCTTAGGGATGCAAAATCAAGGAACATAACACCGATTTAAACGGTTCCTAGGGAGGCATGAGTGGAACAAAACACCAAGCAAAGGCTTAGCCTTCCACCCATTGCCAAATATATAGGTGATTTAGTTTAATAGATTATATAGTGTGATATCCCAACAATAACTTCATCATGAAGCAAGAATCTTCAAATCTTCTCCTGCAACTAACAATGCTATAAGTGGGGCTGAGCAATGCTTACGTAGCCAATCAAAGGTTTGCTAGGTTGGGTGGTTAGAGTGGTTCATGGCAACAATAGGAGGCTGACAAACAGACATAGCCATCGAGGCAATAAGCTAAAGAGCGAGATATCTAGCATAGGCAAATATAGTAAAGATATCTGGGTCAGGTCATCTTGCCCGTTGAATCCTCGGAGGGAACGTAACCTTGCTCCTCACACTCAACCTCGGTAGAAACCTCGTACTCAATATCTTCACCAGGCTCTAACCAAACACAACAACGCAACAACGGAACAAAATAAATCAACATGCAGTGCTCAATCACATGATGCATGAACAAGAAGCATGTGAACATGGAAAAACATGATGCATGGCCTAGGGTCACAAGAATGCAATAACATCACACCCAATAAGATCAAAACTGTTGGAAATATGCCCTAGAGGCAATAATAAAATGGTTATTATTATATTTCCTTGTTCATGATAATTATCTTATTCATGCTTGAATTGTATTATCCGGAAACAGTGATACATGTATGAATACATAGACCACAACGTGTCCCTGGTAAACCTCTAGTTACTAGCTCGTCGATCAACAGATGGTCACGGTTTCCTGACCATGGACATTGGATGTCATTGATAACAAGATCACATCATTAGGAGAATGATGTGATGGACAAGACCCAATCCTAAGCCTAGCACAAGATCGTGCAGTTTGTAATGCTAAAGCTTTTCCAATGTCAAGTATCTTTTCCTTAGACCATGAGGTTCTGCAACTCCCGGACACCGTAGGAATACTTTGGGTGTGCCAAATGTCGGAACGTAACTGGGTGGCTATAAAGGTACGCAACGGGTATCTCCGAAAGTATCTGTTGAGTTGGCACGAACCGAGACTGGGATTTGTCACTCCGTATGACGGAGAGGTATCTCTTGGCCCACTCGGTAAGACATCATCATAATGAGCTCAATGTGACTAAGGAGTTGGTCACGGGATGATGTATTACGGAACGAGTAAAGAGACTTGCCATGACGAGATTGAACAAGGTATCGGTATACCGACGATCGAATCTCGCGCAAATACTATACCGATAGACAAAGGGAATAGCATACGGGATTGAGTGAATCCTTGACATCGTGGTTCATCCGATGAGATCATCGAGGAACATGTAGGAACCAACATGGGTATCCAGATTCTGCTGTTGGTTATTGACCGGAGAGTTGTCTCGGTCATGTCTACGTGTCTCCCGAACCCGTAGGGTCTACACACTTAAGGTTAGGTGACGCTAGGGTTGTAGAGATATATGCACACGGTAACCCGAATGTTGTTCGGAGTCCCGGATGAGATCTGGACATCACGAGGAGTTCCGGAATGGTCCGAAGGTAAAGAATTATATATAGGAAGTCCAGTTTCGGCCATCGGGAGAGTTTCGGGGGTCACCGGTAGTGTATCGGGACCACCGGAAGGGTCCCGGGGGTTCACCGGGTGGAGCCACCTATCCCGAAGGGCCCCATGGGCCGTAGGGGGAGGGGAACCAGCCCATAGTGGGCTAGCGCACCCCCTTGGGCCTTCCCCCTGCGCCTAGGGTTGGAAACCCAAGGGGTGGGGGGCGCCCCACATGCCTTGGGGGGCAAGCCTGCCCCTTGGCCGCCGCCCCCCCTAGGAGATTGCATCTCCTAGGGCTGGTGCCCCCCTGGCCCCTATATATAGTGGGGGGAGGGAGGGCTGCCGCACCCTTGCTCCAGGCGCCTCCCTCCCCCCCGTTACACCTCTCCCTGCTCCCGCGGTGCTTGGCGAAGCTCTGCAGAATTTCCGTTGAATCCACCACCACGCCGTCGTGCTGCTGGATCTCCATCAACCTCTCCCCCCCTTGCTGGATCAAGAAGGAGGAGACGTCGCTGCACCGTACGTGTGTTGAACACGGAGGTGCCGTCCGTTCGGCGCTGGGATCATCGGTGATTTGGATCACGACGAGTATGACTCAATCATCCATGTTCTCTTGACCGCTTCCTCTCGCGATCTACAAGGGTATGTAGATGCACTCCTTTATCCCTCGTTGCTAGATGACTCATTAGATTGATCTTGGTGAAGCGTAGAAGTTTTTTGAATTCTGCTACGTTCCCCAACAGTGGCATCTGAGCTAGGTCTTTGCGTAGCATCTTGCACGAGTAGAACACAAAGCAGTTGTGGGCGTAGATTTGTTCAATTCTCTTGCCACTACTAGTCTTATCTTGATTCGGCGGCATCGTGGGATGAAGCGGCCCGGACCGACTTTACACGTATGCTTACGTGAGATAGGTTCCACCGACTGACATGCACTAGTTGCATAAGGTGGCTAGCGGGTGACAGTCTCTCCCACTTTAGTCAGATCGGATTCGATGAAAAGGGTCCTTATAAAGGGTAAATAGAAATTGACATATCACGTTGTGGTTTTGGCGTAGGTAAGAAACGTTCTTGCTAGAAACCTATAGCAGCCACGTAAAAACTTGCAACAACAATTAGAGGACGTCTAACTTGTTCTTGCAGCATGTGCTATGTGATGTAATATGGCCAAAAGATGTGATGAATGATATATGTGATGTATGAGATTGATCATGTTCTTGTAATAGGAATCACGACTGCATGTCGATGAGTATGACAACCGGCAGGAGCCATAGGAGTTGTCTTATTTTTTGTATGACATGTGTGTCACTGAATAACGCCATGTAAATTGCTAAACGTTAGCCATAGTAGTAGAAGTAATATTTGGCGAGACGACTTCATGAATACACGATGATGGAGATCATGGTGTCATGCCGGTGACAAAGATGATCATGGAGCCCCGAAGATGAAGATCAAAGGAGCAAAATGATATTGGCCATATCATGTCACTTTATTTGATTGCATGTGATGTTTATTATGTTTATTACATCTTATTTGCTTAGAACGACGGTCGTAAATAAGATGATCTCTCACTAAAATTTCAAGAATTGTGTCCCCCCTAACTATGCACCGTTGCTAAGAATCGTTGTTCCAAAGCACCAAGTGATGATCGGGTGTGATAGGCTCTAACGTTCGCATACAACGGGTGTAAGCCAAATTTACACACGCAATACACTGAGGGTTCACTTGATGAGCCTAGCATGTGCAGACATGGCCTCGGAACACGGAAGACCGAAAGGTCGAACATGAGTCGTATAGAAGATACGATCAACATGAAGATGTTCACCGTTGATGACTAGTCCGTCTCACGTGATGATCGGACACGGCTTAGTTGATTCGGATCATGTTTCACTTAGATGACTAGAGAGATGTCTATCTGAGTGGGAGTTCATTAATTTTGATTAGATGAACTTAATTGTCATGAACATAGTCTAAATTCTTTACAATATGTCTTGTAGATCAAATGGCCCACGCTCATGTTGCCCTCAACTTCAACGCGTTCCTAGAGAAAACCAAGCTGAAAGACGATGGTAGCAACTATACGGATTGGGTCCGTAACCTGAGGATTATCCTCATAGCTGCCAAGAAATCATATGTCCTTGAAGCACCGCTAGGTGATGCACCCGTTTTCCCGGCAGCCCAAGACGTTATGAACACCTGGCAGTCACGTTGTGATGATTACTCCCTGGTTCAGTGCGGCATGCTTTACCGCTTACAATCGGGGCTCCAAAAGCATTTTGAGCACCACAGAGCATATGAGATGTTCCAAGAGCTGAAAATGGTTTTCCAAGCTCATGCCCGAGTCGAGAGATATGACGTCTCCGATGCATTCTACAGTTGTAAGATAGAGGAGAATAGTTCTGTCAGCGAGCACATACTCAAATTGTCTGGGTTGCACAATCGCTTCTCTCAGCTGGGAATTAATCTCCCAGACGAAGCGGTCGTTGACTTCTTCAGTCACTCCCACCTAGCTACAAAAGCTTCGTGATGAACTTCAATATGCAAGGGATGGAGAAGTCCATTCCCGAGGTGTATTCAATGCTGAAATCAGCGGAGGTGGATATCAAGAAAGAACATCAAGTGTTGATGGTCAATAAAACCACTAAGTTCAAGAAAGGCAAGGGTAAGAAGAACTTCAAGAAGGACGGCAAAGGAGTTGCCGCGCCCAGTAAGCCAGTTGCCGGGAAGAAGCCAAAGAATGGACCCAAGCCTGAAACTGAGTGCTTTCATTGCAAGGGAACGGGTCACTGGAAGCGGAACTGCCCCAAATACTTAGCAGATAAGAAGGCCGACAACGTCAAAGGTATATATGATATACATGTTATTGATGTGTACCTTACCAGCGCTCGTAGTAGCTCCTGGATATTTGATACCGGTGCAGTTGCTCACATTTGTAACTCAAAGCAGGAGCTGCGGAATAAGCGGAGACTGGCGAAGGCGGAGGTGACGATCCGTGTCGGGAATGGTTCCAAGGTCGATGTGATCGTCGTCGGCACGCTACCTCTACATCTACCCTCGAGATTAGTTTTAAACCTTAATAATTGTTATTTAGTACCGTCTTTGAGCATGAACATTGTATCTGGATCTCGTTTAATGCGAGATGGCTACTCATTTAAATCCGAGAATAATGGTTGTTCTATTTATATGAGAGATATGTTTTATGGTCATGCCCCGCTGGTCAATGGTTTATTCTTGATGAATCTCGAACGTGATGTTACACATATTCATAGTGTGAATGCCAAAAGATGTAAAGTTGATAATGATAGTCCCACATACTTGTGGCATTGCCGCCTTGGTCATATTGGCGTCAAACGTATGAAGAAGCTCCATGCAGATAGACTTCTAGAGTCTCTTGATTATGAATCATTTGATACGTGCGAACCATGCCTCTTGGGCAAGATGACCAAGACTCCGTTCTCCGGAATAATGGAGCGAGCGACCAACTTATTGGAAATCATACATACCGATGTGTGCGGTCCAATGAGTGTTGAAGCTCACGGAGGCTATCGTTATGTTCTCACCCTCACAGATGACTTGAGTAGATATGGGTATGTCTACTTGATGAAACACAAGTCTGAGACCTTTGAAAAGTTCAAGGAATTTCAGAATGAGGTTGAGAATCAACGTGACAGAAAAATAAAGTTCTTACGATCGGATCGTGGCGGTGAATATTTAAGTCACGAATTTGGCACGCACCTAAGGAACTATGGAATTGTTTCACAATTGACACCGTCCGGAACACCTCAGTGTAATGGTGTGTCCGAACGTCGTAATTGTACTCTGTTGGACATGGTGCGATCTATGATGTCTCTTACCGACTTACCGCTATCTTTTTGGGGATATGCTTTAGAGACTGCCGCATTCACTTTAAAAAGGGCTCCGTCTAAATCTGTTGAGACGACGCTGTATGAACTTTGGTTTGGAAAGAAACCTAAGCTGTCGTTTCTGAAAGTTTGGGGTTGCGATGCTTATGTCAAGAAACTTCAACCTGAAAAGCTCGAACCCAAATCGGAAAAATGCGTCTTCATAGGATACCCAAAGGAAACTATTGCGTACACCTTCTACCTCAGATCCGAAGGCAAGATCTTCGTTGCCAAGAATGGATCCTTTCTTGAGAAAGATTTTCTCTCGAACGAAGTGAGTGGGAGGAAATTGGAACTTGACGAGGTGAAAGTCACCCCTTCTGAACCGGAAAGTAGCGCAGCGCAGGATGATGTTCCTGTGGTGCCTACACCAACTAGGGAGGAAGTTAATGATGATGATCATGAAGCTTCAGTTCAAGTTACTACTGAACTTCGAAGGTCCACAAGGACACGTTCCGCACCAGAGTGGTACGGTAACCCTGTCATGGAAATCATGTTGTTAGACAACGGTGAACCTTCGAACTATGAAGAACCGATTGCGGGCCCGGATTCCAACAAATGGCTTGAAATAATGAAATCCGAGATAGGATCCATGTATGAAAACAAAGTATGGACTTTGGTGGACTTGCCCGATGATCGGCATGCCATAGAAAACAAATGGATCTTTAAGAAGAAGACTGACGCATATGGTAATGTGATCATCAATAAGGCTCGACTTGTCGCTAAAGGTTATCGACAAGTTCAAGGGATTGACTATGATGAGACTTTCTCTCCCGTAGCGATGCTAAAGTTTGTCCGAATCATGTTAGCAATTGCCGCATTCTATGATTATGAGATAGGGAAAATGGACGTTAAAACGACATTCCTTAATGGCTTCCTCAAGGAAGAACTGTATATGATGCAGCCGGAAGGTTTTGTCGATCCTGAGAATGCTAACAAGGTATGCAAGCTCCAGCGCTCAATCTATGGGCTGGTGCAAGCATCTCGGAGTTGGAATATTCGCTTTAATGATGTGATCAAAGCATTTGGGTTTATACAGACTTGGGGAGAAGCCTATATTTACAAGAAAGTGAGTGGGAGCTCTGTAGCATTTCTCATATTATATGTGGATGATATACTGCTGATGGGAAATGATATAGAATTCTTGGAAAGCATAAAGGCCTACTTGAATAAGAGTTTTTCAATGAAGGACCTTGGAGAAGCTGCTTACATATTAGGCATCAAGATCTATAGAGATAGATCGAGACGCCTCATTGGTCTGTCACAAAGCACATACCTTGATAA
The DNA here is from genome assembly GCA_902687465.1 of Secale cereale. Taxonomy (NCBI): domain Eukaryota; kingdom Viridiplantae; phylum Streptophyta; class Magnoliopsida; order Poales; family Poaceae; genus Secale; species Secale cereale. The sequence continues at coordinate 680,233,595 of LR738714.1, forward strand.
GATATTGAAGAAGTTCAATATGGATCAGTCCAAGAAAGGGTTCTTGCCTGTATTGCAAGGTATGAGATTGAGCACGGCTCAATCCCCGACCACGGCAGAAGATAGAGAAAAGATGAGTGTCATCCCCTATGCCTCAGCCATAGGTTCTATTATGTATGCCTTGCTGTGTACCAGACCTGATGTGAACCTTGCCATAAGTTTGGTAGGGAGGTACCAAAGTGATCCCGGTATGGAACACTGGACAGCGGTCAAGAATATCCTGAAGTACCTGAAAAGTACTAAGGATATGTTTCTCGTTTATGGAGGTGACGAAGAGCTCGTCGTAAAGTGTTACTTCGATGCTAGCTTCGACACAGATCCGGATGACTCCAAGTCACAAACTGGATACGTGTATATTTTGAATGGTGGGGCAGTCAGCTGGTGCAGTTGCTAGCAAAGCGTCGTGGCGCATTCTACATGTGAAGCGGAGTACATAGCTGCTTGCGAAGCAGCGCAGGAAGGAGTCTGGATGAAGGAGTTCATCACCGACCTAGGAGTCATTCCAAGTGCGCCGGGCCCGATGACTCTCTTCTGTGACAACACTGGAGCTATTGCCATTGCCAAGGAGCCCAGGTTTCACAAGAAGACCAAGCACATGAAGCGCCGTTTCAACTCCATCCGGAATTATATTCAAGATGGAGACATAGATATTTGTAAAGTGCATACTGATCTGAATGTAGCAGACCCGTTGACTAAACCTCTTCCACGAGCAAAACATGATCAACACCAGAACTCTATGGGTGTTCTATTCATCACAATGTAACTAGATTATTGACTCAAGTCCAAGTGGGAGACTGTTGGAAATATGTCGTAGAGGCAATAATAAAATTGTTATTATTATATTTCATTGTTCATGATAAATGTCTGTTATTCATGCTTGAATTGTATTATCCGGAAACAGTGATACATGTATGAATACATAGACCACAACTGTCCCTGGTAAACCCTTAGTTACTAGCTCGTTGATCAACAGAGAGTCACGGTTTCCTGACCATGGACATTGGATGTCATTGATAACGAGATCACATCATTAGGAGAATGATGTGATGGACAAGACCCAATCCTAAGCCTAGCACAAGATCGTGTAGTTCGTAATGCTAAAGCTTATCCAATGTCAAGTATCTTTTCCTTAGACCATGAGGTTGTGCAACTCCCGGATACCGTAGGAATACCTTGGGTGTGCCAAACGTCACAACGTAACTGGGTGGCTATAAAAGTACGCAACGGGTATCTCCGAAAGTATCTGTTGAGTTGGCATGAACCGAGACTGGGATTTGTCACTCCGTATGACGGAGAGGTATCTCTGGGCCCACTCGGTAAGACATCATCATAATAAGCTCAATGTGACTAAGGAGTTGGTCACGGGATGATGTATTACGGAACGAGTAAAGAGATTTGCCATGACGAGATTGAACAAGGTATCGGTATACCGACGATCGAATCTCGGGCAAGTACTATATCGATAGACAAAGAGAATAGCATACGGGATTGAGTGAATCCTTGACATCGTGGTTCATCTGATGAGATCATCGAGGAACATGTAGGAACCAACATGGGTATCCAGATCCCGCTGTTGGTTATTGACCGGAGAGTTGTCTCGGTCATGTCAACGTGTCTCCCGAACCTGTAGGGTCTACACAGTTAAGGTTCAGTGACGCTAGGGTCGTAGAGATATATGCACACGGTAACCTGAATGTTGTTCAGAGTCCCGGATGAGATCTCGAATGCCATGAGGAGTTCCGGAATGGTCTGGAGGTAAAGAATTATATATAGGAAGTCCAGTTTCGGCCATCGGGAGAGTTTTGGGGGTCACCGGTAATGTATCGGGACCACCGGAAGGGTCCCGGGGGTTCACCGGGTGGGGACACCTATCCCGGAGGGCCCCACGGGCCGTAGGGGGAGGGGAACCAGCCCATAGTGGGCTGGCACACCCCCTTGGGCCTCCCCCCTGCACCTAGGGTTGGAAACCCTAGGGGTGGGGGCGCCACAAGCCTTGGGGGCAAGCCTCCCCCTTGGCCGGCGCCCCCCCTAGGAGATTGCATCTCCTAGGACCGGCGCCCCCCTGGCTCCTATATATAGTGGGGGGGGGGGGGGATGGAGGGCTGCCGCACCCTTGCTCCTGGCGCCTCCCTCTCCCCCCCGTTACACCTCTCCCTCCTCCCGCGGTGCTTGGCGAAGCTTTGCAGAATTTCCGTTGCATCAACCACCACGCCGTCGTGCTGCTGGATCTCCATCAACCTCCGCCCTTGCTAGATCAAGAAGGAGGAGACGTCGCTGCACCGTACGTGTGTTGAATGCGGAGGTGTCGTCCGTTCGGCGCTGGGATCATCGGTGATTTGGATCACGACGAGTACGACTCCATCATCCACGTTCTCTTGAACGCCTCCGCTTGCGATCTACAAGGGTATGTAGATGCACTCCTTTATCCCTCATTGCTAGATGACTCCTTATATTAATCTTGGTGAAGCGTAGAATTTTTTTGAAATCTGCTACGTTCCCCAATAAAAACAAACATGAACAAGCAAAAGTGCATTTAAACAAGTCCATGCAGTTTATTCCTACAAGCAACCAACAAGTTTTTAGGAGTTTCTTAACATGGCAAGGTGCAACTTAACATAAGAGCAACATGCTAGCACATTTAAACGGGCTGGAAATAAATACAACAATATCCAGAAACTCCCATATTCATTTATTTGCATTTGGGACAGATTTGAAAAACTTCTGTGATGGAGTTGTCAAACATGCTAAACAACAGCACCAAAATATTCTACACATTTTTCTACCCCAAATGCATATAAAGTTTGTTAAATTTGGAGTTGTAGATATTTAGTTATGATTTTTGCAAGTTTAAGCATATTTAAATCAAATTTAAATTCAAACAACATTTAAAAGTTTTTAAACATGGCAGAAAGTGACATATTCATAATCTACACAAAATTCTAAGCACTTTTCATATATCACTCAAATTCATCTGAAGCATAAATATGCAGATACTAAATAAATAAGAAAAACAGAAAAGAAAAAGAAAATAGAAAAAGAAATAAAACAAAATAGCATGCGCAGAAAGGGGAAAAGGGCTTGGGGAGAGAGAGGAGCTCACCACGAGCACGATGGAGTGCTCGGCTGGCTCTGGCGTGGACGGAGTCGACGACGGCGCGCCTCGAACACCTACGGCCACCGTAGAGGAAGAAGAGGAAGAAGAGCTCGACGGAGAGGCGCCCGGGTCCGCGTGGCTGACGTAGAAGAAGAAGGTGACGTCGAGGAAGAAGGTAGACAACTTTGGTGAGGCCGAGGACGACGCGGAGCTCGCCGGCGACGAGTGGCTGCTCTCAGATGCGCTCGGGCGTCGATGGAGGCGGCGGATCTGGAGGATCTCAGCTCTCCAGACGGCGAGAGGGGAAAGGGGAGACCTAGAGAGGAGTGGAGGACACTATTTGGGTTTAGAAAAGGGGCTCGGCGCATGGCCTCGACGTCCGTGAGCTGACGACGCGACGGTGAGCGCGGCGCGGCTCTGCTTTTCTGACAGAGGAAGACGGAGGCGCTGCCCTGGGTCACAGACAGGTGGGGCCACACACTCGGTTTGTCCACGGCGCGACTACGCGCGCTGCGGCTGGGCATGCGTGGAGTTGGGCTACGCTGCGCTACGGGTGGAGAAGGAGATGGGCCTCGGTGAGAGAGAGAGGGAGGAGGAGGCCCAGGTCGTGCTGTGCTGGCTGCTGCCTCTCCTTTTTCTTTATTTCTTTAGGCAGAAAAAGAAAAGAATGCACAGAAATATAGAAGAAGAATTAGGGGAAAATAAAAATATCCCTATGCTCAGTGAATTATGCTCTGTTTAAATAAATTGACTTGAACATTTTTAGAGGCAGAAAAATAAAAGGAGTTTGAATATGGACCAAACTCTTGATACTTTAAAACCCAACCAAATCATATTCAAATGAGGTGGTATTTGGTGGAGGGGATGCTCACATGGTGCAAGATTTAAAGGAGGAGAAAGATCCACAATGGCACTTGGCTAGGTGGCTTGCATAATAGGGCAAAGAAGAGGCTAGAAAGAAAAGAAGGAGAAGAATAAGAAGAAGAAGAAGAAGAAGAAGAAGAAGAAGAAGAAGAAGAAGAAGAAGAAGAAGAAGAAGAAGAAGAAGAAGAAGGGAGAAGAGGGGTAGGGTTAGCTTAACCAAACACAAAACAATATCACAAGGTCGCACACATGCACAAAATAAAATAAAATATAATGCCATGATGATGTGATGATGAGCAAATGCAAGGATGCAAAGATAATAAAAGGTATGCAATGCAAATAAAATAAAAGACAAGGACCCCCAAGGATAATGACAAGGATCAAAGAGGAAGCTTTATTGCCATTATAGGAAAGTGTTACATATGGGGCATTACAAACTCTCCTACACTACAAAAAGATCTCGTCCCGAGATCTAGGACTGGAAGAAGGAAGGATACTCGGAACGAAGGTGATCTTCTCGTTCCCACATAGCTTCTCGGTCAGTATGGTGTGACCACTTAACTTTCAAGAACTTGATTGACTTGTTGCGGGTTTTTCGCTCAGTCTCCTCAAGAATAGCAACAGGGTGCTCACGACAAGATAAGTCTTGCTGAAGATCAATCTCCTCGAATGGAATCGTGCGTTCAGGTGTCTTGAAGCACTTGCGGAGTTGAGACACATGAAACACATCGTGAACATTTGCAAAGTTGGAGGGGAGCTCAAGTTGATAGGCTAGATCGCCTCTTTTGCCAAGAATCTTGAAAGGGCCCACATATCTAGGAGCAAGCTTTCCTTTGATACCGAATCTTTGGGTTCCTTTCATAGGAGAAACACGGAGATAGACATGATCTCCAATGTCGAAAGCCAAATCACGATGCTTGCCATCATAGTAACTCTTTTGACGCGATTGAGCAGCTTTGAGATTCTCACGTATGACTTTGCACATTTCTTCAGCTTCTGAGATCAAGTCATTGCGAAGAAGTTGACGTTCACCAGTCTCGAACTAGTTTAGAGGGGTACGACACTTTCTGCCATAGAGGTTTTCAAAAGGAGCTTTGCCGGCACTTGCTTGGAAACTGTTGTTGTAAGAGAACTCGGCAAACGGGAGACAATCTTCCCACTTCATGCCAAAAGAGATGACACAAGCTCTGAGCATGTCTTCGAGGATCTAGTTCATTCTTTCGACTTGACCACTAGTCTGAGGGTGAAACGCAGCGCTGAAACGAATCTTAGTGCCCATGGCTGTCTGAAAGGAGTCCCAAAACTTGGATGTGAACATACTTCCACGGTCTGAGGAGATGACTTGAGGAATGCCATGCAACACACAATTATGGAAGTGTACAACTCTGCCAATTGAGCTGCATTGATGGATTCTTTGACGGGAAGGAAGTGAGCTACTTTGGTTAGCTTGTCAATGACTACAAAGATAGCATCATTCCCCTTCTTGGACTTAGGAAACCCAGTGACGAAATCCATTTCAATGTGGTCGAATTTCCACTCGGGAATAGGTAGAGGTTGGAGGAGACTGGCTGGACGTTGATGCTCTGCCTTCACTCTTCTGCAAACATCACATTCATTCATGAATTGGGCAATCTCCCTTTTCATGCGAGTCCACCAGTAAGATTGCTTGAGGTCTTGGTACATCTTGGAACTTCCGGGATGAATCGAGAGGAGGGAGTCATGTGCTTTGTTCATTATGAGCTTCCTGAGATCACCCTTGGGAACCACAATTCTGTCCTCAAAGAACAAGGTGTCTTTCTCATCAACGTGATAGCACTTGTATTTGGGAGTACCCTTAGCAATACCATGTTTCACTTTCTACACCATAGCATCACTTAGTTGGGCCTCACGGATCTGATCTTCCAAGGTAGGAGCAACTTGAAGGTTTGCAAGAAAGCCTTGCGGAATAACTTGGAGGTTTAGCTTCCTGAATGATTCACAAAGCTCAGGCTGGAACGGCTTGAGAAGGAGACTGTTGCAATATGCCTTTCTGCTCAAGGCATCTGCAATGACATTGGCCTTGCCAGGTGTATACTCAATGCTTGGATCATACTCTTGGATCATCTCAACCCAACGAGTCTGGCGAAGGTTCAGGTTAGGCTGTGTGAAGATGTACTTCAAGCTCTTGTGATCGGTGAAGATGTCCACTTTTCTGCCCAATAGAAGGTGTGTCCACATGATCAAGGCATGTACCACTACTGCTAGCTCAAGATCATGTGTGGGGTAGTTCTTCTCATTTGGCTTCAATTGACGAGAAGTGTATGCCACAATCTTCTTGTCTTGCATGAGAACACCACCAAGTCCTTGTAAGGAAGCATCACAGAAGACTTCATAGGGCTTGGACTCATCCGGAGGAGTAAGAACCGGAGCAAAAATGAGCTTCTCTTTGAGTGTTTTGAATGCCACATCACAATCAGAAGTCCAGTTGTACTTGACATTCTTTTGCAACAGGTTGGAAAGAGGCTTGGCAATCTTGGAGAAGTTCTCAACGAACCTTCTGCAATACCTAGCAAGACCAAGGAAGCTTCAGAGTTGCTTGACGTTCTGCGGGGGTTCCCAGTTGACAATAGCTTCAACTTTCTCGGGGTTGACAGAAATACCCTCAGCAGAGATGATATGGCCAAGATATAAGACTTTATCCAGCCAGAATTCACACTTGGAGAACTTCGCATAGAACTTGTGTTCACGGAGCCTGTCCGGAACCAAACAGAGGTGCTTGGCATGGTCTTCTTCATTCTTGGAGAATACCAAGATGTCATCCAGATAGACGAGAACAAATTCATTGGTGTAGGGGTTGAATATGAAGTGCATCATCCTCGAGAAAGTGGGTGGAGCATTAGCGAGGCCAAAAGACATGACCGTGTATTCATAAGAGCCAAAACTCGTTCTGAATGTGGTCTTGGGAATATCTTCTTCACGGATACGGATCTGGTGATAACCCATCCGGAGATCGAGCTTTGAGAACACCTTTGCTCCTTTGAGCTGCTCGAACAATTTCATTGATATTGGGGTGCAGATACTTGTTCTTTATTGTCTTCTTGTTCAATGGCCGGTAATCAATGCAAAGACGTTCCGTGCCATCTAGTATGGGCGAAAACCATCAATTTTCACATTCCCCTAATAAATGGGTGTTTTTGAGGTCCTTTTTCCGATCAGTTTCATGCCAGTATGGGGTCAAAGTATACAAAAATCACATTCTCCCCGTAGAACGCTGTTTTTCTTCTTCTTGACAAATAGAACACCACAGCCCCAAGGAGTAGTACTAGGCCTGATTAGACCCATACGCTCTTGCTTATCGAGTTGTTTCTTCAGCTCCTTCAACTCATCAGGGGAGAGCTTGTACGGACGCCGACATGATGGCTCGGTACCGGACTCGAGTTCAATGACGAATTCAACTTGACGATACAGAGGCATGCATGGAAGCTCTTCAGGGAAAACATCTTCATACTCATTGACCACCGGAATTTGAGATATGGCATTAATATCGCCCTTGTCATTGAGAGAGAATAGCCTGATTGTGTTGTCTCGAGAGGCGAAGATAATCACGTCTTCGTCAGGATGAGTAAGCCTGACTTCCTTATTTGCACAATCAATGTTTGCATCATGCTTGGAAAGCCAATCCATCCCAAGAATAAGATCAATGTCGGAGTTACCGAGAATAACCGGAGAAACCAGAAAGCGGTAATCACCCATATAAATAGATATATCCGGAACAAATATACTAGAATGCGTTCGTCTCCCCGGAGAAATAACTGATAACTCCCTTGGCAAACTTTTGATGTCAACATTGTGCTTGGATGCAAAAGGTTGAGACATGAAAGAACATGATACACCCGAATCAAACAACACTTTTGCAGGAATAGAGTTAACTGGAAGATTAGCAAGTATCACATCTGAAGAATTCTCTGCTTGAGCTGCATTCATCAGATTCACTCTTGCTTGCTTGGGATTGTGCTGGACAATAGCAGTGCTGACAGGTGGAGGAGGCAGAAGGCGCCTTGGGTTGGGACACTTGTTTGCATAATGACCCTTCTGAGTGCACTTGTTGCAAACCACTTCTGAGAGAGGACAGTGATAAGGACCACTTGACTTCGAAGCTTGAAAGTGATTCTTGGACTGATTGCTTGGGTTGGGTGGGTGGGAGAAACCACGGCCACCAGAGTGCTTGTTGTTGTTGTTGTTGTTGGGAGGGCGGAGCACTGGAGGAGGTGGAAGCGAAAACTTCTGCTGCTTTGCGACCACTTGGGAAGAAGAGGAGGAGTTAATAGCATCTCTGATCCTCTTTTTGGAAGCTTCAACCTTGAGCTGGGCTGCCTCTTGCTTAAGGGCCATGTTATAGAATTGATCAAATTCATCCGGCTCAAACAAGCTGAGAGCTAGTTGGAGTTCATCCTTCAGACCACCACGGAACTGATAAATCTTGCCCTTGGAATCTGGGATGTCTTGCTTGGCATAGCGGGCAAGGTTCTGGAACTTGACATTGTATTGATAGACGGACATGGTGCCTTCCTTTAGGTTGCGGAATTGCTCACGCATGCCTTCGGTGACACTAGTTGGAATGTGGTGAGAGCGGAAATCCTTGCAGAAGTCAGTTCACGAGATTTCACGTCCACCTCTGGAATCTTTGTACGGTTGCCACCAATCAGCGGCTTGGTCCTTGAGTTGGAAGGCGGCAAACTTTACATAATCCTCAGGTCTCACGTTACTGCATTCAAAGTGCTTCTTGATGTCTGTTATCCAGTCTTCAGCATCTAGCGGATCCACACAGTAACTGAAAGACTTCGGTTGGTTTGCCAGGAACTGGTTGAGTGTAGCAAAGTAAGGTTGATTGAACAGATTGCCTTGGCCTTGGTTCCCATGACCACCTTGATTTGCCTGGTTGGCTTGAATGTTTTGCATCATTTGCATAAGCATCTGGGTGTTCTAGTTTGTCGCTTGCATAATTGCTCTCCAGGCCTCAGACGGAGGAGGAGGGAAAGGAGGACGATCAGGAACTTCTTAAGCCTCTGGGTTAGCACTGGGAACCTTCTTAGGAGCCATCCTGAATGAGATGACAACTATTAGCCATTGATTGAAATAATTAAGCTGAATCAACGGCTAGAACTGCAACATAAGTCTTCACAAGAACATCCGAACAAAATGAACGAATGTAATCCACAGTTCAATGGTACAACAATCTTCTCGAGAAGCCACTTGGTAGAACAAAAGGTAAATAAAAACAATAAGGAGCAGATAGAACAAATACAAGATAGAAGCTTCGTCCCACATGTTCATGCTGAAAGCTCATGGAACGTGTTACAAAAGGGTTTTGCAATCCCCGGATCAGCATAGCCAAGGACCCTTTAAGATGCAACTCCCGATCGGAACAAACGCCCATAACACTGATGGGGAACGTAGTATTTTCAAAATTTTCCTACGATCACGCAAGATCTATCTACTAGATGCATAGCAACGAGAGGGGAGAGTGTGTCTACGTACCCTCGTAGACCGAAAGCGGAAGCGTTTATCAACGAGGTTGATGTAGTCGTGCACCTTCACGATCCGTCCCGATCTAGTACCGAACGTACGGCACCTCCGCGTTCAGCACACGTTCAGCTCGATGACGTCATCGCCTTCTTGATCCAGCAAGACGGGCGAAGTAGTAGATGAGTTCCGGCAGCACGACGATGTGGTGACGGTTGTTGATGAAGAACAATCTGCAGGGCTTCGCCAACCCCTGCAGAAACTAGACGGAGGATAAACTAGAGGGTCGGGGTTGCCGGCACATGGCTTGGTGTATCTTGATGTGTTCCAGGTGCTAGCCCCGCCCCTCTATTTATATGTTGAGCCCTGGGGTCGAAACTTGGAGCAAAAGCCTCCTCAAAGTCGGTTTTGCCCGAAAGGGAAGAGTCCCACTCGGACTCCAGGATCAAACGCCACAATCCTTGGCGTCTGGCCCAGACGCCATGGGCCTCAGCATCTGGCCCAGGGCCAGACGCCAGGGTCTCTGGCGTTTGGCCCCTGGCCTCCGCAAAACACCTTTTGCACCGACTTAATGCCCTGTGGGCTTGACCCCTTGGCCTAACCATATCATCCTATATATCAAATTTTACCTCCGGACCATTCCGGAGCTCCTCGTCATGTCCGTGATCTCATCTGGGACTACGAACAACATTCGTTCAACAACATACATAACTCATTCAATACTATATCGTCAACGAAACGTTAAGCGTGCGGACCCTACGGGTTCGAGAACTATGTAGACATGACCGAGACACTTCTCTGGTCAATAACCAATAGCGGAACCTGGATGCCCATATTGGCTCCTACATATTCTACGAAGATCTTTATCGGTCGAACCGCATAACAACATACGTTGTTCCCTATGTCATCGGTATGTTACTTGCCCGAGATTCGATCGTCGGTATCATCATACCTAGTTCAATCTCGTTACCGACAAGTCTCTTTACTCGTTCCGTAATACATCATCTCCTGACTAACTCATTACTCGTTTGCTTGCAAGGGTTATTACGATGTGCATTACCGAGAGGGCCCAGAGATACCTCTCCGACACTCGGAGTGACAAATCCTATTCTTGATCTATGCCAACACCATGAACACCTTCGGAGACACCTGTAGAGCATATTTATAATCACCCAGTTATGTTGTGACGTTTGATAGCACACAAGGTGTTCCTCCGGTATTCGGGAGTTGCATAATCTCATAGTCATAGGAACATGTATAAGTCATGAAGAAAGCAATAGCAGTAAAACTAAACGATCATAATGCTAAGCTAACGGATGGGTCTTGTCCATCACATCATTCTCCTAATGATGTGATCTCGTTGATCAAATGACAACTCATGTCTATGGCTAGGAAACATAGCCATCTTTGATCAATGAGCTAGTCTAGTATAGGCATACTAGGGACACTCTGTTTTGTCTATGTATTCACACATGTACTAAGTTTCCGGTTAATACAATTCTAGCATGAATAATAAACATTTATCATGATATAAGGAAAAATAAATAACAACTTTATTATTGCCTCTAGGGCATATTTCCTTCAGTCTCCCACTTGCACTAGAGTCAATAATCTAGCTCACATCGCCATGTGATTTAATACCGATAGTTCACATCGTTATGTGAATAACACCCATAGTTCACATCGCCATGTGACCAACACCCAAAGGGTTTACTAGAGTCAATAATCTAGTTCACATCGATATGTGATTAATACCCAAAAGTAATAAGGTGTGATCATGTTTTTGCTTGTGAGAGAAGTTTAGTCAACGGGTCTGTCACATTTAGATCCGTATGTATCTCGCAAATTTCTATGTCTACAATGCTCTGCATGGAGCTACTCTAGCTAATTGCTCCCACTTTCAATACGAATCCAGATTGATGTTGGGGAACGTAGTATTTTAAAATTTTCCTACGATCACGCCAGATCTATCTACTAGATGCATAGCAACGAGAGGGGAGAGTGTGTCTACGTACCCTTGTAGACCGGGAGCGGAAGCGTCAAGTGACGCGGTTGATGTTGTCGAACTTCTTCGCGATCCAACCGATCAAGCACCGAACGTACGGCACCTCCGCGTTCAGCACACGTTCAGCTTGATGACGTCCCACGAGCTCTTGATCCAGTTGAGCTTCATGGGGGAGTTTCGTCAGCACGACGGCGTGGTGACGGATATGATGTATTCACCGGCGCAGGGCTTCGACTAAGCACTGCAACGGTATGACCGAGGTGTGTTTCTGTGGAGGGGGGCACCGCACACGGCTAAAACAATTCAACTTGTGTGTCTTTGGGTGCCCCCTGCCCCCGTATATAAAGGAGCAAGGGGGGAGGCCGGCCGGCCCCTCTATGGTGCGGCTAGGGTGCAATCCTACTAGGAATAGGATTGCAATCCTATTCCTAGTAGGAACTACCAAAGAAGGAAGAGAGGAAAAGGAAAAAGGCGGGAGAGGTGGCGCCCCCCAATCCTAGTCCAACTAGGATCCCTTAGGTGGGGCGCCGGCCAGCCCCTATGGGCTGCCTCTCTCTTTCCCTTAAGGCCCACTATGGACAATCCCCCTTCGTAGGGGGTTCCGGTAACCCCCTCCGGCAATCCCGTTAAATCCGAAACTTTTTCGGAACACTTCCGGTGTCCGAATATAGTCGTCCAATATATCAATCTTTATGTCTCGGACATTCCGAAACTCCTCGTCATGTCCGTGATCTCATCCGGGACTCCGAACTACCTTCAGTACATCAAAACTCATAAACTCATAATACCGATCGTCATCAAACGTTAAGCGTGCGGACCCTACGGGTTCGAGAACTATGTAGACATGACCGAGACTCATCTCCGGTCAATAACCAATAGCGGAACCTGGATGTTCATATTGGCTCCTACATATTCTACGAAGATCTTTTATCGGTCAGAACCGCATAACAACATACGTTGTTCCTTTTGTCATCGGTATGTTACTTGTCCGAGATTCGATCGTCGGTATCTCCATACCTACTTCAATCTCGTTACCGGCAAGTCTCTTTACTCGTACCGTAACACATCATCTCGTGACTAACTCATTAGTATTTTGCTTGCAAGGCTTATTGTGATGTGTGTTACTGAGAGGGCCCAGAGATACCTCTCCGACACTCGGAGTGACAAATCCTAATCTTGATCTATGCCAACACCACGAATACTTTCGGAGACACCTATAGAGCATCTTTATGATCACCCAGTTACGTTGTGACGTTTGATAGCACACAAGGTGTTCCTACGGTATTCGGGAGTTGCATAATCTCATAGTCATAGGAACATGTATAAGTCATGAAGAAAGCAATAGCAGTAAAACTAAACGATCATAGTGCTATGCTAACGGATGGGTCTTGTCCATCACATCATTCTCCTAATGATGTGATCCCGTTGATCAAATGACAACTCATGTCTATGGCTAGGAAACATAACCATCTTTGATCAATGAGCTAGTCTAGTAGAGGCATACTAGGGACACTCTGTTTTGTCTATGTATTCACACATGTACTAAGTTTCCGGTTAATACAATTCTAGCATGAATAATAAACATTTATCATGATATAAGGAAATATAAATAAAAACTTTATTATTGCCTCTAGGGCATATTTCCTTCAGTCTCCCACTTGCACTTGAGTCAATAATCTAGCTCACATCGCCATGTGATTTAATACCGATAGTTCACATCGTTATGTGAATAACACCCATAGTTCACATCGCCATATGACCAACACCCAAAGGGTTTACTAGAGTCAATAATTTAGTTCACGTCGCTATGTGATTAATACCCAAGAGTAATAAGGTGTGATCATGTTTTGCTTGTGAGAGAAGTTTAGTCAACGGGTCTGTCACATTCAGATCCGTATGTATTTCGCAAATTTCTATGTCTACAATGCTCTGCATAGAGCTACTCTAGCTAATTGCTCCCACTTTCAATACGCATCCAGATTGATACTTAGAGTCATCTGGATTTAGTGTCAAAGCTTGCATCGGCGTAACCCTTTACGACGAACTCTTTATCACCTCCATAATCGAGAAACATTTCCTTAGTCATCCAGTTACTAAGGATAATTTTGACCACTGTACAGTGATATACTCCTGGATCACTATTGTACCTCCCTGTCAAACTCATGGCAAGGCACACAACATGTTTGGTACACAGCATGGCATACTTAATAGAACATATGGCTAAGGCATAGGGAATGACTTTCATTCTCTCTATATTTTTCTGCCGTGGTCTGGCTTTGAGTCTTACTCAACTTCACACCTTACAAGTCAGGCAAGAACTCCTTCTTTGACTGATCCAATTTGAACTACTTCAAAATCTTATCAAGGTATGTACTCATCGAAAGTCTTATCAAGCGTCTTGATCTATCTCTATAGATCTTGATGCCCAATATGTAAGCAGCTTCACCAAGGTCTTTCTTTGAAAAACTCCTTTCAAAAACTCCTTTATGCTTTCGAGAAAATTCTACATCATTTCCGATCGACAATATGTCATTCACATATACTTATCAGAATGGTTGTAGTGCTCCCACTCACTTCTTGTAAATACAGGCTTCACCGCAAGTCTGTATAAATCTATATGCTTTGATCAACTTATCAAAGCGTATATTCCAACTCCGAGATGCTTGCACCAGTCCATAGATGGATCGCTGGAGCTTGCACATTTTGTTAGCACCTTTAGGATTGACAAAAACCTTCTGGTTGCATCATATACAAGTCTTCTTTAATAAATCCATTAAAGAATGCAGTTTTGTTATCCATTGGCCAGATTTCATAAAATGCGGCAATTGCTAACATGATTCGGACAGACTTAAGCATCGCTACGGGTGAGAAAGTCTCATCGTAGTCAACTCCTTGAACTTGTTGAAAAACTTTCGCAACAAGTCGAGCTTTGTAAACAGTAACATTACCGTCAGCGTCAGTCTTCCTCTTGAAGATCCATTTATTTTCGATGGCTTGCCGATCATCGGGCAAGTCAACCAAAGTCCATACTTTGTTCTTATACATGGATCCCATCTCAGATTTCATGGCCTCAACCCATTTTGCGGAATCTGGGCTCATCATCGCTTCCTCTTAGTTCGTAGGTTCATCATGGTCCAGTAACATGACTTCCAGAATCGGGTTGCCGTACCACTCTGATGCGGAACGAACACTGGTTGATCTACGAAGTTCAGCAGAAACTTGATCTGAAGTTTCATGATCATTATCATTAGCTTCCTCACTAATTGGTGTAGGAATCACTGGAACTATTTTCTGTGATGTTCCACTTTCCAATTTGGGAGAAGGTACAATTACCTCATCAAGTTCTACTTTTCTCCCACTCACTTCTTTCGAGAGAAACTCCTTCTCTTGAAAGGATCCACTCTTATCAACAAAGACCTTGCCTTCGGATCTGTGATAGAAGGTGTACCCAACAATTTCTTTTGGGTATCCTATGAAGATTTACTTCTCCGATTTGGGTTCGAGCTTATCATGTTGAAACTTTTTCACATAAGCATCGCAGTCCCAAACTTAAAGAAATGACAGCTTAGGTTTCTCGTCAAACCACAGTTCATACGGTGTCATCTCCACGGATTTAGATGGTGCCCAATTTAACGTGAATGTAGCTGTCTCTAATGCATAACCCCAAAAGCGATAGTGGTAGATCGGTAAGAGACATCATCGATCGCACCATATCTAATAAAGTACGGTTATGATGTTCGGACACACCATTACACTGTGGTCTTCCAGGTGGCGTGAGTAGTGAAACTATTTCACATTGTTTTTACTGAAGGCCAAACTCGCTAACTCAAATATTTTACCTCTACGATCATATCGTAGAAACTCTTATTTTCTTGTTACGATGATTCTCCACTTCACTCTGAAATTCTTTGAACTTTTCAAATGTTTCAGACTCGTGCTTCATTAAGTAGATATACCCATATCTGCTCAAATCATCAGTGAAGGTCAGAAAATAACGATACCCGCTGCGAGCTTCAACACTCATTGGTCCACATACATCTGTATGTATGATCTCCAACAAATCTATTGCTCGCTCCATTGTTCCGGAGAACGGAGTTTTAGTCATCTTGCCCATGAGGCATGGTTCGCAAGCACCAACTGATTCATAATCAAGTGATTCCAAAAGTCCATCACTATGGAGTTTCTTCATGTGCTTTACACCATTATGACCTAAACGGCAGTGCCACAAATAAGTTGTACTATCATTATTAACCTTGCATCTTTTGGCTTCAATATTATGAATATGTGTATCACCACGATCGAGATCCAACAAACTATTTTCATTGGGTGTATGACCATCGAAGGTTTTATTCATGTAAACAGAATAACAATTATTCTATGACTTTTAAATGAATAACCGTATTGCAACAATTATGATCAAATCATATTCATGCTCAACGCAAATGCCAAATAACATTTATTTAGGTTTTACACTAATCCCGAAAGTATAGGGAGTGTGCGATGATGATCATATCAATCTTGGAACTACTTCCAATACACATCGTCACTTCATCCTTTAACTAGTTTCTGTTCATTATGCAACTCCCATTTCGAGTTACTACTCTTTAGCAACTAAACCAGTATCAAATACCGAGGGGTTGCTATGAACACTAGTAAAATACACATCAATAATCTGTATATCAAATATACCTTTGTTCACTTTGCCATCCTTCTTATCCGCTAAGTATCTAGGGCAGTTCCACTTCCAGTGACCATTTCCTTTGCAGTAGAAGCACTTAGTTTCAGGCTTGAGTTCAGCTTTGGGTTTCTTCATGGGAGTGACAACTTGCTTGTCATTCTTCTTGAAGTTTCCCTTCTATCCCTTTGCCCTTTACTTGAAACAAGTGGTCTTATTAACCATCAACACTTGATGCTCTTTCTTGATTTCTACCTTCGCCGATTTCAGCATCGCAAAGAGCTCGGGAATTACTTTCGTCATCCCTTGCATATTATAGTTCATCACGAAGTTCTACTAACTTGGTGATAGTGACTAGAGAACTTTGTCAATTACTATCTTATCTGGAAGATTAACTCCCACTTGATTCAAGCAATTGCAGTACCCATACAATCTGAGCACATGCTCACTGGTTGAGCTATTCTCCTCCATCTTGTAGGCAAAGTACTGTTAGAGGTCTCATACCTCTCGACACGGGCATGAGTATGAAATACTAATTTCAACTTTTGAAACATCTTATATGCTCCGTGGCGTTCAAAACGATTTTGAAGTCCCGGTTCTAAGCCGTAAAGCATGGTGCACTTAAACAATCAAGTAGTCATCATATCGAGCTTTTGTCAAAACGTTCATAACGTCTGCATCTGCTCCTGCAATAGGTCTGTCACCTAGCGGTGCATCAAGGACATAATTCTTCTGTGCAGCAATGAGGATAATCCCCAGATCACGGAACAATTCCGCATCATTGCTACTAACATCTTTCAACTTAGTTTTCTCTAGGAACATATAAAAAATAAACGTGGAGCAACATTGCGAGCTATTGATCTACAACATAGATATGCTAATACTACCAGGACTAAGTTCATGATAAATTAAAGTTCAATTTAATCAGATTACATAAGAACTCACACTTAGATAGACATCCCTCTAGTCATCTAAATGATCACGTGATGCAAATCAACTAAACCATGTCCGATCATCACGTGAGATGGAGTAGTTTCAATGGTGAACATCTTATGTTGATCATATCTACTATATGATTCACGCTCGACCTTTCGGTCTCCAGTGTTCCGAGGCCATATCTGCATATGCTAGGCTCGTCAAGTTTAACCCGAGTATTCTGCGTGTGCAAAACTGGCTTACACCTGTTGTATTTGAACGTAGAGCTTATCACACCCGATCATCACGTGGTGTCTCGGCACGACGAACTTTCGCAACGGTGCATACTCAGGGAGAACACTTATACCTTGAAATTTAGTAAGGGATCATCTTATAATGCTACCGTCGTTCTAAGCAAAATAAGAAGCATAATAAGATAAACATCACATGCAATCAAAATATGTGACATGATATGGCCATCATCATCTTGTGCTTTTGATCTCCATCTCCAAAGCACCGTCATGATCACCTTCGTCACCGGCGCGACACCTTGATCTCCATCGTAGCATCGTTGTCGTCTCGCCAACTATTGCTTCTACGACTATCGCTACCGCTTAATGATAAAGTAAAGCAATTACATGGCGATTGCATTTCATACAATAAAGCGACAACCATATGGCTCCTGCCAGTTGCCGATAACATTACAAAACATGATCATCTCATACAAAACCGTATAACTCATCATGTCTTGACCATATCACATCAGAACATGCCCTGCAAAAACAAGTTAGACGTCCTCTACTTTGTTGTTGCAAGTTTTACGTGGCTACTACGGGCTTAGCAAGAACCGTTCTTACCTACGCATATAAAACCACAACGATGTTTCGTCAAGTATGTGATGTTTTAACCTTCACAAGGACCGGGCGTAGCCACACTTGATTAAGCTAAAGTGAGAGAGATAGACACCCGCCAGTCACCTTTAAGCAACGAGTGCTCGTAACGGTGAAACCAGTCTCACGTAAGCATACGCGTAATGTCGGTCCGGGCCGCTTCATCTCACAATACCGCCGAAGCAAAGTATGACATGCTGGTAAGCAGTATGACTAGTATCGCCCACAACTCATTGTGTTCTACTCGTGCATATCATCTACGCATAGACCTGGCTCATGATGCCACTGTTGGGGAACGTAGTATTTTAAAATTTTCCTACGATCACGCAAGATCTATCTACTAGATGCATAGCAACGAGAGGGGAGAGTGTGTCTACGTACCCTTGTAGACCGGGAGCGGAAGCGTCAAGTGACGCGATTGATGTTGTCGAACTTCTTCGCGATCCAACCGATCAAGCACCGAACATACGACACCTCCGCGTTCAGCACACGTTCAGCTTGATGACGTCCCACGAGCTCTTGATCCAGTTGAGCTTCATGGGAGAGTTTCGTCAGCACGACGGCGTGGTGACGGATATGATGTATTCACCGGCGCAGGGCTTCGCCTAAGCACTGCAACGGTATGACCGAGGTGTGTTTCTGTGGAGGGGGGCACCGCACACGGCTAAAACAATTCAACTTGTGTGTCTTTGGGTGCCCCCCTGCCCCCGTATATAAAGGAGCAAGGGGGGTGGCCGGCCGGCCCCTCTATGGTGCGGCTAGGGTGCAATCCTACTAGGAATAGGATTGCAATCCTATTCCTAGTAGGAACTACCAAAGAAGGAAGAGAGGAAAAGGAAAAAGGAGGGAGAGGTGGCGCCCCCCAATCCTAGTCCAACTAGGATCCCTTAGGTGGGGCGCCGGCCAGCCCCTATGGGCTGCCTCTCTCTTTCCCTTAAGGCCCACTATGGACCATCCCCCTTCGTAGGGGGTTCCGGTAACCCCCTCCGGCAATCCCGTTAAATCCGAAACTTTTTCGGAACACTTCCGGTGTCCGAATATAGTCGTCCAATATATCAATCTTTATGTCTCGGACATTCCGAGACTCCTCGTCATGTCCGTGATCTCATTCGGGACTCCGAACTACCTTCGGTACCTCAAAACTCATAAACTCATAATACCGATCGTCATCAAACGTTAAGCGTGCGGACCCTACGGGTTCGAGAACTATGTAGACATGACCGAGACTCATCTCCGGTCAATAACCAATAGCGGAACCTTGATGTTCATATTTGCTCCTACATATTCTACGAAGATCTTTTATCGGTCAGAACCGCATAACAACATACGTTGTTCCTTTTGTCATCGGTATGTTACTTGTCCGAGATTCGATCGTCGGTATCTCCATACCTAGTTCAATCTCATTACCGGCAAGTCTCTTTACTCGTACCGTAACACATCATCTCGTGACTAACTCCCTAGTCTTTTGCTTGCAAGGCTTATTGTGATGTGTGTTACCGAGAGGGCCCAGAGATACCTCTCCGACACTCGGAGTGACAAATCCTAATCTTGATCTATGCCAACACCACGAATACTTTCGGAGACACCTGTAGAGCATCTTTATGATCACCCAGTTACATTGTGACGTTTGATAGCACACAAGGTGTTCCTACGGTATTCGGGAGTTGCATAATCTCATAGTCATAGGAACATGTATAAGTCATGAAGAAAGCAATAGCAGTAAAACTAAACGATCATAGTGCTATGCTAACGGATGGGTCTTGTCCATCACATCATTCTCCTAATGATGTGATCCCATTGATCAAATGACAACTCATGTCTATGGCTAGGAAACATAACCATCTTTGATCAATGAGCTAGTCTAGTAGAGGCATACTAGGGACACTCTGTTTTGTCTATGTATTCACACATGTACTAAGTTTCCGGTTAATGCAATTCTAGCATGAATAATAAACATTTATCATGATATAAGGAAATATAAATAACAACTTTATTATTGCCTCTAGGGCATATTTCCTTCAATTGATACTTAGAGTCATCTGGATTTAGTGTCAAAGCTTGCATCGGCGTAACCCTTTACGACGAACTCTTTATCACCTCCATAATCGAGAAACATTTCCTTAGTCATCCAGTTACTAAGGATAATTTTGACCACTGTACAGTGATATACTCCTGGATCACTATTGTACCTCCCTGTCAAACTCATGGCAAGGCACACAACATGTTTGGTACACAGCATGGCATACTTTATAGAACATATGGCTAAGGCATAGGGAATGACTTTCATTCTCTCTATATTTTTCTGCCGTGGTCTGGCTTTGAGTCTTACTCAACTTCACACCTTACAAGTCAGGCAAGAACTCCTTCTTTGACTGATCCATTTTGAACTACTTCAAAATCTTATCAAGGTATGTACTCATCGAAAGTCTTATCAAGCGTCTTGATCTATCTCTATAGATCTTGATGCCCAATATGTAAGCAACTTCACCAAGGTCTTTCTTTGAAAAACTCCTTTCAAACACTCCTTTATGCTTTCCAGAAAATTCTACATCATTTCCGATCGACAATATGTCATTCACATATACTTATCAGAAAGGTTGTAGTGCTCCCACTCACTTTCTTGTAAATACAGGCTTCACCGCAAGTCTGTATAAATATATATGCTTTGATCAACTTATCAAAGCGTATATTCCAACTCCAAGATGCTTGCACCAGTCCATAGATGGATCGCTGGAGCTTGCACATTTTGTTAGCACTTTTAGGATTGACAAAACCTTCGAGTTGCATCATATACAATTCTTCTTTAATAAATCCATTAAAGAATGCAGTTTTATTATCCATTTGCCAGATTTCATAAAATGCGGCAATTGCTAACATGATTCGGACAGACTTAAGCATCGCTACGGGTGAGAAAGTCTCATTGTAGTCAACTCCTTGAACTTGTCAAAAACCTTTCGCAAGAAGTCGAGCTTTGTAAACAATAACATTACCGTCACTGTCAGTATTCTTCTTGAAGATCCATTTATTTTCGATGGCTTGCCGATCATCGGGCAAGTCAACCAAAGTCCACACTTTGTTCTCATACATGGATCCCATCTCAGATTTCATGGCCTCAAGCCATTTTGCGGAATCTGGGCTCATCATCGCTTCCTCATAGTTCGCAGGTTCATCATGGTCAAGTAACATGACTTCCAGAACTGGGTTGCCGTACCACTCTGGTGCGGAACGTACTCTGGTTGATCTACGACGTTCAGCAGAAACATGATCTGAAGTTTCATGATCATCATCATTAGCTTCCTCACTAATTGGTGTAGGAATCACTGGAACTAGTTTCTGTGATGTTCCACTTTCCAATTCGGGAGAAGGTACAATTACCTCATCAAGTTCTACTTTTCTCCCACTCACTATGGATTCTTCATGCGCTTTACACCAATATGACCTAAACGGCAGTGCCACAAATAAGCTGCACTATCATTATTAACCTTGCATCTTTTGGCTTCAATATTATGAATATGTGTATCACACGATCGAGATCCAACAAACCATTTTCATTGGGTGTATGACCATAGAAGGTTTTATTCATGTAAACAGAACAACAATTATTCTCTAACTTACATGAATAATCGTATTGCAATAAACATGACCAAATCATATTCATGTTCAACACAAACACCAAATAACACTTATTTAGGTTCAACACTAATCCCGAAAGTATAGGGAGTGTGCGATGATGATCATATCAATCTTGGAACTACTTCCAATACACATCGTCACTTCATCCTTTAACTAGTTTCTGTTTATTATGCAACTCCCATTTCGAGTTACTACTCATTAGCAACTAAACCAGTATCAAATACCGAGGGGTTGCTATGAACACTAGTAAAATACACATCAATAATATGTATATCAAATATACCTTTGTTCACTTTGCCATCCTTCTTATCCGCCAAGTATCTAGGGCAGTTCCACTTCCAGTGACCATTTCCTTTGCAGTAGAAGCACTTAGTTTTAGGCTTGAGTTTAGCTTTGGGTTTCTTCATGGGAGTGACAACTTGCTTGTCATTCTTCTTGTAGTTCCCCTTCTATCCCTTTGCCCTTTACTTGAAACAAGTGGTCTTACTAACCATCAACACTTGATGCTCTTTCTTGATTTCTACCTTCGCCGATTTCAGGATCGCGAAGACCTCGGGAATTACCTTCGTCATCCCTTGCATATTATAGTTCATCATGAAGTTCTACTAACTTGGTGATAGTGACTAGAGAACTTTGTCAATTACTATCTTATCTGGAAGAATAACTCCCACTTGATTCAAGTAATTGTAGTACCCAGACAATCTGAGCACATGCTCACTGGTTGAGCTATTCTCCTCCATCTTGTAGGCAAAGTACTGTCAGAGGTCTTATACCTCTCGACACGGGCATGAGTATGAAATACTAATTTCAACTCTTGGAACATCTTATATGCTCCGTGGCGTTCAAAACGTTTTTGAAGTCCCGGCTCTAAGCCGTAAAGTATGGTGCACTTAAACTATCAAGTAGTCATCATACTGATCTTTTGTCAAAACGTTCATAACGTCTAAATCTGCTCCTGCAATAGGTCTGTCACCTAGCGGTGCATCAAGGACATAATTCTTCTGTGCAGCAATGAGGATAATCCTCAGATCACGGAACAATTCCGCATCATTGCTACTAACATCTTTCAACTTAGTTTTCTCTAGGAATATATAAAAAATAAACGGGGAGCAACATCGTGAGCTATTGATCTACAACATAGATATGCTAATACTACGAGGACTAAGTTCATGATAAATTAAAGTTCAATTTAATCATATTACTTAAGAACTCCCACTTAGATAGACATCCCTCTAGTCATCTAAATGATCACGTGATCCAAATCAACTAAACCATGTCCGATCATCACGTGAGATGGAGTAGTTTCAATGGTGAACATCTTATGTTGATCATATCTACTATATGATTCACGCTCGACCTTTCGGTCTCCAGTGTTCCGAGGCCATATCTGCATATGCTAGGCTCGTCAAGTTTAACCCGACTATTCTGCGTGTGCAAAACTGTCTTACACCCGTTGTATTTGAACGTAGAGCTTATCACACCCGATCATCACGTGGTGTCTCGGCAAGAAGAACTTTCGCAACGGTGCATACTCAGGGAGAACACTTGTACCTTGAAATTTTGTAAGGGATCATATTATAATGCTACCGTCGTACTAAGCAAAATAAGAAGCAGATAAACATCACATGCAATCAAAATATGTGACATGATATGGCCATCATCATCTTGTGCTTTTGATCTCCATCTCCAAAGCACCGTCAAGATCACCTTCATCACCGGCGCGACACCTTGATCTCCATCGTAGCATCGTTGTCGTCTCGCCAACTATTGCTTCTACGACTATCGCTACCGCTTAGTGATAAAGTAAAGCAATTACATGGCGATTACATTTCATACAATAAAGCGACAACCATATGGCTCCTGCTAGTTGCTGATAACTTTACAAAACATGATCATCTCATACAAAACCGTATCACTCATCATGTCTTGACCATATCACATCACAACATGCCCTGCAAAAAAACAAGTTAGACGTCCTCTACTTTGTTGTTGCAAGTTTTACGTGGCTGCTACAGGCTTAGCAAGAACCGTTCTTACCTACGCATACAAAACCACAACGATGTTTCGTCAAGTATGTGCGGTTTTAACCTTCACAAGGACCGGGCGTAGTCACACTCGATTCAGCTAAAGTGAGAGAGACAGACACCCGCTAGTCACCTTTAAGCAACAAGTGCTCATAACGGTGAAACCAGTCTCGCGTAAGCGTACGCGTAATGTCAGTCCGGGCCGCTTCTTCTCACAATACCACCGAAGCAAAGTATGACATGCTGGTAAGCAGTATGACTAGTATCGTCCACAACTCACTTGTGTTCTACTCGTGCATATCTTCTACGCATAGACCTGGCTCATGATGCCACTGATGGGGAACGTATTTTCAAAATTTTCCTACGATCACACAAGATCTATCTACTAGATGCATAGCAACGAGAGGGGAGAGTGTGTCTACGTACCCTCGTAGACCGAAAGCGGAAGCGTTTATCAACGCGGTTGATGTAGTCGTGCACCTTCACGATCCGTCCCGATCTAGTACCGAACATACGGCACCTTCGCGTTCAGCACACGTTCAGCTCGATGACATCATCGCCTTCTTGATCCAGCAAGACGGGCGAAGTAGTAGATGAGTTCCGGCAGCACGACGGCGTGGTGACGGTTGTTGATGAAGAACAATCTCTGCAGGGCTTCGCCAAGCACTGCAAAAACTAGACGGAGGATAAACTAGAGGGTCGGGGTTGCCGGCACACGGCTTGGTGTATCTTGATGTGTTCCAGGTGCTAGCCCCGCCCCTCTATTTATATGTTGAGCCCTGGGGTCGAAACTTGGAGCAAAAGCCTCCTCAAAGTCGGTTTTGCCCGAAAGGGAAGAGTCCCACTCGGACTCCAGGACCAAACGCCACAATCCTTGGCGTCTGGCCCAGACGCCATGGGCCTCGGCATCTGGCCCAGGGCCAGATGCTAGGGTCTCCGGCGTTTGGCCCCTGGCCTCCGCAAAACACCTTTTGCACCGACTTAATGCCATGTGGGCTTGACCCCTTGGCCTAACCATATCATCCTATATATCAAATTTTACCTCCGGACCATTCCGGAGCTCCTCGTCATGTCCGTGATCTCATCCGGGACTCCGAACAACATTCGGTCACCAACATACATAACTCATTCAATACTATATCGTCAACGAAACGTTAAGCGTGCGGACCCTACGGGTTCGAGAACTATGTAGACATGACCGAGACACTTCTCTGGTCAATAACCAATAGCGGAACCTGGATGCCCATATTGGCTCCTACATATTCTACGAAGATCTTTATCGGTCGAACCGCATAACAACATACGTTGTTCCCTTTGTCATCGGTATGTTACTTGCCCGAGATTCGATCGTCGGTATCATCATACCTAGTTCAATCTCGTTACCGGCAAGTCTCTTTACTCGTTCTGTAATACATCATCTCCTGACTAACTCATTAGTCGTTTGCTTGCAAGGCTTATTACGACGTGCATTACCAAGAGGGCCCAGAGATACCTCTCCGACACTCGTAGTGAAAAATCCTTTTCTTGATCTATGCCAACACCACGAAGACCTTCGGAGACACCTGTAGAGCATCTTTATAATCACCCAGTTATGTTGTGACGTTTTATAGCACACAAGGTGTTCCTCCGGTATTCGGGAGTTGCATAATCTCATAGTCATAGGAACATGTATAAGTCATGAAGAAAGCAATAGCAGTAAAACTAAACGATCATAATGCTAAGCTAACGGATGGGTCTTGTCCATCACATCATTATCCTAATGATGTGATCTCGTTGATCAAATGACAACTCATGTCTATGGCTAGGAAACATAACCATCTTTGATAAGTGAGCTAGTCTAGTAGAGGCATACTAGGGACACTCTGTTTTGTCTATGTATTCACACATGTACTAAGTTTCCAGTTAATACAATTCTAGCATGAATAATAAACATTTATCATGATATAAGGAAATATAAATAACAACTTTATTATTGCATCTAGGGCATATTTCCTTCAAACACCACTTCACTCGATGTAGAACCCCAAACTCCATATCATGCATTCGTTGGAAGAATGCCTACGAGCTACTAGATGAACCCACCTATTAATTTCCGAAAGTTTTCAGTTATGCAATCAGGTGTTGGGGATACAGGGGAAGCACCACGCACTCAACTCTAATCCTACATCCAGTTGTATCCATCCTTCAACACATAACCAGTTACTTCCGGAAACCGTTTACGTCGGACCTTCGAAACGCATCTGCTATACAAGCTATGGCAATACTCCCGAATTACCTCCCCAGTACTGGGTGATGTCGGGGTTATCTTTCCACCAACCGCATTGAAGAGTTTTCGATGTCGGCCGTCTTAAGTATTCCAGAACTGTTGCGATAGATTTGTGATGACAACACCTTGGAGCTCAACTCCTCGGGACACTGCCACAACCCCTAAATGAGAGGAGGCATCGAGAACAATGTTCTCGTCACAAAGACATCGGAACAATCCAAACAATACTCGCGTGATCCTAAAGAAAATTAGTGAATTTTTTAGAGTAGAAGAGATAAGTAATCGTCAGGAGTCCTCACCAGAGTGATAAAGGGATGAGGAGTAAAAGAAATCCTACTCTCCGATATATATATAGGACTCAAAACATTTTCATGTGTGTGCCTAGACTCAATCGTCAACGATTCGATCAATCAATGGGGGCTCCTAGGTCGGACAAGGCTCTGATTACCAAGTTTTAATGCCTAGTATGAGACTATACCTCCTACGTGTCGAGGCACGACTTAAAGGCATAATCTCATACTATAATGATCTCAAGTATGGTATCTTTGCACGACTCATGTAAAAGAGGGATGAAATTGCAAAAGAGTAGTTGGCTTACACTCGCCACGTCACACAATGCATTACATAAACATTCATCATCCAAATAATATCTGAGTCCGACTACGAACGAAGATCCAATTGAAAGATACCATAAATTAAATAACAACATGAGGTCCCGATCATCCTAGTAAGATCCCTACTGATCTTCTGGATAAGACACGTAGTATCGCCCACGTTCTTCGTCGAACTCCCAGTACAACTCTGAACCACCAGCTGTGTAGTTCTCCACGGTACCTGCATCTGGTGTTGTGTAGAATCTGTGAGCCACGGAGGACTCAGCAATCCCGTTCCCGGGTAGCAAAACTATCTAAGCCTTGGGTGTTGATTAAGAAAAGGGTTTATAACTCCCTATGCAAGTTTTAGTTATTAGGCAAAAGTAAAACCAAAGTTGGGCCTTGCTGGAAAAAGCTTTAGCGCTAAGCGGGTTATCGAGGGGCCCATAAACCCTAACCGTGTTAGGGACGCAAAATCAAGGAACATAACACCAGTTTAAACGGTTCCTAGGGAGGCATGAGTGGAACAAAACACCAAGCAAAGGCTTAGCCTTCCACCCATTGCCAAATATATAGGTGATTAGTTTAACAGATTATATAGTGTGATATCCCAACAATAACTTCATCATGAAGCAAGAATCTTCAAATCTTCTCCTGCAACTAACATTGCTATAAGAGGGGATGAGCAATGCTTACGTAGCCAATCAAAGGTTTGCTAGGTTGGGTGGTTAGAGAGGTTCATGGCAACAATAGGAGGCTTGGCAAGATCACAACCAACAAGAATGGCAAGATCACAACCAACAATCTTGTAAGAATGCAATAACATCACAACCAACAAAATCGAAACAAACATGAGAAAGCAAAAGAACTTTTAAAGAAGTCCATGTAGTTTAATCCTACAAGCAACCAACAAGTTTTCAGGAGTTTCTTAACATGGCAAGGTGCAACTTAACATAACAGCAACATGCTAGCACATTTAAATGGGCTGGAAATAAATACAACAATATCCAGAAACTCCCATATTCATTTATTTGCATTTGGGACAGATTTGAAAAACTTCTGTGATGGAGTTGTCAAACATGCTAAACAACAGCACCAAAATATTCTACATATTTTTCTACCCCAAATGCATATAAAGTTTGTTAAATTTGGAGTTGTAGATATTTAGTTATGATTTTTGCAAGTTTAAGTATATTTAAATCAAATTTAAATTCAAGCAGCATTTAAAAGTTTTTAAATATGGCAGCAAGTGACATATTCCTAATCTACACAAAATTCTAAGCACTTTTCATATATCACTCAAATTCATCTGAAGCATAAATATGCAGATATTAAATAAATAAGAAAAAGAAAAAAGAAAAAGAAATCAGAAAAAGAAATAAAACAAAATAGCACCAGGATCTAAAGTGACCCAGACTCAGCTAGCCACACCCACTGACAGAGGGGCCCGGCGGAGCTGAGCTGGCGAGCGGGTGCGCGCGGGGGCTGGGAAAGGAGATGAGAGGCTGGCAGGTGTGTTCGGGAACGTAGCATAATTCAAAAAAATTCTACGCTTCACCAAGATCAATGTAAGGAGCTCATCTAGCAACGAACATAAAGGAGTGCATCTACGTACCCTTTGTAGATCGCGAGCGGAAGCGTTCAAGGGAACGTGGATGATGGAGTCGTACTCGTCGTGATCCTCGTCACCGATGATCCCAGCGCCGAACGGACGGCACCTCCGCGTTCAACACACATACGGTACAACGACTTCTCCTCCTTCTTGATCCAGCAAAGGGGAAGGAGAGGTTGACGGAGATCCAGCAGCACGACAGCGTGGTGGTGGATGCAACGGGAAAGGCTGCAGGGCTTCGCCGAGACCCAGCGGGAGGAGTTGGAGATGTAACGGGGGGAGGCGCCAGGGGCTGAGGTGCGGCTGCCCTCTCTCCCCCACTATATATAGGGGGCCAGGGGGGCGCCGGCCCTAGGAGATCCAATCTCCTAGGGGGGCGGCGGCCAAGGGGGTGGCTTGCGCCCCAAGCCTAAGGGGGGCGCCCCCACCCCTAGGGTTTCAACCCTAGGCGCATGGGGGGAGGCCCATGGGGGTGTGCCAGCCCACTATGGGCTGGTCCTCCTCCCCCTACGGCCCACGGGGCCCTCCGGGATGGGTGGCCCCACCCGGTGGACCCCCGGGACGCTTCCGGTGGTCCCGGTACACTACTGGGGACCCCCAGAACTCTCCCGATGGCCAAAACTGGACTTCCTATATATCATTCTTTACCTCCGGACCATTCCGGAACTCCTCGTGACATCCGAGATCTCATCCAGGACTCCGAACAACATTCGGGTTTCCGTGTGCATATATCTCTATAACCCTAGCGTCACTGAACCTTAAGTGTGTAGACCCTACCGGCTCGGGAGACACGCACACATGACCGAGACGACTGTTCGGTCAATAACCAACAGCGGGATCTGGATACCCATGTTGGTTCCCACGTGTTCCTCGATGATTTCATCGGATGAACCACGATGTCAAGGATTCACTTAATCCCGTATGTAATTCCCTTTGTCTATCGGTACGGTACTTGCCCGAGATTCGATCGTCGGTATACCGATACCTTGTTCAATCTCGTCATGGCAAGTCTCTTTACTAGTTCCATAATCCATCATCCCGTGACTAACTCCTTAGTCACTTTGAGCTCATGATGATGATGTCTTACCGAGTGGGCCCAGAGATACCTCTCCGTCATACGGAGTGACAAATCCAGTCTCGGTTCGTGCCAACCTAACAGACATTTTCAGAGATACCCGTTACGTTGTGACGTTCGGCA
The DNA here is from genome assembly GCA_902687465.1 of Secale cereale. Taxonomy (NCBI): domain Eukaryota; kingdom Viridiplantae; phylum Streptophyta; class Magnoliopsida; order Poales; family Poaceae; genus Secale; species Secale cereale. Next base: position 680,262,905 of record LR738714.1, read on the forward strand.
CACCCAAAGTATTCCTACGGTGTCCGGGAGTTGCACAACCTCATGGTCTAAGGAACAGATACTTGACACTGGAAAAGCTTAAGTATTACGAACTACACTATCTTATGCCAGGCTTAGGATTGGCTCTTGTCCATCACATCATTCTCCTAATGATGTGATCCCGTTATCAATGACATCCAATGTCCATGGTCAGGAAACCGCGACCATCTATTGATCAACGAGCTAGTAACTAGAGGCTTACCAGGGACACGTTGTGGTCTATGTATTCACACATGTATCGCTGTTTCCGTACAATACAATTCAAGCATGAATAACAAACAATTATCATGAACAAGGAAATATAATAATAATCCTTTTATTATTGCCTCTAGGGCATATTTCCAACAGTCTCCCACTTGCACTAGAGTCAATAATCTAGTTATATTGTGATGAATCAAACACCCATAGAGTTCTGGTGTTGATCATGTTTTGCCCGCGGAAGAGGTTTAGTCAACGGATCTGCGACATTCAGATCCGTATGCACTTTACAAATATCTATGTCTCCATCTTGAACATAATTCCTGATGGAGTTGAAACGGCGCTTGATGTGCTTGGTCTTCTTGTGAAACCTGGGCTCCTTGGCAATGGCAATAGCTCCAGTGTTGTCACAGAAGAGAGTCATCGGGCTTGACGCGCTTGGAATGACTCCTAGGTCGGTGATGAACTCCTTCATCCAGACTCCTTCCTGGGCTGCTTCGCAAGCAGCTATGTACTCCGCTTCACATGTAGAATGCGCCACGACGCTCTCCTTACAACTGCATCAGCTGACTGCTCCTCCATTAAAAATATACACGTATCCGGTTTGTGACTTGGAGTCATCCAGATCTGTGTCGAAGCTAGCATCGACGTAACCTTTTACGACGAGCTCTTCGTCACCTCCATAAACGAGAAACATATCCTTAGTCCTTTTCAGGTACTTCAGGATGTTCTTGACCGTTGTCCAGTGTTCCATACCGGGATCACTTTGGTACCTCCCTACCAAAATTATGGCAAGGTTCACATCAGGTCTGGTACACAGCATGGCATACATAATATAACCTATGGCCGAGGCATAGGGGATGACACTCATCTTTTCTCTATCTTCTGCCGTGGTCGAGGACTGAGCCGTGCTCAATCTCATACCTTGTAAAACAGGCAAGAACCCCTTCTTGGACTGATCCATATTGAACTTCTTCAATATTTTTTCAAGGTATGTGCTTTGTGAAAGACCAATGAGCCGTCTCGATCTATATCTATAGATCTTGATGCCTAATATATAAGCAGCTTCGCCAAGGTCCTTCATTGAAAAACTCTTATTCAAGTAGGCCTTTATGCTTTCCAAGAATTCTATATCATTTCCCATCAGCAGTATATCATCCACATATAATATGAGAAATGCTACAGAGCTCCCACTCACTTTCTTGTAAATACAGGATTCTCCCCAAGTCTGTATAAAGCCAAACGCTTTGATCACATCATTAAAGCAAAAATTCCAACTCCGAGATGCTTGCACCAGCCCGTAGATCGAGCGCTGGAGCTTGCACACCTTGTCAGCATTCTCTGGATCGACAAAACCTTCCGGCTGCACCATATACAGTTCTTCCTTGAGGAAGCCATTAAGGAATGCTGTTTTGGCGTCCATTTGCCATATCTCATAATCATAGAATGCGGCAATTGCTAACATGATTCGTACGGACTTTAGCATCGCTAAGGGAGAGAAAGTCTCGTCGTGGTCAATCCCTTGAACTTGTCGATAACCCTTAGCGACAAGACGAGCCTTATAGATGGTCACATTACCATCCGCGTCGGTCTTCTTCTTGAATATCCATTTATTTTCTATGGCGTGCCGATCATCGGGCAAGTCCACCAAAGTCCATACTTTGTTTTCATACATGGATTCTATCTCGGATTTCATGGCTTCAAGCCATTTATTGGAATCCGGGCCCGCCATCGCTTCTTCATAGTTCGAAGGTTCACCGTTGTCCAACAACATGATTTCCATGACAGGGTTGCCGTACCACTCTGGTGCGGAACGTGTCCTTGTGGACCTTCGAAGTTCAGTAGTAACTTGATCTGTATCTTCATGATCATCATCATTAACCTCCTCCCTTGTCGGTGCAGGCACCTCGGGAACAATTTCCCGCGCTGTGCTACTTTCCGGTTCGGGAAGGGTGACTGTCACCTCATCAAGTTCTACTTTCCTCCCACTTACTTCTTTCGAGAGAAACTCTTTCTCCAGAAAGGATCCATTCTTGGCAACAAAAATCTTGCCTTCAGATCTTAGGTAGAAGGTGTACCCAATTGTTTCCTTTGGGTATCCTATGAAGACGCATTTTTCCGATTTGGGTTCGAGCTTTTCAGGTTGAAGTTTCTTGACATAAGCATCGCAACACCAAACTTTCAGAAACGACAGCTTAGGTTTCTTGCCAAACCAAAGTTCATACGGTGTCGTCTCAACGGATTTTGACGGAGCCCTATTTAAAGTGAATGCGGCAGTCTCTAAAGCAAATCCCCAAAAAGATAGCGATAAGTCGGTGAGAGACATCATAGATCGCACCATGTCCAACAAAGTACGATTTCGACGTTCGGACACACCATTACGCTGAGGTGTTCCTGGCGGTGTCAATTGTGAAACAATTCCACAGTTCCTTAGGTGCGTGCCAAATTCATGACTCAAATATTCACCCCCACGATCTGATCGTAAGAACTTTATTTTTCTTTCATGTTGAATCTCAACCTCATTCTGAAATTCCTTGAACTTTTCAAAGGTCTCAGACTTGTGCTACATCAAGTAGACATACCCATATCTACTCAAGTCATTTGTGAGGGTGAGAACATAACGATGGCCTCCGCGAGCTTCAACACTCATTGGACCACACACATCGGTATGTATGATTTCCAATAAGTTGGTTGCTCGCTCCATTGTTCCGGAGAATGGAGTCTTGGTCATCTTGCCCAAAAGGCATGGTTCGCACGTGTCAAATGATTCATAATCAAGAGACTCTAGAAGCCCATCTGCATGGAGCTTCTTCATACGCTTTACACCAATATGACCAAGGCGGCAATGCCACAAGTATGTGGGACTATCATTATCAACTTTACATCTTTTGGCATCCACACTATGAATATGTGTATCATCACGTTCGAGATTCATCAAAAATAAACCATTGACCAGCGGGGCATGACCATAAAACATATCTCTCATATAAATAGAACAACCATTATTCTCGGATTTAAATGAGTAGCCATCTCGTATCAAACGAGATCCAGATACAATGTTCATGCTCAAAGCTGGTACTAAATAACAATCATTAAGGTTTAAAACTAATCCCGAGGGTAGATGTAGAGGCAGCGTGCCGACGGCGATCACATCGACCTTGGAACCATTCCCGACGTGCATCGTCACCTCGTCCTTCGCCAGTCTCCGCTTATTCCGCAGCTCCTGCTTTGAGTTACAAATGTGAGCAACTGCACCGGTATCAAATACCCTGGAGCTACTACGAGCGCTGGTAAGGTACACATCAATAACATGTATATCATATATACCTTTGACGTTGCCGGCCTTCTTATCTGCTAAGTATTTGGGGTAGTTCTGCTTCCAGTGACCCGTTCCCTTGCAATGAAAGCACTCAGTTTCAGGCTTGGGTCCATTATTTGGCTTCTTCCCGGCAACTGGCTTACCAGGCGCGACAACTCCTTTGCCGTCCTTCTTGAAGTTCTTCTTACCCTTGCCTTTCTTAAACTTAGTGGTTTTATTGACCATCAACACTTGATGTTCTTTCTTGATATCCACCTCCGCTGATTTCAGCATTGAATACACCTCGGGAATGGACCTCTCCATCCCTTGCATATTGAAGTTCAACACGAAGCTCTTGTAGCTAGGTGGGAGCGACTGAAGGATTCTGTCAACGACCGCTTAGTCTGGGAGATTCATTCCCAACTGAGACAAGCGGTTGTGCAACCCAGACAACTTGAGTATGTGCTCGCTGACAGAACTATTCTCTTCCATCTTACAACTATAGAATGCGTCGGAGACATCATATCTCTCGACTCGGGCATGAGCTTGGAAAACCATTTTCAGCTCTTGGAACATCTCATATGCTCCATGGTGCTCAAAATGCTTTTGGAGCCCCGATTCTAAGCTGTAAAGCATGCCGCACAGAACCAGGGAGTAATCATCACAATGCGACTGCCAGGCGTTCATAACGTCTTGGGTCGCCGGAAGAACGGGTGCATCACCTAGCGGTGCTTCAAGGACATATGATCTCTTGGCAGCTATGAGGATAATCCTCAGGTTCGATATTAGCAATCAACGTGGACCTGCACACAAATACAAATAACTTTGCTCCCAACGAGTACAGAGAGGTTGTCAATCCCTCCGGCCTTGTCGTTTACAAAGGATCAAACGCAAGTGATAATAGTGATAGGTAATGCTGCAAATAGTAAGTAAAAGCGGAAAGTAAATAGCGGATGTGATCAGTGATGGCAATATGGACCGGGGTCCCATGATGTTCACTAGTGATGTTTCTCTCCCAAAAGACGATAAAACAGCTATGTGAGGTAAACGAATTACAGCTAGGCAATTGACAGAATTATGTGCGCAAACCAATGCTAACTATGTTGCAAGAAAGGTAGAGGTTCATAGCATGGGCGGTACGCCAAGGCAAGTAGACCGAAATCCATCTGCATCTACTACTAATCATCCACCTTGAGATATCTATCCAGAACATCTCGTTGGTATTAAGTTGCGAGTCCCACCCATAGTGTAAACTCAAAGCAACAGACAACTGCATTAAAAGAACTTTGCGTAAAGTAAACAATCCTTGCACCCGCGGGCACAAGCACCGTTGTTTTCCCCCTTGTGGCAACAGCACATCCCCTAGACTCATGTTTCTGTCACTCAAGCTAGTCATCGAGGGGCATGAACCCACAATCAAGCATAACGTTCCGTCTTGGAGTCACTACCTACTACTTGGCCAAAGCAATAAATAACAATGGAGAACATGCAAGAATTACTTACGAACATAAATATAAAAGAGGTAGATCAAATATATTACTCAAACACAATCTGAACATAATCTCACAATCCATCGGATCCCAGCAAACTCATCATAGCAACATCATAAGGATTACATATGTGCCTCGATCATGTAGGGCAGCTCATGAGGACTAATTAGTGAAGCACAAGAAGGGGAGGAGAACATCACATAGCTACTGGTCATGGACCCATGGTCCAAGGGAGACTACTCACAACTCATCCGGGAGGCGTCCATGGTGGTGGAGTGGCTCCCGGTGGTGATCCTCCCCTCCGGCAGGGTGCCGGGAAGAGTTCTCCTGGTGCTCCCGATCTTGGAAGCGCGGCGGCGGTGCAACAGAGATGAGATCGCGAAAAAGGGTTCCCGTCTCGAGGGTTTCGGGACACGATATAAATATATGCGAAAGGGGGGCATCGGCGGAGGCGCGCCCCCCCAGCGCGGCCAAGAGGGGGGCCGTGCCACTAGGGCGCCTGGAGCCCTGGTGGCCCCCCTCCGGCTCTACTTCGGGTGCCGGGAAGCTTCTGGAATGCTGATTTTTTATATAATTTTTCAGGGATTTTTCTGGCAGTTTTCGTAATGGGAAAACCTGAAATACAAAAACAGCAGAAAACAGAAACTGGCACTGGGGTGCACTGAGTTAATAGGTTAGTCCAAATATGATCAAAAGTGTATGGAAGTGTATAAATATCATAGCAATATCACCCAAAAGAGGCATGGAGCAAGCAGAAATTATAGATACGTTTTGGACGTATCAACATCCCCAAGCTTAATTCTTGCTCGTCCTCGAGTAGGTAAATGATAACAAGAATAATTTCTGTGGTGACATGCTATTAACCATATAGGACTTTTCATAGTCATATGACAAAAGCTTACTGAGACAATGAATCTGTAGTAATTAAGTTGCCTCATGAGAGAATCACAAAGAACTGAAAGTTTTACAACATGATACTGAAACATCAAATAGATTTGTAATGAGCATGGTGTGCAAATATGATAAAGTGATATCTTACTTGCCCTCTTTAGTGAAGCAAAAAATAAATGCAGGGGCACCTCCAAGGTTTAAGTGATGACTAGATACAATGATTTCAAAATAAACGATATCACAATCATGCAAAAGACAATGCTACTTTGGGACAATGCACATTACACTCAGAATGACAATCATGCTCTCAGTAGTTGGTGCTTTAAAAGAAGGTGGAGACTCTCGAACCGTGGCTTTTGTTGGCAAGGTTGAAAACCCGTAGTCGGAAACAAAGACAAAACATGTACCAGAGCTCTTGCTTTTAAAAACAGAGGTAATAATATTTTTTTTTGATTATGCATGTTTCGTCAACGAATGCTACCAGATAACTCAATCACTTCTTGAGATGGACAAGTTTCGAGGAACGGCTCCCGAATGAGGACGATCACATCCTCTTAATCTCCTTTGTTTATCACTGCCAAAGTTTTCTGATTTCTCATGAACAAAGCGTGAAGGAGGGTTTGTTTGTTATATTATTTTTGAGCCGGGCGCACTCTTTGCCAGTTCCTTCTCGTATTATGGGTTTGCACATTAGACATGCAATCCTGGGGTGAAGCTTGTCCAACTTAAAAAGATCATGAATTAACTACTACTTCCTCATGAACTTAAAACAGAGGCACAAAAGAGAAATGCTTTTTTGAATGATTTCGAGATGGTACATGAAAGTCTTCGTTAGGAATGGCAGGTAAATACCATGTAGGAAGGTATGGTGGACTCATATGGCATAACTGGTTTAAAAGAATTTGGATGCACAAGCAGTCAGTCCGCTTAGTACAGGTGGAGGTTAGCAAAAGACTGGGAGCGACCAACTAAGAGAGCAATGACGGTCATAATCATGCAGAGCGACAAAGCAACATTGAATCAGGCATAGAAGTTATATCGCTACTCAGAAACAAAAGATCATCAAGGCTTGACAGACTTTCTTTACAGTGTTAAATATGCGTGAGCATACGCCAAGTCAATCAAAATAAATTCTTGAAGGAAGATATTACTAAACCATACCACATCATAGGCAAACAAATCATGTTGGTACTCCAATAACACATTGGGAATCCCCCAGCTATTTGAGACTAACCATAAGAAAACATGAACTACTAAGCGCCATTATGCACGTAGCATCTTTATCATAGACATATCAACCAATGCAACAGAAGCAAACTCTCTTAATAAGATAAGCATGATAACTAAAGAGAGTTCAAGCAACCAACTAAACAAAAGCTCTTTTTAAAGATAAGCATGAAAACTAAGAGCTAAGCATGATAGTAGCTATTGAAAGACGAAGAACACACACAGCAAAGATAGACATGAAAATTCTATGTTATGTTCTAGGTAGAAGTGGAGCGTGTTTCTCTTCCACACAAAGAAAGCTGAGTTCCGACTTGTTATGAAAAGCTAAAGAAAACTAAAAAGGAAACTAAAAGCAAGACGCTCCAAGCATAGCACATAACACATGAAGTGATAAAAATATAGTGGAACGAAAGACGAACTGATAATGTTGATGGAGAAGGGGATGCACGGGGGCATCCCCAAGCTTAGACGCTTGAGTCTCCTTGAATATTTCTTGGGGGTGCATGGGGGGATCCCCAAGCTTGAGCGTTTGACACTCCTGAATCTTTTTATCATCTTGCCTCGCACACTTGAAAACTCCCTTCATACATAACTCATCATAATCTGATTAGCGAGGTTAGTACCCTTAATAAAATAATTGTTCCTTGCTGGAAATAAGGATATTCTTGAAGGTCTACTGTTTCTCAAGATTGCCAAAAGGTTTTTGCAAAGATAAAGCAAGCTCTAGGTTTGCAAAATGAAGCAAAGGCAAAACAGGACAGAATCTGTGAAAAACAGAACAGCAGGTAGTAAATGATTTTTTCGGGGCACTTCTGCAACTCTAATAAAAAAACTCAGAACAGATGCACGAAAGACAATTATATAGAGCACGCTGTCGAAAAAATTCAGACCAAAAATATGATCCGGTGATTTTATACGAATTTTTCTATCCAAGGCCAGAATCTGTTTCCTGGACAGCACGTCACAACTTTTGAACTTTCTTGCAATCAGAGGCTACACTTGGCACAAAGTTGAAAAGTAAAGATACAATGATGATGCTACTGTAGTAACAACATCAAGACACAACAAAAGCAAAATAAAATTTTATTCATGTGGGCTGCCTCCCAAAAGCGCTTTCTTTTATGCCTTTAAGCTAGGCATAATGCATAGAGATCAAGTTGTATCAATTGAACCATCATCAAGATCATCAAAAAGTTCTTCAATAATACAACTAGTCTTAAGAGGACTTTCAAATAAAGGCCTCATAGAGATACTTCTAGGGAGAAGACCAAAAGGATAAAAGTCAAGGGAAGATTCATTTATAAATTCATCAAAGAGAGGTGTTTCTTCCAAAGTCTTTACAGTTTCAACCCCTTTGGCAATAGATGGATTACTTTTAGAGCGGGGAGCCTTTGGAACGTGAACGAACTTAGGCTCCTTCTTTGCCGGAGTTTCTACCTTTTTGGTTTTGATTGAGGAGAAAGTAGTTCCTAGAGTATCAAAAATTTCCTCAATCTTGTCCATCCTAGAAGAGTCCAAGTCATGGGATTTGATGGTCTCCAAAGTTTTGAAAATTTTATGCATGGAGCTATCAAGCCTATTCAAATTCCCTTGGATCTTACGATCCAACTCATTTATCTTATTAATGTTTGGCATCTCTAGCTCTATCTTTTCAAGTTTTTTCATAATGTGAGCTAGGGTGATGTCCTCTTGAATGCTAACAACAGGGGGATTCCCGACAAGATTTTCAATAATACTAAGAGACTCCCAAACTGGGGCCTCTAGGAAATTCCCATTGATAGCAGTATCTAGAATAAACCTATTCCAAGAAGTAATTCCAACATAAAAATTTCTAAGCAGGATAGTAGTAGATTGCTTCTTGGTGGCTCTTTTTTGAGAATCATTAATTCTATACCAAGCATCTTTTAGACTTTCCCCACCTCTTTGTTTAAAGGTGAGAACTTCTGCCTCGCCAAAGACAAAAGGACCCGACATAATGACAACTAAAGAATGAGATAACTATTATTGTGATTTTTGATAAAAGACACTAAAGCAAAAAACTGAAAGGTAAACTAACAAGACTAAAAGCAAAGGTAAAAGATAGCGTGCAACTCCCCTATCTTGAAGAGTGGAGTCCCCAGCAACGGCGCCAGAAAACTTTGCTTGATGGCTTCTCGCCCCTCGTTGGTTACCCCAAGTGGAAGGTTTGAGATGCAGTGTAGCGGAAGTTTTCCCTTGGCAAAGATACCAAGGATCGATTTCCCCTGAGACTCCCAGTTTCAACAAGAAGGTGTCAACTGCTAACGGCGCCAGATATTAGCAATCAACGTGGACCTGCACACAGATACAAATAACTTTGCTCCCAACGAGTACAGAGAGGTTGTCAATCCCTCCGGCCTTGTCGTTTACAAAGGATCAAACGCAAGTGATAATAGTGATAGGTAATGCTGCAAATAGTAAGTAAAAGCGGAAAGTAAATAGCGGATGTGATCAGTGATGGTAATATGGACCGGGGTCCCATGATGTTCACTAGTGATGTCTCTCTCCCAAAAGACGATAAAACAGCTATGTGAGGTAAACAAATTACAGCTGGGCAATTGACAGAATTATGTGCGCAAACCAATGCTAACTATGTTGCAAGAAAGGTAGAGGTTCAAAGCATGGGCAGTACGCCAAGGCAAGTAGACCGAAATCCATCTGCATCTACTACTAATCATCCACCTTGAGATATCTATCCAGAACATCTCGCTGGTATTAAGTTGCGAGTCCCACCCATAGTGTAAACTCAAAGCAACAAACAACTTTATTAAATAAACTTTGCATAAAGTAAACAATCCTTGCACCCGCGGGCACAAGCACCATTGTTTTCCCCCTTGTGGCAACAGCACATCCCCTAGACTCATGTTTCTGTCACTCAAGCTAGTCATCGAGGGGCATGAACCCACAATCAAGCATAACGTTCCCTCTTGGAGTCACTACCTACTACTTGGCCAAAGCAATAAATAACAACGGAGAACATGCAAGAATTACTTACGAACATAAATATAAAAGAGGTAGATCAAATATATTACTCAAACACAATCTGAACATAATCTCACAATCCATCGGATCCCAGCAAACTCATCATAGCAACAGCATAAGGATTACATATGTGCCTCGATCATGTAGGGCAGCTCACGAGGACTAATTAGTGAAGCACAAGAAGGGGAGGAGAACATCACATAGCTACTGGTCATGGACCCATGGTCCAAGGGAGACTACTCACAACTCATCCGGGAGGCGTCCATGGTGGTGGAGTGGCTCCCGGTGGTGATCCTCCCCTCCGGCAGGGTGCCGGGAAGAGTTCTCCTGGTGCTCCCGATCTTGGAAGCGCGGCGGCGGCGGAACAGAGATGAGATCGCGAAAAAGGGTTCCCGTCTCGAGGGTTTCTGGACACGATATAAATATATGCCAAAGGGGGGCATCAGCGGAGGCCTGGGGGGCCCAGGCGCCCCCCCGGCGCGGCCAGGAGGGGGGCCGCGCCACCAGGGCGCCTGGAGCCCTGGTGGCCCCCCTCCGGCTCTACTTCGGGTGCCGGGAAGCTTCTGGAACGCTGAGTTTTTATATAATTTTTTCGGGATTTTTCTGGCAGTTTTCGTAATGGGAAAACCTGAAATACAAAAACAGCAGAAAACAGAAACTGGCACTGGGGTGCACTGAGTTAATAGGTTAGTCCAAATATGATCAAAAGTGTATGGAAGTGTATAAATATCATAGCAATATCACCCAAAAGAGGCATGGAGCAAGCAGAAATTATAGATACGTTTTGGACGTATCAGCCGCTGAATCAAGATTGGACTAGTGGCGGCAAGAGAATTGAACAAAATCAACGTCCACAACTTATTTGTGTTCTACTCGTGCAAGATGCTACGCAAAGACCTAGCTCAGATGCCACTGTTGGGGAACGTAGCATAATTCAAAAAAATTCTACGCTTCACCAAGATCAATCTAAGGAGTTCATCTAACAACGAACATAAATGAGAGCATCTACATACCCTTTGTAGATCACGAGCGAAAGTGTTCAAGGGAACATGAATGATGGAGTCGTACTCGTCGTGATCCTCGTCACCGATGATCCAAACGCCGAACGGACGGCACCTCCGCGTTCAACACACGTACGGTACAGCGACGTCTCCTCCTTCTTGATCCAGCAAAGGGGGAGGAGAGGTTGACGGAGATCCAGCAGCACGACGGCGTGGTGGTGGATGCAACAGGAAAAGCTGCACGGCTTCGCCGAGACACTGCGGGAGGAGTTGGAGATGTAACGGGGGGAGAGGCGCCAGGGGCTGAGGTGCGGCTGCCCTCTCTCCCCCCCTATATATAGGGGGCCAGGGGGGGCGCCGGCCCTAGGAGATCCAATCTCCTAGGGGGGGCGGCGGCCAAGGGGGTGGCTTGCCCCCCAAGCATAAGGGGGGAGCCCCCACCCCTAGGGTTTCAACCCTAGGCGCATGGGGGAGGCCCATGGGGGGTGCGCCAGCCCACTAGGGGCTGTTCCCCCTCCCCCTACGGCCCACGGGGCCCTACGAGATGGGTGGCCCCACCCGGTGGACCCCCGGGACCCTTCCGGTGGTCCCGATACACTACCGGGGACCCCCGGAACTCTCCCGATGGCCGAAACTGGAATTCCTATATATCATTCTTTACCTCCGGACCATTCCGGAACTCCTCGTGACGTCCAGGATCTCATCCGGGACTCCAAAAAACATTTGGGTTTCCGTGTGCATATATCTCTATAACCCTAGCGTCATCGAACCTTAAGTGTGTAGACCCTACGGGTTCGGGAGACACGCAGACATGACCGAGACGACTCTCTGGTCAATAACCAACAGCGAGATCTGGATACCCATGTTGGTTCCCACGTGTTCCTCGATGATCTCATCGGATGAACCACGATGTCAAGGATTCACTTAATCCCGTATGTAATTCCCTTTGTCTACCGGTACAGTACTTGCCTGAGATTCGATATACCGATACCTTGTTCAATCTCGTCATGGCAAGTCTCTTTACTCATTCTGTAATCCATCATCCCGTGACTAACTTCTTAGTCACTTTGAGCTCATGATGATGATGTCTTACCGAGTGGGCCCAGAGATACCTCTCCGTCATACGGAGTGATAAATCCCAGTCTCGGTTCGTGCCAACCCAACAGACACTTTCAGAGATACCCGTTGCGTACCTTTATAGCCACCCAGTTACGTTGTGACGTTTGGCACATGCAAAGTATTCCTACGGTGTCCGGGAGTTGCACAACCTCATGGTCTAAGGAACAGATACTTGACACTGGAAAAGCTTAAGCATTACGAACTACACGATCTTATGCCAGGCTTAGGATTGGGTCTTGTCCATCACATCATTCTCCTAATGATGTGATCTCGTTATCAATGACATCCAATGTCCATGGTCAGGAAACCGTGACCATCTGTTGATCAACGAGCTAGTAACTAGAGGCTTACCAGGGACACGTTGTGGTCTATGTATTCACACATGTATCGTTGTTTCCGTACAATACAATTCAAGCATGAATAACAGACAATTATCATGAACAAGGAAATATAATAATAATCCTTTTATTATTGCCTTTAGGGCTTATTTCCAACAAGGTGGGGCCCTGCTGTCAGCCTCACAAAAAAACGAAAAAGGGGCGAATACCACCTGCGCCCGCGAGGGATCGAGCCCACACCCTATTGACAAAACCGACGGAGACAAACCACTGCGGTACTGCATCAATCTCGACAGGTAGAAGGTGCTATGTCTGAAGAATATAACTCAACAGGCAGAACAGAGGAGCACTGGCCCTCGTCAGAGCTGCTCCGGCGACCAATTGGCATGGCGGAGGGGTGCGAGAGACTCCTTGCAGAGTTCCGCATCCAACCAAACTACTAGCAGCACCTACGGGGCGCTGCATCACCGGTGGCGAGCAACTACAGCACGGCGGCGACGGGACGACGGTGAGGCGATGCAAGGCTCTAGGCGGCACGGCGATAGCACAGAGAGATTCTACGCATCAAGGCGAAGCGAACGGGCAGCACGGCAACAACTAAAGGGGTCGGAACACTCGCCGGCGACGAGGTCCGACGGTGGCGCGATCGGGCACCCGTGGAACTAGGGCCTAGAGCATGTGCAGAAAGGGGAAAAGGGCTTGGGGAGAGAGAGGAGCTCACCACGGGAACGATGGAGTGCTCGGCTGGCCCTGGCGTGGACGGAGTCGACGATGGCGCGCCTCGAACACCTACGGCCACCGTAGAGGAAGAAGAGCTCGACGGAGAGGCGCTCGGGTACGCGTGGTTGACGTAGAGGACGAAGACGGCGTCGAGGAAGAAGGTAGACAACTTTTGCGAGGCCGAGGACGACGCGGAGCTCGCTGGCGACGAGTGGCTGCTCTCAAATGCGCTCGGGCGTGGATGGGGGCGGCGGATCTGGAGGATCTCAGCTCTCCAGACGGCACGAGTGGAAAGGGGAGACCTAGAGAGGAGTGGAGGACACGATTTGGTTTTAACAGAGGGGCTCGGCGCACGGCCTCGACATCTCTGAGCTGACGGCGCGACGGTGAGCGCGGCGCGGCTCTGCTTTTCTGACGGAGGAAGATGGAGGCGCTGCCCTGGGTCACAAACAGGTGGGGCCACGCACTCGGTTTGTCCACGACGCGACTGCGCGCGCTGCGCCTGGGCCTTCGTGGAGTTGGGTTGTGCTGCGCTGCGGGTGGAGAAGGAGATGGGCCTCGGTGAGAGAGAGAGGGAGGAGGAGGCCCATGTGGTACTGTGCTGGCTGCTGCCTCTCCTTTTTCTTTATTTCTTCAGGCAGAAAAAGAAAAGAATGCACAGAAATAAAGAAGAAGAATTAGAGGAAAAGAAAAATACCCCTAAGCTCAGTGAATTATGCTCTATTTAAATAAATTGACTTGGACATTTTTAGAGGCAGAAAAATAAAAGGAGTTTGAATATGGACCAAACTCTTGATATTTTAAAACTCAACCAAATCATATTCAAATGAGGTGGTATTTGGTGGAGGGGGTGCTCACATGGTGCAAGATTTAAAGGAGGAGAAAGATCCACAATGGCACTTGGCTAGGTGGCTTGCATAATAGGGCAAAGAAGATGCCAGAAAGAAAAGAAGGAGAAGAAGAAGAAGAAGAAGAGGGGTAGGGTTAGCTTAACCTCACACAAAACAATATCACAAGGTCTCACACATGCACAAAATAAAATAAACTATAATGCCATGATGATGTGATGATGAGCAATGCAAGAATGCAAAGATAATAAAAGGTATGCAATGCAAATAAAATAAAAGACAAGGACCCCAAGGATAATGACAAGGATCAAAGAGGAAGCTTTATTGCCATTATAGGAAAGTGTTACATATGGGGTATTACACTAGCGGTGCCCGATACCGCAACAACTGCTCCTTCGGGTGCCGCTGGGTGCTCACGCCCTCAAGGCAGTCAGAGTCCGAGGGTTGCGCAAAATAGGCACTCAAGGAAGAGGGCGGCGGAGGCGCCTCTAACCGCTCCAAGTGCAGGTCTGGCAGATCCGGACCGGAGCCACTGCCCCTGTCAATGAAGACAACGAGGCCCTCTAGGAGGCCCGTGGAGACGGACACCCTTACCGACATCATCGCAAAAATGCGTCGGCGCTCCTCATCGGGCTCGAGGAGTCCCAGTGATTGGCGATGCAGTAGTCCATCGCATGACCGGGATCTTCAGTTCCTCATCTTTCTCGGACAATACCACGATGGATGATGGCGCTTTGTTTGCCGCCAACACCTACCCCGAGACCCCAAGGGGAAGGGGCTGGCGAGGAAGTGGTGAACTCCAGCTGCTCTCTGTTTTAGTTCAAACCTTAATCTATCGTTTAGTTAAGTGATGAACTTTGCCAGACCCTTTTGAATCGGATTGTAGTACACTTTTAATCCGCTATCTATGTCGGATGGATATGTTTGTATGTTTTATCTATGGCACAGATTGCTGTATTCATGTGTTCTATATCTATTTTAATCACGATTATATATATGGTCTTACATTACATGCAGAAAACCTCCGCGGGATGCAACTAGATCAAAGGCTTGAAAATAGCCCGTCAAAGCGCCACACCACCACTTTACAGCCTTACCGAAAACAAAGCTTCCCGCCTGATGCCACTCTCACGTCTTTTCTCTGCCCCTTTTGTGCCCCGGTCCTCCCTACCCGCGGTCAACTTTTGCCCCATTCATTCGTCAGTCGACAAAAGGCCAAGGCGCCGAGCTCCAAACAATGGAATGCACAAGTTTTCACACCAACACCACAACAGCCCCACATGAAGTGGTGCAACACCACTATTTCTCAACTGTTTAATCACTCGCTAGTTCTGAATGTATCTACACAATGAATACAGTAGCTAGGGAGACAGGGTGTTGTTGAGCCGTCTACCGGCCATGAATGTTGGGTGATGATGGTGTCAGATACGCCAGGGGTTACTGATGAGTGGTGCTGCTGATACAGCTTTCAACTCTGCCTCCATCTCCATGATGCGCGGTAAATAAGAGCGGAGGCGATGCCACGCCCTGCTCCACCCCCATCCATGCCTTTTGCGCCCACATGCCCCCCTCGTCTCGTTTCACCTGCGACCAGACCCAGCCCGGCCGGGCTCAGACAAAGTCACAAAGCCAGTGAGAGCAGCCAGTGTGTGTGTGTGTGAAGCTGTGAAATACTCCTCCCAATCCCAGACCGGCTTTCGCTCACATGCCGCTGCTGCCAGTCCCGTCGACCCACGCTAGCTAGCTCCCGTTCCTGCCTCACTCTCTTTCAAACCCACCCACAGTGCTAGCTCACTACACCCACAAGCTGAATCGCCGAGCGCCGGTGTGACTAGCGACCGCTCTGGCTCGCCGCATTGCCTGCGCGGCGTTCATGGGCGCCGGTGAGGCCGGTGGTGGCTTGTGAGATCCGGCGGCCGGCGGCAAAGGAAGGAAGGCGAGCTGAGCTGCCCTCGTTGGCCGGTTCGTCTTGCATGGCAACGGCTCGATGCGCCGGAAGATGGAGTGCTCCTGCGCTGCTGCTGCTCCTCCTCCTCCTCTGCGCCGTTGCGCTCGTCGCCGTCGTGCCTCTGGCGGCGCCCCCGGGAGTAGACGGCACGGCGAGGCTGCCTCCTGCGGCGGCGGCAGGCGGTCGACGCGCTCTGGTGCCGGCGGCGAGGTTTCGCCCCCGCCCCCGGAGATGGAACTCGGCGGGGCTCGTCGACAGCAAGCATGAGGTGCCCAGCGGCCCCAACCCGGACTCCAATAGGTAGATGTAGAGATAAATCCGCGTCCTCCTCAGCCATTGCTGCTCTGCTTCAGCTAGGCGCGTTCTGCTTTCAATCATCTTTGGCAACGTACGTACGCTTCATTCTCCTGTAACTTTTGTTGATCATCATATCATATCTTGATAAGAGAATGAGAATCGATCGATGTACAAATAGCCGAGCACTACTTTTTTCACTCCAGATTTTCCCTGCTGCTGCTGCGCCAAATATCATTGCTGTCAGCTGTGCCTTTGTGCAACCATAATGTACATGGTAAATGGCTACTCTAGTTCATATCTCAGTGCCCAGCCTTCCCCCAGCAAGTTCATCCATCGATGTAAATCAAGGGGAAAAAACACGAGGAAAAAGGCCAAGCGGACTGTTCTGGTCAGGGATTTCGTGGGAGATATTGCTGCCGCGACACGACCACACCACACAGTTCGTACCGTCCTGATAATAATTCTGGGTTTGGACCAGGCCTGGGCAGGGGGCTCCAGGCCATGCTGCGTGCCGTGCTTGGTCTGGTCTCTGGTGTGATGGAATGATGTGCTTTTACGTACGTGTCGTGTCCGGTTCTGTTTGGTCCGTGCGAGCGCATCATCAGTCACCAGTCTGGTCTGGCGCATGCAGCCTGCGGCTAGCGGACAACCAGGTTATGGCTCGCCACTGACTGACGGCACGTAACGTAACGTACCTGCAGCCGTTGGTCGTGCCTTTGCTGTCAAGCTGCGACCAACTCGAGTGCACCAGTCTCAAATATATTTTAAAAAATACATTTATTGGTTGTCAATATGAGCCCACGTATGCTCAACCAGGTCATCTTGTAGCTGAATATGAGTTTTCCAAGCACGCATTTGACGTTGAAATTGGATGACATGTGCAAACGTTGCCGCTTCTACATGGTCACCCACAACATTGTCACACTGAAATTGAAACCCTTAGTCGTATATACGTTCCGGGCGGTCATCCTCTACGATTTTTATTGTGCATGATTACACAAGCAATCATCACCTCCCATAATTTTTTGGTGCTCCAAGTTCTAGCAGCTCCGCATCCTTCCTAGCACTCTCTTGCTCTTGGTCAAATCTCCTCCTCTTATCTCCAACGGGGTTGGAGATTGTCTTCACAATAGTGGTCCATTGAGTATAGATACCATCAGCTAGGAAGTATCCTTTGTCTTCACAATAGTGGTCAATGATGGTCGCTCTCTCCGTTGCGATTCAATCTTGGAGTGCCCTGGGATCGAGCCCCGGAACAACGGTCGCTACCTACTAAGGTGGTCATGGACGACCAACACAGCAGCCTCCATCTCCTCATCGTCAATCATCGGAGTTGCAGAGGAGATTGTGGAACTCATCGGTGGAGTCTATTTGTACCATGGGGGCAAACTGTCAACCAACTTGTGGCGTCGTCGAAGAAGCTGGCCAGCGAAAAAGAGGCGCGCCTCCCCTGGACCAGGTAGCTGGTCGGGCGTCGTCCGACAAGCGAGGCAGTGACAGACGAGTGCGGCAGCGTCAGACGAAGGAGCTGGGCGGGGCCGCGGGTGGCGACTTCGTGCTCGTGGAGACGTCGGGGTGGGGGAGGTGCGGTGGCCCCGTGGCGAGGCAGTGGTGGTGGCGATGCTGGAGGTTACGGTGTGCGGGAGAGGTCTGTGGGTGTGGACTGCTCGCTAGGGCACTAGAACAGGGTGGGGCGGGCGGGGTCTTGCTGTCGATGGGGGTGGAATAGAATGGCATATGTGCTACCGATTAGCAGGCCGGGGGAGAAGTACGCGGGCGTCGCACACGTCAGCTTTGTGTCCGCGCCGACACAATTGATGCCTAAATTTGGGCCACGAATGGGTTGTCCGGCGGATGAAAAGCGGACACGCGTCTGTTTGGATCGACATGTTGGACCGACTTTGCTGTTCGCCGCGATCCAAATGGACACAAGTGGACGAAATGGGTCGATGCGTTGGAGTTGCTTTTTAGGCCAACTCCACCGCACGACCCCAAACGGACGTCCGGAATGGCCGGATTTTGTCCCTTTGGGGCGCCGATGGGTTCGCCCGTGTCCGGCTTTGTACGCTGGGTTGCGCGTGCGCCCACCGCGCGGCCGCACCCCAAATCGTTTCCGGGGCAGACGTGAATAAAAAACTATATGAAATAACTAAAAAAGCAAATAAACGCATTTAAAAAACATAAAACATATATATGGGTCGGCCACAAAACGGCCCAGTCTCCACGGCCACTTTAAAAGGCTCAGTTTCATAATTAACATAAAAACAAAATAAAAACCGCCTCCCGCGCGCTCCTGCCGCGCCCGTCGGTGCCGTGGCCGTCGCCGTCTTCATTGGCCGCCGGTGTCATCGTCGTCGTCGCTGACGAGGTCGACATAGGCCGGCGGCGTCCACAGGTGGGCCGGCGGTGCGTTGTAGACGGGGCGGGCTGGACGGCCGGAGGTGCCTGCACCACCTCCCCCCGTGGCGACGCCTCCCGCTCCAGTAATCGCGGCGGAGTGGGGCACCAATTCACGCCCACGCCGGCGGCCATCTCCGGAGCAGTGCAGGTCCAGCCCCACCCCCGGCCCAGCAGCTGCTGGAACGCGGCCGGCGGGTCCTCCTCCCTCTGCAGCTCCGGGAAGGCGACGTCCCCGGCGGCAGAGAGGGCCATGGCCTCCTCCAGGCCGTCCCACTGTCGCTCGTCATGCGTGTTCATGGAGTCGTCCATGACCTGCTGCAGGAGACGGGCCTCCTCCTCCTCTGACATGCGAGGAGGGTGTTGGAAATATGCCCTAGAGGCAATAATAAAAGGAATATTATTATATATCCTTGTTCATGATAATTGTCTGTTATTCATGCTTGAATTGTATTATATGAAAACAGCGATACATGTGTGAATACATAGACCACAACGTGTCCCTGGTAAGCCTCTAGTTACTAGCTCGTTGATCAACAGATGGTCACGGTTTCTTGGCCATGGACATTGGATGTCATTGATAACGGGATCACATCATTAGGAGAATGATGTGATAACCCAATCCCAAGCCTAGCATAAGATCGTGTAGTTCGTAGTGCTTAAGCTTTTCCAGTGTCAAGTATCTGTTCCTTAGACCATGAGGTTGTGCAACTCCCGAACACCGTAGGAATACTTTGGGTGTGCCAAACGTCACAACGTAACTGGGTGGCTATAAAGGTACGCAACGGGTATCTCCAAAAGTGTCTGTTGGGTTGGCACGAACCAAGACTGGGATTTGTCAATCCGTATGACGGAAAGGTATCTCTGGGCCCACTCGGTAAGACATCATCATCATGAGCTCAAAGTGACTAAGGAGTTAGTCACGGGATGATGGATTATGGAACGAGTAAAGAGACTTGCCATGACGAGATTGAACAAGGTATCGGTATACCGACGATCGAATCTCGGGCAAGTATCGTACCGATAGACAAAGGGAATTACATACGGGATTAAGTGAATCCTTGACATCGTGGTTCATCCGATGAGATCATCGAGGAACACGGGGGAACCAACATGGGTATACAGATCCCGCTGTTGGTTATTGACCGGAGAGTCGTCTCGGTCATGTCGACGTGTCTCCCGAACCCGTATGGTCTACACACTTAAGGTTCGGTGACGCTAGGGTTATAGAGATATATGCACACGGAAACCCGAATGTTGTTCGGAGTCCCAGATGAGATCCCGGACGTCACGAGGAGTTCCGGAATGGTCCGGAGGTAAAGAATGATATATAGGAAGTCCAATTTCGGCCATCGGGAGAGTTCCGGGGGTCACCGGTAGTGTACCGGGACCACCGGAAGGGTCCCGGGGGTCCACCGGGTGGGGCCACCCATCCCGGAGGGCCCCGTGGGCCGTAGGGGTAGGGGGACCAGCCCCTAGTGGGCTGGCGCACCCCCCATGGGCCTCCCCCCATGCGCCTAGGGTTAAAACCCTAGGGGTGGGGGCGCCCCCCTTAGGCTTGGGGGGCAAGCCACCCCCTTGGCCGCCGGCCCCCCTAGGAGATTGGATCTCCTAGAGCCGGCGCCCCCCCTGGCCCCCTATATATAGTGGGGGGGAGAGGGCAGCCGCACCTCAACCCCTGGCGCCTCCCCCTCCCCCCCCCCCCGTTACATCTCCAACTCCTCCC
>LR738714.1:680293075-680305953 GCA_902687465.1 Secale cereale
GGGGCATGGTGGTCTTCGGTTTTCTTTGCCTTTAGAGCATAATTGATTTGGTGCCAAAAATTGGCATGCCAATGTTTCGCATTGTGCCAAATATTGGCTACTACTTGGTTGGTTACCGAATTGTCTTGCCTATCACACACGAAGTTGTCAATAGTTGGCAAGTCTTAGTATTGCCAGTAATTGGCAATGCCAACATTTGGCTAGACAAAAGAACACCTCGCCTCAGTCCCCCTAAATCTTTAGGCCTTGTAGTTGGTAGAACATACCTGCTAATCTAACCGAGGGCCTTGTTAGCCAATGACCATAAATGTGTCGTCTTTCAGCATCGACAATGCTATTTTTCGCTTGTAGCTAGATGTAACTCCGTCTCGCATCTAAGCGTAAGCAAGTGGGTCAGCTCAATACTGTAGTGCCTCTGTTTTGTCTTTTTCTTTCTTTTTCTCTATGTTTTACTTATTGTTTTCAGTTTTTCTTCGTTCCTCCACTGGTTTTCTTTGTTTTTTCTGTTTTTTCTTTCCCGATTTTCTTTGTTTTCATTTCATGTAACATATTTTTTTAAACACATGTACTATTTTCGACATACATTTTTGTATGGCATGCAATTTTTTTTCACGAACACTTTTTGAAAGTGTCTGATTTTTGAATGTCGCTAACATTTTATTTCAAATGGTATCAACATTTTTTACATTGGATGATATTTTTTTTATAAGCATTTAACTTTTTAAGATTGAATAAAAATGTGTATCCATTTCAAAAATTTAAATAAATGTACTAGGTTCCCGCACGCGATGGCTGTCTTATTTAGGGGGACTGAGGCGAGGTGTTCTTTTGTCTCACTATAAATGAGACAAAGCCCCTCCCTTCTAGCATGGGTTTTGGTGGGAAACGAGAGGTGACAAGTTTCTTCAAAACAAATTCTTTCTTTCAACACATGTCAACTGTTATTAAATACAAATTTTACATTTTTTGTATACATGTGAACATTTTTTAATGTAACTAAAATTTTATTTCAAATGCAATCAACAATTTTTTACATTGAATGATGATTTTTTTAAATGAGCAGGTAAATTTTTAAGATTTAATAAAAATATGTATCCATTTCAAAAATATAAATAACAGCACCGTAATAAAACAGAAAATTTGAAAACTTGCGCTAGGTTCCCGCACGCATTGGCCGGCCCATTTAGGGGGGCTGAGGCTAGGTGTTCTTTTGTGTCGCTCTAAGTGAGACAAAGCCCCTGTCTTCTAGCATGGGTTTTGGTGGGAAATGAGAGGCGACAAGGTTCTTTGATTTTTTTTTTCTTTTCTTTTCAACACATGTCAACTACTTTTAAATACAAATTGTACATTTTGAGTATACATGTGTAAAATTTAGTTGATACATGTGTACGAATACTTTTTTGAACATTTTATCAAATACATGATATTTTTGTTTTAAAATAAACGCTTAACATTTTTAAAATGGTACGAAACATATTTTAAATTGTCTAAATATTTTTTATGAAATTTGAAAAAAAAATCTTTAGAATGTCACGTACATTATTTCGCATGGTACTTAACACTTTTTTATACGTTGTGAATACTTTTATATTTCATAAAAAATACATTATCATGATATATTTTTAGACACATGAAAAATGACCTCCGTCCCGAAATGTAATACGTTTTTTGACACTATATGTTATAAGAAAAATATATATGCTTAGTAGTGAATTTGACTCATCTATGAGGAAAATGACAACTTGTATGGTTGTTCACCTCAAGAAATATAATTTTTTTAAGTTTGGTTTTTCGGTACATACCATAAAAACCAAAGTTCAAAACGGTATAAAAATTTCATACCATACCGAAACCAAAAACCATAAAACCCATAAAATTGGTTCGGTTCAGTTTTTTTTAGTATGGTTTTTTGGTTCAGTTTCAAAATGCATAGAGCAAGTTTTGTGGCAAACGAGAGGCGACAAGTGGGCCAGAGGCCTAAGCTGATGGACCGAGAATCAGTCCGTGCGAGGCCGTTGAAGACATCTTGTGCATTCTGATTTATCTGCAAATAAAAAACAGATACACACATGGCCACTGACTTGTCTCCAAAAAAGAACTCGCGTCAGTGAAGAAGCAGTTCATCCCAGGTAGTAGTAAAAACCGTAGTAACATCGAGGAGTTGATCTTGCAGAATGCTTGTACCGCCTCTTTGGCCATAGAATCAAAAAGTTGTACGATCTCGTTTCAAAAGAAAATTGTACGATCAGCCTTGCTATCGAGTTTCTAGTGTCAAGCTGAACCTTTTTTTTTCTGAACAATAATGGCTCTGTGCTCACAGGCTCACAGCCATGGCAGGCAATCCACCTACTACCAGAAGAAGCGAGCGAGCAGTGATGCTGCCTCTGCCGAAAACAATATATAGCTGCCTTCAGACAGCTAGCCACCCTGAGATCGATCAGGCCAGGACACATTTTTTCCCAAATGCAGCTTGAGCTTGTCAGATCTAAGAGCAACTCCAATGGGTGACTCATTTCGTTCGCCTGCGTCTGTTTGGATCGGCGCGAACAAATTTCCCGGCCCAACGCGTCGACCCAAACTTAAATCACGTCCGCTTCGCCTCCGCGCCGACGCATTTGGGACGCGGAACGGACGTCACGCGCGCCTTCTCGATGTCCGCCGCGTCCCCACCTGTCGGCCATCCAACTACCGGTTGCCCACGCGGTCAGCTTAATTTATGACCGCGGGCCCACTCATCAGTGACTCGCGGTCTTTCTTTTTTTAAGCCGACCGTGCGGCGGGGCCGTCCTCATCCAAACTCGTCGTCCCCAATCGAGCGCTACTCCTGGACGGGAGTACTGCGCGAGTGGCTCCGCGCCACCGGTTTGAATAGGGGCAACGGTGACGCAGGAGGCGGCGTACCTCGAGCACTGGCGCCAGATCCGGCTGGCCGAAGAGCGCCGCGACGGCGAGCACCTCGAGATCCTCGAGCGCGACGCCGAGGACGAGCAGCGCGAGGCCGAGGAGGAGGCGCGCCATGCCGCGGCAGCCCAGGCGACGGCACGGCCCGTGGCGGCACTGCCCGCGCCGGACATGAACGCCCTCTGGAACAAGGCGTTCCTTTAGGCCGGCGTGGCGCCGACGCTCATCGATCTCACGGACCCCGAGGACAACGACGACGCCTCGGGCAGTGCGCCACCTCGTAGTTTAGGTTGATTTTTATTTTCTTAAATGGAAATGTGACTCTCGCCGGCCTTCGTTGCCGGCTTTAATGTTTAATTAATGTAGTTTTTTTAATATGAATGCGGTTTTTTTTCTAGCATCGTCAAAATGGGTCGGACCAGTGTCGGACACACGCGCCGATCCAAACACGGAAGCGGACGTCCGTGTCCGCCTGATCGACCCAAACGGACAAAATCGCCGTCGGTTTGAGTCTGCCGGATGGAGTTGCTCTAACGAGGCGCTAGTCAACCGGATTGGTGCTCCTAATCAATGCACTCAACCAGCAGTACGAGTAATTTTTCTTCGGCGAGACCAGCACAGTACAGTCTTCCTGCTCACTTGACTACCCAGTACCAGTACGCACCCCCATGTGGCCAAGTGTGCGCTAAACAAATTACTAGAGTACAAATCAGAGTAGTACCACTAACACTGGCGTCATTGCGTGCCCGTGGCTCAGCTCAACCCAAAGGAGTAAACAAACGATATTAGCGAGCAGCGCGGCGCAAGCTGGTCCTTGCAGCACGCATGTGGAAGGGGAGAGAGTGGGAAAGGGGCTTAATTAGTACGTACGGTACTATGATGTTTTGTTAATCCTAATCTAATCTGTCGCCTTCCTCGAGAAAATCTTACTGCCACGACCAGTGGAGTGGATCGATCTAGGCGGACGGCGACCCGGCGAGAAAGGGAGATGTCTGCCTTTAATTGGTCGCGGTAAGACGGTAGCTTGGTCCTGGAGGCAACGTGCTCGGCACTTGAGCTGAATGCCGACGGTACGTGAGTGAGCGCGACGGGCGGACGGCCGAGACGGTGGCACCGGGTCACCGGGGGGGCCTTGCCTTGGCGCGACCTGCACCGACGGACGACGTCCATGAGATGAGATGGCCGGTCCGTTTGTTTGTTTGCTCACCGCTGCCGGTGGCGGTGGCCTCGTTGCTCGCTTGCTGGTTGGGATAGTTTGCACCTGCCGGAGTACCACACGCCACCGGTTAATCCATGGTTTTACAGCACCCGTCAAAATCCCAAACCCTCCGCACGGGACAGGGATCTCCGCACGAATAGACTCCAACACGATCTTACCACACCCTAGTGCGTGCGTACGTACGTACGTACGCAATTCAAAGTCAAAAATCGTACTACATCGCAGTCGGAATTGCGGATACGTACCGACCAGCAGTAACGCGGTCTGAAACGCTAGCCCTTTACTTAGCGGAGGAGGGGGTGTACGTGGACTCGGCGGCTACTTCTTCCGCCAGCTAGGCCAGTCCACAATTCGTTTCAAACAACGCCGCACAGTCAAGCACACACAGGGTACACGAGCGACACACGGCCGATCCTTATCTGCGTGCTGGTCTCGATCGGGCTCTCAACAGCGACGCCGGGAGGCCGGTCGGCACGCCGAGTATTTGCCACCACCGCAACACATTCCTAGTACAGCGACAGCCCTGGTGCACCAGTCCCTGTCACGAAAGAAAACAAAATCGGCGTTCCCTCTTAGTACCTTGGACTATGTATATCACGTAAATTCAGTTTAACGGTCTTTTTTCCCAAGATTAAACCTATGTACGTAAATTGGTTTGTCACACATTTTGACTTCGAGCTCCTGGGTGAAAACTCTGGTTTGATCCTAGTTGATTATGCCTATCAATAGCGACGTTTTTATGTCCTAATCATGATGATGATATTGCTCGGATTTGATCTTCAGGGTGAAAGTCCATGATATGACCTTCCGTAGTTTGATTCGGCGACAACGTGTTTGCATGTCTTTCCTTTCCTGGATGGGTCGTTTCTTGAAGAATCCTTCTCGTAGTCCTTGTGTTATCAATAGTTTGTTGTCCCGGTTGGTCACTGATGTACATCGTCAATCACCGTTCTCATTGCCTCGGATCCCCTTTTCTTTTCATGCGCGTGTGTGTTCTATTGATTGTGTGCGTCCTAAATATACAGAGGTGGATGTGTATTCATTACGATTATATCCCTCAATGTTACCATATAAGTCAATGAAGAACACCCTTTATTGAAAAAATAAATGCATGGTTTGTATTTCTCCATAGTCTCCTCTTTATCTAGTTAAGCACTACATGGCCTAAAAGTGCATGTGTTTCTCAGTGCAGGAGAACCACCCTGTCTAACAAATCATGTGTTTCTCTTATTCGGGTTAATCCACCTAATCAATAATATCTCTCCATTCGCAAAAAAAAAATCATTTGTTTCTAGTAAGTCTTGTGGTAAACTTAGAGCACCTACAGCCGGATTTTGCAAATCTTGTCCCCCAAATGCTCACGGACGCGGCGGACGCGTCTACGGACAGTAATCGATCATGCCACAAATTCGCCACTTTGCATCTGAGTCTCGCATATTTCAGCCCATAGATCCATGTAAAGCATGCAAAAAAAACTATGTACTACATATTACGTAGTACCCTGGCTAATCTTCGTCGTTGGAGATGTCCATGAAAATTGTGCTGGGCGTCGGCTGGACGGGACGATAGGAGGGCTCCGGCTCATGCTCCTCCTGCTCGACCTCATCCAAGTAGGCGAGCAACTCCACCTCCTCGGCGGCCTCCATCGCCTGCTGACCTCCGCAGCCGACTCCGAGCGAAGGGAATTAAGGATGGCATGCTGCTCCGCCTACAGATCTGCGTCGCTAGCGTCCCCACATCCTCCTCCTCGCCCCCTTCCTCCTCCTTCTCCTCTTCCTCTAACCCCTCCTCCTGATCCACTGCATCCGGAGGTAGCCCCACGGTGATATGAGCTTCCCGCCTTGCCCGAATCTGCTCAAGGAGTTTGAGTCGGTGCTTCGGCGTTAGAAATGATGGCTCCTCACCCGACGGTGTGGGGGCATGGCTACTAGGCGGACGAGGGGAATGGAAAGTGGCGGTGGCGTACATGTGGAGGAAAGTGTGGATGGTAAGGGTGTGGTGCCACTGGTCGACTTATATAGATGGGCTAGGCACTAGCAGCCTGCCGGAGCGGCGCCATGCGCGGACATCGGTCCGACGGAGGACACGAGCTTTGGACCGCCAGGTTTCCAGGCGTTTCCACATGGAACCCCGCCGTGAGTCCGACATGGCGGGCGTGCCCAGGCACGCTCGGGGCGCCATGATACGTCCAAAACGTATCTATAATTTCTGCTTGCTCCATGCTCTTTTTGTGTGATATTGCTATGATATTTATGCACTTCCATACATTTTTGATCATATTTGGACTAACCTACTAATGGTTGCAAAAGTGCACAATGTGTAGGAATTACTTGGAAATTGACAAAAACGCAAAAGGAGTCGTATTGGAGTAGGACTCTGACTTTCCTGAAATCTGTCTGAGAACGTTTTTTAAAGATGGTCACGTTCCGGCCCGAAGACGACGTCAAACGGAAAAAGTTTAGTTGCGAAAGTTGTGGGGAATTTCGAGGCGATGCTTCTGGATATAAAATTCGTCCAAATCGGAGTCCGGACGACCGAGTAAAGCCCGTTTTACTGAGGCCCAAAATCTGATGACGGGAATCCGAGAGTCTAAATAAAGAGAGGAAACCTAGGTCACCAAGGGCCACGAATTTTCCTCCCCCCGAGCCGCCGTCTTGGAGGGGAGGACCAGCACCATTGCAGCACCATCCACAAGGAAGAAGGGGGGCCAAGGAGCCGTTGCCCCCTAGGGCCGCCGCCGCCCCGTGGGCCGCCGCCACCCCTTAGGGCCGCCGCCGCCGCCGCGCCCCCAAGGGCCGCCGTCGCAGCCTCCGTGGCTGCCGCCGGCCGTCTCCTCCTCGCGGGGCTGCACCTCTCCATCAACACCATCATCAACCTCCTCCTCACCATGTCCATGTGTGAGTAGTCTTCTCCGGGGCCGAGGGCTCGTACGTGTAGCTATGTGGTTATCTCTCTCTCCCATGATGTGATCTTCGTTGTGATCATAGGCTATGTTAATCTAGGATGATCCCATGATATTTCTCCTTCCTCTATGTATTGGATTGATGTACTCACTTGTCTTTATCTAGTATAATCCCCGAGACCAAGGTGACAGCGGTCTATTGGACATGGATTAGAAAAATATTTTCATGAGTGATTTCCTCTCTTGTGTGTTGATTGAAGATTGAGAGTCTCTTGGTGCTTGTCTTTGACTATCCTTTAGATATGTTGTGGTGATTGTGGGACTCTCTTTGGATGGCCGCGGTGACATTGGGAAATCCTTAGATTGAGAACTACGAACTTTGAGGTGTGCTTTTGTAGCCCTACATAATTCTCGTCCTCTCTTGACCACGAAGAAATGACCTCCGAGTGCGTCTCCACTGTATGTTTTATGTGAAATATCATGTGATTCGATTATGTTAATGTTGTTGGGAGTTGCCACTAGTGAAAGTATGATCCCTAGGCCTTGTTTCCACCATTGCAATACCATTTGTGCTCACGTTTACCACTTGTTTGCTTGCTGCACTTTTTATTACAGATTTATATTACTTTGTTTTGCCATCCATATCACTTGTCATTTAACATCTCTTCGCCGAACTAGTGCACCTATACATCTAACAAGTGTATTAGGTGTGTTGGGGACACAAGAGACTTCTTGTATCTTAGTTGCAGGGTTGCTTGAGAGAGACCATCTTCAACCTCTACTTCCCTGAGTTCGATAAACCTTAGGTCATCCACTTGAGGGAAATTGCTGCTGTCCTACAAACCTCTGTGCTTGGAGGCCCAACATAGTCTACAAGAGTAGAAGCGTGTGTAGACATCACGCCATCATATCCGCCCCATATTTGGTCTGGATATGAGGGGTGCCGGTGTGGGGACCCCGACTCATAAGTCGAGATCACCGAATGCACGTGTATAGTGATCCCAGAGATCAATGCTCACTGAACACACAGAAGCTGAATAACAAGAGTCTTACATCTATACATACCGTTTTACACAAGTAGGACCATTATGGTCAAGTCTTGAGTATATCATCGGAGAGGAAATCTTCGTTGACAACTTGGACCCGTGCCATTTGCCTTAACCCTACAGGCATTCTGATTGGGAAGTGTCCTAGGTCGCATGTTCGTCACCAAAGAAATCTTCATCATATCCTGTTCTTTCATGGCTGGCCAATAAAATAACCAGTGGCAAGCCAATGAGTACTTTGAATGTACTCACAAGCAACCCAAGAGTGATAATAGAATAATTATGCAAGGCTCTACTGCTAAATTGGCAGTTTTGCGGAAATCTAGTTTTTCTCATGCAAGTATGATCAACATTTATCAAGGACATGGATGCGTCGGCAACAAGTATAGGAGGTTACAGACATCAACACCGAGAGAGAGTTATGAACAACTTATGCTCAAGCTCATCGTGACTTCCTCACGAATCACATCAACAGATTTACCCAAACCATGTTATTTTCCATAAACTTATGGACATAGTCTAAGCAGCAGCACCCAACTGTCCTTGACCGTGGACACGGCTATTCGAATAGTTTGACACTCTGCAGAGGTTGCGCACTTTACCCACAAGATCCAGGAAGCTTTCGTGTCATCCACGATCCCGCGGTACCTCAAGTCCTCGGGGGAAGCACCCGATCATTACCTTTCCCTAGACGATACTAACATAGGGTCCACTCGTTGGTGCACGGCCCTCATGTATAAGTAAAAGATCGTGGGACTATGCCCTTTTCACATTATCGCGCATACACGAAGGGACCAACGGTGTGTCCGGTGCCCTGTGAAAACAGTCATGGCCGCCTATCCAAGCTCGACCATGTCCCGAAGATGACCTCAAGTCACCCCCGTCACTAGTAATGTGGGCACCATGCTAGTATCAGCCTAAGTAATCAACAATGCCCCGTCCCATAAAGGGGTAGAGTGGTTGCACATGTTTGGTTGGGACAGTCGACAAATCTTAAATATAACATGTCTCTATAAACAACACTTCCATCAAGACTCGGTACACTACTTCTCCACCAAGTAGTGCCCTAGTTCCTCATCATTTCCCAGGGGCATTAGTGGCACCCACTGGGTTTTTGCAAGTATGTCAAACCACACTTGTTTCTTTCAATGCATAACCCTGATCCATTCTGCGTAGCCAACTACTATAGCATATTTCTACAACTCTCCAACATAACTCTAAACAAGGTCAGAGTCATGAACAATGCAAGTATCAACGGGGTATGCCACGGAGGCAAACGTAGCAAGGTTGCCATTCAAGGTATATTATGCACTCGATGGAACAACGACAATGCTATTTATGATGTAAAATGGTTCATCATGGTCAAAGGACTGCTTGCCTTGTTCATCAAAGTCTTCAAAGCTTCTGGTCCATCTCCAAGTACTCCGTCTACTTCGTCAACTAACGTCGGAAACAAATCACAATAAGCAACACAACAAGGCAAAAATAAAAGTGCTCTAAAAAAGGAGTTGGACTTTTCTAGGATACATCTGGTCATATGAAAATGACCAAGGTGGTTTCATAGGCATTGGATCAATGGATAGTTTGGAACATTTCAATATGATGGAATCAAGGGGTTTAATGGATCTGTAAGAAGTGTACAGAAGAATTATTTTGAAAAATGAGCAGAGGCATCCATTTAACAAGGAATGATTTTAGAAGCAGATAGGAGTTGGTTTCACTTGATTTGGAGTTCAAAAGAATTTCCTATGATTTTGCAAAGTTGGCTATACATGGATAAATAGAATAATACTTGATGTGGCACAGAAAGCATTGGAAAAAATGTTCATAAACTAGGTTATGATCTTAGAAGTGCCAAGAAATTTGAATCAATAGATTTGGATCATCTATGAGCTCTGTGTGATTTTCTAAAGTTGATCACAGAAATGGAAAAACATCATTTTGATAAATATCTGTGAAGAAAATGTTTCTGTAAAAATGTGCAAAATAGCACCATGTGATAGAACATGATTTATGGAGTAACTACAAATTTGAATCATCAAATTTGGAGTCTATTTGATTTGTTTATGGATTTTAGAAGTTCATTGGAAAAGGAAAAAGGAAAAAGGAAGGGGCGGTTATACCTATACCGCATACTGAGCGTAATATAGCGCCGAAGCGCCCGGGGCTGGCCCAGCTGCACGGCCACGCATGCTGGAGGCCACGCCGATGGCGCCGTCCGCAAAATACGCCTTCGTCGTTGGGAGGCTTGGCAGCGGAAGCCGCCTCCACTTAAACGGCATGGCGGCTGGCGGGGTCACTGACCTGCGGGCCCCACCCGCAGAGTCATACCCTTCCTTCCGCGCCCGCGACAAAGAGGCTCAATGCCTCGGCTGCACGTCGGCCGACGCTTGCCCCCGACGGCACAGGCCACCTCCGGCCAAGCTGCGGCCACCGGAGGGTCCACCGGAGAGCGGCGCATCGGGGGGGAGCGCCTCAGGGTCGGCAGGAGGCGTCCGCAGCGTGCCCGGCTCTGGCCGCAGCGGACGGGTATTCGACCAAGGTTGGGCACGGGGAGGCAAGCACGGGAAGGAGAAAATGGGGCGTGGGGCGAGTTGGCGGTGGTGCTGGTGATGCTCTGGAGCTAATTGGTCGAGATGAGGGGCTTGGGTTGGCACGAATTTGAGCAGAGTCCGGCGGCTCGGCTCCGGCCATGGAGGTGCATTGAGGGCGCGGGGAGAGGTGTGGGTTGTCCTGGGAGGCATACGGGAGGGAGAGGGGTCAAATGGAGCAGAGAGGGGCGCTCGGGGGTGACCTTATAAAGGCCAGCCGAAGCCCACCGTGGTCTCGTGCGCCGGTGGGGACTCGGGCGATGTCAGAGGCCACGGGGGCTGGGGAAACTGAGTCTAGAGCGTTTGTGGAGATGGTCCACGACCAGGGGAAGGGAGAGAAGGAGCGGGGAGGTGCCAGAGGGGCCGCGCGTGTCAAGCCGCTCACTGAAGCTCGCGAGCGGCCGGTGCGCATGCGAGAGAAGCAGCAGGACGGAGAAGGAGGAGGGGGCAGACCGCGTAGCATGTCGTGGACGTCGAGGCGACCTCGACGGACACGCTTGCTCTGCCCAATGCTGCCTAGTTGCCTCGGGAGGGCCGAGCTATAGTGCACTGGCGCACTGTAGCGTGCTCCAGAGCGCGACTTTGGCCGGCATGGCATGTCGTTTGCGTCCTGGCCGTGTCCTCCAGTGTCCAACAGCCCTAGGGGGTAGTAAACAAGGTGGGTATGGCATTGTATGCTCTGATCATCCACTAGGAGAGGAGGGAGGTTGAGGGATAGTGAGAATTGGGTTGTCCAGAAGAGTAAAATGGGGTTTTGCACCCCCCCCCCCTTCCCCCCTCAATCATTGAGCTGAGGAGGAGAGGGAGTTCTTGGAGGTAGAAGGTGACTAGGGGAGGCTCTGGTAAAAAGCTAAGCTCATGGAGAACAAGGAAAGAGGTGAAACTAACAGTTTTGGAAAATCACCAAAAGGTGTTTGATGGTGTTTTGGGCAATCAAATGGATTCTAATAGACATGAGACTTAACGGGGTGAAATAAAACATAGAAATAGGGTGCTCCACCAAGTTTGAGTCCATTTGGGTAAAGTTGCCAATGCAACTTTTGTAAACTCTTGAAATCAACAGAAATGACTTTTCCAAGATTTAGTCATGCAAATCATTCCTCCTTGATGCACCACTTGGTGTAGTATCCTCATTTGGGGTTGTGAGAATGTCCACAAAATTTGAGGTCACAAGTAAAAAGTTGGCAATGTAGAGTTGTTGAAATTTGGATCTGGTCAGAAAGGATTTTGGGGAACTTTGATCAAGACATCCTTCCCCAAAACTTGTGCAATTTGGTTTAGATGCATGATCACATCATTGGAGCATGTGTACCAAGTTTTAGAGCATTTGAACATGTTTGTCAATGTAAAGTTGCTCAAACTTCAAAATGGACAGAAATGGTTTTGAGGGGATTTGATGATGTTTTCTTGTTCTCCAAGGCATGAGGCTTGGCAAGATAATCAAATATGTCATATTTGACATGATAGAATTTTCCTGGAATTTTTAGAGAATATTTTTTTTGTAAATATTTCAAAAGCTTGAAATATCCAGAAAGGGTTTTTGTGGGATTTGGCCAACATTTTGAACATGACCATGTGTTGAAACTCTTATATATGGACTATATATGTCCTATGAGCTTACCTGAATTTTGAAAAATATTTTTGAAACAATTAAATAATTTTAACCTATTGAAGATCAATTCTGGACCTAAGGAAAAGCATTTAAATAAAATAGCAAAATAGCTTTGAAAATAATATGTTTGTGGTTTTGGGAGTCCTATTTATAATAGGAGTCAAATATACTTTTTGAAAGATTTTTTACACCCCAAATCAAGTACTTGCAGTACAAACCTCAATTCAGGGGTTTTTGGAAAAACTAATTTTTAGAAAATACTTTTTTGCCAAAATATTTTGTAAGAAAATACTATAATGTTCTATACACATGGCATAATCATTGGGAAAATGTTTGGATCAAGGAGAAGGAGTATAAGAGTAGGAGGATTTATTTTATTTTTAGAGCACTAGCAAACAGCAAACAGAAAACTAATCAAGCAAGGTCAGCAACACTCAAAAGTTTTTGTCAAACCACATTGTAGCATGATTATTAGCGTAAGTGTTTTGGCATGAAAATCAGGGTGTGACAGCCAATCAGTCCAACCGTTTGAGCCCCATTTGAGGCGCCCGTCTAGGTCAAAATTTCGCGACCGGACAGTGACGCCACGCGACGCCACGCGGGGGGG
>LR738714.1:680306038-680346964 GCA_902687465.1 Secale cereale
GGGGGGGGGGGTATGGCTACTAGGCGGATGGGGGAGTGGAAAGTGGCGGTGGCGGACATGTGGAGGAAAATGTGAATGATAGGGGTATGGTGCCGTCGGTCGACTTATATATATGGGCTAGGCACTAGCGGCCTATCGGAGCGACCCCACGCGGTGACATCGATCCAACAGAGGACTCGAGCTTCGGACCCCCAGGTTTCCAGGCGTTTCCACATGGGATCCCGCCGTGAGTCCGACATGGCGGGCGTGCCCGGGCACGCTCGGGGCGCCTTCATATCCGCCTCATATTTGGGCTGGGTATGAGGGGTGCCGGTCAGCCCGACCGTTGAGCCCCATTTGAGGCACCCGTCTAGGTCAAAATTTCGCGACCGGACAGTGACTGGGCACACCGCCCGGACGTTTGAGGCTGGTTTGAGGCACCCGGCTGTAGTTGGTCTTATAGTAGTAAAAAAACATTTACGATGACCAATGTGGTATGCTCCTATAGCGTACATATCTTTTTTTTCTCGAATGATAAGTGTCACACGTGTGGCACGAAGTAACACCGCTCTGACGTTTTTACAACTAAAATCGTCAAAAAGAAAACAGCCAAAAACAAACCGAAACTTATCATCCAAACATAAAGTTGACATGCTTCGCAACTAAAGTTGCCATTCTCTGTTAATTAAACTTGCCACAAAAAATGTCAGGACGGAATTTGCTTCGTGCCATATGTGTGACACTTATCAGATTTCTTGTTAGGAACGGCGTACATATCCTTGTTTTCCCATGTTCGTACAACCCAAAGAGTTGGTCTGAAGTCATTGGAGCCAAATTAGGAGCAGGTTTGGTAGGTGCACATGGTCCATTGCTCTTCACTATCTTCCAAAAAGAAATTTACTCTTCACTAATCACCGTACTCCTACTACATTGAGTAAGTGTTATTTTTGGAAACGAAAAAATTTAGGTGAAGTGTTATTCTTAGAGAGAGTACTGCGGTGATACTACAAGGCCCCGTGGTCCATGCATGGATTTTTTTTTTTTTTTTGAGAAATCGTGGTCCATGCATGGATGATGTGATTGACCAGGCTGATAGGCCACCCCGGGTCCTCGGTGTGGATCACACAATTCGTGCACGGCCCGCCCGGGGCCCGGACTGTTCCTAGCCGACGACACGGCGGGCCCGTTTGAAGATGAGGCGTCCAGCCCGCCTCCGCTGAACAAGCGGAGTAATTCGGCAGATTTCTATAATAATTATTACGCCGCAAACTCGATGCAAGATGAAAATGGGGAGCTGCAATTTGATGAAAAGCAATAAAAAATAGTACTACCTCCGTCTAGGTGAATAAGTCATTCGCGTAGTTCTAGGTCATCGATTTGAGGAATTAAATATGTGTTATATGTAATGAAAAGTATATCACTAGATTTCTACACGGATGTAGTTTCTAAATATATAATTTTTGTCACATATAATACATATTTAGATAGTTAAATCGTCGATCTAGAACTACGCGAATGACTTATTCACCTAGACGGAGGTAGCACGGGATGATCTCTCGCAACACTCACTGGATAAACACCCCGTCTGGTAGGCAACTTGGCGTCACCGTTTTCCAATTAGAAAAACGAAAACGGAAAGCACGATCACACACTACCACTTTAGAGGATTAGCATTAGCAAACTTCCGAGGCACCCTACTTACTATAGTTGCACAGCTAATGATGGCGCCGTCGTCACGGCATGAACGACCCCTTTCCACAATTAAAAAGCCGATTTGCAATAACATAATCCGACGGCGCTGCCACTTTCCAGCCAGATATGCGGCGAGGCAGTGGCA
Organism: Secale cereale; assembly: GCA_902687465.1. NCBI lineage: Eukaryota > Viridiplantae > Streptophyta > Magnoliopsida > Poales > Poaceae > Secale > Secale cereale. Next base: position 680,307,855 of record LR738714.1, read on the forward strand.
GAGGATACAATGCATATGCATATGGATGGATAGATACATGTGTTTTCCTGCCCACCGGCGCCTTTAATCAGAAGGCTCCCAATCATTCTTTAAGAGCAACTCCTAGCTAGTGCATGCTTAAACAAAGCGATTAACCTGCTCATAGTACTTCCCTCGGACCAACCAAACTATTGTTGCCCAGCAAATCTCATCCGCAGAAACTACCCCCAGCCCGGGTTTCATGCCCGCTAACTACCAACTGGCGGTCACATGGCCTCATGCATGTGTTGTTAGTCAATTTAGTTAGTATAGTCTAGTGCAAACAATATGGTTACATGCATCTGGGTAGTGAAGTCTGGCCATGCATGTGAAGCACCCTTCTTTATCGAAGTATATATGAACTTATACAAGTTCTTTACTAGAATACTTCCCCGGACGAGGGAGGGGTGATGACGACGACGCGTCTTCGGCTCGCTTCAGTGATTGTAGTCGTTGCTAGATGGTCTACGGATCTGGATATTTTTATTATTTCTAGCATTCGTTGTACTGACATGATAGAAGTGAATAGATTGAAAATTTTCTCGAAAAAAAAACTAATGAAAAGTTTGCAATGCACCCTCTCTCGCCGGCGGCCAACTTGACGTCCACACTTGGAAGCGATTCTTTTCCGCGTCACTTCATCACATAACCAATAAAACATTATACAGGCATCGTACCACAAATCAATCATGTCGCGGGAACAGTTGTTGTTAAGTTTGTTGCATTATCCGCCGGCGGCGATCTACAAAACCCTTGTACTAGCACAAACCGGGGGGTCCACGCGCTTCCTTGAGCTCCATTATCTCAGACCGGTCCCACATTTCAGTGTACCAGCGTAGCCACTCATGGAGTCATGGTATCCCGGTGTAGTACCTTTCTGAGGGCACCCATTAGTGCGCCTAGCAAGCGAGCTTTTATTATTAGCACAGCGCATGAGCATTTAAGTATATTGATATTGACCGACGGAGCAGCGAGTCTCGTCGTCGCCGGGCGCCCGGCGCCTTTGCCGGTCTCACGTTGACGGCTGGTTTGGCCGCATGCGCTACCGTGCTTTGCCAGATCCGTCGTCGATCGCCAGGATGCGAGCGGTGGATTTTGTCGCCGACGACGCAGCTCCAGATCGGCAGGGCTCAGTGCTCACGGGAATTCGACAGCGGCAGTAACAAAGATCCGGCCGAGCGCGCCGGACGGGGCCAGGCAGGCAGACAGGTGGGAGCCAGCGCCTGCGTCTGCGATGCGCGATCGCCGTGGCGTGGCCCAGATCTTGACCAGGGGAAACGAAACGACCGGATCTCCTCCGGCGGCGACAGCGCCTCAGTGCGCCGCTGCGGCGGGCTGGCTAACACGTTGCCGGAATTAACTCCTCCTCCGACCTCCGTCTCCCCCCGCGCGGGCGCCGGCGTGGTCCAGACCGATCGACTGACTGCCTGCCCAGCCTGCCGCGGCGGCACATGGAAGATGAGACCTGCCCGTGGTGCCGGTGGTGGTGCCTCGTGGACGTGGACGTGGCGTCGTGGCGCGCTGCCAGATTTCTACCGCCGCGTGGAGTCACTGTGGGCGCGCTCTCGGGATGGCGGGCGAGCGTGCGACGCGCCCACCACCAGGGCTGGCTGCATGCACGGTCGTGTGGGTGTGGCCTGTCGGTTGGAAACGGAGCCGCCGTGGGTGCGGCGGGAGCGCACCGAGCGCGGGGGTCCGATCACGGTGGCGCCAACTGCGTTCACCTTGGCCGAGATGAGAGACGATGAGCCACACGGCACGGCGGTGCAGCTGGCGAGGGTGGCGGGCAGGGCCGGATGACGGAGGGATGGCGTGGCGAGCCCGGTCCGATGGTGGCTCGGCGCGAGGGTGAGCGACGCGCGGCCCAGTTGTCAGCGTCGCGCAGCGCGAGGCACGCACGGCACGGCACGGCAGCTCCGGAAAAGACAACTGGCCACCGCGAAACGAACGGGGAGATAGAAAAACGTTGCTAGGCCGTCGCGAAATCGCTGCGTGCACCAACTACCTGCCTCGCGCGTCCACGCCGGATCCTGTTACGCCGGGAGAGCGACCTCTGCTGCGTTTTTTTAGGTATGGTCGTTGGTGACAAGGGTTTTATTACACTCCTGGATCTCTGGTAGTCCCGTCGTGTGAGTAGTCATACCCTGTATAGTTCTATCGCATGAATCCATTATTATCATCCTTCACTAAAATACGTACATGTCATTTCATTTTTGGTCACCAATGATAACACCGATCACCAAAAAAAAATGCCATTTTCACAAAAATAATAATTATATGTGCAATTAAAAAAATTCACCGGCGGCGGTTATCATGTTCTTCTCCGGTTGTCTTTCTTACCTGAGCATAAAAAACGCACGCGTACCATCTACAAAATCTTTATGAATAAATGCCTTACATACCTATATCGATGATTGATGAAGGTTTTGTGCCTTCTCGTCGATGCCTACTGTGCATAGTGGTCGTCGGAGGTCGTTGCAACATAGTCCATCGTGTTATGATTCTCGTCGGTCGATGGTGGCATGGCGTGGTCCTCACCCTTGCGGCCTTGCCCTTACGCCTTCTAGGGGGTGGAAATTCATCAATGCATCAGCGGACACATTTCACTTTGGGGTGGACTTTCGCAAATGTCTCAACCATGTCATCCCGTGTCATCAGACACAATCGGCCGATAGAGGAGCACTGGTAACACAAGTAGCATCTATATAGATCATGTTAGGGAATGAGTATATCACATTAACATGCCCCTTATGTGAAATCATACATCACTCGCTTGAAGCACATATATATGCCATTCTATTTTTCCACCTATTGGCGCTCCCATATTCTTCTCCGGTTGTCTTTTATCCCGGACCGATATCCTTCTCCGGTTGTCTTTTGCCGCAAACCGATATCATTTTTTGGTTATCTACCCTTGGTATAAGAAGACCATTTTTAGGGCGCATAAATCCTCCTCCTACTTATGCTGGTCATGCATTTTCCCACACAAAAACAACCACCATCATCACTTTTACTCAATACACAGATAGTCGTAATTAAATATTCAAGGGAGGGTGTGGCGGTGGGAAGGGCAGTTGGCGGTTGTTAGCCATAATTGGTGATGCCCTCACACCCAAAATTGTCCGTGTGCCATCCACATTTTCTATACGAATTAATGCCTTCTATACCTACACCCGATAGATGAAGGCTTCTGCCTTCTCATCAATGCCTAATTTGCTCTCATGGTCGTCGGAAGTCACTGTAACACAATTCATCGTGTTATGATCCTCGTACGTCAATGGTGTTGTGTCATGTCCTCATCCTTGCCCCATGAGTTTTCCACAGGATGGACGTTTGAATCAACCGATCACCTTTTGAATAAGTATCTAAATATTTGACAATGTTTTATAGGGAAAAACATCGACGGCTCAAGAGGCACATTTCACTGTGGGGTTTGTTTTCTGTCCCATGATTATCAGCCTTCAAACAAAATACGACTATTTCAGTCCAATCTTTTATCCATGATATCACCCGTCGTCAAAATTCTATATGTCGTTCGATTTTTTCACCGGCGACGGCTCTGATATCCTCCTTCGTGTGGCGTTCAACCCCACCTACTTATCTGGATCATGCATTATTTCTCAAGAAAATGGCACGAACTCAATGATCATCATCACTTTTTGCTTGATAATCTACATGTCACCCATATTCTATCACGGGCCGACCCTCTCTTATTCTTCTCCGGCCGTCTTTTTTTTTACCAACGACCACTATACTTCTCTGATTGTCTAGCCGTCGGTACAACAAACGTCTTTTTTAGGCCATGCATTGGCATCCGTCATCACTGCTTTTACTCGACGATACATGCTCGTAAATATGGCCGGTGGGGAGCGGGGTTGGAGGGTTGTTGGCCACAATTGGTGTTGCCGTCCTACCGAATACCGTCCGAATACGTTCGTTGATGTTCGATCATATACTCATATTAGAGAATGGCTATATCTGGATCTCCCGATCAATACATAGCGTGCTCACCTAGAACTAAAATCAGATACTAATCACCTGAAGCAAATCAATAATTGTGCCACTTTACTTCCAGCAGGAGAAGAAACCCATCCCCACCCTAAACGCATCGCATCGCACCGCCCACACCTCCAGGGTACACCCAGCATTTCCAACCCTTCCGAGGAAAAAAAGACTTGTATACAAAAAGAAAAGAAACGTAGAAACCGAAAAGCAGCGAAAAGTGGCGGTGCGGGCCCCACGGCAGCAGCACACGCGTTCGCTCGCGGCCGCGCCGCAGCGCACAGCCAGCGCCACCCCCATCCCAACTGTCGCCGCGCAGCCCAAGAGAGAGAGAGAGCCCAACTCCCCGCCAAAACTCCGCCAGTCAACACGAGCCCCCCTCCAGAAGCGGGCCCGCCTCCAGAATCCCAGCCCCCCAAACCGCCCCGCTAATCCCACCCGCACCCACCTTATAACGCCCTCCCCGCCCTCCACGCGCCCCATCCCCCCATCCCCATCGCCGCCACCAACCCTAGGACCCCCGCCGCGCGCCGCCATGGCCGACTCCGGCGACTCCTCCCCCCACTCCGCCGCCGACGACGCCCTCCTCCACCACCACCACCACCACCCCGACGCCACCACCACCAACAACTCCTCCCCAGAGTCCGCTGCCGCCGCGGCGCAGACGGTGGCCCCGGCCGCGGCGGTCCCGCCCCCGGTCCCGGCGGTGCCGGCGAAGGTGCGGCTGATGGTGAGCTACGGGGGCCGCATCCAGCCGCGGCCGCACGACAACCAGCTGTCCTACGTCAACGGGGACACCAAGATCCTCTCCATCGACCGCCCGCTCCGCTTCCCGGACTTCGCGGCGCGCCTGGCGGGCCTCGCGGGCGCGCGCGGCGACCTCTGCGTCAAGTACCAGCTCCCCGGCGAGGACCTCGACGCGCTCGTCTCCGTCACCAACGACGAGGACCTCGAGCACCTCGTCATCGAGTACGACCGCCTCCACCTCTTCCGCGCCCCCGCCCCCGCGCCGGGATCTGGTGGTTCCTCGCGCGGCGGGTCCACGCCCAGGCTCCGCGTCTTCCTCTTCCCCGTCGCCCCGCGCCCCGCCTCCCCGCCCAAGCAGCCGCCGCCGCAGCAGCTGGAGCTGCAGCGCGAGTGGTACCTCGACCTCAAGTCCGCCAGCCCGCCCCCGGCGCCGCAGCAGGCCCTGCCCCCGCCGCCGCCGCTGCAGATGCAGAACCAGCAGATGCAGCCGCCGCAGCTGATGATGAAGCAGGAGGCCGTGCCCGTCCAGTCGCCCCCTCCCGCGGCGCCCATGGCCGTGCCCCAGTCCGTCATGGCGGCCACCAAGACCGGCCCCGACTACCTCTTCGGCTTCGACTACGGCTTCATGCCGCCGCCCGCGGTCAAGGTCAAGGACCCGGCCGGCGACCCGCCCAAGATGAGAGACAACGTCCCCGTCGAGATCCCCACCAAAAATGAAGACCGACACCCCAACCCCGCCGCCGACAACAGCAACAATAACAACGCCATGGTGTCTCCCGCCGTCTCCCCCGCCGAGTTCCCTCGCCAGATCCCGGACCTCGAGAAGCTCCAGCTCGCCGACAACAACGCCACCCAGCAGCAGCAGCAGCCACCACCACCAGCTCCTGCTCCTGCTCCGGCTCCCCAGGCCGCCCCTGCTCCTGCTCCGGTCGTCGCCCCGGCTGCAACTGTCCCGGCGCCCTTGTCAAGGAACGGCAGCGACGACTCCCTCACCCGCGCCTACCCTCCAGCCACCGCCACCCCGACTGCCGCAGCAGAGTACTATGTTACCAAGTTCCCGGAGAAGCCCCCAGTGCCGCCTCCATCATCAGCTCCCCCTGCGGCGGCCTTCCTGCCGGTGCCAGGCAGGTATGGATCTGTTGCCCCTGGCTCTGGCGCTGACCCTGGCCCTTTCTTCTTCATCCCGGCGCCGCCCCATGGTTACTACACCAGCGCCAACCCCGGCGGCACCTCCTACTACGCCGTCCCGCACAACAACGGCAATGCCAACGGGAACGGCACCGCACCTCCCCCTGCCGTGTCGAGTGCTCAGGGCTACCCGCAAGTGGCGTACGACAGCAACGGCCGCGCCGTCTACTACACCGGCCTGCTCCCACAGTACCCCTCGGCCGTCAACGGCGGCGGCGGCATGTCGGCTTCCTCGGCGGTGCTCGGCACGGAGCCCTCGAAGCCGGTGGCGGTGAAGCCGACCGTCTCGTGATCGATCGCCAGCCAGCTCAAGCCACCTATCCTAAATTCAGTATGGGTTAACAGAGTCCGCCAGCCAATTTTCGTTCGTTCGTTCGTTGGATCGTCCAAGTCAATATGGGTTAAATATGTCTCGAGTTGGAATTCGTTATTGTGTCTAGTAATTCACCTATAATTTTTGCCTTTTGTTTAGAAGTTTTTCTTTTGGTTTTTGGAGTTGGTTCGTGATATTATGCAACTAGCTAGGAGTGCTGCTGCTGCTTGGTGTGCTTAGATGTACATACATCCTTTGTGGACATAATGGATATTATATTAGCCTGCTGGGGAGTTATTTAATTAGCTGCAATGTCTCTTGAGATGCCCCTGCCTGCTTTGTTTGATCCTCTTTGGTTGATTATGTTATTGCCAATTGTCAATGTGGCTGAATTGGCCATGTGATCTGTTGTGTTCTTTTCAAGCAAGATATGAATGGGGATGCAAATATCCCCGTGAAGCTCCTAGTATTTGTTATGTTATTGCCAATGTCGATGTCGTCAGTGCAATGTGGCTAAATTGGCCATGTGATCTTGTGTTCCTTCGAAGCAAGATATGAGTGAGGATGCAAATATCCCAGTGAAGCTCCCAGTATTTGTTATGTCATTGCCAATGTCAATGTGGCTAAATTGTCATGTGATCTCTTGTGTTCGTTCGAAGCAAGGTATGAATAGGATGCAAGTATCCAAGTGAAGCTGGTAGTATTTGTTAATGTGCCACTAGCTAGTTCTGCAGGATGGAAGCTCTCGTCTGATGAAGCACAGTGGCTTCCTGTGTTCTTCACGGGGAGCTAGGCTGCTGCATTTATGTGTGTATGTATGAGCAGCCGTAAATGCTGGTTGTTGTTGTGTTGGTGTAGCAGCACGGGAGATAACCATGATTATCTATGTCGGCTGTGGCTTTTGATTCTGGTAGATTATGAATTGCTGTTTCAGTCGTTTTTGGTTCATGATAACCATTGTTATGTTGGCTGTTGCTTTTGACTCTCATGTTATGAGATGTTGTTTCAGTCGTTTTACTGAGTTTACTTCTCAGATTTGGGTAATACTGAATTTCCTGAAATTTGGTGGAGAGCATATGAAGGGAGCAGAGCACGCTGCTGTTTTACTGTTTTGCTGATCAAAATGAACGGAGAAGCTGAGATTTGACGAAATGTCGGTCCATGACCGTGCGTGGTAACTTCTGTCAGGCTGTGTGCTTTAATAATCAGGCAGCCGCTTCTGCTTGTGCAGGTAAACATAACATGTCTTGTCTCTGGGCCAGGCTTACTTATCACCCTGATGCTGCTGTGTTAAGATACCTGAGCTGTTGAAGACAGCCTCTGCAAAACTAAGTTGATCCTGTGTACTGCTTGTTTCATCAGTCATGTATGTCCACTAACAGACAGCCATGGTTCTCAAAGCACTGGCTGCTGCTGCGCCCCTGTGCTGGGCAAAGTGCATCTGCATTACTGGGACTAGTGCATATCCTATTCCTATGTATCCATCCCGATCTCCACTGCTCCGGTGGAACGGCGACCGGAAAAACGCGGGAACAAGCTGCATAGCAAAGAGGATCTTTCGTTCATTCTTTCGAGGTAGCACCATTGGAGGCAGCATCAGTCCGCCACCACCATCATCATCATGCTCATGCTGCTGCTGCTGATACATGCTCATGCTCCCTTTTGGGCAAAGATGTTTTGGCATGGCTTTTTGACCAAAGTGCAGTGTAATCCAATGTGCCCCTGGGTCTGGGTGTATGTATATATAATCTGCTGCTGCCGCTTTTGCTAACCTGGCTCCGGCTGTCTATCAGCGGCAGCAGATGCATTTGGAGTTCTGACCAGTCCGGTGGTCGAGCAGGCCGGAATCACTCCCCGGCTGCCAGGTAAGCTGAGTGCTGCAGTGGCACTGAAGAAGCCAGCACCAGTTGAGAACGCCACCGGCCCAGTCCAGTCTCCGTGCATGTGCCCTGCTGGGAAGCTCCGGTGGGAGAAGTGGACATGAGGAGCACTGTTTCCACGAAGCCTCAGCAGAGCCATGGCGTGGCGGCACATGGAGGCTGGCATGGCATGGCTGCCCATGCCGCCGGTGCTGGTTAGCCAGCGATGGCTTTCAATGCTCGTGTGCGTGGTTGCTGCGGGTTGCGCCGTACGTATTAATCTTGCGGGGTGCTGGTAGGGGTGATGGTTTGCTCATGCGCATGGCGTGACTTGGCAGCAAACAAACTGACTGACACGATGGAGGGCGTGTTCACGGCATGGGTGACACTCACAAACACAAGGGTTTTGCCTTCAGGCGGTTAGGGGAGGGGAGCTGCTCAGCGGCTGCTCTCGCTCTCGCTCGCTTCATCTGAAAGCGATCATCGCGTGGGTGCTTCGAGCAGTATCACTGTCCATGTCTCATCCTACAAAACATCAGTACCAATGTAATTCAGATTGTTCCTGTGAGTTGTAGTAGTAGCATGTATAGTTGTTGAAAGCAAAAGCTCCTAGGGAGTACTGATTACTGATTAGGGCGGCCTACCACCTAACCTAACCTCACCTCACCTGGGGAAGAATTGTGTGGAGAAAGGAAAGCGTGGTTGCTTTTGAGCTGGATTGGATTTGTTTTGCGTCTTCTCCTCGGCTTGTTCCGAACGGCATGATTGTTATCTTCTTCCGTTCCGCGGGTTGGGTTGTCTCCAATCATGGTTAGCACCTGGATATATGTAGTAATCCACTGCCTGACACTGCAAGCGTGCCTTGCTTCACTGATGCCATGCTCACCATTGCCCCACATGGCTCTGCTCTAGCTGTTTTTTAACTAGTTCACTACATATATGCTAGTAATCCAGTGTTCCGGAGTTGACTATATGACCGACTGGAGGATGCTTTGGCCTTTGGGCCAAAGGTGAAGGAGCAAATCTGAGTGGATGATGGCTCTGGCCACACGACTGATCATACGGCAAAATTTCATACGTACCATTTTCTACAGCTCTCCTCCGATCAGGTTTACATTTACAGTGAACGCGACCAAATTTACAGAGATAAGCCTCAGGACAGTGAGATGGGGTACTTACCATTTTTTCCTCCTCTGAGTCTCTGACCCAAATGTTGTGCACGGTCGTTACCATCTGACACTGGAAATCTACCGGGGTGGATGTCAGATGTCACAGCCACGTGCATGTGCCGGTGGAGTCGATCGTGGGCGCCATCATGGGGCACATGTGTTGGTTCTGGTTCTATGTTTTGTAGCCACGTCCAAAACAGTATGAACTCAACCGTAAACTTGGTTTGGTTGTTCCGTGGCCTTTTACAATGCATCCGCATAGTTCTTTAGAATGGTTAATATATGGGTTTAAACTGTTTGTGCACTGAATTGTATGCCTGTTAAAAAAGTCGAAGGTTCACCGACTCTCGTGTTGAATTTACAAGTTGTTTTGGTTCAGACTGTTTATTTATTGAAATTCTCATGTCTGGCGCATGCTTTTCCCTGTCAGGTCAAGTTGGTGAGCATTGTGACATGCTCCTGGATACTGTCAACGGTCTGAACTCAAGTTTTTTTTTTTGCGACACGTATCTAGATGTATCTATTCACCATTGTGTTTCTTTGCGTTCAAGTTACAAATTCTTCTGGCATGGTCGGAAACCATGAATACATGTGGGTTCATGACAACTTGGGTCGAAGATGCGGTCAGCTCGCTCTTCTCCGTTGCACGAATTACAGCGGTCAGACGCGGCAGAGCTGGAAACCTGGGGTAGTCAAGCTCCATCCCCTCAAATCCATTCATTATTTCATCCGGTCATGTGTCGTGAGGGTTGCGCTCGGCCTATCTATCAACCCAGTTGTTGGGTTGCCCTGGCCGGCCACAGAAGGAGATGGGTAACGATCATCATTATCTGTCATTGGTAAATGTGTGGTTAGATACAAACGCAATATGAACATGAACACTTGTAAACAATTCACAAGAACCATCTTTCAAATGATTCACCCAATTTTTTTGTTGCATTGAATGTCTCACTTCTTGGCTGCACTTTGGTCTTTGCGTCAATGGCTCAAATGCTCAATGGGTCAGCTAGTTAAAGAAGAAAGTATAGGGCATGGGATCATTCCCTTGACTCATACCTGTGATAAGTTTTTTTATTACACAAGAAAATAAAAAAGAACTGCTAAATTGGGCAAACAATATTCATAAACCATTTCTCAAAGTATGTATCCAGATAGCCCTTGGGGCTTCTCGATTGGAGCTGAGCTACCATAGCCAAAGTCATAATCTTTGGTACAATATTCATAAACCATTTCTCAAAGTATGTATCCAGATAGCCCTTGGGGCTTCTCGATTGGAGCTGAGCTACCATAGCCAAAGTCATAATCTTTGGTTAATAAACTCCAAAAGGTCCAATAGGATGCTTTGGCCCTTGGTGTTCTTTCCGATTTTAATGTATTTCACCGCTCTACTGGAAATTCATGCCACCCCTATCATGCTCCAGCTTGGTAGTTTCCACCGCGGGTCTAGGGTTGAGCCCTGGGATTTGACGGTGGACCTGAAAAGCCACCTAAAGACACTTTACACCCAAAATATAGTTTGAAAGCTACCCCTTAGTTGACCTACCTATTGTCAAGGATGAATTCCTCCATTAAGCAGATGTATTTTGTTATTCCATTCAATCACCCTCTTATGATTGCATACATTAAGCAAATTTGTAATTTCAGTTTTGAAGGAAGATAGATGGAATATGACACCATGCCTTGCCCTGGACTTTCTCTAAAGACGAGAAGAACTGGAAGACACTTTGGGCTGTCAGGGCACCATGTAAAATGCAGACTGTAATACGGCGTCTATTATGCGCGCGGTTGCTTACCTGCACAGGTGAAGGGGATAATTATCTGGAAAATACCATAAGGACTACCCGTCTATGGAGAAAGGATAATATCTTGCTTCCAAACTGGACGGTGCCTCAGCAGACTCAGCTGGAGGAGCCTCCTCAGTAGACTCCTCAAAGTCCAGTTGTATCTTCGCTGCCTCATTCGTCCCCGGCGCGTCAGCTGTCTCCATCGCCTCAGCCGTCTCCGCCGCCTCTGCGAACTCTGACTGAGGAGGCCCCTCAACAGAATCGTCCTCCGCTGTCTCCGCCGCGTCAGCGGACTCTGCCTCCTCCGCCGCCTTAGCAACGGTTGAAGAGAGCCGCCGTCGCTCTGGCAGCTAGCAGTATGACAGAGAAGAAATTCAGAGCTGGTCCAAGCCTCAAGGCTCCTGCCAAGTTACCATATGAGAGGACTGACGAGGAAAACAAGGACATCGTGTCTGCCGAAGTGAAGGCCCATTCTGAACGGAAATGTCCACCTCCAAAGGAGAAAGTAGACCCGGTAGCGAGGCGCTGTCTGGATTCCCTTACGCGACTGATACATCCATTTTGCATTGTTGAATTCTATTGAATAATTATAGATGCAATATTGTGCCAGTACAAGAGGTATATATAAGAGCCAAACCGCACCTGACCTAGCCCTATTACAAACCGAGTAGGAGTCCTAATCCTATTACAAATTGTATTCTAACATCCCCCGCAGTGTCAACGGTAGGCTCGACGACGTTGAGACTGAAACAAATGTCTTGAAACGGAGTAGTCGCCAGGCCTTTAGTAAAGATATCAGCGAACTGAGCAGAAGTAGGCACGTGGACAACGTGAACTTGACCGAGAGCCACCTTCTCTCGAACAAAATGAATGTCGATCTCAATATGCTTGGTGCAACGGTGTTGAACCGGATTCCCTGACATGTAGACAGCTGAAATATTATCACAGTAAACAATGGTAGCTTGCTCAATAGGACGGTGCAGCTCCGACAGCAACTGATGCAACCAAACCGTTTCAGCAACCGCATGAGCCACAACGCGGTACTCAGCTTCAGTAGACGAGCGGGAGACCGTAACCTGCCTTTTTGAAGACCAAGAAACCAAATTGTTACCAAGAAAAACACAAAATTCGGATGTGGACCTACGAGTATCTGGACAACTAGCCCAATTTGCATCAGAGTAAGCTGTCAAGGAGGTGGGAGAGGATTTGTTGATATGAAGACCTAAGTCTAGTGTGCCTTTGAGATACCGAAGAATACGTTTGACATGATTGTAGTGTGGAATACGAGGATCATGCATGTATAAACAAGCTTGTTGAACATCAAAAGAAATTTCAGGACGAATAAGAGTGAGATACTGAAGTGCACCAGTAAGACTACGATAAAGAGAAGGATCAAAGAAAGGATCATTGTCGGCAGAGAGTTTGGAACCTGTATCAACAAGGGTACAAGAAGTTTGACAATCAAGCATACCAGCACGAGAAAGAAGATCCAGAGTGTACTGCCGTTGAGACAAAAAAAGACCAGAGGAGTCACGGATAACAGCAATACCTAAGAAGTGGTGAAGAAGACCTAAATCTGTCATAAAAAATCCATGCCGAAGAAGAGAGATAATATGATCTAAAAATTGTTGTGAGGAAGCTGTGAGGATAATATCATCAACATATAAAAGAAGGTAAGCAGTGTTGGTGTTGTGATGAAAGGTGAAGAGAGAAGTGTCAGAACGGTAAGGGGTAAAACCGATGGTTTGAGCATAAGTAGAAAAGCGTTGAAACCAGGCACATGGTGCTTGTTTAAGACCATAAAGAGATTTTTGAAGAAGACACACATGATTAGGATAGGAGGAATGTTCGAAGCCAAGAGGTTGTTGACAATAGACTGTTTCTTGAAGAGATCCATGAAGAAAAACATTTTTGATATCTAGTTGATGAATTGGCCAGGAAGAAGAGACGACGATGCTAAGGACACTGCGGATAGTGCTAGGCTTGACAACCGGAGAGAAAGTCTCACATTAATCGATGCCATGTTGCTGAGAGTAACCACGACATACCCATCGAGCCTTATAACATGCAAGACTCCCATCAGAATTAAATTTATGGCCAAAAACCCATTTGCCCGAAATGATATTTGTATTGGAAGGACGAGGAACTAACAACCACGTGTTATTCTGCAGAAGAGCATCATATTCATCTTTCATAGCATTAGCCCAATTAGGATCTAGGAGAGCTGATTTGTAAGATTTGGGTAGAGAGGAAGGAGATAAAGATGCATGAAGGTTGAGACAATCTTTTCCAGGTAAACGAAACCCGGACTTGGCACGTGTGCGCATGGTATGATTGTTAGTAGGAGCTGGAACGGGAATAGCATGAGAAGGAGGGGTGGGGGAAGATGTGGTGGACGCATCCGGCGCAACGGAGGAAGCGGACGCGGGAGATGGTGGTGAAGACTGCGGCTGCAGGAGGTCTGCCGCGTCAGAGTGTAATGTGTTTTCCTTTGCTGGGGCAGAGGTGATGACAGAAGTGGTGGCGGCAAGATCTGCTACTGCGGCTGGTTTCGCTGGATTGGTCGGCGGGTGAAAGAAGGGAAGATGATTGCGACGAGAGGGACTAGTGGAAGGCACGGGTGAGTTGGAATCTAATTGTTGATGCTCGGAAAAGGGAAACATGTTTTCAGCAAATGTTACATGACGAGACACATGAGGACGACCACAAACAAGATCTAGACAACGATAACCCTTGTGCTCATCAGAAAAACCTAGATGGACACACCGGATAGAGCGCGGGGAAAGTTTGTTAGGACAAGTGGAGTAGGATTTTGGAAAACAAAGACAATTTAAGACGCGAACGTCGGAGTAATTTGGATGAGAGAGAAATAAAAAGAAGTAAGGAGTTGTTTGTGGGTTAACTTTGGATGAATGAATATTGAGTAAATATGTGTCCGTGTGGAGTGCCTCTGCCTAGAACATCGACGTCATAGAAGATTGAATAAGCAGAGTGCAAATGATGTCATTAAGAGTACGAAGAGAACGCTCGGCTTTGCCATTTTGAGGGGAGGTATAAGGACAGGAGAAACGTAAGAGAATTCCATATTGTAGAAAGAAATTTCGATTTTTAAAGTTGTCAAATTCACGACCATTATCACATTCAATGAATCTTATAGAGAGGAAAAAGTGGACCGAGACATAGCGCTGAAAGTTAATGAATATATTATGAACGTTGGATTCGTTGTGTAAAGGAAAAGTCCAAACATAATGAGTAAAATCATCAAGAATCATGAGATAATACTTAAAACCAGATACACTTTCTATTGGTGATGTCCAAAGATCACAATGAAGTAATTCAAAAGGAAAAGTAGTAGAGGATTGAGAGGAACTAAAGGGAAGGCGAACATGTTTGCCCAATTGACATGACTGACACATAGAAGAATTATGAGAGTCTCTATTACGAGGTATTGAAAATTCAGTAAGAAGTGTGGATAACACATTTTTATTGGGATGGCCGAGACGTTGGTGTCACAGATCAACAGAGGCCACCATAGATGTTGGATGAGCAGCGAGCGGAGCACCATGGAGAGAATATAAATCACCGGAGCTATTGAATCGAGCGATCTCGTCCTTGGTCCGATAGTCTTTCACAGACAAACCAAAGGGGTCAAACTTAACAGAAAGAAGATTATCAGTGGTGATTTGGCGAACAGAAATCAGATTTTTAATAAGGGCAGGAGCTACAAGAACATCACGAAGAAGCAAAGGCTTAGTTGGGGATTGGATTTGAGCCTGACCGACACAGTAAATAGGAATAGCAGATCCATCACCTAGAGTAATAGAGGGAAAAGACGAAGGTGTGCAAGAAGAAAGCAAATTACTCGATGCAGACATATGACAAGAAGCACCAGAATCGAAAATCCAATCCGTACCTGAGTTCCCTTGTGCAGCAAAGTTGTTCATGGCCTGTAGAAAAGCAGCTTGGTCCCAGCTCGGAGTCGAAGTAGAGGCTGGTGTAGTCATGGGAGCTTGCGGGTGTGGTGGCGTCGGCAGTACGGCCGACATCGACGTAAAGAGAGAGACACCATCATTGTACTGCTGCATGTAGGGGGACGATGGAGCGCCATAAGATGCATAAGGACTGGTGTTGTACATCGGTGGTGCGGAGGAGGGAGCAGCGTGGTACGCGACCGTCGACTTTTGGGGCGCGAGGATGGACGCGCCGGTGTGAGGGCGAGCACCGGGTTGCCAGCCACCGGTATAGGCAGGCGGGGCACCATATGGCGTAGGGGCGAACCAGGGCATATACCACGCCTGGACTAGCCATGTCCATGGATCAGGAGATGGGCGCCATTCGGGCGGCGGTGGTGGTGCAGTTGATGAAGCCGGGGGCGAAGCAGGAGCATCGTAGTACGGTGCCATCGGAGGAGCGACTGGTAGCCGCCGTAGATCGCCGGTGTACTGTATGGCGCCGTAGGTGTGTTGCAGAGAGCCGCGGACGATGTACTATACGAAGTCACAGGCGCGGCCGCATAGTGCCCCGTAGATGACGCAAAGTAGTGCCCGACTGCGGCTCCTGCGGGCGACGCACCGTGTTGCATAACGCCATAGACGTGTAGCCCGTAACCATGCGCGGGCGGCGGGGTAAAGCCAGCCGTCTGGAACAGTGCAACAGTATGCAGCCTGTAGCCATGTGCTAACGAGGCAGGAGTGTGCAGCCCGTGGCCATGCTAGGGCTTGCATGTAGGGGGGCAGAGGAGATGGATTCATCGACGATCGGTCTAGCGGCGGTGGCGCCAGATGCAATCGTCCCGAGCGAAACAGAGGCGGAAGTCATCGATCGAAGACCTAAATTGATACCATACGCTAGGATCGTAAGTTTGATACCATGTAGAATTCTATTGAATAACTATTGAATAATTGTAGATGCAATATTGTGCCAGTACAAGAGGTATATATAAGAGCCAAACCGCACCTGGCCTAGCCCTATTACAAACCGAGTAGGAGTCCTAATCGTATTACAAATTGTATTCTACCATGCATCCTACTTTTATGTTGATATTTATTGCATTATGGATTGTTATTTCACATTATGGTACAATACTTATGCCTTTTCTCTCTTCTTTTGCAAGATTTACATGAAGAGGGAGAATGCCGGCAGCTGGAATTCTGGAGCAGAAAGGAGCAAATCTGAGATAGCTATTCTGCGCAACTCCAAAAGTCCTGAAAATCTACAGAGAATTATTTTCGAATATATTAATAATATTGGGCGAAGAAAATCCAGAGGGGGACCCACCAGGTGGCCACAAGCCCGGGGCGCGCACTACCCCGCAGGGCGCGCCTTTAGGGCTTGTGGGCCACTGGCAGGTCCCCGATGCCCATCTTTGGATATATTGAAGGTTTTGACCTGGAAAAAATGAGGAGAGAGCTTTCGGTATGAAGCGCCGCCATCTCGAGGCGGAACGAGGGCATAACCAATCTAGGGCTCCGGCGAAGCTGTTCTGCCGGGAACTTCCCTCCGGGAGGGGGAAATCAAAACCATCTTCATCCCCAACGATCCTCTCATCGAGGGAGGGTCAATCTTCATCAACATATTCACCAACACCATCTCTTCGCAAACCCTAGTTCATCTCTCGTATTTAATCTTTGCCTCAAAATCTCAGATTGGTACTTGTGGGTTGTTAGTAGTGTTAATTACTCCTCGTAGTTCTAGTTGGTTTATTTGGTGGAAGATCATATGTTCACATCCTCGATGCTACTCAATACCCCTCTGATTATGAACATGAATATGATTTGTGAGTAGTTATGTTTGTTCCTAAGGACATGGGAGAAGTTTTGTTATAAGTAATCATGTGAATTTAGTATTCGTCCAATATTTTGATGAGATGTATGTTGTCTTTCCTCTAGTGGTGTTATGCGAACGTCGACTACATGAAAATTCACCATTATTTGGGCCTAGGGGAAGGCATTGGGAAGTAATAAGTAGATGATGGGTTGCTAGAGTGACAAAAGCTTAAACCCTAGTTTATGTGTTGCTTCATAAGGGGCTGTTTTGGATCCATATGTTTCATGCTATGATAAGATTTATCTTAATTCTTCTTCTGTATTTGCGGATGCTTGCAAGAGGGGTTAATCATAATTGGGAGGCTTGTCCATGTAAGGGCAACACCAAAGCACCAGTCCACCCACATATCAAACTATCAAAGTAACGAATGCGAATCATATGAGCATAATGAAAACTAGCTTGACAATAATTCCCATGTGTCCTCGGGAGCATTTTGCTTTATATAAGAGTTCGTCCAGGCTTGTCTTTTGCTACAAAAAAATTGGGCCACCCATTACAAATTATCTTATCACAAAATATCTGTTATCGATAATTTCAGTGCTTGCAGAAAATACCTTACTGAAAACCGCTTGTCATTTCCTTCTACTCCTTGTTGGGTTCGACACTCTTACTTATCGAAAGGACAACGATAGATCCCCTACACTTGTGGGTCATCAACGACCACCACCGCCGCTGCCGCAATCAAATTATGACCGCTGTATTGAAAAGACATTTCAGAGAGCGCAACGGTCAGGAAGTACTAGCAGTGCTGCAAGACGAAGTGGGAAAAAACTTCCCCAGCTCGCTGAACAGGAGAAGCAATCGTGCCTCCCGCTCAAGGTGTCTAGCGATATCACTAATCATCCGGGGCTAGCGCCCGGTACCACTCTTGGTGATTACGTGGGTGATGATGTACATTTTGAAATGCTGAGGTAGTAGCACCCTTTATATACGAGCACGGGAAACCTCTCGTCAAACCTGATTAGCTCCCATATCTACCAACGATGATGCAAAGATTGCAAACTGGTACTTGGATACCTGCAGCAAGGATGGGACCGACAGTCTTTTGCTGGGAATTAAAGATGAGCACGACTTCGTTGGAGTCGACGCGATGTACGTTGAATTTGTGGAATTATTTCAGTTATTCAATCAAGAAGCCATCGACAAAACTCTCATGACTTGCTACTGTCTGTAAGTATTATTTCTGTAATTAAGTCTCTAGCTCAGCTCGTTCATTGCATGTATATATAATTATCCTCACTATATTATGCAGACTGAAGATCGCCGAATGCAAAAAAGGACAAATCTATGACATTGGGTTCATCAGCCCAAATACCGTAAATGAATGGGCGGTACAAAAGAGAGCCAAAGATACCGAGGAAAACTTGCTAAAGGCATTCCTTCGACATCGAAACAAAAGGGGAATACTCTTTAAGCTTGACGTGGGAGTAGTAATTGTCTTACACTCGAGACATAAAGAGCCTAAGTTGTGGGCGGACATGAGTGAAATGCTCCAGAAGTAAGTTGAATCATTATCGCACCATATTGGCAACTTTTGTTCATTTCCTGATATCAAGTAATCATTTTCTTTGCTAGGTAGGATATGGAAAAAGTTCGCCGGAATGGTTCCGGATCTAGAGAAGAATGAGCTGCGATTTACACACCCCTAAGTAAGTAGTACTAGCTAGTTCCGCGCATCTCTCATTGATTCTAGTTTCATCAATACCATTATCATGCTTGCTTACCAGTTTGATTGAACTCTATTCGCATAAAGTGCTTGTGGCTGGCACCCAAGAACCATTTATGTGATACTACGTTTGCGAGTTCATTCGCCGCTCGACCTCTGAGCGGGGCTTAACTGACCTACAATTTGAAACACGTAACACTATTCATAATTTTATTTTATTACCATCAATTGTGTTGAGTTTCATTCATATATATGTATTGACCCCCTTCTTTAAATTAGATCTGGCAGAAGCGGGACGAGCTCCAACCACATGATCACATACGAGCAATTCAAGTGGAATTGGCGGAATTCTTTGTTGACCACGTCATACCTAAAGACGGAGAATGCCATGAGGAAATCCAAATGGATATTGGTGGATGATGTTAGAGATCGTACATAAGAGATGTTATATTGTACATATGTAGTAGCGTCGAATAGATATACGAAAACTTGTTGTTCGACCAAGCACGGAGAAAGAGAGGTCACTTCTCTCTATATATGTTCATCATGACGATCTTGTGTAATGGTTCCTTCATTGCTATATGTAGTAGTAAGCTCGAGTTGAATGAAAAACATTAAATAAAAATGAAACCCTAAATGTAAAAGAAATGAAGGGTAAACACAAAAATAAAAGGGGGAAACACAATATGAAAACCCCTAAACCCCTCCTTAAAAAAAAACACCAACACCTGGCAGCTGCTGACGTGTGGCTGCCTTTTAGTCCCGGTCGGTGTTACCAACCGAGACTAAAGGTCCTTCTGCCTGGGCACCCCACATCGGCCATGTGGATCTCCTTTAGTCCCGGTTCGTAAGACAACCGGGACTAAAAGTGATGGGCATTAGTTCTGATCGTTTTGTCTCGGTTGCAGAACCGGGGCTCATGCCCAGTTTTCAACTAGTGCGCGTTGACCCATGACACGTCGAGAGAGGGCCCAACCGTCAGGTGAGAAAAATACATTGGAGGTCATAAGAGTTTCTGGGCGTGTCACTTTAGTCCTACTTCTTTCAGAGTGCACATTTATGTCCTAATTATACAGTAATTGGTTCACCCGAGGTCCTTTTTGCACGATCGTTCGCTGACCTGCATGGTTGCATGTTGACCCATGCCCCGTCGACTTAGGGTCACTAAAAGATGAGGAACATTACAATAAACCCTATTTTTTCGCCGCTATTGTCCCGTAGCTATGTGATTTCCTCTACTCTACCACAATCACTACCTGGAGGCATTGATTTAGTTTATTTTCACCGTTTCATTAAGTTTCTCAAATTGCTTGCTCTGATTTGAGGTTAGGCGGTAGGAGCTTGTGGAGGAGGCAGTGCCACTGATGATGCTGCAACGCTCCACTTTGTCACCTGCTTCCCTATCCAGGAGCTTGTGGCCCCAACCATGGCGATGGTGTGGGAATGAGAGAGAGAGAGAGAGAGAGAGAGAGAGAGAGAGAGAGAGAGATAGATAGATAGAGAGAAATTCGGTATGGGCTGGGGAATGTGAAGATGGGAGTTTACAAGGGGCTTTCTGTTAAAAAGAGCAACCACAGCGGCCTCTAAGTTGACGTGGCATGGGTCAACGCATCACACAAGCAGGTCGGCAAAAGATCGTGCAAAAAAGAACCTCGAGTGAAATGCTTACTATAGAATTAGGACCTAAACGTGCATTTTGAAAGAAGTAGTACTAAAGTGACACTTCCCAGAAACTTTTAGGACCTCCAGTGTATTTTTCTCGCCTAGCGATTGGGGCCTCAGTCGATGTGGCGTCGGTAAACGCGCCACGCGGGCAGCTCAGCGAGCGCTTGTGAACAAAGGACCTTGAGTGAATGACTTACTAAAGAATTAGGACCTAAAGGTGCATTTTGGAAGAATTAGGACTAAAGTGACACCCCTAGGAAACTTTTAGGATCTTCGATACATTTAACTCTTTCGTAATCGAAATGAGCAGTAATTACTACAGTATTCACACAAACTAAGTGTAGCTATGAGTAAGAAAGTCTCATCGTAGTCAACTCCTTGAACTTGCGTGAACCATTTCATGACAAGTCTAGCTTTATTGATAGTAATGTTACCATCTGCATATGTCTTTCTTTTTAAAACCCATTTATAACTAATGGCCTTTATGCCTTCTGGAGGTTCTACCGAGTTCCAAACCTGGTTCTTTAAAACTTGCATCCAAAATGTGAAATATTTATACAAACTGGAAGAGATGAAGACAATGCAGCAGGGTTGGTTATCTAATTGGCTAGTCATGTTGGGGAACGTAGCATGCAATTTCAAAAATTTCCTACGCTCATGCAAGATCTATCTAGGAGATGCATAGCAACAAGAGGATGAGAGTATGTCTATGTACCCTCGTAGACCGTAAGCAGAAGCATTATATCAACGCGGTTGATGTAGTGGAACAACTGCACGATCCAACCGATCAAGTACCGAACGTACGGCACCTCCAAGTTTAGCACACGTGTGGCTCGACGACGTCTCCTCCTTCTTGATCCAGCAAGCGGGAAAGAAGAAGTAGATGGGATCACAACCAACATGACGGCATGGTGGTGATGGTGGTGGTGGAGCACCGACAGCGCTTCACTAAGCGTCGCCGGGACAAGGCGATGGAACTACGGAGTAACGGGAGAGAGAGGAGTGCCAAGGGCTTGGTGTGTCCTCTTGGGGCACCCCCTCCCCTCTATATATATGTGGAGGGGCGTGGCAAACAGCCCCTCCAAGTCCTAGGGCGCAACAATAGGGGAGAGGACTTGGACTCCAAGCCCAATCCTATTCCTATTAGGATTCAATCCCTTTTTGCCTTCCCTAGCCACATGGGCTTTTGAGGACTTGGTACGCCTGACCCAATAAGGCTAGGGAGCCTCCCCTTAGCCCATGACAGCCCATGGGACGTGGTGAAACCACTTGTGGACTTCCGGACCCCTCCGGAATCCTTCGGAACCATCTGGAAGTTTCTCGGTACAATACCGAAAAAACTGCACTTTATTCCGGAACCCAAAATATGACTTCCCACATATAAATCTTTACCTCTCGACCATTCCGAGACTCCCCGTGATGTCCGGGATCTCATCCGGGACTCCGAACAACATTTGGTTACCACTTATCAAATATCCCAATACTACTCTAGCGTCACCGAACGTTAAGCGTGCGACCCTGCGGGTTCGGGAATTATGTAGTCATGACCGAGACACCTCTCCGGTCAATAACCAATAGCGGAACCTGAATGCCCATATTGATTCCTACATATTCCACGAAGATCTATATCGGTCGAACCGTTATGACAACATGCATAATTCCCTTTGTCCATCAATATGTTACTTGCCCGATATTCGATCGTCGGTATCTTCATACCTAGTTCAATCTCGTTATCGGCAAGTCTCTTTACTCGTTTCGTAATACATCATCCCATGACTAACTCATTAGTCATTTGCTTGCAAGGCTTATTATGATGTGTATTACCGAGAGGGCCCAAAGATACCTCTCCGATACTCGGAGTGACAAATCCTAATCTTGATCTATGCCAACCCAACAAATACCTTCGGGGACACCTGTAGAGCATCTTTATAATCACCCAGTTACGTTGTGATGTTTGATAGCACACAAGGTGTTCCTCCGGTTTTCGGGATTTTCATAATCTCATAGTCAGAGGAATATGTATAAGTCATGAAGAAAGCAATAACAATAAAACTTAACGATCATTATGGGTCTTGTCCATCACATCATTCTCCTAATGTTGTGATCCCGTTCATCAAATTACAACACATGCCTATGATTAGGAAACTTAACCATCTTTGATTAACGAACTAGTCTAGTAGAGGCTTACTAGGGACACGATGTTTTGTCTATGTATCCACACATGTATCAAGTTTCTGATTAATACAATTCTAGCATGAATAATAAAAATTTGTCATGATATAAGGAAATATAAAACAACAACTTTTTTATTGCCTCTAGGGCATATTTCCTTCATCTCCCACTTGCACTAGAGTCAATAATCTAGTTCACATCGCCATGTGATTTAACACCGATAGTTCACATCGTGATGTGATTAACACCCATAGTTCACATCGCCATGCGACCAACACCCAAAGGGTTTTCTAGAGTCAATAATCTAGTTCACACCACCATGTGATTAACACCCAAAGAGTACTACGGTGTGATCATGTTTTGCTTTGTGAGCGAAGTTTAGTCAACGGGTCTGTCACATTCAGATCCGTATGTATTGCGCAAATTTCTATGTCTACAATGCTCTGCATGGAGCTACTCTAGCTAATTTCTCCCACTTCCAATACGCATCCAGATTGATACTTAGAGTCATCTGTATTAGTGTCAAAGCTTGCATCTGCATAACCCTTTAGGCCGAACTCTTTATCACCTCCATAATCGAGAAACATTGCCTTAGTCCTCCAGTTACTAAGGATAATTTTGACCACTGTCCAGGGATCTACTCTTGGATCACTATTGTACCTCCTTGCCAAACTCATGGCAAGGTACATAACATTTTTGGTACACAGCATGACATACTTTATAGAACCTATGGCTGAGGCATAAGGAATGACTTTCATTTTCTCTATATGTTTCTGTCGTGGTCGGGCTTTGAGTCTTACTCAACTTCACACCTTACAAATCAGGCAAGAACTCCTTCTTTGACTGATCCATTTTGAACTACTTCAAAATCTTATCAAGGTATGTACTAATCGGAAGTCTTATCAAGCGTCATGATCTATCTCTATAGATCTTGGTGCCCAATATGTAAGCAGCTTCACCGAGGTCTTTAATTGAAAAACTCCTTTTAAACAATCCTTTATGCTTTCCAGAAAATTCTACATCATTTCCGATCAACAATATGTCATTCACATATACTTATCAGAAATGTTGTAGTGTTCCCACTCACTTTCTTGTAAATACATGCTTCACCATAAGATTGTATAAAACCATATGCTTTGAATACCTTATCAATGCGTATATTCCAACTACGAGATGCTTCCACCAGTTCATACATGGAACGCTGGAGCTTGCACACTTTGTTAGCACCTTTAGGATTGACAAAACCTTCTGATTGCATCATATACAACTCTTCTTTCAGAAATCCATTAAGGAGTGTAGTTTTGACATCCATCTGCCGGATTTCATTAAATGCGACAATTGCTAACATGATATGAACAGACTAAAGTATCGCTACGGGTGAGAAAGTCTCATCGTAGTCAACTCCTTGAACTTGTCGAAAACCTTTTGTGACAAGTCGATCTTTGTAGACAGTGACATTACCATCAATGTCTGTCTTCCTCTTGAAGATCCATTTATTCTCTATGGCTTACCGATCATCGGGCAAGTCAACCAAAGTCCACACTTTGTTCTCATACATGGATCCCATCTTAGATTTCATGGCCTTAAGCCATTTCGCGGAATCTGGGCTCATCATCGCTTCCTCATAGTTCGTAGGTTTGTCATAGTCTAGTAACATGACTTCCAGAATAGGATTACCATACCACTCTGGTGCGGAACATACTCTGGTTGACCTACGAGGTTCAGTAGTAACTTGATCTGAAGTTTCATGATCATCATCATTATCTTCCTCACTAATTGGTGTAGGCATTACGGGAACGATTTTTTGTGATGAGCTACTTTTTTCCAATTCGATAGAAGGTACAATTACCTCATCAAGTTCTATTTTCCTCCCACTCACTTCTTTCGAGAGAAACTCCTTCTCTAGAAAGGATCCATTCTTAGCAACAAAGATCTTGCCTTTGGATCTGTGATAGAAGGTGTAGCCAACTGTTTCTTTTGGGTATCCTATGAAGACACATTTCTCCGATTTGGGTTCGAGCTTATCAGGCTAAAGCTTTTTCGCATAAGCATCACAACCCCAAACTTTAAGAAACGACATCTTAGGTTTCTTGCCAAACCATAGTTCATACGTGTCGTCTCAACAGATTTAGATGATGCCCTATTTAACGTGAATGCAACTGTCTCTAATGCATAACCCCAAAACGATAGTGGTAAATCGGTAAGAGACATCATAGATCGCACCATATCTAATAAAGTATAGTTATGATGTTCGGACACACCATCACGCTGTGGTGTTCCAGGTGGCGTGAGTTGCGAAACTATTTCACATTGTTTTAAATGAAGACCAAGCTCGTAACTCAAATATTCGCCTCCGCAATCAGATCGTAGAAACTTTATTTTCTTGTTACAATGATTCTCTACTTCACTCTGAAATTCTTTGAACTTTTCAAATGTTTCAGACTCGTGTTTCATCAAGTAGATATACCCATATCTGCCCAAATCATCTGTGAAGGTCAGAAAATAACAATACCCACCGCGATCCTCAACACTCATCGTACCGCATACATCTGCATGTATTATTTCCAATAAGTCATTAGCTCGCTTCATTGTTCCAGAGAACGGAGTATTAGTCATCTTACCCATGAGGCATGGTTCGCAAGCATCAAATGATTCCAAAAGTCCATTAGCATGGAGTTTCTTCATGCGCTTTACGCCAATATGACCTAAACGACAGGGCCACAAGTATGTTGCACTATCATTATCAACTCTGCATCTTTTGGCTTCAATATTATGAATATGTGTATTACTACGATCGAGATTCAATAAACCATTCACCTTGGGTGTATGACCATAGAAGGTTTTATTCATGTAAACAGAATAACAATTATTCTCTGACTTAAATGAATAATCGTATTGCAATAAACACGATCCAATCTTGTTCATTCTCAACGCAAACACCAAATAACATTTATTTAGGTTTAACACTAATCCCGAAAGTACATGGAGTGTGCGATGATGATCATATCAATATTGGAACTATTTCCAACACACATCATCACCTCACCCTCAACTAGTCTCCGTTTATTCTACAACTCCTGTTTCGAGTTACTAATCTTAGCAATCAAACATGTATCAAATACCCAGGGGTTACTACGAGCACTAGTGAGGTACACATCAATAACATGTATATCAAATATACCTTTGTTTACTTCGCCATCCTTCTTATCCGCCAAATATTTGGGGTAGTTCCGCTTCCAGTGATCATTTCCTCTGCAGTAGAAGCACTCAGTTTCAGGCTTGGGTCTAGCTTTGGGCTTCTTCTCGGGAGTGACAACTCGCTTGCCATTCTTCTTGAAGTTCCCTTTATTTCCCTTGCCCTTTTTCTTGAAACTAGTGGTCTTGTTTAACCATCAACACTTGATGCTCTTTCTTGATTTCTACCTTCGCTGATTTCACCATCGCGAAGAGCTCGGGAATCGTTTTCGTCATCCCTTGCATATTATAGTGTATCACGAAGTTCTAGTAGCTTGGTGATAGTGACTAGAGAACTCCGTCAATCACTATCTTATCTAGAAGATTAACTCCCACTTGATTTAAGTGATTGTAGTACCCAGACATTCTGAGCACATGCTCACTAGCTGAGCTATTCTCCTCCATCTTGTAGGCAAAGTATTTGTCAGAGGTCTCATACCTCTCGACATGGGCATGAGTCTGAAATACCAATTTCAGCTCTTGGAACATCTCATATGCTCTGTGGTGTTCAAAATGTTTTTGAAGTCCCCATTTTAAGCCGTAAAGCATGGTGCAACTAACTATTAAGTAGACACCATATTGAGCTTTGTCAAATGTTCATAACGTTTGCATCTGCTCTGCAATAGGTCTGTCACCTAGCGGTGCATCAAGGACATAATACTTCTATGCAGCAATGAGGATAATCCTCAGATCACATACCTAGTCCGCATCGTTGCCACTAAAATCTTTCAACTTAGTTTTCTCTAGGAACATATAAAAAACATAGGGGAGCTACAACCCGAGCTATTGATCTACAGCATAATTTGTAAATACTATCAGGACTAAGTTCATGATAAATTAAAGTTCAATTAATCATATTACTAAAGAACTCCCACTTAGATAGACATCCCTCAAGTCATCGAAATGATCACGTGATCCAAATCAACTAAACCATGTCCGATCATCACATGAGATGGAGTAGTTTTCATTGTGAACATCTTATGTTGATCATATCTGCTATATGATTCACGCTCGACCTTTCGGTCACCGGTGTTCCGAGGCTATGTTTGTACATGCTAGGATCGTCAAGTTTAACCCGAGTATTCCGCATGTGCAAAACTGTCTTGCACACGTTGTATATGAACGTAGAGCCTATCACACCCGATCATCACGTGGTGTCTCAGCACGAAGAACTGTCGCAACAGTGCATACTCAAGGAGAACACTTATGCCTTCAAATTTTAGTAAGGGATCCTCTTATAATGCTACCCTTGTTCTAAGAAAAATAAGATGCATAAAAAGATAAACATCACATGCAATCAAAATATGTGACTTGATATGGCCATCACCATCTTGTGCTTTTGATCTCCATCTTTAAAGCATCATCATGATCTCCATCATCACCGGCTTGACACCATGATCTTCATCGTGGCGTCATGGTCGTCTCGCCAACTATTGCTTCTACTACTATCGCTAACTCACAGTGATAAAGTAAAGCAATTACATGGCGTTCACAATTCATACAATAAAGAGACAACCATAAGGATCCTGCTGGTTGCCGATAATTTACAAAACATGATCATCTCATACAATAACGTATAACACATCACGCCTTGACCATATCACATCACAACATGCCCTGCAAAAACAAGTTAGACGTCCTCTACTTTGTTGTTGCAAGTTTTATGTGGCTGCTATGGGCTTCTAGCAAGAACCGTTCTTACCTACGCATCAAAACCACAATGATTTTTCGTCAAGTGTGCTGTTTTAACCTTCAACAAGGACGAGCCGTAGTCAAACTCGATTCAACTAAAGTTGGAGAAACAGACACCCGCCAGCCACTGATACGTCTCTAACATATCTATAATTTTTGATTGTTCCATTCTATTATATTATCTGTTTCGGATGTTTAATGGGCTTTATTATACAATTTTATATTATTTTTGGGACTAACCTACTAACCCAAGGCCCAGTGCAAATTGTTGTTTTTTTATAAGACTTGGAGTACACGTCAGGGAAGAAACGAGGTGGCCACGAGGGCAGGGGGCGCGCCCAGGGGGGTAGGCGCGCCCCCACCCTCGTGGCCCCCCTATTGCTCCACCGACATGCCTCTTCAGCCCATATATACTCTTATACCCTGAAAACATCTGAGAGCACCACGAAACCCTAATTCCACCGCCACAACCTTCTGTACCCGTGAGATCCCATCTTGGGGCCTGTTCCAGAGCTCCACCGGAGGGGGAATCGATCACGGAGGGCTTCTACACCAACACCATAGCCTCTCCGATGAGTTGTGAGTAGTTTACCACAGACCTTCGGGTCCATAGTTATTAGCTAGATGGCTTCTTCTTTCTCTTTGGATCTCAATACAAAGTTCTCCTCGATCTTCTTGAAGATCTATTCGATGTAATTCTTTTTGCGGTGTGTTTGTCGAGATCCGATGAATTGTGGGTTTATGATCAAGATTATCTATGAACAATATTTGATTCTTCTCTGAAATCTTTTATGCATGATTTAAATATCTTTGCAAGTCTCTTCGAATTATCAGTTTGGTTTGGCCTACTAGATTGATCTTTCTTGCAATGGGAGAAGTGCTTAGCTTTGGGTTCAATCTTGCGGTGTCCTTTCCCAATGACAGCAGGGGAAGCAAGGCACGTATTGCATTGTTGCCATCGAGGATAAAAAGATGGGGTTTACATCATATTGAACAAGTTTATCCCTCTACATCATGTCATCTTGCTTAAAGTATTACTCTGTTCTTATCAACTTAATACTCTAGATGCATGCTGGATAGCAGTCGATGTGTGGAGTAATAGTAGTAGATGCAGAATCGTTTCGGTCTACTTTTCACGGACGTGATGCCTATATACAATGATCATGCCTAGATATTCTCATAACTATGCGCTTTTCTATCAATTGCTCGACAGTAATTTGTTCACGCACCATTGAAATCTGCTATCTTGAGAGAAGTCACCAGTGAAACCTATGGCCCCCAGGTCTATCTTCCATTATATCAATCTTATATCACCTATTTATCTTTACTTTACTTTTATTTTGCAATCTTTACTTTCAATCTATAAAACAAAAATACCAAAAATATTTATCTTATTATCTCTATCAGATCTCACTTTTGCAAGTGGTCGAGAAGGGATTGACAACCCCTTTATCGCTTTGGTTGCAAGGTTCTTATTTGTTTGTGTAGGTACGAGGGACTCGCACGTAGTCTCCTACTGGATTGATACCTTGGTTCTCAAAAACTGAGGGAAATACTTACGCTACTGTGCTGCATCACCCTTTCCTCTTCGAGGGAAAACAACGCAAGCTCAAGTGGTAGCAAGAAGAATTTCTGGCGCCGTTGCCGGGAAGATCTACGCAAAAGTCATATACCAAGTACCCATCAAAAACTCTTATCCCTTGCATTACATTATTTGCCATTTGCCTCTCGTTTTCCTCTCCCCCACTTCACCTTTGCCGTTTTATCCGCCCTTTTTCCGTTCGTATCTTTTCACTTGCTTCTTGTTTGCTTCTATGTTGGATTGATTGTTCGTCACAATGGCTCTACCAAATAGCGTTGATCCTCACCTTAGAAGGTTGGAAGAGATTGAAAACAATGCTAGAAGCTTTATGTCTTTGCAATTTGAGCATTTTTTTCTTCAGAAATGAGCTTAAAGCACTGAAAAGTTTTATGGAGTACATGAATAAAGAGCTTGATGATATGTCTAAAGAATTTTATGGTTTGAAATCTCAGTTTGCTCATCTTGAGAAATTAATAGCCCACATTTCGGATAAGCAAGCCACCTTAGTTAATAAGATGGCTGCTAAACCGGAAGATCTAGATAATAAAGATGAAGATCTAAAAGTGATTGATGTGTATCCTATTAAATCCTTGTTTTCCAATATGAATCTTGATAAAGATGGGATTGAAGAGGTCAACACTTTAGTTAAAAGGTGTCCCAATGATTCGGAGTTTTTAGATCTTGATGCTGAAACTATTAAAATTGGGATTGAAGAGGTCAAAACTTTACATAGCAATGAACCCACTATTTTGCATTTCGAGGGATTTAATTATGATAATTGCTCTTTGATACATTGTATTTCCTTGTTGCAATCCGTGCTAAATTCTCCTCATGCTTATAGTTAAAATAAAGCCTTTACCAAACACATAGTTGATGCTTTAATGCAATCTTATGAAGAAAACTTGAATTAGAAGTTTCTATCCCTAGAAAACATTATGATGAGTGGGAACCTACTATTAAAATTAAGATTAAAGATCATGAATGTTATGCTTTGTGATTTGGGTGCGAGTGTTTCCACAATTCCAAAAACTTTGTGTGATATGCTAGGTTTCCATGAACTCGATGCTTGTTCTTTAAATCTGCATCTTGCGGATTATACCATTAAGAAACCTATTGGAAGGATTAATGATGTTCTTATTGTTGCAAATAGGAATTATGTGCCCGTAGATTTCATCGTTCTTAATATAGATTGCAATCCTACATGTCCTATTATTCTTGGTAGACCTTTCCTTAGAACGACTGGTGCAATTATTGATATGAAAGAAGGAAATATTATATTCCAATTTCCGTTAAGGAAAGGCATGTAACACTTTCCTAGAAAGAAAATCAAATTACCTTATGAATCTATTATGAGAGCCACTTATGGATTGCCTACCAAAGATGGCAATACCTAGATCTATTCTTGTATCATGCCTAGCTAGGGGCGTTAAACTATAGCGCTTGTTGGGGGCAACCCAATTTTATTTTATTTGATTTTGCTTATGTTTAGTAATAAATAATTCATCTAGCTTCTGGTTAGATGTGGTTTTGTGTTTTAATTAGTGTTTGTGCCAAACAGAACCTTTGGGAAGACTTGGGTGAAGTTTTTGCGATCTTGCTGTAAAAAACAGAAACTTTTGCGCTCACGAGATTTGCTGCTATGTTTTACTGGAGAGTGCTTTTAAGTTGATTCTTTTTGCAGATGATTAATAGACAAATTCCTCACGTCCACCAATTTATTTCAAAAAGATTAGAGTTACATAAGTATTCGAAAGTTACAGATTGCTACAGACTGTTCCGTTTTTGACAGATTCTGTTTTTCGTGTGTTGTTTGGTTATTTTGATGAATCTATGAGTAGTATCGGGGGTATGAATCATAGAGAAGTTGGAATACAGTAGGTTTGACACCAAACTAATTAAAGAATGAGTTCATTACAGTACCTTAAAGTGGTGGTTTGTTTTCTTATACTAACGGAGCTCACGAGATTTTTTGTTAAGTTTTGTGTTGTGAAGTTTTCAAGTTTTTGGGTAAGGATTTGATGGACTACAGAACAAAGAGTGGAAAGAGCCTAAGCTTGGGGATTCCCAAGGCACCCCAAGGTAAAATTCAAGGACAACCAAAATCCTAAGCTTGGGGATGCCCCGCGGGGCATCCCCTCTTTCGTCTTCGTCTATCGGTAACTTTACTTAAGACTATATTTTTATTCACCACATGATATGTGTTTTGCTTGGAGCGTCATGTACGATTTGAGTCTTTGCCTTTTAGTTTACCACAATCATCCTTGCTGGACACACCTTTTGAGAGAGATACACATGCATCGGAATTTATTAGAATACTCTATGTCCTTCACTTATATCTTTTGAGCTAGATAGTTTTGCTCTAGTGCTTCACTTATATTTTTTAGAGCACGGTGGTGGTTTTATTATATAGAAATTATTGATCTTTCATGCTTCACTTTTATTATTTTGAGAGTATTTTAGAACAACATGGTAATTTGCTTTGGTTATAAAATTAGTCCTAATATGATAGGCATCCAATATGGGTATAATAAAAACTTTCATTTAAAGTGCATTGAATATTATGAGAAGTTTAATACTTGATGATTGTTTTGAGATATGAGGATGGTGAAATTAGAGTCATGCTAGTGGAGTAATTGTGAATTCAAGAGAGACTTGTGTTAAAGTTTGTGATTCCCGTAGCATGCATGTATGGTGAACCGTTATGTGATGAAGTTGGAGCATGATTTAATTATTGATTGTCATCCTTTGTATGGTGTCGGTGTACTAAGGTAGGGGTACCTCAGTACCCCAACTTGTGCACGGGCAGTTGCAGCTTCCCGCGGCAGGGTTCACCGCGTGCTCGCCGGAGACCTTCCTGCCCCCTATTAAACCATTCAAAAACAAAGTATACAAGAGAGAAGACCGAAACCCCGGCAAGAGGAGCTTGCCGAGAAGGCCGTACCAGGCTCAAGACTGCCTCACTAGCACAAGGCCCTGGCAAGAGGAGCTTGCCAGGAAGACCAGAAGACACGCCCCGGCGCTATATGCGCCCCGGCAAGGGCCCGGGGAGCGGCAAGCTCCCGGGCCCGGCAAGATCAAGGCCCCGGCAAGGTGCTTGCCGGGAGGGCTGCGCTGTGTGCCCGCGCTCCAGCTCATCGGCCCACGCGTCGCCCTGGGGCCTATCCAGGGACGCGTGGCGGATGGCTGTGCAGCCTGGGGTACACGGTGGCACTCCACGGTGATGGATCCATCGCCGTGGCAGACGGAGACGCCAGGGCGGGAGCTTTTGGGGTCGACGGCGACGGGCATTAAATGCCCTTGTCCCCCACTGTTAAAGTAGGTATAGACCACTGTTCTGTACTGTAGCTCCACTGTTCCCGCACTGTTACAACTACCACCTCTTTTACATTTTTACCCCTTTCTCCTACGTTGACACCTGTCGGTGACCCCTTGCACTATAAAAGGAGGCCCATGCACAACGTGGAGGGGGTTCGGAACCTAGATCACTCTCACGCACGGTGTAGCTGCTTCTTCAAGCTCCCGAGCGCTCAAACTCAAATACACAACCAAGCAGGAGTAGGGTTTTACGCGTCTGCCGCGGCCCGAACCTGGGTAAAACTGCCCGCGTGCTCGCTACGATCTGCTCTTTGTGCTCCCACCGCCCTCGTACCGCACAGACAAGGGGCTCCGGTCCCATAGGTGTTCGTGGCGGACAGTTTCCCCCGACATCTTTGGCGCGCCAGGTAGGGGGCGTCGAGGTTGTGCGAACCTGATCCGGCGTTCGCGCGGGCGCATTCTTCATCAACCTCTCCAGCTTCATCAGCAACTTCGTCAGCGACAACTCCATGGCCCCGAAGAAGAAGGCTTCAGAGGTCGGAGGCCCGTCTGCGTCTCACCCGCCGCCACCAGAGCCAACGGTGGGCGGGGGAGATGCCGTCGGAAGGGTGGCCGCCGGTGAGGACACTCACGGCGCCACCAGATCCAAGAACAGGACGGACGACCGAACCTCGGTCTCCGTGGACGCGCCGCGTCCATCTCAGCACACGACGACCCAGCAGCGCCATACCACAGGAGGTGGTATCCGCTTGCTGGGGCAAGGCCAAACCGGAGGCTCGCGGGACGCCCCGGACCCCCGTCCGGGCACAAGCAAAGCGAAGGCGCCGGCGCGGGACCCCGCTCCTTCTAACGTTGTTAGAAGTCCGAGCGTATCCCGCTCCTCGCACCGCTCGCCCGCGTTCCCTTCCACTCCAGCAGAAGCGCTCGCAAGGGCGCAACTGCTCCTCGACTTCCCTCCAGCGGCGGACAAGGCCGAAGACTGGAGGGCCACCATCCAGAGCCTGATCGCCTTCGCCAACAACGATTCTCCACAGCAGCCGTCGGCCTCGCGGCCGCGGCAAGCTGAGAAGACGAAGGCCGACGGCGACAAGACTGCCGGGGGTGCGACAAGCGCACACTCCCCGCAGCGAAAGCAAAAGACGCCGCCCCGCCGGAACAACGCTGACGATGGCTCCACAGCCTCGTCGGACCCGCGGGCCCGTCGGGACCAGCGCCAGGTCCTCGATGACCGGCGAGATGAAGACGCTCGGACCACAATCGAGCGCCGCCGAGAAGCTCGGCGACAGTCTGACAAGAGAGCTGGGAACACTGTCGACGCGCACGCGCCCGGTGAGCCAGGCGACTTGCCGTACGCGGCAGGCTGCCCTGCGTTCACCCGCGAGCTGCGGCGCGTCCAGTGGCCCAGCATGAAGAATTTTAAGCCTGACGTACCGGAGAAGTACGACGGCAAGACGCACCCCTCGGAGTTTCTCAGCGTCTACACCATCGCAGTGCAAGCTGCCGGGGGGCGCGACGAGAAGATCTTGGCTAATTACTTCCCGCTCGTACTTAAGCCGAACGTTCGTTCGTGGCTCATGCACTTGCCGGAAGGATCCATCTCTTCTTGGGCCGACCTCTGCCACCAGTTTGTTGGCGCCTTCACCGGCGGCCACAAACCCCACGGCCAGGAGAGCGATCTCCACATACTGGCCCAGAAGGAAGGTGAGACCCTGCGCAAGTATATCCAACGCTTCAGCCGGGTGCAGCACAACATCCCTGACGTTCACCCTGCCGCGGTTATCAGCGCGTTCCATCAGAACGTGCGTAACCGCCGCATGCGTGAAGAGATGGCGATGACGAAGATTCGGGATGTCAGCGAGCTCTATGCTCTGGCTGACAAGTGCGCACGCGCAGAAGAGGGGAGGAGACTCCCCGGGGAGGATACTGGCGCGGGAGGAAGCGACAGCGACGACGCCGCCCCGGCAAAGAAGAGCCGGCGGCGGAACAACAGAAGGAAGGGCAAGAAGGAGGTGCTTGCCGTCGAGAAGTCCGGCAAGGAGGCCCCCGCCAAGCAAGCGCAGGCTGGCAGCTCCGGCAAGGAGCCTGCCCCTGCAGCGGCGGCCGACAAGCCGGGTGACTCCGACAAGCAATACTGTAAGATCCACCGCACCAAGGGTCACGATCTTTCCAACTGCAAGCGCGTCGAGTACCTCGTCGAGCAGCAGAAAGCTGAGTACGAGAGGCGCGACAAGGAGAAGGCCCAAGGTGGCGGGGAAGAGCCCAGCAAGAAGCGGCCGTTCAACGGCCGGGGAGGGCGCCGCGGCAAGGCCAAGCAGCGGCAAGGAGATCGACCTCCCCGGGGCCGCGACAAGGACGAAGAAGACGACGATGAAGACATGGAGGACGAGGAGAACAGCGAGCAGGAGTTCCAGAAGGCCACGGAGGTCCTGTGCGTCGACGGTGGCGCCTCCCTGCACACCTCCCACCGCCAACTAAAGCAGTGGGTGCGTGAGGTAAATGCAGCGGAGCCGCCCGTGGAGACGCGCAGGCTCCTCAAATGGTCCAGCACGCCCATCATTTTTGATCTTGAGGATCACCCTGACCGCACCACTGCGGTCGGGTGCTTGCCGATGCTGGTCTCACCCACCATCCGCAACCTCAAGGTCACCAAAATGTTGGTTGACGGCGGGGCCGGGCTGAACTTGATCTCCTCTGCTGTGATCAAGAAACTCCAGATTCAAGATGGCGAGCTCGAAGAAACCGGTTCATTCCAAGGAATCAACCCGGGAAGGAGCAAGCCCAAGGGAAAGATCACTCTGCCGGTGACCTTTGGCGGGGAGCTCAACTTCAGGACTGAGCGCATTACTTTCGACGTCGCCGATATTCCATTGCCCTACAATGGAATACTCGGCCGTCCTGCCCTCGCCAAGTTCATGGCAGCTTCCCATTATGCCTACAACGTACTGAAGATGCCGGGGCCGATAAGCGTCATCACTGTCCATAGCGACAAGAAGGATGCGCTTATCTGCGCCGACAAGATCTACCGGGATGCGGCAGCTGCGGCCGAGAAGGATACTCTTGCCGCTGAAGCTCCCGGGGGGAAGAAGACGAAGACCAAGTCCGGCAAGTGCTCTGGGACCCACTCCGGCAACCGCACCTCCTCGGAGTGCTGCGCTACCGTCGAGGACGTTCCATCGAGCTCCACCGGCAAGAGCAAGAAAGGAATGGCTGCTCCTCCGGCAACCAAGAAAGTGTCCGCAAGGGAGGACGGCACTGGTGGTACTTTCACCATCAGTGCCACCCTTGACAGCAAATAGGAAAGCGCGCTCGTTGCCTTCCTGCGGGCGAATGTCGATGTGTTTGCCTGGCAACCATCTGACATCCCCGGTGTTCCCAGGAAGGTGATTGAGCACAAGCTTGCTGTCTGTCCTCATGCGCGGCCCATCAAGCAGAAAGTGAGGAAGCAAGCCGTGGAGCGCCAAGAATTCATCAACGAGGAAATCAAGAAGCTAGAAGCAGCGGGCCTAGTTAGAGGCGTGATCCATCCGACGTGGTTGGCAAATCCAGTCGTCGTGCGCAAGGCCAATGGGAAATGGAGACTGTGTATAGACTTCACCGATGTGAATAAAGCATGTCCCAAGGATCCATTTCCTTTGCCGCGCATTGACCAGATCGTTGACTCCACGGCCGGATGTGAGCTGCTCTGTTTTCTTGATGCATACTCAGGCTATCATCAGATTTTCATGGCCAAGGAAGATGAAGAGAAGACTGCATTTATCACCCCATGTGGCACTTATTGCTTCATACGCATGCCATTTGGGTTGAAGAATGCAGGCTCAACTTTTGCAAGGGTAGTGTACACTGCTTTTGAGCCACAGATCCACAGAAATGTAGAAGCTTACATGGATGACATCGTGGTGAAGAGCAAGAGCAAGGAAACCCTGATTCAAGACTTGGAAGAAACGTTTCAGAACCTGCGCAGGATACAGCTCAAGTTGAACCCCGAGAAGTGCGTCTTTGGAGTCCCCTCCGGCAAGCTTCTCGGGTTCTTTGTATCGCAGAGGGGGATTGAAGCCAACCCCGACAAGATTAAGGCCATTGAGCAGATAGAGGCCCCAAGGCGCGTCAAGGATGTCAGGAGGCTTGCAGGTTGTGTGGCTGCCCTCAGTAGGTTCATTTCAAAGTCTGCAGAACGCGCCCTACCTTTCTTCAAAATCTTGAAGAAGGCAGGTCCCATGAAGTGGACTCCGGAAGCGGAGGCGGCGTTGCAAGATTTGAAACGGTATCTGTCCTCCACTCCTATACTTGTCGCACCTAGGCCACAGGAAAAGTTGTTGCTATACTTAGCAGCAACCAACCAGGTGGTTAGTGCTGCGTTAGTAGCGGAGAGGGAGTCCGACGAGGAGTCAGCACCACCGGCAAGCGAATCCAGCGACAAGCAGGGGGCTGCTCCGGCAAGCTCTGGCCCCGACAAGGATGACTCTGCGCAGGAGCAAGGAGAGGTGCGGAAGAAGATGGTACAGCGCCCAGTGTATTTTGTAAGTTCCCTTCTCCAGGGGGCTAGATCAAGGTACTCTGGTGTGCAAAAATTGCTTTTTGGCCTCCTCATGGCCTCAAGAAAGCTGCGCCATTACTTCCAAGCCCATGAGATAACAGTGGTCACTCGCTTTCCGCTGAAGAGGATATTGCACAATCCAGAAGCAACAGGCAGGATCGTTGAGTGGGCACTGGAGCTGTCGAGCTTTGGACTCAAGTTTGAAAGTACTTCAACCATACAGAGCCGAGCTTTGGCAGAATTCATAGCTGAGTGGACCCCAACACCAGATGAAGAAGTTCAAGAAACAAGCGCACCCGTACAAGAAGCGACAAGTGAATGGGTAATGTATTTTGACGGTGCCTTCTCGCTGCAAGGCGCCGGTGCCGACGTGGTACTCATCGCGCCCACCGGAGAGCACCTCAAATATGTTATCCAGATGCACTTTCCCAGGGAGCAAGCGACAAACAACACTGCAGAATATGAAGGCTTGCTTGCCGGCCTCAGGATTGCGGCCGAACTGGGGATCAGAAAGCTGATTGTGCGGGGAGATTCTCAGTTGGTGGTCCGACAAGTTAACAAGAGCTATCAGAGCCCTTTGATGGAAGCCTATGTCGATGAAGTGAGAAAGCTTGAAGAGCACTTTGAAGGTTTGCAGATGGAGCACGTCCCGAGAGCTCAAAATGAAATTGCAGACGGCCTTTCAAAGTGCGCTTCAATGAAGTTACCTGTGGAACCAGGGACCTTCTTGCTCAAGCTGACTCAACCGTCCGTTACACCATCAATTGGGCAGTCCAAGAAGAGAAAGTTGGTCTCCGGCGACTACTTGCCGGCAGATCTTCCTGAAACCGCCGCCAAGGTCCCCAAGATCAACAACCAGAACGCTGAGGAACAGTTTGCTCCTGCAAGTCCTCGGGCTTGTACAGTTGAAGCAAGCGTTCCCAGCAAGCCTCGCCCCGGCGAGCTTGCCGGGGGACCGTCAACTCCGGCAGAACCAGAGGTCCTTGCCGTAGAAGCTGAGGTTCCCGCAGCGGCCCTCGAGCCTTTAGTCCTTGCCGTCGAGCCTCGGGCTCCGGCATGGGCACAGCAGATAGTCCGTTTTCTGCAAACTGGAGAACTTCCCGACGACCCTCAAGAGATAGAGAAGATAACCAGGCAGTCAAGTATGTATCAGTTCGTGGATAACGAGTTGTACAGAAGAAGACTCAATGGTGTCAGGTTGAAGTGCATCTCCAGGGAAGATGGACAGAAGCTGTTGGCGGAAATACACGGAGGCATATGCGGCCACCACATTGGCGCTAGGGCGCTTGCCGGGAAAGCTTTCCGGCAAGGGTTCTTTTGGCAAGAAGCCCTCCAAGATGCAACTGCACTAGTAACCAAGTGTTGGGGAACGTTGCATGGAAAACAAAAATTTTTCTCTACGTTCACCAAGATCAATCTAGTAGATGCAACTACGAGGGGAGAGTAGGATCCACATACCCTTGTAGATCGCTAAGCGGAAGCGTTAAGAACGCGGTTGATGGAGTCGTACTCGCCGCGATTCAGATCGCTGAAGATCCAAGCACCGAAGCAACGGTGCCTCCGCGTTCTTCACACGTACGGCTCGGGGACGTCTCCTCCTTCTTGATCCAGCAAGGGGTGGAGGAGAGGTTGATGGAGAACCGGCAGCACGACGGCGTGGTGGTGATGGTGTAGAAGAATTCCAGCAGGGCTTCGCCTAAGCACCGCGGGAGAAGAAGATGTTATGGGAGAGGGAGGGCAGCACCGAGGCACGAACTTGTGTTGGCTGCCCTCCCTCTACCTCTCTATATATAGGGGGAAGGAGGAGAGGGGGGCGCCCTAGGGTTTCCCCTAGGGGGCCGGCGGCCAGGGCAAGGGGGGGCGGCGGCCAAGGGCCAGCCCTAGGGTTTCCCCCCATAGGCGCCTTGCCCCCCAAGCCAGGGGGGTGCGGCTGCCCTAGGAGGGTCCACCTCCCCTTGCGCATGAGGAGAGGGCCCAGGGGGGGGGGGGGCGCACAGCCCTATGAGGGCTGTGGTGTCCCCCCTTGTGGCCCATTAGGCCCAGAAACACTTCCGGGACCCCCGAAACCCTTTCCGGTACTCCGCCGATTTCCCGATGCTCCCCGGAACACTTCCGGACTCCGAAACCTTTCATCCTATATATCAATCTTCGTCTCCGGACCATTCCGGAGACCCTCGTCATGTCCGGGATCTCATCCGGGACTCCGAACAACCTTCGGTAACCATGCACTTTTCTCACTAACAACCCTAGCATCACCGAACCTTAAGTGTGTAGACCCTGCGGGTTCGGAAACCATGTAGACATGACTGAGACACTCCCAGGTCAATAACCAATAGCGGGATCT